>OY750770.1:10027500-10743000 GCA_963556745.1 Catoptria pinella
ATGCTTTTTTGGCGCGATTCTACTGTCACACGACACTTTAAAATTCATATTTCCGTGCTGTTTACATTTTCTTTCGTGTTTGTCCGTACATTTATTCTCCGAGGTATTTATGGCAGACTTTTAAAATGTCTTAGATGATATACTGCATTCGCTGTGTTGGCTTGGCGTCGTGGAATTCAGTCTTTATGAAGTCAAAAAAATGTCAATTTTCTAAAAACAAACATACCACTGTAAATATTTTAATGCCTTAGTTATTGTAATCGAATTAGGTAGCTGGAAAAGCCTTAAGCTATAATCAGTAATTAGTTTTTCTTTTCTATTTATATATTACATTTTTGGTAGTGTTTTTAGGTTAGATACTAGACAATATAGAGTATGTTGACTGATATAAGTCAAATCAATTAACCACTCGATGAAACTGTCTTCAATCTCAGGAAACGAAAGATAGTGTAAGTAAGGATAGTAAGAATACAATATTATTGGATTCTGAGGTAAAAAAAAACAGTGCCGTAAAACGCATTCCATTAAAAAAAAGTACTGTGGACAATATGGAATACGTTGACCGAGATAAGTCAAATCAATAAGCTACTCAATACAACTGTCTTCAATCTTAGGAAACGGAAGATAGTTTCAAATATTTCGTTAGGAATGAAAAAAAAAATTAGTATAATAATATTGGATTTTATTTTGTTGACGCCTAAAAAGGTGGTAGCGATCATTCTCTCTGCGATTTTTTTTTATAAATATTTTGACAACATCACATACATTGCTCCGATTCCAAAGTAAGTAGCTAAAGCTCTTGTGTTATGGAAATCAGAGACAACGATGGTATCACAAACACCCATACCTGAGCCAATGTAGAAAAGTGCGTTTTCTAAATAGACCCAACCGGGGATCGAACCCGGGACCTCAGATATGACATTCAGCGACACCTTGAAAACCGGTGTACAAAGCCACTCGACGACGGAGGTCGTCGATTGCATCGTTTTAAATTTTCACATAGGTCAGATACTTACTACTCACTTATCACATTTATTTTCTGATTGTACAGAGTGTTAGTAGCTCCCTAGCAAAAACTTTACAGGATGATTCTAGCCTTAGAGTTAAACAACTTTCTCTATGGAACTACTTGTCGCAAATGCATAGTTGAGATTGTGATTTTTCATTCATTTTTCATATTGATATTTTAAATACTTTTCTGTAAATTTAGGTTCTATGCAACTAAGACAAACCTTGTGAATAGAAAAAAAATATAAAAAAACACTCAACTTTTCATGAATTTTGATTATGCTACTAACACCCTGTTTAGTTGCATTGCTGTTTTTGCAAACCGTTCAAAATATTGACATACTCACTATATTTGTTTATTTATTTAGCATAGTTATGTTTTCCTGTTTTATATTAAAATATGTAAAATAGATGACTCAAAGAAAAATGCTGTTCTTGCAATTGATTCCTTATTTAAAATTAAAATTACACGATCAATTTTACGAATTATAGTACCGTCTTTATTGATACACTTGGTATATATAAGTACACATCGTGAATTTGTAATATTGATAAAAACAGAAATATCGAAACAACAAAACATTACTTCAATACATTTTACATCGAGCCGTGTGTTTATAGCACATAAATAACATTATAAAAACAAAGTCTGCACGCAGTGAAAGGAAGCCATCGGAAATAAAATTGCCTAACCAAAACAATAAAATAAATTTCTTTTTACAGATGAAAAACAAATTTTACACTTACGTTTTGATAGGTATTGGATGAGGTAGCGGAAGAGAAAAAACATTTTGTTTTCTTTCTCTCTTTATTTAAAACAAAACATTTAACTTAATTGTTTGTACTGTAGGACTTCGCTTAACTCAAGCGCAATTAGTAATTTTAATTTAACTTTCCATTTATGATGAGAAGTAATAGACTATGAAACTGATGCAAACAAAATGACATGAAATAGTATTACCAAAGGGCATTATCTTGTAAAAAAACACCAAAATGCTTCCTTTTACAAAGACACTTAATCCGATTCGGAATTAGACAAAAACAAAGAACTAAAGTCATAACATTATTGTCAAAAAATTAATATTTGTTTTGTAACTCAATATTAGTGCAAGCTACAAACAAACTATTTTTTTCTCATTAAAAATTAAATACTACAAATTCCCGAGCGTTTGCTTCGTATGTTTTGTTGTAGAAACAAAAATCTCAGATTCAATGTGACTATATTGCCTTATTTCAGCAGCCCAGCCATACAGCCGATTAAATCTAAATAGAAAACCGCGATTTAAGTAGCATTTGCCATCGAGACTTATTTCGACTCGTATTCTGTTTTGCTCTCTTTGCGGCCACATGGATCGTTTAAGGCTTTAGAATCAATCTCCATTACTTGGACGGAGTGTCATTTCGAGGTGGCTCATGGTCGTAAGATTACCTTATACGATGTAGCCTCACCGTATCAGAGATCCGCAGCCTTTTTAAACCCTCATTCAGTGCAGAAACCTTCGAAGCTTTTATTGCGACTGTAAAACATCGGACGATCAGATCAGGTAAAGCCAAGGATTTGATATTCGAGCGCGAGCGCCGGTGTGAAACTATGGAGTTGGAGTGTAAATCGTAAGATACGTATCTGATGGGGAAGTCGTTTGATTGGTCGTTATATTTGTGAGGCTCTTTAGGTGATACCTTTAATGGTGTCGAAACTATTAACGCCTTGTAGACATTTCTACACTAAAGTCACCAAAGTATCTTATCTAATATAAAAATCACTCAAGTTTTAACCAATATACAACATTTTACAAAAATACCCCAAATGCCGAATATGGTATATAGGGACCATCAAAATGAACAACTTTTACTATGGGACTAACTCTCAAATCGCGAAAAAAATCAGCTGTTTCATACAAAAATTAAAATCGAAAATATCAAAATGTATGAAACAGCTGATTTTTTTTCGCGATTTGAGAGTTGGTCCCTTAGTAAAAGTTGTTCAGTTTGATGATCCCTATATACCATATTCGGCATTAGGAGTATTTTTGTAACATGTTGTATAGAGTTTTATACCATTAATTTTGTCGACTGACAAAATTGACATTGATTTATAGGTATTATTTAAAACTGAAATGGCAGTGAATGTGTCAGTAAAAAACAGTCTATTATTTTTACCGAATTCAACTACCTATGTTTGTTTGCACAATTCTTTCTTCGAATACAGCATTGATTAACATATGCATAGCAACCCAAATAACATAGCTGCCAAAAACACAGCGCCAATCTTTCCGACACAGTAATTTTCTCGACCTTACAAATGTGAGCCCAACCTTTTCTAACGGGCTTAGTTTACTCAAAGTCCACAAACATGTAAAACGAATAAAACCAATTTTTAAAGGTCCGACTCTAAGGATTTGTGACCCATTTATTTGACCCGAGCTTTCTTTACAATTCTTTCGGCACCGGCTATCCTCGTGATCGATCACCGGCATCCGATTTTCAATAAGCCTGAATAATTTGCACAGAAAAATACTGAAATAAACACCGTGGATCCTAAGAGAAAAAAGCTGGAATCCAATTTCCCTCATCTGTTTTAATTAAAAGAGATTTCGATGGATAACGCTCAGGATTAAGTTTGTTTACATAACCGTACCGATGCCTTTAAAAATCTTAACACTAGCTTAACTTCTAAGAACGTTTAATTAGTGAGCAATCTCGGCACTTAAACAAAAAACACAAGGTGTTAATTGGAAGTGTTTTATTTAAAGCTTTGAAAAATAAATAATTATATTACTGTGACAAACTGATCGGTTCTAGACAATGTAATCTATTTAATACTCGTTGATACTCCAATCTGCCCTTAAAATGCCAGTACCTGTGAGTCACCAAACGATGCCCGTATTCCAGTTATAAAACAAGCCATGTGTTAAGTACATATCTTCTGCTTTTTATAAGTCTGTCATACTACCAAATGTGACAGTCACTGTATGAAAATAAGCGAACAAAAACATCCATAACGTCTCAACATGGTAATGCTTCCAAATTCCATTCCAAAAGAAACGCATCTGCCCCCAATAATGGCACGAATCGAAATAACCACGTTTTCCACCTCGTATTTTCCGTATTAAGTATTTTGTTGAAAGCCCTTTCCTTGCCGACCCCTCTTTGTGCGATATCAGATATCATCCCCTCAAAATTATGAAAGTGTATAAACATTTTCACGCCCCCAAACTCCCTTGATTTCCTCGTTTCCCGTCTGTAAGTTATTATTATCAAATCAAGCCGTAGATACCTGCAAGATAACGTTGCATGGCCCGCTCCCCCAATGTTAATGGAAAAATGAGAAATCGAGATTCCAAATCATTGTTTTACGATACCGTAATTTCGTTTACGAGGGCGACCTGTTTGTTTTTTGTTAGCGAAATTCGAATATAGACTATCCCTTGGGTGATGTGTAAATTACATTTTTACAACCAAAGAGAAAAATAAACTTAATAGCAATGTCGTTAATTTAATAGCTCTATCTGAAGCCGAACATTTTATTGATGCTGAAGAGATTCTGGGACGTTCTATAGGATTTTCTATATGAAAATCATTTTCATTCGCAGATTTGAAGGTACTTAAGTGTTTGTTGTGAAAACAAGTAAATATCGATTTGTAAAATTTCTAAGCACGTTATGCAATTTTTAAACAGAAACGTGTAAAAAACAAATAAGGGTCCTTTTTACCATTTTGGTACGGAACCATAAAAAGAGTCATAGCGTTACAAAAATCTGAAATGAGCGTTGAAAATGTAAACAGTATTCCCGTGAATCTGGATTCTACCAAGTTTTTTGCGATTTTCAAAAAGTGCTAATGTGCTGTAAATTCGCATAAAACGGCTTAACGAGTGACGGGAGATGTTTGCGCTGCAGCAGGCGTCCATTAAAAGAAAATTAACGGAATTTGATGCATGGATTATGCAAATGAACGCATATCCGTCAGCGCTTTCAACTATCACGTACGTACTGCAGCCGTCTCTTATTGCTTGTTCAACAGAGCCGAAAACGGCGCGATCGCTTCTACAAACATTAAAGGAGTTTTGATAGCGTTGACAACACAATTTGTTGGGAGTTGTTCGGGAATATTCAGTGTTTTGGTACTCCGTTAATTAATTCAGTAAGGGGATTCGGCAGTTTGCGGCAAATATGCAGTGTTTACGTCGCCTTGATGTGTCTCGCGGTTGTTGATTTGGTTTCGTGTACGCCATTTAATTTAATTTGCTTTCGCACAATGGAGGATTAGGATTGCTTATTTTTAGCCTTTTGATTAAAATTTCGCAGTTGCGGGTGCGATTTTGTAAGGCCGTTCTACACAACACCCAACAAAATAAATTGGACCGAAATAATTCTCAAGTGTTTACTGTTTGAACAAGTACTTACTTATTTCAAGTATCAGTTCAATATAAACTATAAGTACTTTTAGTAGTCTTCAATAATTGTATGATCTCTAATTATTTTAAGATAGAAAATGTTTCGTCATTGTAAAGAGGCTTATTTTAAATCAAAGAAAATCTAATATTTTTGTTATTTACTGATTATAATGCAGTATTTTAGCTTCTTGACAATTAAAAAATGAGAAAAAATACAAACTAAGTAAATTTTACTTTTAATATTCTATCAAAGAGATATGTATGTAAAACCTAAATTCAAGGTTTATCACTGTCTTATTCTATGTTCAAGGTCTTTATAAACATAAATATTTATAATGAAATAGAAATGCGATACAAACGAGTTCACTATCAAATACACATAAATTCCAATAGTAGACTGACTCTGAAACATGGTACACACAAGCTGTTAGATCTCCCGAATGTTAATATTCATTACGGCTCGCTCCCTAGGGAGGGAACCAGACAAATTGACGACGACGTCGCAAACATACCACGGAGGCTATAGTTGACGGCATTATTTCTATGGGGAATATCACTTGAAGATGCTATTAAACACTGAAATTAAGATATAGTACTTTCGACAAAATTATTTCCACCAGTTATAGAGACTGAAATGTTTCCTAACAAATAAAAATAAAATTTTGATAGATTTCACGAATATCCTGCTTGCAATGAATGTTTTGTTAATTTTTTTTTTTAAAATAGGTATCAGTTTAAGATTATGTTGTCAATGCTGGATAAAATAAACTTTTTCATCTTACAGACGATTAAGTACGAAATATGTATACAGTTTAGAACTTTGTCACATTTGTTGTAGTTGTCATTGTTTATTAATTTCCGCTAAAAAAAGTATTAGCCTTAGAGTGACAAAGTTCTAAACTGTAAACATGTTTATAGACATGACTGTACATAAAAAACAAGGATCCATAAATGTCACCAATCGCTACCACTTCACAGAATTCAGTTTAACATATTTCATTCAGAACTTACATTGCGAATCAACTTCATTTCCCATTCAACTTGCACTAGAATTTAAACAGAGTCCTAAGTTCAGAAATGAGGAGCTCAAAGTTTGAGATATCCAATAGATAATTTACCGTCACTCGGTTAGGTGCAAATTAATATTCATTACTGACAGTCTTGGATAAACCGCCGGTGCCTTGCTTGCTTTCTCAGCACGTGTCCTTAGTGGCCACGCATCGCGTATGCGGATTTCTGAGCGATACGCGAATTTCAGCCCTTGGTGTGCGTACTGAGTGACAGGTGCATCCGTACACGTGGTTTAGGCGGCTGATGAAACAAATTACTCGACATTATGTCATGTCATGTATGAACGCGTTTGGAGAGTGTGGAGGCGAGGACTCGCTCGCTTTTCTAGTAAATATATACTGTGCTTTATAAACGTGCACTAAAGATAGCCGTCCGCGTGTCACACCGCTCCGCAATCAGCATTCGCGATGCGCCTTCACTCAGGACACGCGTTTAGCACGCTAGAGAGGCGTCCGCTTGCAGTTCGGAGGCATTTATACATGTCGAGTACTTATTTGTTTCGTCCGCCGCGGATTCCGCAAACGCGATGCGCTGTCACTCAGGACGCACACTTAAGACGTCTCAAAGGAGCTTGTGGCGTGGAGTAGGATAGAGCAGCTGCCATTTTGACGGCTTGAATACACCCTAATGATTATTTTGTTAGAAGTTTATGACGGGCTGAGCAATCTATGTAATTGTAGTTTACGTATTTTCAAACGGAAAGCTGTATGAAATGATTGAGGAACTTATATTCTAAAGTTTTGTATTAAGTAATCATAAGAATGTTTTATTCTGTTAATAAAGTTCAAAAGTCTTTTTCAGGAACTAAAAGATAGTGACCATAACAGTATCCACTTAAAAATAACAATGTATATTTTTGAAGTTGCCGTTATTTTCGTTTTACTACTATGAAGTAGTGCTTAAAACGAAATAATATGTATCAGTGGCGAGGGGTGAAATTATGGCGAAGGTAAGCCGTTCTACAAAAATGTTATGATCTGCATAATGGATCGGTGGCGTGGGATTTCTAAAAGGTAAGCCGATGGGAATCGGCTTGTATGGACCCTTCATCACTGATATGTATAGGTATCATTTTCAATCGTTTGAAGTGTTTTTAAAAAAATGTAACTTACCTCATTCTCAACGGTACTAACCGCAACTCTCTCCAGTTGTAATAATACGATATGGGAGGTATAATTTGCAATCTTTTTGCTGTGGCTTATCTCTGCGCGTCATTCGCAACCGTGCGAGGCTCAAGTGTTGCGAATATTATTTTAATATTTGACGCGGCCGTTTCAAACGGCTTAGCTACCATAATGCGTTTGGGGTTTAATGTTATAAAAATGTCGGTTGCTGCGTTATTTGTTTTTCCATTTTCGATTGTTGTATGTTTTAAAAATACAAGTTCACCTAAATTTTTTTTTGTTAAAATTAACGTGTGTCTTTCGATATGCCAAGAGAGTGTGCTACCTTTAAAGTCCTAATGAGCCAATTGTCACACAATTGTGACAATGTTTTTTACTCATTAGAATACTCTACATGTCACTGGACTTTTTTTAAACAATCACTATTGAAAATATCATTATAGTCGAAAGGTTTATAACAGCAATTTATCACTATCGGCACATCACGTTGAATGGATATCCGTTATTTACTGAAACACTTGTAAAAATAATAAAAAGCAGGTGAAACCTGCAGCATTCAGGTCGCAAACGGTCTTGAATTCAAAAGCAAATTAACTAGATGAAGCGATACAACAAAACCTACGAAAAGCAAGCAACATCGAAAAAGCGCCATTCACGGTACCGCCACTTCAAAACTGCAAAACTCCAGCAATATTCAGTGCTCTCCAATTACCGAGGCAGAATACGAGCAAAGAATAGGTAAGTAACAGTATTTTATCTCGCTCATTGTCCTTGATATAAATACCTACGACAGCTATATGCACTAGGGCTGCCCATTGTCTCTTGAGTTATTTTGTTATTAATGTTTTATTCTAAAGATTAATTCAAACCGAAAATGTATAGTAATAATGTTTTGATGTGTTACTGTTTACATATAAATAGTTATTATTGTTTGTGCACTTAAATATCGTGATTTATGCATACCTTAGCTTGCATAAGTAAATTAATTTACAAATAAATATAGTCATCTATGACAGTATAGTCTGTAGTTTCTTTCCGTAAATACGCGGGACCATCGTACACAAACCACGTCTGTACATTTACGGCCGCGTACACGCGACTGTTGTGTACCGAAATAATACCGATATTCTTTAGCGCAACGTTACGGCTCGCTTCGCAGTTTTTATGAAAACTTAAACCGTTGTTTAATTATGCTGCAACGAGAGGTTGAATAGCAGGGAAAGCTAAACTGACAGCAACTGCAACCACCGTAGTAGGAAAAAGTTGGCCTTAAAAACCTTGTTTTGATCTACCTGCTATTTTGTCGAATACATGTTGTCGACTATAAAGGAAATGAATGGCGTCCATGAATTATTGATACTTTTAATATTCAAAAGCTATTGAATGGTAAGGCTGGGCTCCTATAAAGAGACATTATAGAGGCTAATACAGAAACTATTTGAAAGCTCATGTAGCTCATATTAGTTACAAGTGCATCGACTACTTATTTTGGTATAAATAACTTAAGTAAGTAAAGTACTAGCGTGGCGTTTCATTGGTGCTAAATATTACTAACGTGCTTGACGTTTTTTTGAGAGTTCATTCAAATTGACGTCGTAAGTTTTGTTACAAAAATGTTGCCTTATTATAAAATAAAAGAAAATAAGTACCTCACATAACATGTTATTATTTCTAGTTACACAAAAACAAGGTGCCTTAAGCCATACTAGACTTATTATAAAAAAAAACATATTCCATAAAAACATACAACTTAATAAAGTTGTAAAACCGGCTTAAATAAGTCGTGTTAATACTGTAGTAAAAATGAGAGTTAATGCACATCGGTACCGCTCACAGTGTTTAATTTTCAACGAATTATTTTTCCTCATACATAATCAAATATCAACCGCAAAACTAATTCCTGGCATTCTCTCAGAGCTAGACGCCACCAGCATTGTGTGGTACAAGGGACAAGGTTAACAAGATTTTATTTTTACATTTATTGCAATATCGTATTGGGTATTTGATTCTGTTCGACTCTCTACAAAGCTGAACGTAATACGAGACAAATTTTGATTTGATGGTAAATAATATGATTGTTATGTAACGACACTTAAAGGATTTTTCATTGACACAGATAGACTAAAACAAATAAAGGAAAAGTGGTATTAAATAATACATCTTTTCTCTTTATAGCAACGATTAGTCATCCCCGCGACATCGGTAGAACAAAGGAAGTCGAACCACGTGGCCGAGGGGACCTTCACGTCAGCAATTTTTTTAAAGTCCTGCTGGAGTGCAGGCTTTCCTTATGGGTATATAAGGAGCGCGCCCATTGCGGTGCGGATTGGTGGATTGGTGGATGAACTTTACCTTATAAAATAAAATAATCCGCAGTGATTTATTTCAATAGATATTTATTATGTCTTCTCTGTTATGTCTCACATGACCTTTGCAGTAGCGTCGTACAAAACGGGACTTTTTCACTCGAGCATATTTTAAGTTTAAATCGCAGTCGCTCTCTCCTATAGTTTGGACCGAGCCTGTAATGAGATTTCCCGTCGCCACCACTGTTATCCCTGTATTTGATACACCTGCTATAACCGCTATAAAAGTGTAATAACACTAATGGCATTCGCATGTCTTTATTTATATCCTCTCGTAAACGCGTTGTAATTTATTAAGGTGCGCTACTTTGTTTAATTCTAATGGAAATTATTATGAATGTGCCATTAATTTCGTGACCTGGATTGAGATAGCATTTAATGAAACAGTTAATTCTGTAATGGAGTATAATTGGATTACAATGGGAAAATTTTCCGTTGGGAAATTATTGTTTATTTTAAATGCCACAGTTTTATCAAAATGTTAATTTATTACCAAACACAGCTTCAGACGCATGACATGTTTAAATAATAATGCCACAAAAGCTATCAGGATTGAGGCATCATACATCCATTTTATAATAACAATGACAAAAGTGTCTTTCTAGATTCAGTTATCTATTAAAAGGAAGATAATAAAAAAAACTTGCTACATATTCATTCGCAGGACCATTCTAAGGACCTTTTCCACAATCAAAAATTAGCTCAGAGCTTACTTGACAGATAATTTGGCAGGTGTAATAAGAAAAAATATGTCAAATCATCTGTCAATAAGCTACTCAGAACTTTTTGATTGTGAAATAGGCCCATAAAATCACTAAATGCCTCAAATCAACATTGAGCTATTTTATTCGAAGTCCTTTTAAACATGTTAAACTCTTAAATTCTGCTCCCACGACTGTTGATGCAAATATAGTCATAAAGTGCGCCCATTTAAATTTCTTACAATGTGTATTTATATTCATAGGCACTTCATGCTTCGTAAGCCCGAGATCAATACAAAGCTAGTAAGAAGCTACTAGTACGGGAAAATCCTTTGTCTCTTGTACTACGTTATTTAGGGCCCCATTGACATGGAAATTCCTTTAGGCTATTAAATTTGCATTCTAATTAAAACAGACACCGGTACTGGCTTCCGAAGATTCACCTGAATTTTTGCTTTTGAATGGCAGTACAGTGTTTTGAGTCAATGTTCCATTCTGATTAGACAATTATTATTCACCTACTTTCAGTCTAGCTATCAAACAGTATATTGTTTTAGTGCATTATTTTATTTAACACAATATTAAATTAAGATAAATAAACAACTTATAGATAGAACATTCAAAATGATTGAAAGTTTCCTGTGTAAAATACAAAATTATTTTAATAGCGGCAAGGGTTTAAAATTATTCTTTGTAGCACTTCGCGGAATAATTGTATTGGGGGTTAAATAAGAGAGTTTATACATACAGTCATATTCACTGCCATTAAGGTCAGCCCACCTAGTATGACCACCGAAACACGATATATATCGCGTGATTAATCATTTTATTGACACTCAACTGTCAAAATTCATTGTCTTTTGACAGTTAAATGTGATAAATCGCTATATCATATCGTGTTTCGGTGGCCATGCTAGGGTGGATGTGATGAAACATAATGTTTGCTTTCTCAGCAATTCTTAGAATACAGGCTGAACTAATCATAGTAGATAGTCGAAGATTAAAATAGATTTACGTACAAAAAATGAAGTGACTCCGAGTTGATATAAAACAACTGAAAATTTAAAATATTTTAAGCACTTAATCCTTGGAAATAATTTCATTCACTGGCCGTGCCTCATCGGTCGAGGGAGGTGAGCTGACGCGTGATAATGCATTATTTATACTACTTAATACAACCAAAACAAATGCAGATACTAACGAAAAATAAGAGAAGCCCTTTGTCTCAACAACGAAACGTGCCTCTTGAATAAATAACAAAAAAAATCATAATATAAATGCTCAAGAACCGAATATTTCACACTTTGTTGAGATCACTATATAACTAAGATATATTTTGACAGGGTTCTGTGTCGAATGTTTTGAAGGTTTTTGGTGGCAATGTTTTTGCTTATCTTTGTTTGTAAACGAAACGGGACAATGCTGCATTTTTTGTATCTTTTTTTTTTGTTTCTTATCCCTGAGATGGGAATCGAGTCGATCTCTGTAAAAAACTACAGACCTCCTCTTTACGAGTTATAAGTTCGGTTGCGACAGGCATTACTTTTTGCAGCACGTATTCGAAATATAAATAAAAAAAACTCTTGTGTGCAACCAATACTTGATTGGAACTTTTTTCTGAGCTAAAATAGGGATGAACAAACCTTAACAAGGATGGTAGTAAAAAATTTGTGAATTTTTATAGCAGTTGCAGGCCAGTCGGTGCAATTTTGTTTTGTTTTTCAATTGATATTTTATCAGCACTGCCATCCACTGTCAGTGTTATTTATCTTGACGAGATAGATAAAGCTGTTAGGCTAGTATGCAAAGCTTTACTGCTTACTTATCGATCAGCTTCACTTCATATCCAGTTCATTCTAGGCTGAGTTGTTTCACATCTCGAACACTGTGCAAGTAACTATTAGAAAAAGATCAGTGCAATCAACTTTTAAACACTATTTGAAATATTGTTATTGATAAAGGTATGCAAGACGAATATTATTGGCAATGATATCAAAAAAGTACTTGATGCGATTAAAAGACCAAAACGATAATGTAGAATATAGATTGCTAAATTCGTAGTAGGGGACATATACTACTAGCATTTGGACATTCGATCATCAGATTTAACACTAGTAACTTTTCTAGATCATCACAATATTCAACTAGCTCAATCATAGGTATCATGGGTGTAGAAACAGACTTCTCCAAGATTATTTTCCTTATCCTTTTCGCAGTTTCTAATATACAAAATACTTCCCACAAAACTCTGCATAAATGTAATACTCGTCAAGTTGTCAATACGATAGAAGAAAGTATAACATTATCGAAACCGAAACATATTAAAGCCACGTCGCTCAATATCTAGCCGAGACAACTTTCCTTACCGAGTATAGAGCTATTGCCACCCATCCGAGCGTAAAATATCTTAAATGTGAGCATATTCAAGCAAACGAATAATAAAAGGAAATGTTATTTGAATACTTTGAAGCAACAATTTTATTGTGAAATTTCATTGGATGGATTTTTAAAAAAGCACATTAAATATTTATTATATTCCTAAAAATATAAAAGGGTTTAGTAAATCAAATGTATATGTACATACGAAGGTTTAGAATATCAAACGAGGGGAAACGTTGTGTTGTTTCACAGGCATATTCATACAAAATGTGCGTATTATCTCAATGTAAATATTACCGAACATTTTAATTGGGATCGTTATCGAAAAGGGAAAATAATTATACAATTTGTGTTTATCCAACATTACCTGAACAAGCCTCCCTTGCTTTCTCAACAACACGTTTGCTTACGGAAGCACCCACTCAGCATATTTCCAACAACTGTATCTAATTCAACTTTGTATTATGCCTATTTGTAGTACCATTTACCGTTTCATCTACCGTAAGATACTTTAGGCGATAATCATCCTTAATGCTTACCCTGGAGAGTTCATCATTAAGCGTTGCACCTCAAACCAGTTGCAAATTTAAATTGGTTTCATTATTGCCGATATTAGTGCGAAGTTTACCCGCCTGATTGGGTTAGATATACACAAAACATTAGCGAACTCCATTCGGGTAATTTTGATGTATTTGATTAACACTGAATTTAAAATGTTGAAATGGGCTTTTTGTACAGACCGTAAAACTTATATTTTGATATTATGACGACCTCCGTGGTCGAGTGGTTTGTGCGCCGGTTTTCAAAGTGTTGCCATCTCTGAGGTCCCGTGTTCGATCCCCGTGTCTAGGTGTGTGTGTTTACCACCTTTGTCTCTTAATTATTTACCATTTCCATAACACAAGTGCTTTAGCTACTTACTTTGGGATCAGAGCAATGTTTGTGATGTTGTCTAATATTTATTATGCATTTATTATTATTGACGTGAATTGATTAGTATGTATTAAGAACTCTATAAACACAGAGTTGACGTATCCCCTTTTATTTTCAATATTATCCGTATTTTTTGCCATATTTTACTTATACAGTTGTCTTCAAAAACATGATCATTTGCTGCAACCAACTCTATATTAAGTTAAATTAACATACCTCCCATTAGTTCTACCTTCACTTTGAATTTCGGGTTCACATCTAATTCCCGATTCTCGATCTCGATATCATCCGGACCCATGTCTTGTGAATTACTACCATAATCTGTGCCCGATTCCCTATTATCTCTTGCGCCACTTCTAACAACAATTGGAGTTTTTGATCCTGTTAAACTGAAGTTGTTAATTAAAGCCATGGAACCAGTTGGGTTACCTTTGTTACGTGGAATGATAGTACCAGTAATGAAGTGCGTTTGTATTGTCCCGATACCAAAGGTTTTGTCAGAGATGGAAATTTGAAAAGTTGCCTTATTGGGACAAAAGGCTAGGTTTGTTTAAAACAAAAGAATGAATTTACTACAGAATTTAAAATGTAAACATATTTCGACTCAATCAACAGCTGCTAAAACTGAAGGTTGCATTCGATTCTCATTAGAAATTCCTTAGAAAGAAACCTCAATATCAGTTGGTGTTAATGAGATTAAAAATTCAAGCCTAATCTTAATAACGTCTCACTTGTAGCTTAAGGCACTTTCGTATTGAAAGTAAATTCATTTGTACACTATTATATTCACGATAAGCAAAAAGAAAACGATAACAGCCATATATTCAATGCCCGTCAAACCACCACCAATACGGAGCATCAACGCCAAAAGGCAAGCGGATTTTACCTCGCATGCTCGTTCATCACAATTCATTTTGCCTTCCTTCCACAATTCATTGTTCAAACCGAACTCAATGTTCTACAGACTAAAATGAATAGAACCAAGAATTCATCACTTTTGGTCACTGACTGTAAGTTCACTATGCTAATTCGCTAGGCTGTGGCGAAATGCCGGCTATCGCCAACGGAAAATACTCGCTCGCCTGCGAAGTAAAATAGATGACCGGTGTGAAATATTGCTTATGAAATAAATTAAGAACCAAATGACTTCGGACGAATTTATTAAATAAGGGAACGGGTATTTTGCTTCGCGCCGGCACTGATTTTACTTTTGTTGGGTTATAAAATATTATGTGCTTTCGCTTAAGTTCATTTGAGAATTAAATTAATATTTAAACATTATTGTCCCTTTGGCTCAAACTTTACCGTTGGCTTGCTGGAATGAAATTTTTATTCAGATGGTACTCAGTGAAATGGAACATAATTTTATTCATCATTTTACAAATAACTAAGTAAAACTCAAGGCATTCCTGCTTAGAATAAGTATTACTAAGTTATTGACCTATTTAGATTCAATTTAACTCAATATTTTTAGTACGTATTTTGAAATATAGTAAGATAAATAAGTGGACATGATACGGGATAACTCGTATTTTGCCGGCAACCGAGTACCCGGCATAGCCAACGCCGGGTACCTGGCCGGGTACCCGCCAAACCCGCCACCTGTCATGGCAGTTTATATCCATTGCGTTAACCAATTTGAAAATAGAACAAACTACTCATAGCTACACCGCAATGTAAACCAAATTGTCATGACAATTGACAAATTGTCACTTTAATCAATATCGCCCAGAATGACGAATACCGCTGGTTGAGTGCCCATTCTGATGCATAGGTCTCGGATTCGATCTCCGGCTAGGTCAGTTTTATTATAGCGGTACCGTAGTTGTTTCTGATTGAAGTTTCCACAATTTTTCCAGTACATATTTATTTTTTAAATGAAATAATTTTTGTGTTACTAAAAAAATACTTTTATTGTTTCAGGTACGTGTATGAAAAAATATTGTTTACATTAAATTGGTATGTTTCATTAATTCAATTTTATCAATGAATACAACTACACATCACCAGACCAATATTGTTCAAACTAATTCCAACTATAAAAAATACTTATGAAATATTAAAGTACGTTAAGTCTATAAAACAGCTGTCAGCAGCAATTTACAATAAAACAATACAGAGATTCGCATAGTTAACTATCGTTTTCTCTCTTTCACTCACATTAACAATGAGCAATGAGCAGTATATCCGAAAGTTAACTATGCGAGAAGTGAAAACACCAACTCGTATAACCCGCGCGCGATGAGAATGGTATGGAACCTTGTCAAACTGAGACGCGTTTGTTCGCCAGCCAGCCACAGGGATATCCAAAAACATGGTTCCAAGTGAGGGAACTTTTGCTGCAGCAACTTTAAATAAAATAACAAGTAAACAATTAGTTGATTAATTCAATTAAAATTAATTAATTAGTAAATTTTCGCGGAATATACTAGGCCCACTGGTATTTTTTTCTATCAATATTTTAATTTATACATAATATACATACATGCAGCCATTCCTACGAAACTTTTGCACAAGAGTATTTTATTTATTAACCTTTCAACATTTCACTTTAACCAGTCAGTTAGCAAAATAATATTAATAATCGCTATAAAAATAATTGTGTTTAATCAAAAACACTTATTTTACAAACACTACAACTTCAATCTATTCTTAAAACAATAACACCTCAATAAAAGCAGTAAAGTATAAACCAAACAATGAAAATATATATACACCGATAGCTCCGTATTTTCACGCAAATGTCGACTCAATTGACATTCAGCTACCTACGCAAACACTCCCAGCAGATTTTGATGGCAACTGAACCTGTTTGTATTGCAGTCCATTAACATAATTAACAACAAACACCACCTTGCAGCGGTGACAAAGTCAAACATGAACATGACGATACCGGTGAAAATTGCGTGCAAATAATAATATCTGAATCGAGGTGTTTGGTTTTTGGGAATTTGGATAAGGGTAGATAAAGATTAAGCCGAAACATTACTATTGGCTCTGTAGAGCTGAAGACCTCGCGTTTTTATGACATTTTCGAAATGGCTGAAATATAAATACCTTATATATCCGCCAATTTATTAAGTTTTTATAAACTGAATCGACAAAAAATTATTTATTATAATTATAGAACCTAGCTCACAAAATTTTACGAAAATCGGTTAAGAAAGTGACCTGTAGAGGAGAACAAACGAACAGCATTTTTGCCCCGCAGAGACGCTTCGCCCTCGCTCAGTCAACTAATACTTACAGAAATGTAAAACTCTTTGTTTTGGCAAAGTTATTTTTTGAAATTAGATACTCTATGGTTTTCCAATAACAGTTATATTGTATAAAAGTTATGACACATTTTGAGCCGAAACGCGAAACCTTCAAAAAAAGTTTCGATAAATTATGAAACTATTTGAAAAGCTTATTCTAATAAATTTTATAGAAAATGAATAAAATTTTGATGGAAATTAAACAAGCTCCAAGAAATTCCCTTGAGTAAGTAAATACATTGAGATCGAACATGAAGCGACTCGGCAAAGTTTTAATGAAGCTTTAATCGATCAAAGTTACATAAGACAAACACGTATCGAGTTTTATGTTAAAGGAGGTTTGAACGAACTTTCTGGAATATTCGAATTTCGGTTAAGTCAACTACCAAGAAGAAACTCATCTACTTTGAACAGGTAACCTAAGAAGCAGTTAAACATAGTACTGTGACTATACCTAGATATTTAGATACGATGGATGACCCCACAATCCGTTCAAACCTATTTTCTGGAACAGTAAATAGCTAATTGATAAGGTATTATAAAAATAAACAATTGAGCGATTTGAGCATTGCGGAATCCCGTAAATAACAATAAAATTATCTGCAAATATCAATTATTACTTTATAAACTCCTATACATGTCATAGAGTCTATCAACATACAAGCAAAACTTGAGTAAATTATTCCTTAAGAACTTAACAAAGTTCTCAATTCTTTAGCTCTTATAGATTATAAAACTAAACAGTGATACCTCTAATTTAAAAGCTTAACCGAATTATGTAATCACAGTCATCCATGCATCTAAAACAGACAACACAGCCATTCAATGCACATCACCACTTTGTATCGACCGCCACTGTCCCACTGAACTGATTCTGTTTAATCAACGCCGTGTGTGTTGGCACTATTGGGAATGATCGGAGCGAAGAGAGGGTTGACGAGCAATCTTTGACTAATATCCTTCGAGAGAACTCGATTACCATACCTGGTGTTCATTTCCTCGTTTCTCTGAGAACGTTCCAATGTAGATTGTATGGGATTAATTGAACAATCAAACCAACTTTCCAAGCGCACTTCGATTGAGTCGGTGAGTACGAAGAATCGATACTAACCTGTAGAAAAACTACATCGTAGAGGAGGAGACAACATAGTAAAAATAGCTGAAATTAGGCTTTTTAAGAGAGTTCGATAACAAAAAAATACGGTCTTTAAGCATCTTTTTGATTTGATTTGATAGGCTTTTTCTGCCTAAAATGCATTTTAATCCTAACTCCTATCTACTCCTTGAGCAAAACAAGTACAATATAATTTTAAGAGTCATTTATATATAAATGACTTTTGTAAATTAAAAAAAGTTTACCAATCTATCAAACAAATATTTTATTTGCGTAAAAATGGTAAAAATTGAAATGAAATATTTATTGAATTTTACTTTATTTATTTATTGAAATTACACGTCCTATTTACTACTAATTTACACTTAGGTAAATATCCCCCTATTTGTTTGTGATATATATTAGCTTCGTTGTCATGTAAACTTAGCATGGTTTAATAAAATTAGGGTTCTATAAGAATCTGATAATTTATTAAATTGCACAAAATTCATTAATATGTCACACATGACAATTAACATCGTCCTAACTCAATGTAGTTTCGAGATAAAGCATTTCAAAGATTTAAAAAATCATAGTTCCTGACTGTGAAGTATTTATGGCCTGATTGTTATATGCTTAGAAAGCTACATTCTTCTACTTTGTATACTTCAAAAATAAAGTCTTTAGGACAAATATGTAAGGATATACAAGCTACTTTCTTGAACCACTTAGAGTGCAGAGAGTATTAACTCTAATAAATACTAACTTTTAACTATTAAGTAAAAATAAACAAGCAAAACAGTAATACCTCAAAATAACAATTAATTTTATATAAAATTTGACAAACAAAACGGTATCAATTCAAAGTTAATACGCTCCCATTTGTAAATAAATTTCCAATTTCGTGTGTTAATTCGAGATGCGACACAAACTGACGTTTTGGAAGCCTCGGTAACAGGCAAGACCGTCTTAAAATGCAATCCAAACGACTTAGAGTAATTACTGTTTTACCAAGAAAAGTAGAGAATAAATTGCTGATTGCAAACATATAGATAACTCAAAATCCTTTTTTTTAGTTGAGACTGTATTTGATTATCATGTGCGATGTGTCCATGCTTTACTCTTCAAACAAAACTCTACTCTCTACTCTACTCTACCTTTACACTTTACTTAAGTATTTGTTGTATTTTCCCGATACCATCATAAGTACAAAATAAGTATTTGTTGTATTTTCCCGATACCCGATTTCCCGAAAACTGAAACGAAACTGAAACGCCAAAAAGTTTTATTAGATATCTGTAAAAGTGTGATAATATAATGCTGCCCCCCTAGTATGACCGTCGAAACACGATATATATCGCGTGATATAGCGTTTTATCGACATTCAACTGTCAAAATCCATTGTCTTTTGTCAGTTAAACGTGATAAATATCATATCGCGTTCGAGTGTTTATGCTAGGAAGCCTGAATCTTCTCCAATAACAAGTTTAAAAACTCACCTTTACTTCAACTCAAAGAGAACAACAATTAAAATCAAATAACTTTACACAGTATTTAATTAATTAGAAACGAAGTTGAAGATTAAGTTTGCTCATTTCTTAGTAATGTAGTTGATGTGAGGAACGTCTAGACAGGAAACTGAAGTTAGGCGAACTATCACTTTGTTTGCAGCTTAATATTAAATGTGCTTCAACTTAATACACATCGAGGATTTAATTTATTTCACTCTATGAATGTATGTTTGAGTTTTACGATCTTTTCGTTTACCCGTTTCACAAAAAAATCTTTTTAAGTGTCAGAAAACTGCAATTTTGTAACGAAATTAACTTTTTCTACTGCACTCTCTCTGAAACACGGAAGTGCTCAAGATAGTAAATTTTTGGTCACCAATCCCATGACCAACCCTAGTGAAAGTTGCTTAACCGCTGCGATCACAAGCTGAATGCGCTAAGCCGCTGCACCGAAGTCCTCAAAAAATAATGTCAACTTAAAACTTAAACTATTATTTAAGATAGGTATTACTTATTAACGATAATAATATAACCTAAATCTTTAGTACAGCATCGAAGTCTTCTAAACACCGAGCAATATCCATTTACCATAAAGTGGTAACTCTTATCTAAGGATATCATCTTCATTTGAATAGATTTTGGCTCTAAATTTTGCCTCTTTGTCTATTTTACTGTTGATCGGCGATACAAACGTGTTATGGTACCGCCTTAAGCAGCTGACTGAATCGAAGACTTTACACGGCACGACACGATTTACACGGCACGATTTTAGTAGAAAATATTAGCGCCACTTTCGATATAAATAAATTAAACTTAATAACTTGATACCGAAGTAATATTTTGCCTCAATTACTAATGCACTCAAGTAATAAATCTAAGGCATAATAAAAAAAGAATTGGTAAATAGCCCATTACATACATTTCGGCGATTCATTTTATTTATATAGAAGATTATTATCACTACGAAAACTGTATTAGAACATATATTTGACAACTTCACATACATTGCTCCGATTTTAAAATAAGTAGGTAGCTAAAGTACTTGTGTTATGAAAATCAGAGACAACGGTGGAACTAAAAACACTTAGACCTGAGTCAATATAGAAAAGTTCAATTTTATATTGACTCATCCGGGGATTGAGCCCTCAAGAGATGGTGACACCTTGAAAACCAGTGTGCGAACCACTCGACCACAAAGGTCGTCTATTATCATTACAAAAACTGGTTAGTAATTACTATTCATCGTAATAACACCCACTGCTGAGCAAAGGCCTCATCCGAGGATCTCCACGAGTGACGGTTGGTCCTGCCCCGCCCTCACATAATAAAAATTACTCAATTCTTTTTATTGTTTTAATAAGGATATTCTCAAAATAATGTTCTTTAACAGTGTTTCACGTAACATATACAGGGGATTCACACGCAATCGAGCGTTGCCGCGGTGTGGAAGTCTATCGGAATGGGCTGCAGATCCCTTGGAGCATAACTCTTGAAGCAGATCCCTTGGAGCAGATCTCTTGGAGCAGATCCCGATCCAATATACTTGAGCACGCAACTACCACTCCCTGGACTTACGATTAAACTTTATGAGTCTTAATTGTAATAAAAAGATTTTTAGATTCCTATGAGAAAATTTAATTTTAATGGTTCACGTAAGGTGTAAAGGGCTCTCGCTATTTGAATAGAACACGCAATCGAGCGTTGTCGCGGCATGGAAGTCTATCGAATGGGCCGCAGGTGCCGATTAGAGATCCCTTGGAGCAGATCATGATCAGATATACATGAGCACGCAAATACCACTAGGTACCTGGACTTAAGATTAAATTCGAAAGGAGTTGCCTATACTAATAATATTCAGACTCCTTTGAGAAAATTGCTGTTTTCAATCTCAAAACATTAAATTTATTGAGTCGTGTTAAGTCATGTGTAACTATTTTTTTAATCTAATAACGTTGAAGTGAAGACAAAAGGAGTTTTTCTTTTTATTTAAATTATAAGTAGGTACTACAAGTACAATATGTTATGTACATTATGTTTCATTATCCAACAAACATTTCAGTCAGGACTTTTAGTCTTAAGACCAAACCAAACAACATTTAGAAATAACTACAAAAAATAACTAAAATACGCAATCTGCAAGCCCTTTTGCATAGTATCAAAACAAATATGCGTTAATACTCACTAATAAATCTGCCTATACCAGAATACCAAGCAAAGTATCAGAACAAGATATCTGCTCTTAATGCGTTAATACCCGCCGATATAACAGAATACCAAGACATATTCCTCGCAATCTGATCGCAGATAACAATAGAATAAACTTGCCCGGGAGGCGCGAAATACAACCGATTTTAATTACACTTCCGCGCTTTTAAATTATGCATGGAGGCATGTCGTTATCCTTAATAGGTGGGATAAAATCCGAGATGGTCTCGCCTCCGGATTGTTCAGATAAAGTTGCAGGACTCTGTTTTGCTTAAGACGTAAACTGTAAAATGAGCTTATTTTTTAATATAAGAAAATGTTGTCAAAAACTAAATTTATCGGCTCAAGAACTTGATGAATGAATAAGCCAATCTGATTGGTTGGTTTAATTTTTTTAACCTTCTTATGAAACAAAAGAAAAGTGAGCCTTTTCTTTTGTTTTGTTTTTGTTTTATTTTGTTTTGTTGTGTAGCTCCGTCTCTAAACGTCAGAACTTGTTATAATGGGCAGTCATCAGCACGTCAGGTTATACAATTTTCAAAAATCTGCATTTTTTTTAAACTTAATTGTCTTCGCATTTTAGTACAAAATTTATTGAATTTAATTACCCTGTCATGTTAGACCAGCGTGCCGTTGACTGTACCTCACTACATTTTTGTTATCTTACCACATAATATGTTAATTAATAGCATGTTACTATTGACAAATATTTTAACTAGCTGTTCTGCAACCAACATTTCATTATGTTTAATTTTGGGCACTCGTTGTCTACACCATTAACTCTTTTATTTAAATTATTTTTATGTAATGACTGTATGTGCCAAAAAAAACCACCTAAACGCTATTAAAACACATCACCATTAACAGAATGACATTTCCAAAGCAGTAAAAAGCGTCCGACTCGAGAACGACAGCGATCCGAATAATCCAATAGGATGATGTGACATCGCGTTAGCAAAAGTCATCGACAGTCATGGCACGTCCTTACCAGGCTGCGACATCCAGCCTGATACAGGGAGGAAAAAATACACGTACAACTTTCACAAAAGTGGGAGAAGTCATTTATCAAGCTAGCACTAAGAACTCTCGACAGGGAGAACTTTTGATACAGGATACCCTGCCACCAAACATTAATAACAAGGATATCATAACACTCGAAGCGTTTTTTAGTCCTCAGCGTGTTTTATCACTTAAGCCGCGAAACTTTTCTCTTAACATCATAGAGTTTTTGCACTCACGCCGCTAACCGCGACCTAAATGGATCTTTTAGTTTTTCTATTGTGCACCACGTTTTGCTGTGGGAAACGTTCTTAACGAAATAATGTTATTATAACCTTCTTTCAGACATACTCAGTTATAACTTATTCACTTCAACTTTGTTATTCAGTCTAGTTAAAAGTTAAAGGTCTAATTTCGGAATCTTGTACGAGTCTTGCCTAAAATACCGATAGCAAACAAAGCATACAGAGTATCTTTATTCACGGTGCCTCCTGTTACCAAAACTTTGGCCGTATTCTGAACGTAACTAAGTTCCAGTTAGTCGCGTAAACGACTTTACGTGTCGAACAAGGAAATCAAATTATCAACTCCCGCGAAGTTCGTACCTCTTCTAATCCGTACGAGATACATCTGATCGACCCCTAAAAACGTTGGTCATTTTTTGTTGTTTTTTTTTTGAAAATTAGGCCCATGTCAATTTTATAGATCTCTACATAATTAATGTAAGAAGTTTGAATTTTGTGAACAATATCAAATACAGAAAACTGCATAATGAACTAGACTACTTTTCAATTACGTAATTTTGAATAACAAACATAGAGGTACATTACATACCAAATGTTATCCATATACGGAATAACAGTACGATAAGTTCATTAAAAAGTATCTTTATATTTTAAATGAGCTGCAGACATCAATTCGCGTTCAGAATGCTTTCATAAAAGATTCAATAGTGTTCAAGGAACAAGAACAACGTATCTATAATAATCCTTCAGACGGAACAAGTTTCCTTTTTTAACTCAGTATGGTGGCTCGATTAAGAAAACATTACATAATTGTGCGAGAGCGGTCGGGCGTGCAAGTGGCGCCATGCGAGGGAACGTGTAACTATGTAGGGGAGAGAGGGTGAGCGGGGGTGCGGGGGGACCAAGTCAGAGGGGCAGCTATGAGCGCGCCACTCTCGCCAAACTGGCGGATCGCGTCTTCAGTCGCGCTCAAACCACGATGAGGTTGGCACGCGTCAGCGTCGCCCCCGACACCGAACGTACGTGTGACGCGACGTAAACAACCAGTGAAGTGAACAGCGGTTAATGATAATGTCTTTATAATTCTTCATTGACTCGATTACTGTGAAAAATAATTGTTTTAATCACCGTTCGCACCGATTAAGACAAATGTGTTTAGAAAATGTTTCAATTGCTGACTCTTTTGTTAGTGACTTTGAGTGTTAATGCTGCTTATGCTCCGAAAGGCGTGTTTAACTGCAGCCACCACCTGGGTAGTGACAATGCTGGCACCTTGTGCCGCGTGCGGACCCTCGATGCCGACGGAGCCAGTTTGGCATCTGCTCCTACGGACCTTACTAAACGATTGACAGTGGAGTGCAACCAACTACTGCTCTTCGAAAGTTATCTGGAAGCTAGCTATTTTCAAAGATTTCCTTCACTTGCGGAGTTAGCCGTTCGGAATTGTAAACTTCTGCGGGTACCGGGCAACGCTTTCGAAGGATTACGGGAACTTAAAAAGTTGTCACTCCGCTCTAAAAACAGCGATTGGAGTCCGAATAAAAATTTAGAACTATCACATGGAACTTTTAATGGTTTGAGAGAACTTCAAGACTTAGACTTGGGCAGAAACAACTTGAAAGTAATCCCTTCTGATGTCTTCTGCCCCTTGGATAATTTACAAGTGCTCAATCTCACCGATAACAAAATTAAAAGTGTCGACAGACTTGGTTTCGGTAAAAGCTGCGGTTCCGGCCTGCGAAGTTTGGATTTGAGCCACAATGAACTTAAGACTTTGACAGAGGAATCCGAAATTACGGGACTGCGTAGGCTTCAAGAATTACGGCTTCAGTACAATAATATAAGTGACATTTCAAGTGAAACATTTAATGGACTAATTTCGTTAAGAATATTGAACATTTCGCATAACAACCTTCAGTTAATTCCCGAAGGCACATTTGCAAATACAAAAGAGTTAAGAGAAGTGTATTTGAATAATAACCAGCTATTTGAGCTAGCCAGAGGCGTGTTCCACCGATTAGAACAGCTGCTTGTCTTAGATTTATCGAATAATCAACTTTCGAGCGCTCACATTGATGGCGGAACGTTTACCGGCCTCATACGCTTAGTCATTCTGGATTTATCTAATAACGCCTTGACAAGGATAGATGGTAAGACATTTAAAGATCTTTTCTTCCTACAGATACTTAATTTAAGAAATAACTCGATTGGTTACATAGAGGAAAATACTTTCCTTCCCTTGTATAATTTGCATACATTAATTTTAGCAGAAAATCGTATACATACGATTGATGAATTTTTGTTTAACGGTCTTTTTGTGTTAAGCAAACTTAACTTGAATAATAATTTGTTAATTAATATTGATCCTAAGGCTTTTAAAAATTGTTCAGATTTAAAAGAATTAGACTTAAGTTCAAATCAACTACCTGATGTACCTTCTGCTATTTGGGAACTGTCACTTTTGAAAACATTAGATCTTGGGGAAAATCTCATAACAGACATAAAAAATGGTTCATTTAAAAATTTAGATCAACTGACAGGGTTGAGATTGATTGATAATCAGATCGGTAATTTGAGTATCGGCATGTTTTGGGATCTACCAAGTTTACAAGTATTAAATTTAGCTAAAAACAACATAAAAGCTATAGAAAGAGGCAGTTTTCAAAGAAATAAACAAATAGAAGCTATAAGACTAGATGGTAATTTTATATCCGATATTAATGGAGTATTTTCCGCGTTAATGAGTTTGCTATGGCTTAATTTGTCAGAAAATCACCTCGTTTGGTTCGATTATGCATTTATTCCTAGTAATTTAAAATGGCTTGACGTACACGGAAATTTTATTGAGCATTTAGGAAACTATTATAAACTGCAAGATGAGCTTCACATAAAGACATTAGATGTGAGCTATAATAGAATAACTGATATATCACCTTTGTCGATCCCTAATAGTGTCGAATTGCTGTTTATAAACAACAACCACATAAATAATGTCTTAGTAAATACGTTTATGGGAAAACACAATCTGACTCGAGTTGATATTTACGCAAATGAGATATCTCATTTAGATATAAACAGCCTCCGGTTGTCCCCAGTTCCTTCGAACAAGTCCCTGCCTGAGTTCTACATCGGAGGAAATCCGTTTAACTGCGATTGCTCCATGGAATGGTTGCCTTTGATAAACAATATGACGGCAATGAGACAACACCCTCGAATAATGGATCTTGAGAATGTATTATGCAAAATGACGCATGCAAGAGGCGTGACACACATACCCTTAAGTAATCTGAAATCTACAGATTTCTTATGCCCTTATGAGACTCATTGTTTTACGTTATGTCATTGTTGCGACTACGTAGCTTGCGATTGCCAAATGACGTGCCCAAATAATTGCTCTTGCTATCATGATCCCACTTGGCACACAAACGTTGTGGACTGTTCTAGCCAACGTGCTGTTGAAATACCCGATAAGATCCCTATGGATGCAACCGAGGTCTATTTAGATGGCAACGACTTCAAAGAATTGCAAAATTATGCATTCATAGGCAGAAAAAATATGAGATCGCTTTATGTAAATTCGAGTCAAGTTGAAAACATACAAAACAGGACGCTCGCTGGTTTATCCTCCCTCATTATTTTGCATCTCGGGAACAATAAACTAAAACAGTTAGGTGGCCATGAGTTTGAACATCTGACACAGCTTAACGAACTTTATTTACAAGACAATTTTATAAGCTACATAGCAAACTCAACATTTTCTACTCTAGTTTCGCTAAAAATATTAAGACTAGATGGTAATAGGCTAATAGACTTTGCTGTTTGGAGTTTAAATAGTAAAATTAATCTAAAAGCTCTAGCACTTGGTAATAATTTGTGGTCATGCAAATGTAGATACCTGCAGAGATTCACAGCCTTTATATCCGAAAATGTTCCTAAAATTATAGATATAACAGACGTATGGTGCTGGAATACCGACTCTCCGTCACCACAAAAGAAAGAGCTCAACCTTAATGGTACAATATGTAGTGACTATTACGCGGGAGATTCTGTTATAGATAACATGTTGGTCTCAAATTATATGCCTATGATGGTAACCACACTCTCGGGATTCATGCTCATCATGCTAGTCATCCTCGTGATTTTCTTATTTAGAGACACAATTCGCATATGGCTCTATACGAGCTGTGGGATAAGATTGTTTCCATTCACTGGAGCGTACGACGACACTGATAAATTATACGATGCTTATATCTGCTACAGCCCAAAGGATGATGATTTTGTTATTCAAACGTTAGCCGCTGAGTTGGAAAATGGGAGTCCTTCGTATCATCTGTGCTTACATTATAGAGATATACCTCAACATGGTGTAGCTTATATGCAATGTACGTTGCCGTTGCCTGAAGCAGCGGAAGCTTCCAAAAGGATAATAATAATTTTGACCAGAAATTTCGTAGAGACCGAATGGTCTCGTTTCGAATTTCGACAAGCGTTGCATGAGATCCTGAAATCACGAATTTATAGCTTAGTTATCATAGAGGAGAGTACGGTTTTGCCTGAGGCGGAATGTGATCCAGATTTGAGGCCATATTTGAAAACAAGTTCGAGGATAAGGTGGGGCCAAAATAAATTTTGGGAGAGGTTGCGTTATGCAATGCCGGATAGAAAATATAGATCGAAGCCATCTAGTTACAGGAACAATATAAATTCATATACTATGAGAAGTGGCATGCAAAATGGTACGATGAGATCATTTTCCTTTACTGAGAAAGCAAGAGGCCCAGCCGACGGGGTCAATTCTACGCCCGAGTTCAATGAAGACAGGCCACAGCAAGCTCATATTGCTTCGTATGGTACTGACGGTAGGCCGCCCTCTGACCATATATATTCATCTATAGATTCAGATTATTCGTCGTTAGAATTAGGTGGGAATAATCCTAATAGAAGGAGGGAATTCAGACATTGGCCCCCTCCGCCACCCCTTATCGATACGCAGTCGTCAGGCCAAGCCTATCTTGTCTAGTCTACATGCTTACAAACTCAGTATGAAAGAAAATAGAAATCATTTAGTCATGCTTCATGTGAATATTGTATTATCGCAACGCGCGCTTTACCAAATAATTAAAATTTTAATCTATTTTTGTAATTTCTCGCCGTTTCAAAGGGCGTTTGTTTCATAATTTTGGTGTAAATACATTCTATAAGACTGCTGTAGTATATTATGATTGTGAATTTGTATATAATGTGTAAATAAATGTCCATATAAGTCACGAGTATACTATTTATATACTTTAATAAAGCCATTGTGATAATTTTGCATATTTTCATCTTTTATTTCAACTCCAATATTTTTATTATGAACAATATAAAAAGTATTAATACTTTAAACGTTTTTGATTTATCTTTTTGAGCGTTTTTTTCCACGCATTTTTTTTTAATAAAACTAGAATTTTTTAAAGAAAAATAATATTTTGTAAAGGTACATTGCTTATTCATGAAAGTTATACAGAACCAAATTTAGCAGGCTTACAAAAGTTTTCTCATACTTTAATATTTATGAAATAAGGCTTTACGTCTAGTCTAGAAAAACATTAGGTAACATATTGAAGAAAAGGGTCTCTAGGTACCTGCGGAGTAAATCTGACAAACCGTTGGACATAAACGTGAGAAGAATACTGGTATTAAGGGGCCGCACAACGACAAATACACATTTTTTAAACGACGATTTTACTTGATTTATCGGTCCCAAAAAATAATGTAGAAAGTAGATTATAGTACTCAGTTATGTTAGGATAAATAATATTAGAAAAAATACCAGAAAAAAACGACTCACCCGTAGCACCTCAGACGGGACTCGAACCCGCACCCTTGGGATTCCGGCCCAATGCACTGACCAATTATGCTACCGAGTCGCTAGTGGGAGCGGCGAAATTTTCTAGTACTTTTTACTTCTTCGCTGCAAGCCAGCGCAATTTCATCAATGTGAGGAAATACCCCCACATTCGAAAGAAACATCTTTCCAGATGTTTTGACAATCGATAAAGATGAAACATCTAATATTATTTATCTTAATATAAAAATAGCATTGTGAATGCGAAAAATCTAAATTTAATACTCAGTTATGTGATTGATAGAAACATGATAGCTAAAACTTTTCTCGATAGAAAAAAAATCGTAAAGTGACCTCCAATTTTGTAGCTTTTCACTGATGCGCCAATCAATAATAAACCTATAAATCTTGAAACTATAATAAAAAAAACCCTTAGCTAGTAATAAAAAACTAGCTCTCTAGTTTTGTGATTGTCAGTTTTCCAAAATAAGAAATAGTTTATTACTTATTAAAAATGATAATGCTGTCAATAAATTCAAAAAATTTCACTACGAATGTTTTTTCCAGTATTATACGGTCTCTTAACGATATGGCCGGTTCATATTAAAAGAAAAATGTGTATGCATGTTGAATTTAAAATGTACTAACATCCGTTTGAAGAAGTCACTGCGGTATTTCGGTGGCATTAAATCGTAAAATGTCTGCTTTATGATGTTCTATTGTTTTGTAAAAGTCAATAGAATTTTATAGACTGGTAGCGCTTACATTTATTCATAGGGTAATTTCATAAGTTCCGGATAAGTAATTCCATTTTACTTAATTTACAAATATTTAATTTTGATTCTGTCACAATGTTTAATTAAAGCAAAATATGGTGCTATTGGGAAGCTTCCCAATAGCACCATAAACAATTACATACATTACAAGACTTAAACTAATAATAAAAAGACTAAACATAATAAATGACAGCATTGTGCAGTAAGTAACGCTTCATATAACTTTTATGAAATCATTTTCAAGAATACCTATGATCTCTCTTTATAAAATTTAAAAAAAAAACAGATAATAGTTTTCTTAAATGTAGGCTGGCAACCTGCCACTCTTTGGTACACTTCTCAACTTCGAATTTCCAAGATTATTATCGAAATAAAATTCGGTAAAAACCTATTTTTAGTGTTGTTACAGAGCCTCCCGTCTGCCCCTTTATTCAAGTGGCAAACTTTACATTAGTTTGAAAGCACGCTAACTTAAAGTTTAATAATGAGCAAAAGTATTTGATTACATTTTGCAAGGTAATGTTAATCACAAACATTTATGAATTGTATGGCTTATGATTTGTAACGTTAAAGTTTTTTGTTTTTTTTAAACTTCCAAGTAAGCATTAACGTTCAGAAAGCCGTTAAGTTCAGTTCACCTTTTGAATAGGAGGCTATTTCTCATGTGGAATAATAAATATGTTATTCTGTCCTTATTCACATTAGAAACCCATCACCACATCTATTACGCTTATTAATAGACCGGTACGGAATATATGAGATAATGATCCATTTGCCTCAACGAGTCAACCGTAGATTAACGCAAATGGAGTCTAATTGGACTAGCCCCCGCGGAGCACAATGGGACTACTGGGACGCAACTTGTATTAGAGGAGCTATCTACAATGTGAGTACGTGAGTATATTTCTTATTACTCTTAAAATGATGAAAATGGAAATTAAGCCTTTGTTTTGAAAAACAGAAAGCTATTGCACTAACTCTTTTATCGCCAACATAAGATCTTGTAAATTACGTTTATTAATTATTAGGCACTCAATTTGTTTTTTATTTTGTGACTACTACGACTGCAGCATAGACTACAAGAGTTTGTTACCTTAAAAGATAAATATAAAAATAAAGCAGATAAAATAAAGCACTGTTTTGCGAGTAGGATCTATTCCTTTCTAATACCAAATACTAATACCAAATGGTATTTGTTTATTACCGTTATAAAATTCCCAACGAATGCCAAATTTTAAAATTTTTAATACAATTTTTAATAAAAATTTAAAATTTTTGATATTTGTTGGGAATAGAAATTTTATAACGGCAATAAACAAATACCATAGTATTAGTTTTTGGTATTAGAAAGGAATAGATCGCGAGTAGTTTATTGGAAATTTTGCATCCAAGAATCCATCCATCCATTCATCCATCCATCCATCTATCCATAGATGATCATACATACATGGATGCATGGACAGATGGACGGATCGATGGATATAAAAAAAATCTAAAAGCCTTTTTAGTAGATTCTTTAGACTGCAACCCATCAAAATACATTTGAAAAGTTATTCGACCAAACTAATATATTATTGTTTTTACAAATCGAGAAAATCTTCATATTTCATTGATCGCGGGCAACGTGACGCGGTGTAACTACCACGCTAGAGCAGGGGCTGACTATTTTGTACTTTAATGTCAAAGCTTTTAGTTCGATATTACTTCTAACGTTATAAATCTGTTAATTCTGGCCTAGGTTTTGTTATCCCTAAGTAGGTAAATTAATAATTTACGTGAAAACATTGCAATGCAAAATCTACTTGTAAAAACACCTTAAAAATAAAAAGGGGAATGAATAGATTCTAAACACTTTGCCTTTATTTGAAAAAAATATGAGGTTGTTGACTGACATCTCACTTCACACGCAACCTACCGATCCCTCTTTCTAATAATCCAATACGCGTTATTATTTTAGATACTTGCACCACCATAAAAAACATACATAAATACAAGATACGCGCCAAAAACATAACCCTGTCCTTGCAGTCGGGTAAAAAATAGACAGAAGAGCAGCTAACTAATCACGGTTTTTCGTGCACGCACACATAGACATTAAGTACAGGCAATCTCAGGCTCAACCTACATATATTTCTCTTTTCACAATATATTCAGTACTGTTACAGATAAACTTAGTACTGTAGCAGTCACCCACCAAGAAGTTCTGGGCAACGAAACAAATGACAACGAAACTAAAGTGGCATTTACGAATAAGGCCAGAACAAAATGTTCTGTTCTGGCCGTATTCACGTTCTCTATCCAGGGAAGACTACCCAGTATCAAACCCATTGTGTGCACACTCTGAAAGGTCGCTGTCAACAGAGTTTTCGATTATATCGCGTAATGTCACATGTATAATAGTACTATACGTAATGTGAACGCTATGCTTTATAATGCTATTATAATATAGCTCTATGACGTATAATGCTATACTATATAGCAAAACCATGTTCAAACATAAAGCTAAAACGTCAATATATTTACTACAGCAATCAAACAAAGAATTATGACGGGGCGGACAAAAAAGCTTTTGTTTTTTGTTCAAATACTAGTAGCTGCTTTCTTATACCAACAAAAAATGTACCAGGCTATCATAAACAGCGTAGAGTTATGACTCATTGTTAAATGTGTTCTTACATAAATAGAGTATTGTAAAATTGTCTAAAGTCAATACTAATTTAACAGCCTTCTTGTCTATTGTTCTGTTTTTTGTGAGTTCTGCTTCGTTTTGAAAAGAACAATATTAGAATTTGCACGGATGTCAATAGATTTTGTTGCGCGAACAGTTTTATTATATTGTTACTGCTGAAACAAGTTAGACTTTGTTTTGTATGAGAAACTTATATTTATTGTAATCGGAAAAATATTTGTTTTGTATAATGAACCAAGTGGAATAAGTTTTTTTTTAAATAGAATGTTTGTGAACTCGGCCTTATCAACACTTTGAGCACTTTGTCACACCAGGTTTAGGAAAATGGTACTAACTTACAATATTTACTATAATTACAAATATATTTAATTATGTTGTAGATTTTATCAACCAAAAAAACGGTCAAGAGCGAGTCGGACTCGCGCACGTAAAATAATTTCATTTTATATTTTTTTTCTCTATCCAAACTTCGGAGATAAGGGAGGGCGTGGGTGGATGTGGCGATATTCTGATTTTTGAAACCAAATATTTGTAACTCCCTCAAGAAATTAGAATCGTAATAAGTTTTCATACATTTCTTGCACTCTTGATTCGGTACTAGATGCGCAGAATTTGATTGATAGTAGCATACCGAATACTAAATTACGTTTTTGTACATTCGCCTTAATAGAATATCTAATGAGCTTTTTGCGTATGTCAAAGGTCATATCACTATCAACTAGTATTGCATGCTTAAGTGATCATTATGCCTCAATACATTATGAAGTAAACGATACCTTTAATGAAGACCTTTTTACAACTAAGTTATGAATGTAGTACGAAGTTAGAACATTATTATATGGCAACATATAACTAGTCGTAATTAGGTACTGATCAGTAAATTCTCTGAAAAGCAACTACCTAAACTATAGACTTCTAATTTAGGTATTCTAAGTGGATTTGAGAAAACTAGAATCTAACAACATATTTGTAAATATCGTTCTTTCTAATGAAGCTGATAAGTTTTTTGCGCCCCTTTTTTCTTGTCAGCTAAAAGACGTCATAATGGGGGTAGGATAAAAGAATTGATGATTTAAAAATGCTTATTATGTGAGCTTATTTGAATAAATAATTTTTCAATTCAATTCAATTCAATTCCAATTTTCAATTTCAACTACTTAGCTAATGTTAACATTACAATCGTATACAATACTAAATAATATTCTAGAAAAAATACTACTCGCACCAGATCATATTCTCGGACGGGAATCGAACCTGTAGTGACTCAGTACCTCAGTAGTCAGAGCATTGAACCGGACTTCCAAAGGTCGCGGGTTCGATTCCCGTTAAGAATATGATCTATTGCGTGTCGTATTTTTTCTAGTATAGATACTATTTAGTATTGTATAAAGATAGCATTGTGAATGCTAATATTTACAATCATATCTTAATAGTATTTCATTCAGTAGTATTGATTTTTGACACAGTGGTCACTAATGGGTTATTTACATGGGTCGATTTTAGTAACCTGTGGCGGTCGACTTTAGTCACTTAACAAGTCGCTTATAAAATTAAATCGCAAGTAACACATCGATGATGTCGCTGTTGTTTATGTTGTCGGTAGCGTAACCTTGGTGAATAAGTAATAACAAATAGTTCCAGCTTCGGCCACCGGATCAGATAAGTTTGTTCAGTCACCAACGGCCTATGCCAAATTGCCATTTACACAGTCGATTTTCGCCAACAAAAGTCGTCAACTTTAGTCACCCGTCCCGTGTAAATCTCACATAAAATACAAAAATCAATACGATTGAACTAACATTGAGACACTATTATCACGTTAACGTTAGCAGAATTGAGGCCCTGAGTTACAAACATCCTAAGTAAATATCTATAAATACCCAAATAGTAAAAGGCTTTGAACTAGGCTTGGCTTCATTTGCGTAGGACAATGCCACTATTCGAAGTTCGTTGGCTCAAAATAAAATTGACAATGCGTAACCTCTCAATTTTACATTGACAGATCTGAAAAAATTGATGTATAGATGACATAATATTAATAGCAATGTAAAGGTAGATTAATTAATAAATTTGTTAATTATATATAATTATTCGGACAGTAGCCAAAGATTAAAAAAAAAACAAACAAAATTTCCCAGCAAAGCTTTATCATTTCTCTAAAGACTTTGGTGTTCACTCAATTCTGATTGATTACATCGAACTAATGAGAATTTCGGAATGCGCAATTTGCTGAACAGCTAAGTCAAGATTGTTCATAATTGCTGTATCAACAAAGACTCTTCAATCTGCAGCGGCATTAATTTCACGTTTCAGTTCAAACGCAAACGTAACGTTAACTTTACCATGAATGATTATTGTGGATTTGATTGACGACGCTTCTGCTTTATGAACAAAATATGAATATAGGTAGTTTGTGATAATTATTGAGTATTTAGTGAGACTGAATGATAACATTAAGGATCTGTTCAATTTGATTTTATTAGAAATAAAATTGCTGTTGACTTAATGCGAGGCCAGTTCACGATCTGATGAAAAGATTGATTTTTAAGCTTCCAACGTGAAGAACTTACGTAGAATTCTACTTCACAAAAATTACTGAAGACTGAAAAAGAAACAAAGAAACAAGTTAACCGAACAGAATATTGAAAAATGGCTTGGTAACTCTATAAAAAAATCCTGAATAACACCATAAAAGCTTAGAAAAATAAACTTCCAATCGTCAGTTCTTGTAATTTTCAACGACAGTGATATGTTTTTTATGCAAAAGGGAAAGCTTTTTTATTGATCTACTAACACTTTAACCAAGTAGATTTTTAATAAATGATACAGTATTCCAAAAACGTACTAAATTTCTTCAAATTTCAGGCGAAGCGACAATTAAAGCTATGCAATAATCAACCATATTTCAAAGAGATAGTGAACTGGCCTTGCCTTAAGAATCGATCAAAGTCAATTCTGCATTTTTATTTTAGTAACAGGATCTTTTTACGAAGAACTAGGAATATAAAATCATTGTTAATTAAATAAGTATATAAGTAGTTTATAAATTTATCATTCATCATGGTTAACGCCTTGTGAATCATAAATTCTCTTTTTTATAATTCTTTGCATATAACGCATGCCGTGGCAGCCTTTAATTAAGTCTTCACTTAAGATTGTAACCCATAATTATGTAAATGTTAACTTGTGTAAGGTGAATGTACTTGTTGGTTGTCCTTAAATAAATAAATAAATAAATAAACTTTGCATAGATGTGGAAATTGTTGAATTGATATTAGATTTTTATACCACATATAATTGAACATAGTCATCAGTGGCAGAAGATCCATACAAGCCGATTCACGGGTTACCTTCGCAATAATTTCCCTCGCCACTGGTAGTCATATTAAAAAAGAACAACTAAAAACCATTCGTCCCTAAAGTAACAGCTTGCAAATTATACTCTTTAGTTCCTCCATACTCCTATGTTGAATTATTTCCCACTGACATTTCATTTACAATTACTTAATGCATTATCCCATTACTGTTGTATGTGGGCAGACGATTGGTATTTAGCAATGATCTTGAAGCCCATCTGTAGGTGTTTTATAAATTGTAAGGTTTGTATACCGAGTTAAGTACCTATATAGAATTTATTTAACGACCTCCGTGGTCGAGTGGTTTGTACGCCGGTTTTCAAGGTGTCGCCATCTCTGAGGTCCCGGGTTCGATCCCCGGTTGGGTCAATTTAGAAAACGAACTTTTCTATATTGGCTTAGGTCTGGGTGTTTGTGATACCACCGTTGTCTCCGATTTCCATAACACAAGTGCTTTAGCTACTTACTTTGGAATTGGAGCAATGTATGTGATGTTGTCAAATATTTATTTATAAAAAAAAATATACCTACCATAAGAATACATTATTATGCAGTTTCAAACATATCATTCAAAAGGTACACCTAGGCATACTAATTCTGTACTATACCAGGGAAAACCATTTCTTTATAGTAATTCAATCGTTTAATCAGTTTCCAACCCTCACCAACCTTAGCAAATCCATACAATGAACTAATGCTCTAATCCATACAATGATTTGTAGTAATTACTACAGTATAATAGATACCAAAAACCATTCAAATCATATTACTACACCATAAGAACCGTTTAAAAACCAATAATTCACTTTGGAAGCTTTCATAACAGCTCATTATGAGATGGTCAGACCTTCGTAAGAATGAGTGACAATTTAATGAAGTGTTGGCTCATTGTATAATTAAGGTGGGGTTATTAAAAGTATCTCCTAATGAATGAAACCACAATAAATCATAAGGGCATTTCATAACCGAATGAAGATATTGAAGTGTATTAAATTTACTGTCAATACGTTGCGTAAACTTGAATTTGTGATAAAGGTTAAGCTGCAAAATTGACGTAAAGAGTCCTAGCAATTAGAAAGGTAGTTAGCAGATAAATGAATATGGACAGAACGGTTGTGCGTCGTAATCTTTTAATGAAAAGTGTCTTTATAATTATACGAAAATAGGGCAATCCCTTTCGATCGATTTCCATCAACTTTAATATCCAAAATAACAGATTAAATAATTGCCGAAATGTCAAGATCTAATATATATTTTTATCTCTTTGATAAAAGCAAAAACGGTCTACATTACGTAGTTTAGCGAATTTAAAAATATATAAACATTGATTTAGCCATATTATGAATATACATGAAGTAATAAATTAATTTCAGTTCGTTGGAAGTAAGTTAAAAGATTTTTACACAGTTTTCCTGTTTTATTCCTGAAGTCCAGTAACGTAGGGGGTGGTTTAGAGTAGACCGGTTGTAGTGTATATGATAATTATTTTTTTTATTTTGTATTACTGATCATCGTGCCCTTGGCCATTAAAGAGGTTGAAATGTCGGATATGTGAAGTGTCAATTTTCCTCGACCAAATAGGTTTAACAAAAAGAGTTAAATATCTGATAAAACATTTTGACTATGGCATTATACTTTCTACCCATGCAGACTCCCCACGTGACCACGGCCCCTGAAAATGTGTCGAAACGTCGGGAATTAAAAAAAACAATAAATCCTAAAATAACACGTGAATTAATAACATACGCGCCGATGTAATCAGTAAAAAGTGTTTTCTTTATAATGAACTGTACGCGCGGAGTATAAAGTGATTGAGTCAGATAACCACGTTTAACTCACCGTATTGCATAAAAAACATTATTGAGCGAAGCTAAATGACCCACCTCAAATACCACTTTTTAGATATTCCAGTCCTATACCGTTTAAGCACGCTTGGTCAGTGCCCTATTTTTTCCCGATTCGGAACAAAATGAGTCGAAAACGAGCTCCAAATAACTCGAAAGCAAAAAATCAGTGACTGACCACTAGTAGAAAATAGGAAATAGTTTTAAATAGGAGTCCATTGGTATTCACTGCGGAGTTCGCGATGGCCGCACCAGAGGGTTTACTACGAAAAAAGAAGCGCGATATTCGTACGATTTTGTATGTCCTGATGTGACCTTATTCCTGTAGCCCTATTCACGTAATTTTTCTTTTTTTTATTAGGTAACTCAACAGCCTTTTTGCTACAATCATGCTCAAAATAAATACTTATAACTTACACTTAGCCAATTACAGAGTTTCACCGCATGTTATAATTCTACAAGCAAACTGTTAAAAAGAATTATTTAAACAATTATAAGTAGGAAATAGTATCAAAAGTAAATTAAAATACTAATTAAATTGAGCAAGAGGTATGGTTGGCAGATTTCACTCACATTATTCATATTACGTTTATATTTACATTTAATAAAGATATTTATAAAAATAAATACTATAACAATTATAAAAATAAACTAAGACAAAAACAAAACAAAAAACAGTGTTAAACAAATATGTAAAAAAACAAAGTCGAAGTGGTACCGTAGGTGTATCGTAGCTAGCGACCTAGTCTTTAAAATCTTTTTTGTTTAGTCAATCGCCAAAATCCTTTCAATCGGTTCCTAACGATTAAGTGAGCTTTCTTAAGGGGCCATACAACGTCAAATACACATTTAGGCAAACGATTTCACACAGTATTACTTGATTTATCGACCATTAATAAACATAATCTTGAAACCATAATAAAAAAAACCTTCTCTAGTTTTGTTATTGATAGTTTTACAAAATGAGAAATAGTAGAAATCAATTACACGACCACTACCTTATTTACATCAATCAAAACACGATAATGTTTTCAATCATTTTGCATATTATGAAAATTTCTTCCAGCGTTTTACGCCCCCTTAAAAAAATATTAAAAAAAAATCAGCGGTCCTCATTAGTAATTTTCATCCATTCTGTGATTAGCAAACCGTGATTCGTAACATGTGAATACCGAACCTGGACAGGACTTTGATGGAACAACAACTTGACTTTATCTATAATTTAGATAGGTTGTGTGTGTCCTACTGAGGGGTACTGAGCTTATCATGTCCCGAACGAACGTCGTCGGACAAATGGCTCTGTTTAGAGTAGGTCCCCAGCTCACTTCGAATTTCAATTATTAACCGCCGCTATGTGTTTTCGGAATCAATTCGAAAGAGTCCTGCTGTCGCATTCGGAATCGCATTCATTCTGAATGGAAAGAAATTAAAATAGAGTGGACTTGAAACTTGAAAAATAGAGTGGACTTGAAGCTTATCAAAATTGTATTACTTACATAATTGTTGGTGTCTATATTTTTGATGTTTGCCTTCATATTTTAGTGCACTCACCCTGCGATTGTGGTAGGTTATGGAATAGGTGAACAAAATATTACTATCTAAGTTTTTCCCGGCTGAATTTGCAGTCGCTAACTTCCATCAATCCAGATTGAACCCGCGTGGTGAGATATAGCCCATTCTCATCATTCACTCAAAAGGAACGCTTTTTTATAATAATAATACTAATGAGAAAAAAGTTCCATGTTCTACGGTAGAATTGCCCAGTGAGAAAAAAAATATTATGTACCAGTGTAACTGCTCTGATGACAATTGTTTTGAGTTCAAACAACGTGCAATTTTTTTTTTCATATTTGAAGTTCACAGACTGTCCAAAATTGAAATAAAAAAACTGTACTGTGAACTAAATATTATATAAAACAAATACCAGAGATGTTACATTCAATGAAAGAAACAAATATGAAAGACACACTCAAAGTTAGAAAAAAATACAAAGTGTTTATTTAGCAAAACGTGAAAATTAAGGTCTGACTGTAATTTCATTTTATTCTCCCAGATAGCTTGCTAAGCTAATTTAATCGTAAAATACTGTATTTGCTCATTTTTCATCACTATAAAAGAAAAATGATAAAATACAAGGTATTACAAAAGTACCCCTAATGACGAATATGGTAGATAGGGACCATCAAACTGAACAACTTTTACTATAGGACCAACTCTGAAATCGCAAAAAAAAATCAGCAGTTTCATACATTTTGATATTTTCGTAATAAATTTTTGTATGAAGCAGCTGATGTTTTTTTCGCGATTTCAGAGTTGGTCCCATAGTAAAAGTTGTTCAGTTTGATGGTCCCTATCTACCATATTCGGCATTATGGGTACTTTTGTAACACCTTGTATATTATTATGGTTTACTAATATTTTCCTAATTTTAAACGTAAAATTTTTGTTTGCCATACTTGCATGTGCCATAACTTCATTAAACATAACGTTTTATAACAAATTACATAATTTTATATTTTCACTAATTTCGTTGGTCATAATTCATAAGCAATAAAATGACATATTATTCTAAATACATAATTTTATTTGCCATACAACTCATTTAAAAAAATATTATTATCCATAACAATGATTGCCGAAACAAATACTGGTTTCAATTATTTCAGAAAAGAAATAATAAAGGAGGACATCATATTATCATTGATAAAAACATTATCTATTCTTAATGGGGAACCAGAATAAAAAAACAGAATGAAAATCTGAAAAAATAAAAGAAAAAGTAAGATTTTGACCAATTAGAATAATAATGTTATACTAATAGACAATTTTTGAGAGCTTTGGAATCAAATCTAAATTAAAAGATTAAAAGTATAATTGCTTTATGGTCAGGGCGGGGGGAAATTATTTTTAACGATGACTCATTTTTATAGAAACTTTACAATTATTTAATAACCAACACCCGCATTCAGGATAGGATCAGCATAGCACTTCACTAAGTAAGATATTTCAAATTTAACCGCTCCACGAATTATACTCAACGTTGGAGCAATAAAAAGCCCAAATATTAGACAATGATAACACGTTTACGACCGAAAAGATGAGATGGGAATAATTTTATGGCGTAAAAATGGGTCATATCGTGGAAAAAGACGTAGGGTTTTTTTATTTGACGTCGTCAAAATTCTTATTTGGTTTGTAAGACTTTCTCCTGGTACACATTCCTGGAAACAAGGAAGTCTCTTGTAAATTGAGTGTGGATGTTTCTTTGATGATGTTAAAATTTTGTTTGCTGTTCCTAAATGAGATATTTGAGTCACTGAATGCTTTAATGTTTTGATTGGTCGTTTACCTTGTGTAATCTTTGGAGTGTCGTTATTTATTTCTGACCATTCTGGGACCATAAACTAATTATCAAATAGTTTGTTTTGTTTATTATCTGTTGATTGAATTAATATGTTGATGGTGAGTTGACTATGTTGGTTGTGTGCAAAGTCCATAAAACTATAAATGCTGTTAACACAAGCATAAATATATAAACCATAATCTGTTTTCTAAATGGTTGTAGGTTCAAGGTTCAACATTTTCAGGTTCTGGATTCCAATAATGGTTGAGTTAATGCTTTCTGCATTATTGCATCATTATTCGAAATTATTATAAGATTGGCAATTAGTGGGTGTAAATCGGCATAATTTTTGAGATAATTATAATAAACACATTATCAGAATTACACAATTAAAATAAGAATGAAAGTCAATACGCGCCATTCTTTACTTCAATAGGCAACAATCTGTAGGGCTTCCACTTATTTCCTTTGAATCTCCGAACAAGGAAATTTACGAGGCACCGAACACCGAACCGCAAACATAAATTGCGAATTTAATGAACAATTTTATTTGGCTAATACCACAGTCTGCGAATCTTAAAGGCATTGTTGCCAAAAACATTGTTAAGCGACAAAATTTTCTGGTAGTTTGGTCTTAATTACTATAATATAATTCGCGCTCTCTTTGCCTGGGAGCACCTATTATTTTCGTTCACGGTTTGTTGGGTACGTTAAATGGCAACATTATTCCTCCATCTAATTTTCATTGTGCGAAATTTCATTTGGTTAGAAGCTACCTCCGCAATCTACTTGGCATGTCTCGCCACTTATTAGTCGTTTTCACGTGTTCATTACTTGCACGTTGTAAAATTCACGATATACTAATGAACTGGCTGGTTTTCAAAGTTCACAGTAATGAGAAGTTAACTTTTGGCTTTCTTGTGTGCCTTGGTTGGTTTTCCGCTGTTGCTGATTTCATGTTTGTGTTCGAACCGCCTCCGCCGGTCTTGTGGTTGGTATGAAATTCTTTCTGAGTCCTTATGCTGATTCATCTCGTTGCCTAGTCTCCTAATGCCTACATCAAAGATGCTTCGCAATCGGTTTGAAAAGTTATTCACTTCACATAATGCTCTTGTAACACTAGCTCAATTTTGATGAAGTGCAACTCTTTCTTCGGATATGATATGATAATTTAACGAGTTTTTACTAAAAACACTGGTTATGTAATTAGGTAAATGCAAGAAAACGAAAAAAATATTAAATAAAAAGTCCTCTTTTCAAAGACTTGAAATGACTAGATTACCTCTATTTTTACAACGACAAAACTACAAAGTTCCCCAGGACGAAAAATCGCATTTAGATTCGCGACGTCCGTTCTTCCTGATTAAATAAGACTAGGTAGAAGAACGACCCGGTCTGCATAACAAATGTATATTTAGACCGCCGCAGACATTTAATTTAATATAACAGATGTCCCCATCTCGAGTGGACGCCTTGTAGCGAAATCCTTTGAAATCGTCACGGGCGGACTCAAAAGAAAACTGTCAACAAAAGGATTGTTATTCCAACTGTGCTCGGAGTTACATTAACAAGTTTGACAATCGAGCGTGGTGTTTATGTTCCCGAGTTGGGAGCTTCAGGAGGAGCTGTTAAAATGATTTTACGCTTGCCACTTACATTTGAAATGGGTGACGAGTAATGAAGAGTTTATCATGTGAAGTAAAAACAATATTTTTTTAAGCTCTATGCTCGTGTCTCTTAACGTATCTTGTTTTTTTTATCCTTATAAGGTACACAGACCGCTTATAATTATTAGTTTTTTAGATCTTTGATTTGTCAAATAAATATCAGATAGTTCTGGGGTCTGGAAAGCCACATACACGAACGTTTGTGTTTTAATACGTAAATTAGTGTGGAGATAGTGCGTGTATGGTATGAGTCATGCTATACCGCCTGTACGTACCAACCGTCGCACTATCGTGGTCTCCAAACGTCATTCGTTGCTTGGTTAGGCGATATTTACTCGGGTCGACTTAGCAGGCGATTTTAGTCAATTAGCGCTTTTTATCGACAATCGCTTGTAAAATCGAATAGCCACCTGATTGAAATTGTTTTATGCGTCATGCTCGTGAACGGGTGCTGCCAGTGGGAATGGGTCTGCATCTGCCCACTTGTCTTAACGTTTATTGAATTGTATGAATTGATATATATATACATGTATTTTTTTTTTGTAATAGCCTAGGCTGAACCTTAAATTTTGAATTAAGCTTGACACCTGTAAATTGATTCAGTAGAAATGAGCTAATTAAATAATGTTATTTATTTATGAATCTATGTTAATGGTAACATGTATGAATGTAATGTCTGGGAACGATATACATATTTGTAAATATCGTTCCTTCTAATAAAGCTGATAAGTTTTTTGCGCCTATTTTTCTTGTCAGCTAAAAGACGTCATAATGGGTGGTAGGATAAAAGAATTGACGATTTAAAAATGCTTGTTATGTGAGCTTATTTGAATAAATAATTTTTCAATTTCGACTGTCGATAAAAAGCGCTAATTGATTAAAATCGCCTGCCAAGTTGCCTGTCAAGTCGACTCGTGTAAATACCACATTATATTGTTAAATGCGTGAGCAAGTCCATACAGAAAATGTGGAATATTATGACCGATGCTGAGACTTGGCCAGGATCGTACGGTGTAACGTGAGTCATCTTTAAAGCTTTCTTTATAATGATTCATAGATACAGATGATACTGCAAAAAAAATGAAGTTCTTAAGACTTGTGTATAATTAAAATATTTCTTCTAATAAACACCTCAAAAAAGTAATTAGCTAAATAAAATAGCAACCAAAGAAATTCAAAACAATAAAGACATTAACATTCAGTAAAAGAAAGGAATTATCGTGTGAAAAATCATCCGTACTCAAACCAAAATGTGGGACAGAATCAAAGCATGTAATTGCATACTTTCTAAACAAAGTAGCTTCCAACACTAGACATAATTGTACGGTAGCCGCTTATCTATCCAGTTTGACAGCTCACCATGCATTTGATGAGAAGATAAAAAAACCTACTTTGCATCCGCAAAGAGGTCAGAATGTTAGTAGAATTCAAACATTAGAAAGAAACCATGCGGCCTTACCACAAAAGTGTTTAATTTAGACACTGTTTAAATGTGATGCCGTCTCTTTCAAATCATATTGTCAAAAAGTGACAGCATCACATTTAAACAGTGTCTAAGTTAAACTTCTGTTGAACAGTGTTTTAAAATCTTTTGTAGTAAGGCCAACAATCTTCTTGAATAGCACAGAATGAAGTAAAGAAGTATCGGGAATTAAGGTTTTATATTTTGAAAAAACTTTCTATAGTCTGTCTATCCTTACTTGTCTTATTTAATAAACAGCTTTTGACAGTCGTCATACGACTATTAAAATTAAATCGTTATTAACTAAATATATGTTTTTTATTAAATCATGTTGTCACTAATAATTAGTAATTGCTTTTGTAACTACTTATATTTTAAATTTTGATAACTGAACAATGTTTAGGTTATTTTGCTAACTAGAAATAATATTTTGATTAAAGACATACATATTGCAGCATACATAGACAAACATATTGCAGCTAAGTTCTCTTTGACCAACCTAATGTTTCAACCGCGTAAGTTAGCAGTACTTTTTGGAAAGTATTTTAAAAATAGATGCGACGAATTTGAGAACCTTCCTCTTGTTTTAAATCGGTTAAAAGTAGAAACTTTCAATCTCTTTATCTGTGTAATGTATAGTAGTCAGACCAGCGGCAGTATCGGCTAAAAACATTGAAGTTCATGTTAACTGTGTTTTGACTGATATAATGTGATACATTGCTACTTTTCTTTGGTAAGTTTTTATTTGTGCCAAAACAAAGTAGCAATGTATCATATACATCTGTCAAAACACAGTTAACATGAACTTCAGTGTTTTTAGCCGATAGAGCCCCAGGCCGGCGCACTACAGTGCGTACAGTCTCCATGAATATAAGCACAGATCATCGTACCACGCACCGCCTGTCAAAACATTCACACACAGCGCAGACACAAAAACAAGGAGCCGTTATTGTTCTTCGGATATGTATATTTCTGGCTGCTTATGTAAATTAATTCATAATAAATATTTTGATTTCATGTTAACGAGTAGGTGAAGTTGGTATTCCGCTCGTTCGAGTCTCGTTAAGTCTGAATATAGTGTTGTGTTTAACATAATATTGTTATTTATTGCAAAAACCCTTCATCGTTTTGTTCTAGAGTTCGATGACTTGATATTTATGATACAGTTTTTTACAAGTTTCTTTAAAGAAAAGTTCGCCTCAAGCGATATCATATTTGAAATTAATTTTAACTATCTCTGAAATATTAAGTTGGGTTGTTGCGGGGGTGGTGGTATACCCCCGCAATAATAACTAAGTTTTGTGATTTAAAGTTACAAAATAAAATGAGAACTGTATAAAAGAAAATAAATTACTGAAACAAAACAGGCTTGGAGCAAAACAGTACAAATTGTTGGAATATCTGAGAAAACAATACTTAAGCTTACGCTTTAATCAAACGCCTTGACTGACATAAACACTATTGTTTCTAAATTAAAGAGGAAAACTAAATTTAAAAAAAAAAAAAAACTACGAGTACATCGTGTTTTTCATTCCATTTTACTTTAATTTTAATAACTTTAATATCTTGCCACTTTCCGAAAAACGAGTGTATAGTTAGTTACACTCGTTTTTCGGAAAGATAATTATGTGAAAAATAGTCACAGGACACTAAAGTATTTTTTGCATAACTGCGTAATAACAAAACATTATACGAGTATTTTTTTTTTATTTACTCCGCTTTTGATTTAAAAGACACTTATTAGGACAGGATTAGAAAAAAATATTATCCTGTAAATAAGATTATCGATTATTATACATGCACGTGAAACAAAATTTAATAGCGACACTTTCGTTAATACAAACATCCCGACAATCCTTTTGAGGACAAAAACAGTATCCAGAACACACTATGGCTTAAAAATAACGAGAGACAGTGTCCCGATTGACAGCCGAGCTTGTTAAAAGTTCGGTAAATCATTAGTCATTATACCAACTTTACGCAAAAACCGTTAGCCAACTTTATGTCGTTCGCGTTGCATTGTACTCAATTAAAATTTGACGACCTCCGTGGTCGAGTGGTTGTCGGTTTTCAAGGTGTCGCCATCTCCGAGGTCCCGAGTTTGATCCTCGGCTGGGTCAATCTAGAAAACTATTTTTTCTATATTGGCTCAGGTCTGGGTGTTTGTAGTTCCACCGTTGTGTCTGATTTCCATAACACAAGTGCTTCAGCTACTTACTTTGGAATCGGAGCAATGTTTGTGATGTTGTCTTATATTTATTTAAAATAACTGGAATTAAACGCGTACGTTAATAATGATAAGTATTTTCACACCTACCTATTTTCCCGAAGTTTAGGCCGAGTTGCATCGGCCGTGGTCACGGGCTGACTCAGTCAGAAGTCAGAGTTGAAAAGAATTATAAGAAGGTATTCATGTCACTTGCTTCAATTTAATTCTTTTCTGCTAATGTTTATTAAGTTTTGTTTGTCATTTTCACGTCTTGTTGAATTTATTTATAAAGTTCTTGCTCGTATTAAAAGAATATGACAATATACAGACTTTTGCATGTATCCCTTTAAATTTAGAATAATTCGAGGAAAAATAGGCAATGTCTATTAATTTGGATTGTTTTTTTTTCTGCTTTACTGTAATGTTTTGTAATTTGGATAATATTTTATTATTGATTTTCTTCCCTGGCCTTTCTATTTGTTCTAGTTTTAAAATTTTGAGGTGTATGTTTACGTCATATTAAAGTAAAAAGGTCCTTTTCGTCCACCTATGTAACTGTATTTTGTAACCGGTTACAAAAGAAGAAAAAAAATATTTTCCCATAACCGGTTACAAACTAGTAAATATTTCAATGAACTTAGAAATATTTTTAAATAGCAGCCATGAAAGAATATCTGTTCTCAAGTTACCAAAAACGATCTTCTGTTCTTATTTTGTAACAAAAACCTTAAAATAATTGCTGTAAAAAAACAACAGCTCTAAAAAGCAAGAAATAATATTTAAATCTGCATAATTACTATTCAAGTACCTACGCATATCTGATATTAAAAAAAAGTCTTTTGAAGTCGGGTGGGGCTAAAGATATTTTTCTTTTTTAATCATTATCGTGGTTTCTCTTTCTCAATTTGATTTTTTAATTCTTAAAGCCCCACCCGACTTCATAAGACGTTTTTTTAATATCAGATATGCGTAGGTACTTGAATAGTAATTATGCAGATTTAAATATTATTTCTTGCTTTTTAGAGCTGTTGTTTTTTTACAGCAATAGGGAATTACACCTTTTTTTGAAAACATGTTTATATTATTCCTGAGGTCGTAATAAACCAGCACAATTTTTATTTCAATTTTATAAAACCAAGAAATACCTTAAAAATGATTTTTTATTTATGATTTTGAATTATTGCGCAGAAACGCAAGCCGCCATGCTGTTTAGGCCCGTGACGTCACTCCGTCAGGCGTCAGGAAACAATCAAGAGTGGTTACAATGTCTTTTTACAAAAGTAACGAAAGTTTTTAAAATAATGAGTTGTAATGTTTTATCATTGGTGTCTTGTGCCTGATTGCAGTAAAACAAGTGTAAAATCTCCACTAAAATAGTGGGTTCAAGTGCCAAGTGACATCAAAATGAGAAAAACTTGGTTGAAACGTAAGAAGAGATCCAAAGAAATCCAAAAAACAAACAAAAAATATCCTGTTCACCTGATGGTCCGTGAATTTTGTGTCTACTGGATATGCAAGAAGGATAAGCGATGTGAACATAACCTAACACTTGCATTTTTTGATTCAAAATCAATCATGTGTTTTGAAGGATTAATACTTACACAGGCAACTTTGAGTTTATATAAAAGGTATTATTATATTATAATAAAGAAATATATCAAATAATAAGTATAGTTTTTTTTATTTCCATGGTGCACTCACTGTATAAAGATGATGTTGGTCCATCACAGCCGAGTTGATTTGAAGAATGGGTCAACTTGGCCACCATAAAAATGTTAAGGATATAATAATGTTCATTTCAATGTCATGTGCATGTGGAAAATATGTGAATACATATGCACTATACATAGGGTAGGGTAGGAGAATAGTCAAAGTCAAAGTACAAAAAACTATTCAAATAAACTTAGTAATTAAGCGCTTCTGAATCATCTATATTTTCCACCCATTCCAGAGTTTTATAACTGACAAGAAGAACAGGTGCAAGAAACTTATCAGCTTTAACAGAAATAAGTTACAATATTTACAAACTTAAATATTATATCATGATCTGCTATTGTTAATCTGGCTGTCATCAGTCAAGTTTATGGTCACTCGGTTATGTCCTGTCTCTTTAACTTAAATTGGAAATTTGATTATATGAATAACAGAAATAAACACTTAACTAATTGAAATATATCTTTATTACTTTACAACAGTTACCAAATACAATACAACAGATTATAAACAACAAAGTAGGTACTTATATTTGCAAGCTATGTGTTACATTTTTTCCATGCATTTTGGTCTTTCAGATAATTGTCTACTTTATAATAACCATTACCCATGAGCGTCTTTTTAACATGATTTTTAAATTCATGCAAAGGTAGATCAATCACTTGTTGTGGAACTATACTAATCAAGGTTATGCGTTTCCCCATAAATTAACCTTTTGCATCGCACACTGCTGTCTGCAACCATCTCCTTAGATTTTCTTTTAGAAATTTCTTTTGCACACAAAATGTTTATCGATGAGCCAACCTTAGCCAGATTCGATTTCTTCCATTAAAACTCAACCGAAGTACACGACGACAGGGCTTCGGTTCGGCGGTGTACATCGTAACACCATGCTTGCAGCCACCTTCTGACGAGGGACAATCGTAGCACTTAACACTACTCACAGTCTCTTCCTGTTCATTCACATTATGTGTCAATCAGTACATAGGGCTTGGAACGCACTTTATGTTCCAGGCATACCGTACACTACAACGCACGTGTTTTGAACCCGTTTGAGCTGCACATAGCCTATTGCGTCGTCAGATTCCCTTCCGGACCTGATAACAAAATAAAATAAAAATAGGTTATGTTGGATTGTAATAGTAAACAAACACAGGGTATTATCGTGTTGTGTATTACTTAATGTTGGAAAAAACTTGATATGATAGGTACTTACATTGCTGTTTTAACATTTCTCCACAAAACCGTCTTCCATGATGCGATTTTAGTAAAATAAAGCATAAAAGTGATAATCACATAAAATTATAAAATAACACAGTACGACGAGTACGAAATCCTGTTTGCTTACTGTCGGGCTGACGTCACGTCGGAATCCAATATGGCGAATGGCGTTTTGAACATTTGAAGAATAGATTAAAAAAGTCGATTTTTTAAATTGAATTATAAAATGTATATTGCATTTTTATGAATAAATATCGACGTTTCTCATTCACTTTTTATGAAATCTATCATAAACATGCATTTTTATATTGTTTCTTACATGGTGTAAAATACCCTATTATTTTAAGGTTTTTTTGAAGGAGGTTTTTCTTTTTAATTTTTAAAAGTTTTTTTTATTTTTAACTTTTTTGTGGTAGGTATGTATAAGTAAATGTTAGCGATGATATAAATATATTTTATTCATATTTCACACATTTGAATGGTATAATACGCCTAGTAACTCAATATTCACTTTTCGCACTGTTAATAGGCAAGGGTCAGACATGGGGTAGGTGACCAAAGTGTATTATCTCGAGCTCCTCCGTGCTTCAGAAGACACGTTAAGCCGTTAGTTCCAGCTACATTTGCACATTAACACCCACCAATCCGCATTGGGCCCGCGCGGTGGGTTATGGTCCATCCTATTCATCAGCCCATAAGTAAGGCTTGTATCCCAGCCCCAGTAGTGACAATAAAAATGGCTAGAGTAATTACTAGAGTAATCACTAATACACTATCATATTTGATTTTGAAGAGTTCTCTTGTGTATCTTCGAAGTCCAAGGTCCAATGTGCAGGAAATTTTAATGAAAACACCCTTAAAGTATCCCCTTTCTAACAAAACAAGAATTATCTCAATCGGTTTATAAACAAAGAAGTTATGTCTGAAGATCCGTTGAAACTTGTGCAAAAGTTACCTAAAAAATTACAGTATTTTCAGGATTACTCGAAAACCACTGAACCGATTTAAAATTTAAAAAAATGGGACCACCTGGGGAACAAACCTAATAAAGTGGCGTTTGAATCATGTCAATCGGTTCAGCCGTTCTCGAGTAATCGGTGGACATACATAAAAAAAAAAAAAAAAAAAACGAACATAGAACCTCCTCCTTTTTTTGAAGTCGGTTAAAACTCAATTTCTTCCGTTTCTTATAAGTATAGGTACTACTTAGGTCATTGTAATTTTCAAATAGGAGCTTTGCCTTAAGTCTTATTATGTCGGGTTTCATATTTATGAATTTAATACGCCTAAATTTGGCATCCTTTGTTATATTAGGGAGTGGATTTCTATTATCATCTCGCATTTGTATACTAAGGTCGTTGTATTCCTACAATATATGAAATCTTGGCTTTAACCTAGACTTTAGGCTTTCTGCAGAATGATTCGGCGTTACTTATTTCTATTCTTAGTTTCATACGATCATATTTCATACAAACGCATTAGCAATAATAAAACACTGAATCATTGTCTTTTAGAATGTTTAATATAAGCAATCTAACATTAAAAGCTTTGGTGTAGTGACATTTATTCATTTAAACCCGTATTCAAGAATACTACTTTTGCCTATGCAAACGCACTGCGTTGAAATAGAGCTCTGTGATTGGTTCGTTTGTTTTACGTATTACTACTAATGTAGTAGGGACGCTGTGCGTCGGCGGGCACTGTGAGACCTCATAGTAACGTTTGTGATCACGGGTATTGGTCTTAACAACCCTTAACTTCTCGTTACTAGGTGGCCTTCCTACAATAGAAACAATAAACAACTTTTGACCTACGTACAAGTTAATATTGGTTCAATTAAATTGTTAATAATCGAGTAAACTACGTCTTTTTTTTGTGATGAATTAAATGAAAGCGGTATTAAAACATCTTTAATTTTTTTTTATTCATCAAAGATCAAATCCCTTTTAATGAGTGTTCTAATAATGAAACTAATCATTTTTGTTTTTCGAGCCATGTCTCTATGGCAAAAATGTCTACTATTTATACACATTATCACTCACACACACACACACACACACACATACACACACACACACACACACACACACACGCACACACACACTACTATAGGCACATAATAATAAGAATAAAATATCATCAATTAGATATTGTTTTAGATAAACAATGATTTCTTAACCACTAACGATCAGTGAAGAGATATAGAGACGTCTCGATGGCCAGTAACGATCACAGAAGTCTTTATCTCTTATCTACCACATCCTTATTCCGTACACGGAACGCACTTTAAGAAGGCCCCTGGTTATGGGGCAATCCGAGATGATCCTACGGACTGGACGTGACTATTTTGTGAAGTATAACCTCGGTACCTTAAAGAAACTTCGCAATTTTAATGTTAGGTAATATTTATGGGGATTTTATGTCATTGGGAGTCATACTCAGGAAAAAATCTTGAGGATTCTGTGCGGCCACAGAAATACCTTAAAAGGTATCGTTACGAACTGGCCATCAGGCCGGGTGCGTTAAAATATGTTTGTCTATAGTTTGTCTTAATCGTTGCCCTTTTTTCCTATTTCTGTCATCTCTCTTCGCTTCTGCTCTCCCTCTTTGCTGTTAATTTTTTTTTGGTTCATATCTTTTATTAATATAATTTATTTGCCTTACTTTAGGCCTTCTACTTTTTTTCCTCTTTAACAGGTATATATTTCTGTGGTTCATGTCGCGCCAATAACTGCATTGATATAGCATGGAAGCAATTAATGAACAAACACTATTAGTTATTATGACATTGGTCGGTTACTTCTGAAACCATCTTTTTTATTACGACTCAGATGTTCTTACACTTTTCGGTAAATCACTGCTTCCTTTTGAAAAGCAAATAAAGGTAAATTCTTATTATATTAGTAATAATGCAGAAGAAACAGACTTTTACTTAGTGAATATGATCCTTGCTTCTGGCGAATTGCCAATTGTTGGCACATATTTTACTCAGCTTCCACTAAACTGACAATAATATTTTATTACTATGTAATCTTGCAAATAGTTTAAATCTTGAAGGAGCACTTTTATTTTATTAATATTTCGACTCAATTTTGTTTAAAAAAGAAAAATATGTTTATATATAGTTATCTAAAGACGTTTAACTTTCAATTGGTACTTACTTAAATAAATATAGGACAATCTCGATGATTCCAGCCATCTCCAAAAAAAATATATGCAAAAAGAAAATCGTAAGCTACAGAAAACCGGTTTGGTACAAAGACCATTTTTTCGTAATTCGTAACTGGTTACGAACATACGGTTTCGTATTCGGCCGAAGGGATTTCAATACCCAACAACGCAACTTAGACAATGTGAAACTTCACTCATTGTCGTCAATACAATTAACGAAACCACAGCAAAAACCATCACCGCAGCGGCGCCAGCACATCCGGCAAATAATTAAAACTTTTACAAGACCCACTGAAATGTGGAGGAAAGAAATAAATTTTCTACCCGAACGAACACTTTCGTTTTTATCCTTCAACCTCGTGATTTATTCTCAAAAGTTATTTACCGTTGCCAAATCACGCTCTCTCGGGATCTTTTACTTTAAGTCTTCAGCAATAGTAACTGTTTCACGGAAACTTTTTTCGGAAGTGTTATTTATTACAGTTGGTCGGAGGCTTTTTTGCTGTTCTAGTGAGACGTTTGACACGATTTCTTACATTAAATCAGCTCTTTGACTTTTCAGTCGGATCGGTTTTTTCGGTGTCTCGTTTAAATACTTTGATTGGACGGGTCACTGACGTGGTTTATTTTTCATTGTTTTTTGTGTTTTATTTGGATATCTACATCTATATTTTCTTTATTAGCAGCCTGGGCATTGGCGTACCCCAAGGATCTCTTCAACTATCTTGCACTGCCTGCATCCACATATCTAAAAGATGTAAAAAGGTTAAAAATAAAACAAAGCAAAAAACACAAAATACTTAGCAAATCCCACTTGAATTTCCAAAACTATTGTTTGGGCGTTGTGATCCAATTAACTGCGCAAATTCAAAGAAATTAGAAAATATTATAATCAAAAATATTTTTTTTATGAGAACAAAATGGTACTGTTTCACTAAATTAAATATTATCATATTTTTTAACCACGACGAGATAGTGCTTGGCCTTCACCTCGCCTGATGTTAAGTGACCGAAATATAAGGCCGAAAGCGCACTACACCCGGAAACCTTTCCACTGAGGAACTGGCTTCTTACCTCTAACTGCCAGAACACAACAATTTTTTTTTTCATTTATTGGGTGAACAATAATTATTGTTATGGCGTCAGACTTAGGTTAGTTCGATGGTGGTAGCTAGCTAGGCAGACTTATAATAAGACTTACCACCAACCAAACCAAGTACAAATGTACCCCCCTCCTGGGAATTGAACCCGGGACCCCTGCGTCTTATACGGGTGGGCAAACCACTAGACCACAGAGGCGGCTAAATTAATAATGATTTACGTTATTTCAGAAAAACATTTAAACATGTAACAAAAATAAGTTGCTAATTTTTTTCTAATTATCAAATTATTAAAACAGAAACCAACAAATTACCGCCATATCTATTTAGTCATTTTGATATTTTCGATTTTATATTTTGTATGAAACTGCTGATATTTTTTTCGCGATTCCAGAGTTGGTCTCATAATAAAAGTTGTTCAGTTTGATGGTCCCTATATACCATATTCGGTATTAGGGGTATTTTTGTAACACCTTGTATTAGTGTTAACAGTTTTTTTATATACTTATATTAAAATTAGCATAAATTACATGGGCGGTTTAAAATATTGTTTGCTTAAAACCCAAGGGAATTTAATGAAAGCTAAAATATTATGTAAAAAAACTTTTAAAAATTAAAAAGAAAAACCTCCTTCAAAAAACCTTAAAAAAATGCTATAAAAAACAGCTTCAAAAACAGCAGCTCTAAAAAGCAAGAAATAATATTCAAATCTGCATAATTACTATTCAAGTACCTACGCATATCCGATATTAAAAAAAACGTCTTTTGAAGTCGGGTGGGGCTACAGATATTTTTCTTTTTTAATCATAATAACATTTATCGTGGTTTCTCTTTCTCAATTTGATTTTTTAATTCTTAAAGCCCCACCCGACTTCATTAGACGTTTTTTTTAATATCAGATATGCGTAGGTACTTGAATAGTAATTATGCAGATTTGAATATTATTTCTTGCTTTTTAGAGCTGCTGTTTTTGAAGCTGTTTTTTATAGCATTTTTTTAAGGTTTTTTGAAGGAGGTTTTTCTTTTTAATTTTTAAAAGTTTTTTATTTTTAACTTTTTTGTGGTAGGTATGTATAAGTAAATAAGAGCGATGATATAAATATATTTTATTCATATTTCACACATTTCAATGGTATAATACGCCTAGTAACTCAATATCCACTTTTTGCACTGTTAATTTTAGCAAGGGTCAGACATGGGGTAGGTGACCAAAGTGTATTATCTCGAGGTCCTCCGTGCTTCAGAAGACACGTTAAGCCGTTAGTTCCAGCTACATTTGCACATTAACACCCACCAATCCGCATTAGGCCCGCGCGGTGGGTTATGGTCCATCCCATTCATCAGCCCATAAGTAAGGCTTGTATCCCAGCCCCAGTAGTGACAATAAAAATGGCTGATGCGAAACCTTTCAATACCGTAGAGTAATCAATAATACACTATCCAATTTGATTTTGAAGAGTTCTCTTGTGTATCTTCGAAGTCCAAGGTCCAATGTGAAGGAAATTTAAATGAAAACATCCTTAAAGTATCCCCTTTCTAACGAAACAAGAATCATCTAAATCGGTTTATAAACAAAGAAGTTATGTCTGAAGATCCGTTAAAACTCGTGCAAAAGTTACCTAAAAAATTACAGTATTTTCAGGATTACTCAAAAACTACTGAACCGATTTAAAATTTTCAAAAAATGGGACCACCTGGGGAGCAAACCTGATAAAGTGGCATTTGAATCATGTCAATCGGTTCAGCCGTTTTTGAGTTATCGGTGGACATACATAAAAAAAAAAAAATAAAAAAAAAAAAAAAAAAAAACAAATAAACAGTCGAACATAGAACCTCCTCCTTTTTTTGAAGTCGGTTAAAAAGAAACAATATTTGTTGTGCTAAACATAAGAGCATTTCTAAAACATTATTGAGAACAATTTTGTTTTTTTTTCATAATAAAAAGCTTCACGTGGTGAGTATTACGTCTATCAGTTGTCTCTATTTGTGACTGGATAAAATGCTTATTCCTTTTTTTCTACTCTGTTACGACGTTACAAGGAAAATAAACATATCCAGAATTTTTTTGTATGAGAAAAGCTAATGTATACATTTGCTTTGAATGTTATGTAACATCATGGTTTCAATTATAGAAATGGTTTGTTTTTCATGTACTTTTGTTGATTACATAAGATAGTAAATTAGAAAATACATAACTTACTCAATGTAAACATTTCCATTCAGTAGGTAATACAACATTATCACTTGATTGGCAAACCAAGTAGTTGATTTCGGTATGCCAATCAAACAAATGTATTATAAAAAACATGTCCTAAAAGTAGCTTCTAATTTAAATGACACAGTCGTTTAATCAATTTAAAACGAGAATAAAATTAGTATATAAAAAAGTTATTACACACAAAAAACGACCTAAAAGTGCACACACACGCTCGTACCGTTATCGATTTACCACCATAATTGATCGGACCTGCCGTTCAACGTTTGGTTAATGCAACAATTTACGCATCGACTAATCTGCAAATTGGTGTTGCTTTGTCGGATCGTGTCGTCGGCCAGCTAGAATGCTACCAGGATATTGGAGTACGCCCTATGAGCAAAGCGCAGCGGTTTCAAAATATACCTACCTGTATTATTTTTTCTACATTGCATTGAATAAAATAAATGAAAATGACATGACTTAAATCAATATTGACTTCTAGCTACGAGTGAGTCGAATTTTTCTAGTATTTTTTCTAATATTATTTATCTTAATATAAAAATAGCATTATGAATGCGAAAAACCTTATCTAATTCATAAAACCAACTCAGGTTTTTGTCTATTTCCTTTTAAACACAGAGCTAAGCTGCGATTATCAGCAAAAGTATTCTACTATTCAAGTCAGTTAAAATTACATCCTCCCAAATAACTCCAGAAATAAGCATCGATTATTGCCATTCTTAAGTTTCACTAGCATAAACAATAAGTAGCTTTAAGGTGCAGTAAGTTAGTGCGTGCGGGCGGATTGCGATTGTGGCGGTTAAGAGGACGAATCGGACTTTTTGGTGGCAGGGATCTCGATTTTTCTCATCAATTACAAAACTCGATTTTTCTCATCACTTTTATAAAGTGATATTTAATAACCTGATTATTTATTTCATTGACTTCATTTTGTCAGTTGCAGAAACACGGTTCGTTAACTTTTATAACAGAGTAAAAATTTTAAAGAAACCTTTTTTAAAACAGAGATTTGTATTTTACAGACAAACCTGACTGATTCAAGCCTTTAAATTTTCTTACTAGATTAGTTTAAACACACATTTTAAAATGCCAGTTGGATTTTTTAAAATACATTATAGATTTTTATCAAAAACTGGTATGGCGTCGCAAAACTGCTTGCCATGAGTGAGATAGTAAAGTGTAATTTACGAGAGTTTGAGCGAGACAGTCGATACAAAAATAGTTTGACTATGCGTCGCCTTAAACTACTATCGCTAGTGTCAGTCATAGGATCCAAGCGGGCGGTTGGGGGTGACCCCTTAACACTCTCTAGCTTGTGGCAATTATTCCCACATTATAGTGGAGTTTACCTTTCCATGTTCTCTTCCTAACCTTAACTACTACAAGGCCGCCAGCGTTTTCGTATGGTCCTCTCCCATTGATAATTAATTTATCACCATGTCTGAAAATTATAGAGGCACACAGACCTTTTGTAATAGAGGGTTGATTACCAGCACCAAGGACTTAAGTTAGGACTTAGCCTTGAATCTCGTCAGTGTGTGATGTAAAGTCGACACTACAAGTAATAAATAAAATAATTTCATTTATCTAGTAGAACTGCTACTTACTACATAAGCGCCATACTTGGTGTGATGTAGTTCTAAAGAATTTATCTATTTACGAACAAAATGTGGATCTACATTTTGTTCGTCGACGACCTCTGTAATCGAGTGGCTTTACACACCGGTTTTCAAGGAGTCGCCATCTCTGAGGTCCCGGGTGCGATCTCCGGTTGGGTCAATTTAGAAAACGAACTTTTCTAAATTGGCTAAGGTCTGGGTGTTCGTGATACCACCGTTGTCTCCGATTTTTATAACTCAAGTGCTTTAGCTACTTACTTTGGAATCGGAGCAATGTATGTGATGTTGTCAAATATTTATGAATTAATTTATTTATCTAACTAAATATACTGAGTGAATCAGCAACAGTTAGTAATGTTAGTAAATACTTTAAGTGGTGTGGATTATTTTCTTAAAACCATAAGCCTTGACTAAATATTAGATGTCTTTATGGCATTGTCATGTGTCATATAAGAAATTGTTAAAAAAATAAGCATTAACCCTTCAACGCCCGGAAAATGAGACATAATATATATTACATTGTTATCCGGCCGCATGTCCGCTCAGGCGTTGGTGAATTAAGTTTTTAACATTTAAAAGTATCTGTTCTATTCCCTGCCTACTGGATCATCCAACTATCTATATTTTTTATGATTATTTAAATCACAGTAGGTATTTGCCCTGTTTCGGTGTTCTCAGTATTTCGATCTCATTATTTTTAATAAAAATCGGACAAGTGCGAGTCGGATTCGGTCACCGAGGATTCCGTACATAGGTACTTAAATAAATACTATTTGTATGAATTACAAATGTTTTCAGACTTTTCCTTGTACTCATAGTATAAGATGATATCAGTTCTAGGTCAACGGAAAGTATGTACCCTATAAATTTTTATTCCCTTGAGAGTGTCGAAATAAGAGTTTTTGCGGCATAAACGGCCGTATCTATTTTTATGTTAACTCAGAACTTTGATTTTTTCACAGTTTCAAGAGATTGTAAACCTGAGTATATGGTTTTGATTTCAACTCGATACCTTCCCGCGTTTCCGAGATAAAGGGTCTTGACAGACAGACAAACATTTGGACAACAAAGTGATCCTAATAAGGGTTCCGTTTATTCCTTATGAGGTGCGGAATCCTAAAAAGAAAAAAACGCAGCGGAGGATTATAGCTTACATTAATAGAGAAAAATTTTTTTTGAAGGTGTCAATCAACAATCACCTTTAAATTAATTAAAGTCATAGGTCTAGAATTTCATCAAAACTTCTATTATTCTTTAATAATTTAACAAGACAATTTAATTTAATATTTCAGAACTTACAAAGTTTAAAAAATTCTAATAAAATGAGAGATTTGAAAAGACCACTTAATCCTAAAAATAGTGCTGTTTTAATAAAATTATATTGTAAATTTTTGCTGACACTAAGTTATTTTTTTATTGTCTCCAATTAGGATCTTTAGTATATTTAAAATAAAGGTCTTAGCACAAAAATATACTGTGAAAAAATCAGAAAAATTTCTGCTATATTTTGCCAACAATAAAACCTCTTTTGATCTTTTCTATCGAGTAATTCAATGCCCGATGTTTTGGCATGACTGTCCCAAAGCCTGTATTTTCAAGATCATCAAATCTTTGAAGTCTCCTATTGCACTCAATTAGAACACACTTAAAGATCCGAACGCACCTGGCCGCGATAAACATCGTAACTATTGTGAAACCCGAGAAATTCGAGCCTTAATTTTGACAACAAAAAGGCTATAATCGATTTTGGGCTCACAAAGGGCGCATTATATTTGACAAGTCGACTGTACAAGCGCTGTTTGCGGTAGAGATTATTTCGGTTGGAATGAATGAAAGCAAAACACAATCCGGTGAATATGTTGCCGGTAATTGAAATCCGAACAACGCCCTCAAGGACTTTTTTAAATTTTTTTCTCGTCTAAAACAAGATTGCGTTTAACATTCTCGAGTTTGTCAAAAAACCAATTCCATCTGAGCATTATTAAGCGATCGTGTTTTATTTCACTGACATATGTTTTTATTATGTGAAAATTGAAGTTTGAAAGCGATGAAATGATTTAAAGTTTCAACCCCGCAGGTAGATTTGGTAAAAAACAATTTGGACCCGCCGTTGTTGTGGTTTATTGATTAATAACCAAAGGATGGCGGCGTGTAAGATATATAGAAACAGGAAATATAAAAACCCACCCGCAGGCATTCGTCATTAAGGCCGTTGTTCCACTATAGAAGGGTTCTGTATTAAATAATGATTAATTATATAATTTAGACCATGTCATCGAACCACATGCCGTAGACCCTCCCAACAGTTTAATCTTAGACCAGGTGACGGCATATCTGATTGTACGCTTGACCACCCATAAACATTTAGATCTATCTTACCTTCTTAGAAATAAAATCTAAATTTGAACGTAGAACCGGTGGCAGATTGCTGGAGAAACAATAAAAGGGTTTAAATGAACATCGCGATAAAAACGGATGAAATTTGTTTCTCATTCCTCGTAAATTTTATAAAAAGGTTACTTGGACTTATCTCCCTTAGAATTATAGACACGCGATCCACGACACTTTAAACCTTATTAAGGACAATTATTTCTCTTTAAAGATAAAATTTTTGATAAGATTACTAACGAAGTGTCTGTAGATAATCACGCGAACAAACTTCACCAAGTGAATAGTAAACTGCAGCTTAATTTAAACTAATTTATTGTTATGCAATTTAGACCTAGATACTATGAAACAAAGATTCACCAAATTCCCCATTATTAAGAAGTAAAACCGTACCAGTAAATAAGTACACTATATTGACTCTTTAATCAGCCCAGAAATGTTTAAAAATATTTTCATTTAAATTCTCTTCGCTTTGCAATCGTAAAAAACCCTCTAACTGAAAATTTAAAAACAACCCACACGTGCGCATATACTGTCAACGCAAAAGGCATGCAACCAAGTCCTCAAATAAAAAAGGGGAGCAAAATATTGACGAGTTTTAATACATCGATGTGAGTGTGGTCCATGATTTTGAAGTTTTACGTGTTAGTGCGGTCATGTATGTTGAGTTTGGGTTTGCTTCGTTTCCGTTTAATTTTTTGGTATATGCCTACCCTTGAACAATAGGCGGGTTCGTGCACAAAGCGGAGACATACATCAAACAACAAAAACAGAGCTCTCGACGAGACTACGAGCGAGCGAACACTATCATTTACGCAACGATTTGTCATCGAGATTCAGGGGTACGGGGCGGGGATTTTGAACGAGGGCCGTACCACAATTATTTAATGTTTCAATTCGAAAACAATTTTAAACTTATGACACAAAGATTACTGGAACCGAAAAGAAGAGTTTTTTTTTTTATCTGTTTAAAAAGTTTTTAATTACTTACTGTAATATTTTATTGTGATTGAGGTTCGCAAGCTGTTTTTTTTTAGTGCCCGTAAAAATAAATAATTTTCGCTAAAAGTAAGTATTACTAGTAGTTTTTATTTTACAGTAATAGACTCGCAAATCTATTAGCTTAGCTACTATAGTTCGAAAGACGATTCTCTAACCACTTAATTGTGAGATTAATCCTCTGAAAACAAATGACGAAAACAAAACAAGTTATGTTTTAAGAACGAATCCGACAATAACAAATGACTGAAAGAAATTTTTGTTTCGATACCGAATTTAGATTCGACTTGCATCCGAGATCGGATCCAAACCATAGTACGGAACCCGGAAACTGGATTAACGCTTGTCAACTTGATGAACGATGTGCGTAAGTTACACGACAATGGTATGTGGGCATCCGTCCCATTTGCCCCCGTCCGATACGCTCGAAGGCCATTAATTAATTATGAATCGCTGTTGAGCTTTAAAAATGTTGGAAAAAACATACCTCTATTTTTGGCAGACAGTGTAACCGCGGGGGGCTCGTTGTTCGAGCATGGCTATTGTAGTTGTCGAAAACTATCTTATTGTGTTTAATTGCTTTTACATGGCTCTTATAGGTACCGATACAATGTTCTTGTTCTGTTTAAGACACAAATGCAGCATAAATGGATGTTAACAAGATGTGTGGACAAGGACAACAAAGTGATCCTATAGGTAAGAGTTCCGTTTTTCCTTTTGAGGAAACGGAACCCTAAAAACTGGTTTCATTTAAGTTCATCGCAAGATTTAAAGTTTCCAAGTAAGTCCTTCAAGTATAATCTACAAGCTTTGTATAAATTTTGATACCACCTGCAATACACTAAGCACACCTTTAATATTATGAATTCGTTATTAATCTAGAGCAATGTCTTATATAATCCCTTAATCATTTCTATAGAACAATTTACAACTGACCCTGGGTATAGTCAACGATGTAACAGTAGAGTAACCAATTCTCGTCTTCCTGTTACACTAATAAGTATAATTATCTTAACAGCAATTTCCAACGTTTCTTCTTGCTTGTCCCAGGTTGTGGTCACAATTCACATTTGAATTACAAAATTCATCTATCTACCACAAGACATTCTTATTTATATGGTAATATTCGTCTTTCGACAGGTGCATTCTCTCCAGTTACTGCACAGCCATTGACTATGTCTTCAGCTATTCTTAAGGCCCGTAGGCAGGACCCTACGAGGATTTATTGTTTAATCACAAGCACTCAGCCACCGTAGTATTGCGTCGGTAAATTGTGGCAAGCTCAAATAAAGCGGACGTAAATATTTTTCTGGAAAGGCCATTGGTTTAACATTAACCGTTGTTGTATTCCTTGTTAACAATAAAGTTAATATTATGTGTGGGGGCGTAGAATATTAAAAAGATTGATTTTAAATTAATATAATTTTTTATTTTTGGTTTTTTACACTATTTTACAAATTACAAAGTAATATAGACCGTCGTACATGTCTGTGCAAGGCGAGTCTACTCATTCTTTTCTTTTTCAAAAGAATCTTTGTTTTTTATAAGTAAACCATTTAACTTCAGCCAGCAATGACAGCAATGACCAGCTCACAGTGCAGAAACATAGACTCCTAGCAGTAAACATTTATTATCAGCTAATCACAGCCTACAAATTAACTATCGTTATTTATGATGTCATTGTCATTATTTATGTGGTTACAGTTTTAGATGAGGATATTTTTAAAGGTGTTTTATTATTGAGGTGATTAAAATTTAAGATTATCCAACGAAGTAACTTCTAAGAGTCATCACGCATCAACTTAGATCTTTCAAAGGTAAATTTACCAAAAGTATACAAAATGACAATGCCAGTATATTAATAATAGGTATGCAATTTCAGCCTCTTAAAAACCCTCCTAATTTTAATGTGTAACATCCGGATACCCTTTTATAAATTGAAAAATATGAAAACTCCATTCTTTTAAGTACAACAACGGTAATTCGACCGCAGAAAATTATTAAAGGTAACACGAAAATAGCGGTGAGCTATTTTCTAATATGCTGCATTTCTGACTCAAAACAAAATCACTTTATATTCCCATAACGATGTATCTTATTTTACCTCCATTTCCAGTGAACCAAGATTCAATGCACCAATGTTACAACCATGTCAAGCTCCATTGTAGTAGTCGATGTGACATAATGAATACGGGAAGCCTTGGGACTCGGGTTACATAATAAACGTAAGGCGAACTACGCATTCACATAATGAGTATACGCGCAATCGCGTCAATACCATTTGAAGTGCTTGAGGAAAACAAAGTTATTGTTGTGCGGATGGGAGAAAACATTTTATTTGTCGGGTATTGTTGCACTAATTGAGAAAATAGTAAAGTCAGAGGAACAATAAGAAAAACTAATGTGTTTTACAAGTCACTATAAAGTAATCTCGCACTAGATATGGATATTTGCCACATGACTGAACAGAATGTAAAAGTTGCATTTTTACTGCCACTTATACGTATTAATAAAATGTCTATGATATTATACGGAAATTTCTCACAGGTAAGCAAATTAATTCATGACTCCATATGATACGATAAGTCTGGTTGTAGCATGAAAGTTGGAAATGACAAACATTTTTTTTTTCTTAAACAATAGTTCAAAAAACGCCACTGCCTTTGCTTTAGCTTGTAAGAAATGCTAGTACTAACTATATTTTTTGAAATTGTAGATGAAGTTTTTATGAAAAAAAAACAGTTTTATAAATAAGAGACCAGCGGCCATGACAAAAAAAGTTATGATTTCTCAGGACGCGATATGTATGTACCTTGACGCTTCCTTGCTTATTCCAACTAGAAGCATTATTCGCTGTCAGTGTGTGGTCTTTAACGTAGATTTTCGAGATAAGATCGTCACTGAGATACATTTGTCCGAAACACCACCGAATTCCTGAGGGTCAAAACACAACGCAACTTAACGTGTGTGACGGAATGCAACGAAACTTAAATCGTTTAAGTTCCCTTTAAATTAATCCTATTACAATGACTAATGTCACAGTTGATTCGGAAACACCTAAGGATATTCTTGGAATCTATAATCGCCTTTCGTTTGATTGACTTAAAGTTTGAGAAACGCTCGAACGAGAATTAAATTTTGAATGAACAGTATTTTAATCTCGAAAAACAATAAATGCAGAAGATGATTCTGATAGAATGGAATTAGGATTTAGATTTCAATTTGAATTGTTTAATATTAAAAAATAGTCTTATAGAATCAAGTAAGTATCCACTGAGTATGATAATGAATTAGAAAACTTACTTACTTTTTTTTATATAAAAGTAATTCTTTAAACAACTAGTGGATCAGTGAGTTGTAGACTTCGCTCAAATTGTACGTTGTTTAAAAATTAATCTAATAGATGTCGCCACGAGTTTGACACAGATTTTGAAAAGCAGTACTATATATGTGTTGTTTGGTAGGTTAGGTATTATTTTAGTATATCTATTCTAAGCTAGATGGCGCTTCTTATTTTGATCGTTTTTCGAATAGGTGATTTTTTTCACAATTTTTCGAAAAGCCGGCTCAAAAAAAACAAGCTATATAATTATCGAGCCTGTTCACAAAATTTCACGTTGAGAAATGCGACGTGTAGAGGAGAACAGACGGACATACGATAGCATTTTTGTCGAAGCTGAAACAGAGACGCTTCGCTTGCGCTTTGCGCTCGCTCGACCAATTATCGCTCATACCTACTTGCTTAAGCAAAACAGTCAACAAATATAGTCATACGTACAAATAAAACTATTCTCAAACAAAACGAAAGATTTTACGGTATGCTAGCTGTGGAATCGCTTTTAAACTGAGAAAACATACTCATTCTTGCGTCACAAAGGCATAAAAACTTATTACAAGAGATGAAACAGGGCAGTCGCTTTCTAGTGTATTTTTACAGCCTTCTTAGAACATCCTATTGAGATCCTACTGGGTAAAATAATTGCTCGTTGCATTTAGCTAAGTTGCAAAGCGCCTTTGTTTGTATTGTCAAATACAGTAGCAAATTGCTTTTCGAAACAATATCTCGCATTAAAAGCTACCTGGGGGTCCGAAGTGTTGATCTGAAAATTTTCGTGTCCATTATTGTCAGCGCTACAATTTTGTTGTTAGACAAGATTGATGGAGTCATTCACGGAGCTGTCAATAGTTATTGTTCGTATTGGATAATTTCAAGCGTATTATGATGTAACTTACACGCTCAGGATGGGCTACATATTGTTTCGGAGTAGAAAGTTAACGCGTGACTATGGAGTGGAAAATGAGACGATTAGTTTTTGTTTTTGAAAGATAAATCATTGAGATAGTAAACGTGAAATGTTGATACTTTACTTTTTATTGCTACTTATAGTGCTTACTATATGGAAAAGCTCAATAGCATAGTGGATCAGTGTATTCGACCGCGGTTTTAGGGTCGGTCATCTGATGTGTGACCAAATAAAAAACAATTTTGAGCTCGTTTTGCAGACGTTATCGGGTTAAAACCTACCAATCCGCATTTATCCTATTATTATTTTTCAATAATTCCAAAACCAATGGACTCTACCAAGAAAATAAATTGTTATGCAAGTACACAACAACGGGCCATATAATAAAATAATACGTGTGAATAATACATTAACTAAAGACGTAAACGTCATCAATTCAATATAATATTCTTTAAATAGCTACACGTAACTTCAAACATCAAAATTCAAAGTAGCAAAAGTATAATATAAAATTAATAAATGCATTACGTTTCAATATATTAATGGCGTCCACTCACGAATCAGACTTTTATAACCAAGGCAATATTTCTTTCCATTAATATACTCAACGAGGCCGCTAAATAAAATAATTAAGTTGCTATAAAACTATACCCCCGATGGGTACACGTCGAAGAGATACGACATAAACAAACCGAACATCTTAATATAAGGAGTTTGAGTAACGAATTAACATAAACATCGATCGCGTTTCGAACGCTCGAGCCAAAGTCGAATACATTATAGAAGAGTTGCTTTTTATCGCGTCAATAATTTAAGATGTAAACTGCCCTCGCTGTATCTTTTAGGCCGAATCTGCTTGTAACGTTGCGTTGTCTAGCTGCCTCCCGCCGACTATCTTCCAGAATGGACACGATACGCCCTTAAGTAGAAGTTTCGGTCGTAAAAATCGATTACTTTATTTTCCTACGACCGCTATCATTAAAGATTTGATCAGAATAAAGCGATCTATTTTATTGACTCTATGTAAATAAAAGAGATAAAAATATTAATGCACTTAATAGTAATAAACAAAACGACTTCCATTTACATCGTTTTTGTTATAGAATTTGTTTACCGACACCATGAAATGAACTAAAAAGCCTATTGTTTTCAAAGTTCATGGTTACGCCGAACACCAATCGTTAATGACCCATTAACGTTTTGTTTCACACCATCCATTAACTAAAGATACCACAATCAAAAGGAAACGCCGCCCCGAATACCCTCGGTCCCACTTAAAAACTTACAAGTTAACTGCATTCGAACATCTGATAAAAACTTGCCAACACCAATGTTGCCATATCGTATCGACGGTAGCTTAAAGAATTTATAGACAGGGTCAATATCTCTATTTCGATTCGGTATCGCCATTTATCAACGGCATCTAATGATCGGTCAGCTTATAATAGCCAGTGAGTGTCAAACTAATGAGAATATATTCCGACTTCGTACGCGATAAATAAGAAGGTTCCGAATGAAACGGCATATTAATTGGACATTAGTGAACGTCAACACCTCTGAAGCAAAGTACAGCCGAAGAAACGATTTAGTACGTAAAAGCATCTAAGAAATTGTTTGGAGGCAATCAAATTAGGTGGGTGTAAATTTTTAATGTTGCCCTAAGCGATTCCTGGTTATGCAATGTGAATTTAAATTTGCTTTCAGGTTGTTCTTTTGATGAATCGGTAATGCTGCACGGAGTTTTTGAAAAGTGAAATTGAGTTATGTTGCTAATGCCTATGGTATTAGAAATATAATTCGTGGCCCCTTCGTAAGAATACCCATTATTTCTTTAAAAAGTGAGATGGTAGATTTAAAAAGTTAGAAGTAATAATTTCTGAGGCTGCTTTAGAGAGAGACATTACTTTTGTCTTAGCAAATTGAATTCCGCAAAATCTCCTCGGGAAGATTGACTGACCACAAATTAGGGATTCGTTGTCAAGCGAGATAACATCGGAGGAATCTCATTACAGTAGAACATTCGTCCCGGCTTCCCGTTGCCTTTATATGTTGCGTCCAACTTTGACTTTGGAATCTTGAGGAGTTTAGTCGGCTCTTAGATTGTTGCAAGTTTGGGCAGTGTTTAGAAAGACAAACACGGACTTCCGCCGAGGATGAGATAATTAGTTTGGACCATATTACGACTTACAAGTCAATTCTCTAGTCTCTGTAGTTAAATTTGCGGTAACATAATAATATGGGTTAAACAACACTTTTTTATTGTATTTTATTAACACGTTTTTATTAGGTTGCTTTCTTATTAGTTTCTTTGTTTGTCCACAAATTTAGCAAACAGTTTTTTACTAGCTTCCCGATAAGCTACTAACTTCGAACATGGTCAGAACTGGAATATTATGGTCATCAAGTTTGGGGTCATTTGATTCGTCTTGACAAGTATGTGTATTTTTAGTTTTAGCTCGTTGACTATAATAATTTACTTACTGAGAAAAAACTTTCTTTTATAATAAAACACGTTTTAAAACGGACTACAAAGTTTAAAATAATTACTCCCCGTAAAGATTTATAACCCTAGACAGATGTTTTAATTCTAAAAACGTGGGGCGCATGCAAACAAAACTAAGCTAAGTATTTTGCTATTGTTGAAGATAACTTGCTAAATATTTTGTTTTTGTATGGTTTAATTGAAATTGAATCGAAAATGAGTTTAAAGACTAAATATGAATTTAGTATAGTATCTATGTATTTCATTGTTATTTTTTGATCATAAAACATATAATTTGTTAATTTAAGTTCCTAATTTTATTTTATTGTGATACCATTTCTGATACAATGCGATAAATTGCTTATTGTGAAGAGGGTTTAACTTTACGGCTCGGCTTTCATAAAACGCCATATATCGGAATTTTTTAAACTGTTTTTTTTATTTGAGCTGTCAGAAAATCGCCCGTTTTATTTTTATTTCTACACACAGGATTTGTAAATAAAATGTAATTTTTAAATTTAAGATTTTAGCATTCACTATGCTTACAAAATGCTTATACATCTTATAAAATGCACCCCACATTTTTAGATTTATAACTTCTGTATAGGTTTATATATATTTACAAGAGAAATTATTTTATCCTTTTTTAAAAACAGGTTTTTTTTACAAAAAAAAAGATATTTTTTTTGTAAACTTTTGTATTTAATTCCTATAAGTTTAAAAATGATAAATTACAATATAATCACAATTTTTGAATTGAATACATTTTATTTAGATGAAGATATTATTGAAATAAGTACCAAAGGAGTTTCTATTTATTCCATAATATGTCCCAAGGACTCGCAAAGATTGAATCAACCACAACGCAAACTCTAAAAAGCCCAGCCATCGGGGAACGGAAAATTAAAAAGCCAAGCAGGGACCGTTTCCTAGCCATTCTTTTAATTTCTCACTACGTCGAGATAGTCGGCGCAGAATCATTAAAATTTCCAACGGCACCCTTTCATTCGTTTGATATGGAATGATAAAGTTACTGGAGTTATAGAATTCACAATGAGCCGGTGTTAACGAATAGAAACCCAAGTTTTCGAACGTTGTTAACTGTAAATTATATTAAGTATATTGCTAGGTTTTTTTTTTGCATCTTCATTAGCTTTTATGGGTGCTAAATAATTATTCTTGTGCGATGATTAATGGATTCAAAAGTACATCATTTAAGAGTTATGAGTGATTTTGGAATTCTTTTCGGAGATCACAAAAACATTTTTTTTAGTGTTGGGACCTACTTGTATTTTACTGCTTCAATCTTAAGCAAATTTTAGGTAGAAGCAATAAGAAATGTAATCATCGTAATACCTGTAGTGGTAATTATAAGATCTCTTTCCTAATTTATTTGACAATAATAATAATTTGGACAATTTGTTTGGAGTTAAAACAATCTAAATAAGCCTGAATAAATTTTCTCTGGCACAAAATTATGACGTCACGGAGTAATAAAAAAACGGAAGTATTACTCTCCATAAATATTCCATAATCCTCTTAGACTAACGTCGAAGTAAATAGGATTTTGGGTGCGTACCTAATAAAGGTGGAATAGTAACCATAATAATAAATTATACGCTATTAGCAAAGCAAATATACGTTAAGAAAGAAAAAATATGGCTGTCTAATTTTATCTTTTGGGATCTCTCTCTTAAATGTGAGATTTTGTGTATAACACCAATATAGAAATTTGTGAATTCATAACGATGACTAAATATGATGTTTAAAGAGCTTCTTCCATATTTTGTAGTTTCTTATTTTCTCTCGATTTGCTACTAATCATAAAGAATTCGACCGTATTTTCTGATAGCATAATCTTAAATGAATACATACGAATATAAACGTTTACAAGCTGACGAGATCTGGGGCCATACCGGCTAACTTTTCGAACTTCGGCGGGTCTTCCGAGCTTCAACTTAAAACAGATAAATCGAAGTAAGGAGTTTCGTATTGTACTATTCGCCGGAGTTATTTAGAAGATATCGATGTTCGTGTGACATCATGAATTGGGGTTCCATTTTTGCCCGATTGGAGCTCGATTTATCTGTTTTAATTTGAAGCCCGGCAGACTTTCCGAAGTTCGATGCGTTAGCCGGTACGGCCCCTGACCTGTTACCGAAAATCAGTAGACATGTCTTATAATAAAGCCTTAGCGATTGATATTTTATGCGAACAGTTGTTTGCTTATTCAGTCGGCGACAGCTCGGCTAAATTATTCATATTTTTTTATAAGTACAACTTTATAAAGTCTGTTGCTAGTACTTCATTCGCATATAGAATTCCATTTACCCTGAGATTTTTTATAATGCTAAGGACATATTTTTATACATAAATAGGTTTATTATATGAGGGCCTGTTTCATAATCAAAACGTATAAGTTCTGATTAGCTTACTTGACAGATGACTATGATATGAAAAATATGTCAAATAAGCTACTTAAAACTTATTTTTACATTGTGAAACACGCTCTTAGTGCAGCTTTAATTGCGTGAAACATAATTTGACAATTTATCTGATTTAATTGCAAACTATTTTATTTAATTCCCAGTCAGCTTTATAGAATAAGTTATTGATCGAAATGACAATAATTTATCTTTTGGAAGATCACAAACACGACGCGTGCAGCTTAATAATATTAGCAGGGATTCATTCCACAAATGTCAACTCATAATGCCATATTTAGATTTCATTAATAGATATCATTAAGGCTTGAAGATTTTGCGTAGGTGAAGGGAAACAAATGTGTCGGATTTGTATAATTTATTATCGAAATTGACTATGAATTGCCAATTTTCTTGGCCGGCTGTCGTCGATTGGTAAGATTAATGCCTGCAAAAACATGCCTTAACCGGTTTGTAATAGAAAATGTGATACAGATAAGAATGCCTTGTGGGATTTGAAGCAATAAATCATAGTATTTTTGAGAAATCTTAGTTGTATTTCCCAATGGCATGATATAAGTAATTATTTTATAAAACCATGGTATTTTTCCTTTATGAGCGCGACGTCTAAAACGCAAAATATCTTAGTAGCAAATTCCTAAATCACATAAAATGGCTTGAATACTAAATTAGCGCGTTTGAGTCTTAATATGCCTTGATAAGTTTGTACAGTTATGGATGCTGATTTAGGAATCAGCATACATAACATAATTAGCCCCCACACTAGGCTATGCCTGTCCTATGAGGGAAATATACTGTTTACAAAGTATGATTTTAAAGCCAAACAAACAGTTTTGAACAATTATAATGTTAATTTTATTAAAAACACGAAATTTTGTAAATTTGATCACAGTTTCAAGAGACTGACCTGACTATAGTTTTAATTTCAACTCGATACCTCCACGCGTTGCCGAGATAAAGGGTCTTGACAGACAGGCAGACGGACAGCAAAGTGATCCTATAAGGGTTCCGTTTTTTCCTTTTAAGGTATGGAACCCTAAAAATACAAAATAGATGCCGAGCAATTTTGGGCACGTTCCAGAAGAGTACCATTGGCGGTTATGATTCGCTATGATAATGTCAGTACCGACATCTGTTTGGCAGATGTTGTGTCCCACTTTTACACGTAAATACTGTATGGGAGCCATGTTACAAAACAAGACATGTCGACAAGATGGTAATAAAAATAACATAGTTAAATAAATTTATAAAATCAATCATGGACATTTCATTTTAAAGCGTTGTGAGGAGCTCAATGGCGCAGTGGTTTAGCGCCTGGCCCAGCGAACGCGGAGGCAACTTTCGCAAGGGTCAGTCATGGGATGGGTGACCGAAAATGTATTATCTCGCTCCTCCTTGTTTCGGAAAGCACATTAAGTCGTTGGTTCCGGCTGCATTTGCAGTCGTCAACACCCACCAATCCACATTTGGCCCGTGTGGTGGGTTAAAAACTAGTTGGTAAAAACTAACTTGACCTAGTGATATCTAAGGCTAAAGTCAGAAACGACCAACTCTACATTAAAATTACTGGTATTTTTTTACGCGTTACTTAAAAGTAGGCTTTTTAAATTTTTGGATAAAAATATGGTATTGGCAAGTTAAATAGCAACTAGAGATAATCAGTAAATGTATTTTATTATTATCAGTTACTTTCTGTTACGCGGCAACGTTTAACAGAATTACAAGTGTGAGGATGATAATCACGTTAAAAAGGAAGTCCTTAATTCCAATCCATTTTAGTTGTATTAAGATAGTTGTGGTTAATAAAAAAGTGCTAGGACCATGCTACACTTGTGAATCACAAAGTGTTCAACTAGATCCATAAGTAAAAGAAAACTGAAACAGATTAGAGTAAATTATTATTATGGAGAAAGAACCAGAAAATGTACACACGACGGCACCTCAGACTATACATGTTGACCTTGAGACCGCCTTTATGCCCTACGTAATAAAAGCTGTTTTCGCAGTTTAACTGTATAACCTGACGTGCTGTCGTTCGTACTATACCTAAATTGTTTAATAAATATTCGACATTATTATTGGAAGAAACAAAAAATAAATGTTAAGATACATTAAAAAGAAAATTAAAAGAATGCATGTTATAATGTCATATAACTAAGCAAAGTTAATATAAAATAAACAAGCAATTTATATAGCTTCTAAGTACAATTATTAATATACATATAGAAATAAACACTACGCCTACAAACCGTCATTGCAGTTTGGCGACAGAAAATGTTGTACTATTAAATGTAAAAATTTGAAAAATAATTAAAAAAAAAACACTTTAGTATCTACTTTGTTTAAGCAACTTTTTCGACAGCAGTTCGAAATATATAAAAATACGACAAAGTACTAAGAATGTTCAGAGTTTTTCGTTCATGATCGTACTCTACAATCGTTTGAAGATTATAAAAAATCCTTTGAGGCGAGTTTGATTTTGAGAATTTTGAAAAAAGTATTCCTATTAGAAATTAATTTAAAATAAAATATGATTTTTATAGTAGTTGTTTTTCTTGTCTAGTTATGATTAATATATTTTGGTAATTTTTTAAATTTATTAGTTTTATATTTTGGTTTTATTATCATGCTTTTATGGACACTGTCTGAAATAAAATAAAAAAATATTAGAAATTGTGCAGTGCATTCTTCTATAACAATTATTTGATTTTATATTCTGATAATTGTTAAATTACTTAACATTTTTATTTCATTAATTCTGTCTTATTTGGCTAGAATATTATTTGCCTATTTATTTTTATTACTTGAACAAGATTAACAAAAACTAATACATATACTGTGATATTACGCAGTGAAAAATGCGAAGTAAATACTCTGTAGACTACCACTACCTTTTTTGATTAATTGATCAAACAACACCCCAAATTCAGAATGCATAACGCATTTGCTGGACTTCTGCACATTTTTTTAAAGTATACTGTGACATTATCTAACATCTCCACAGCATGTCCTATTAGACATTTACTAATTAGTATATCGTTACTACTCAAATATTTGTAACCGATTCTAATAAGAAGCGGAGGGCCTATTACAAAAAAAATCGCTATAATCGAACGAATGTTCGTCCCACCGTGACATTATCAACTCATGTATACTATTTTTTTTTTTTATAAAGATTCCTACCTTAGTAGCTTAAGCACTAGTATTTAATAATTAGAGACAACGGTGGTAACACAAACACCCGTCTGAGACGATAACGTTCGATTTCTAAATTGACCCAACTGGAAATCGAACTCGGGACCTCAGAGACGACACCATCGTTAAAACCAGTGTCAACCACGGAGGTCGAAATCAAGTAAAACGAACGACGAACATCGTCCGACTATCGCAATTATTTTTGTAATAGGCCCTCTGGCTCGGGAGGAATGTTCGCTGCTCTATCTACTAGAAAAAACTTCATATCTCATTCAACTTGAACTCATTACTGTCTTAAGCAGAGAGCGTGACTTCACAGTTTAGTTGGTGTTTAAGCGATCCGTAGTAGTTGATAAAAAAGCATAGTTATTGACTTCTTGATTTAAATGTTAAATTTACACTGTTAATTTTTAAGTATATCTAAAAACCAGCTGTTCCATAGAAAAGTACAACATCCACTCGACCGTAATGTATGGAACAGCTGATTTTTTCTCGCGATTCACTGGTTGGCCCCATAGTAAGGCGTGGGCTTGAGCGTAAGAGTTGATATACTAGAAGAAATTCGACATTCCCACTAATGACTCGGTAGCTCAGCGGTCAGAGCATTGGACCGGATATCCAAAGGTCGCGGGTTCGATTCCCATCCGAGAACATGATCTGGTGCGAGTCGTATTTTTTCTAGTATATTATTTAGTATTATATAAAATATAGCAATGTGAATGCTAAAATCTCAAATTTTAAAAAAAGGCGTATAAAAATGTTGAGGATTGAGCACTACCAAAGGATAAAACAATGTCTCCTGGTGAGGTTTTATTTCCAACTAACTTGCCTTCAGATGTATATAAAAAATTACACTGAAATTTGGAATTTAGAAGATAAGACCAATGACAAATCCATAGAGGCCGTAGCGTAGTAAATTCGTATAGTTTTAAAGTGAGGCGTATAAATTTGTATAGTCTTTATAGAGAGGCTACGACAAAAATTAATCGCAACAATCAGCCTCTGTTCGTCGTTGGATTCCTTTTACTTAATTTTGGATCTTGTTTTTTTAACTGATATTTATCACAAATCGGTATGAGGAAAATACCAGTCATTTATACTATGCTATTAAATCATTTAATTAATATCTAAATAGGAATGTTATCGAAACCATAACTTTCTCAGTCTGCTACTGTTACTTTCCTATCTTTGAATGCGGGCGGTGCCGTATATAGTGAAATCAGATGTGATTGCTATTATTTCTATTAATAGTTTCCCCACTTTTGTAAAATAAGAGACGCTTAAAATCTTACGCTATCATTTCTCAAATCTACTACATTTGTACTTTACCAAAGTTGTAACTATAAGTAGATACGTACCTATATTTATTTATTTATTTAATAGGTAAGCTAACAGCTAACATATACAATTTATTATAGATCTTTAAAGAATTTTATATATCTTAATACATAAAACTAAGTCGGGTTATTTACACCATTTATAACTTAAGAACAGCTGAACGGGTCACACAAAATATAGTTTATAACCTGGATTAAAACATGGTACTTTTTACCTTGGTCAAAGGTTCCCTAGGGTTCACACAGATGAAGTCGCGGGCGGCCGTTAGTAGATATCAAATCAACACGTACGTAAGTATGGTTTACAAAATATTCGAATTGATGTAGCAACATGGATGGAAGAAACTCATGTCATGACTGTTAGTCGGTCACTGGCTTAAAGGATAATAAATTAAACATACTATGTATACTGAATTGATATAACATTCAAAGCTAAGTATATATTTTCGAGATCACCAAAAAAACGAAAACCACAGAACCACAGAACAAAAATTGTATGACACAGAACAAGAACTAAAAAACAGAAGATTACAAAGGTACTTAGCCTCATGTGCAAACTTTTGGGTTCTGTAACTCTTTGGTTACAGACTAAAGATAAAAAGAATTTTACTATATTTTCAAATGCGAACGACAGTTCTCTAGCTTTTGTTAGGAAGAAGGGAAGCTAGGCTGTGCCCTTCTGGCTACGAATTGTATTAATGCCTATGCGTAAAATAAATAAGAGAAGTTATTTAAATCTTTTATTTAAAATAGATAGAGGCTACGTCACAGTCCCTAACTCTCGACAACTTATATTTATCTAAAAAGGATTATTATTAAATTTAGAGATTTAAGCATTCACAATGCTGTTTTATATAATACCAAATAATATACTAGAAAAAATACGACTCGCACCAGATCATGTTCTCGGACGGGAATCGAACCCGTGACCTTTGGATATCCGGTCCAATGCTCTGACCGCTGAGCTACAGAGTCGAGATCCGAGAACATGATCTGGTGCGAGTCGTATTTTTCTAGTATATTATTTAATATTATATCAAAATAGCATTGTGAATGCTAAAATCTCAAAAATTCAAAATTTTCTATATATTTTGCATTCACAGTCACTGGTGACTCGGTAGCTCAGCGGTCAGAGCATTGGACCGGATATCCAAAGGTCGCGGGTTCGATTCCCGTCCTAGAACATGATCTGGTGCGAGTAGTATTTTTTCTAATATATTATTTGGTATTATAAAAAGTATTAGGTAAGCGACTGCACTTATTTATACCGAGTAAAATTCTCACACGCTAACACCCGCACCATAATTTAGGATGGTCGCAGCGAAGTTTGCGACAATAAAACACTATGTAGCGACATTAATTACAAGTTATAGTTTAACATGGCGGCTAGACGCCTTAAGCCGCGTTTCCAACGGCTGCGGAGTGCGACGCAAAATGTATTGTTTTAAGTAATGCGCGCTTGCAGGGAAACTGGAGATTAAACTCGAAATCATAGTTGTGTGTACAAAGTTTTGTAACCTAATGCTGAATGTTACTAAATGAGAGTCGTTTTTCTCAGAAAATAATATTAAACTAAGTTTTTTCTACATTAAAAATGCAAAATATATAGAAAATTTTGAAATTTTTAGATTTTAGCATTCACAATGCTATTTTTATAGAATATTAAATAATATACTAGAAAAATACGACTCGCACCAGATCATGTTCTCGGATCTCGACTCGGTAGCTCAGCGGTCAGCATTGGACCGGATATCCAAAGGTCGCGTGTTCCCGTCAGAGTACATGATCTGGTGCGAGTCGTATTTTTTCTAGTATATTATTTAGTATTATATAGAAAATTTTGAACTAAAAAGCAAATAACACCTGTCGCATGACACAAAAGAAAAATTATAATAATAATAAGACCTGAATATTAAATTTACATTTTCGCAATCACAATTCTATTTTTATATTAAGATAAATAATATTAGAAAAAAAACTTGAAAAAATCAACTCACCCGTAGCTGTGACCCGTCTGAGGTGCTACGGTTGAGTCGATTTTTTCTAGTATTTTATCTTAAGACCTGAATAATTACAAAATTGTATTAGTACCTTTGAATGAGTTCGACCTTAAGATATTTTTCAATGCACTGGAAAAATGGTGATAGGTGTCAGAGATCTCGTTACAGGCTTGAGACGATTTAAGGGTGCTACTAATTTCAATTCAATTCAATTCATTTATTCTACACAATATACATTGTGTTGAATATTATTTAGTACGATTTGTAAAGGGCTTTGGAATCCTCCTTGGTACTTTGAAATTAATTTCGGCTAGCAAGTCAGGTGCTACAATGTTTCCATTCAAAAGCTTGATGAAGTATTAATATGTAGGAATATTTTCTCTGTTTCCCCAAAGTGTAAATCTTTAAGTACTCAAGTCGTTTCTGAAAACTTGCACGATATGGATAATTACGGCTTTTGTATATGATTAGTGTTATGTTTTTTATCCTAAAAGCTATTAGGACAAGAAGTACTAATGAACAGTTGCGTTATTGTTCTTCTCGCTGGATGATTTTGTACAATGTTTGAAAGCAATAAAATAATTTTCTATTTGAAGTTTGATGCCGGGATGATGAGGTGTCAAAACGTCGGGAATAAAAAAAACAATAAAGCCAAACTAAATAATTCTAAAATAACACCTGAATTAATAATATACGCGCTGTAATCCGTAAAAATGTTTCATTTCTAACAATTATAAAAAGTTTGCAATTCTGTTTTTCAATCAGTTTCAAAAGTGCGATCGTGAGTTTTATGTTCACTAATGCAATTTATGTGTCAAGATTTATCACCAACATATGAGCGTAAAACAAATTATTATTAAAAGCCGAACAAGAGTGTAAACATGGGCTCTTGAAGCAAGCATGTTCGTATATTACATCTGCCTATAAATAAGTCGAGTCGACATTTGCATGGTTGGGAGCACAAAGAAGTCGATATCGGTAATTATGAATAGTTCCGAGACACGATATCCGAGCTGATTTATCGTGCCTTATGGTTAAACATAAATTTGAGAATGGTTTTATTTAAAGCACCGCCGATTTTGAACGCTCTGTGTCGTATTCTGAGTAATTGCTGCAGGGATAAAACTATATAGAGTAGTGGCTCCGTGAGCTAGACCTTGCTTTAAAAAGTAGCTCTAATTAAAAAGTAGCTCATATGTTGTTTATAAACAAATACCTAATATACTCAGTCTTAAATTCTGTCACAACCTTATTATTTTCAAATTTCGAATATTGGCCAGAAATGTTTTGATTGATTTTGAAATATGAACTTTTGTGTCTTCTAAAAATAAAAAACAAAATTTGCTTTGCACCTCTAACAAAAAAGGTTTGTGTTATTTTTGAACATTTTTCAAAACGGCTGGAATGAGATTTCTTTATATATTTCCTTTATTTAAAAAAAAACTGAATCGACTGAAATTATATATAATTATCGAACCTGCTCACAAAATTTCACGAGAATCGGTTGAAGAATGCGCCCTGTAGAGGAGAACAAACGGACATCCGGACACCGGAAGGACATACGAAGGCTTACTAGTCATACGAAAACTTCTATAACTCAATTAATTATGGGGCTAAAGGACAACTTAACTTTTTTTAATTCTAATAACACTACCTGACTTCATTAAACATTTTATTAAAATTGATATGCGTATCTAATGATTAGAATATTGGATTATGAAAGATTAATCTGAGTTAATTAAGCTAATCACACTATTATGTTCAAGATATTCGCAATGTATTCATAAATGTATTATGGCGAACTATTCCTGTAGTTTTGTTAATTGGATCACAAAGTACGGAGCAGCGGTGATTGGATTCTATTGAGAACTAGTGATAATAAAGATCATGATTTATATTAATTCTTACGTTATGACTGTGATATCATTAATACTATGATATAAAAGACATCTATAATAACTACTTAATACTTAATCATAATTAGCTTTTAATCTATATCCCTAATTGAGGAGCTCGGTGGCGCAGTGGTATAGCGCCTGGCTCATCGATTTCGGAGGTTAAGCACCTTTCGCAAGGATCAGCCATGGGATGGGTGACCAAAAATGTATAATCTCGAGTTCCTCCGTGCTACGGAAGGCACGTTAAGCCGTTTTAAGTTTACTTTTTTTAACATTAAAATGGCTGATGTTCTATAATATCCCTAAGAATTTTACTATAATGTGTGTAATGTAAATAGTAAGATCACGTAGAACCTAAAACTTAAAAAGTCATACTTAGTCTAATTCTTAACCTTTTACTTTTTTTAACATTAAAATGGCTGATGTTCTATAATATCCCTAAGAATTTTACTATAATGTGTGTAATGTAAATAGTAAGATCACGTAGAACCTAAAACTTAAAAAGTCATACCTAGTCAAATTCCTAACCTTTGACTTTTTTTCGATGAGATACAAAACTCTTTGTTGCGGTCACAATAAAAAATATTCCAAAACGAACTAAGCTGTCGGCAAAGTGAAAAATGCGTGTAAATTATAAAATGCAACCGCGTTGAAGGGAATCAAGATTCTTTGTGGTTGGAGTTTAATTGAAAAATGTCCTCATAATTGGATATTTAACTTTAGAATGATTTTTCTACTTTTAAGGTTTAATAAAACAGGAACAAATGTTGGCTTCATTTGACGAATTTTACTGTGATTTCTAAAACTCCAAAGGTAAAAAATCAAAATGTTCCAGTGATAAAATAGTGTTCATTATTAGAATCCATACGTAAATTCAAAAAAAAAATGTTGTTATGGAAGTATTATTGTAAAAACCTTTTTTTGCTTAGATAATCAGTTTCTTTTGCGCGCCATACATATCGGCCGCGCTGTATTAAATGTGACAATATTTCGCGTAGGGGTTTATTTTACTATCCTTTTTGCTCTATTCGACATGTCGCGCAGCTAAGTAAAGATTTGAGAAATCTAAAATAAGAATATTAATCAATAATTATTATACATACAGTTCATTTTGTATCAAAGTTTTCGAATCTTTCCAAATAATATTAGTTACACAGCTTATAGTCACCACTCGAATATCGTTATCTCCAAAAACACTTAACTATGTATTTATTCTTGAACTAAATGATAATGTTTTTAGAAGTACCTTAAGTTACGTTAATGATGAGATATTGCAGTAATTCATAAGAATAATAAATTTCGATAGAATTCTATGCAATTTATTTGAAAAAATATCAATCATGATAAATACATAGGAACGAAATATAAAGTCTGCGTGTTCTAGAAAATAGGTTTCAAAGCATACGAGTACAACGTACGAGTAGTAACAAGAAGTAATTCTGAAAATCTAGGATTATTTTCCTTTGATAACTGAACAAAATGAGAGCAGGACAAAGCTACACCACTAATTGAGCTTGCATTCAGAATTAACGAACAACACAGGCCGTGCCAAATGTACTGGGGACGCATCTTGCATATCGATGGCCTATATACAAAAATGTGCAGGAAATTTTTACTTCCAGTAGGTACCTGAACAAAAGACTGATTTACAAAACGTGCTCTTTAGACAATGAATTAATTATTGTACTTATTAAAAATACCGGATTAAAACAAATATAACACGGACTAAAAAGTATAAAATAATGTCTTCCGCAAATATTATAACCTATAGTGTTGAACCTAAAAGCGAGGGGCGCATTTTGTAAGATTTATCATCAATAAAATTGTCTATTGCATACGCCCCACGGTTTTAGGTTTAGAACTTCTATAGGGTTATAAATCTTTACGAAAAATTTTATATTTATTTAGTCAATTTAGACCCTGAACCCTGAACACTATTTCAAAACAGAGTACTTGTCAAGACGAATCAAAGGAGCCCAAACTCGCTGGAGTTATATGGTTTTATTGCAGAGTTCCTGTAGTCTTTTTCTGGCTCCATCATCAGACACTGGACACTATCTCCCAATAGAGTACTTGTCACGACAAATCAAACAAGCCCAAACACAATGGGGCTGTATGGCTTTATTACAGAGTTCCTGTGGCCTTCTTCCAGCAACACATCAGATCAGCTCAATGACACCATAATATTGCATTGTCTTCCAGTTATGACTTATGTTCAAAGTTTCAAATCTCTAGCTCATCGGGAAGCTAGTATAAAATCATTTGCTAAATTTGTGGACAAACATATAAACAAGAAAGGGACCTAATAAACACGTGTTAAAAATAGTAGATTTTTTTTATATTTCCGTCGTTTACCTTTGCTAGCAATACTTGTAAGAATGCACAGGAAATACACAATTGTAATTATTTGGAAACCAAGATAGTTGCACAAATCTTTTCTTCTATTAGATATAAAATATATGTGCCAGAAGTTCAGGATTTTATATATTTTACACACACATTTCTTAAATGCCAACAACAATAACAACAAAACAAGGCATATGGAATCATGATTATGTGATTGTTCTGTTCGAGATAACTAGATTCTTCCGCAGTGAAAGTTAATTTAATTGCCTAAATTCACTTTTTGATTTTAAACTTGAAATCTATGCTGATGTTATGAACTAATTGTGTTAAATGCCTCCCAGAGGTCTCAAAGAGGTTATCTGTCTCAAGAAGGATTACATAACTGTATCGATTTTCCACCGAAACGTAAAACTCATCTTTTGTATAAAACTGTGATACTGAAACACACCCTACTATTTATTGCCTTACTCCAGCCATCTTTTATTGTCCTCTAACTAGATACCATTTGCAACAATTAAGCGTAGTTGGGCTTTAACGAACCAATTGTCTTCTCTTTTAATGCCCTTGTCTAGGCTATAGCTTTATCAGTGTTTCAATCTCCATTACAGATGAGGGAGGATTAGGTTAGGTTTTTTATTTTTGCTGATATTAGTTGTTTCTTTATTAAATTTAGATTGCACTGCAATGCACTGACTCGGTAGCATAATTGGTCAGTGCATTGGGCCGGAATCCCAAGGGTGCGGGTTCGAGTCCCGTCTGAGGTGCTACGGGTGAGTCGATTTTTTCTAGTATTTTTTCTAATATCATTTATCTTAGTTGTTTCTCTTTTGAATTATAATATAATAATGTTGTTTTGTTTCAGGTGGAGAGAAGGAAAGAAGCAATTGGATACTTCTGACCGTTGTGAATCGCAAGGGTAAGTATAGGATATATAATTTGTTATACATATATTTATTAATTTTAACGATTTTAGTGGCAAAACTCTGAGTTGTATTAATGACGATTATGTGTTATTGAACTGCTTAAGGGTATTTACAATGTGATCTATGAATTTAAGGAATGACATGGTTGAAGTTTCATTTTTGGATACTTCTTTAATGTTAAAAGGGTTTACTTTGAGATTTCTGCATGTCATGATATGATTGTATCTCTGCATAAGGTACTTAGGGCACGATACTAGTAGGTGATTAGGCTAGGTTAGGTCGGAGTTCTGAGTTGATTTTGTAAGGAAATCATGTCATGGCAAAGTTCTTTTATTTTTTAAGGTTCCGTACCCAAAGGGTAAAACGGCAACTCTATTACTAAGACTCCGCTGTCCGTCCGTCTGTCTGTCCGTCTGTCACCAGGCTGTATCTCATGAACCGTGATAGTTATACAGTTGAAATTTTCATTTTTTTTTAATTCTTATCTCACGCAATCGCTAAATTAATAAATCCTTTGCCCGGCCATATTTTTATACGCTTAGTCTATGTTAAAAAAAAATTGTTTTCTATTTATGTGATTTAAAATAGACCATACATTATGCCATTCAGAATAACAAAACATCATTTTAAAAAGAATTAGAAATAGAAAGTAACTAGTATAATTACTGTTATAATACATATAATATTAAAGAGTTTGTTCACTCTTTATCAGCTTGATCGAAATGCAACTTTATAACCTTATTAATAAGGATAATATTATCAACCTAGCACATAAAATTATAATAACTAAACCAATAAATAAACAAAATCATAGTAAGCAAGAGCTCCATTAAAGACCACCATGTCCAGAAAAGAAACAAATTCAAAAAGACCACAGACCAACTACGTTTCCACGCAATTTCGCAAACAAAACACTGTCAACGGACATCAGCTTACAATCAACTAAAGGGCTATTATTTGCCTTGTAAGACGGATAGTGTTCAGCAAAGAAAACGATTTAATGGAATACTCGGCGGTGGTCGACGACTCACTTAGCTGTAACATGAGAGTTAACTTGATGGGTTACGTGTTTACCGTAACATAATACGAACGGTAGCTTGAATACTCCAGTTTTCTTTATTTGTGGACTACACACAGATTGCTTAACAGTTATTAAGAGAGTCCATTTGAATGACAATTGACCTAAAAACATATTCAAAACAGTAGCCAATGTTTTGAATGTTGAAGAACACACACTGAGATTGCTTTTTTAAACTTTTCTTAGTTTTTTTTTTGCTTTCATATACCAACGAACAGCAATTATGACATAATACATACAGTTCTGATTTTTCAATGCCTTGATAGAGCTTTATTCGTTTGATAACGAATACTGCCTTGAAATGTTTATGCAACACTTTTATTTTATTTGGTTATAAAACTAACTGTTATCTGTTAATCTGTTTAGGCCGTACTCAACCTAATGAGGTTGCATGCAAACGGCGGTGTATTAAAAACTCATTTGAGTTTTTAACACGTTCGAAATTGCAAAAAAAGATGGTTGTCACTGAAAACTGTTGTGCTGTTATAATTGTACTAATTTAATACCCAAGGAATAAATTAATAATAATATATAAAACCTGCTACCAGCTATCGAAGTGATTTATTATTATAATAGATATTATTTAACGTCCGTATCAATTAGACTCAAAAATGTAAATAAATAACAATCATCATCACGTAACGTAGAAACAAAAAATTAATACATTTACGTATTTATAAAATAGCATCGTGAATGCAAATATCTAAAATATAACATTGAAATTATACCATGAAGATGAAATTAATAAGAATATTCAATTTTTATTCACGCCACGCCTGGCGCAGGCAAGAATGCAAAGTGCCACTATTGAATTAAACAATAAAGAAAGGCGCTCAATAGGAACGACTTTATAATTAAATTATGGGACATATTCCATAATATTAGTATAAATAAGTTCCTAATGCCCCATAATCGAATTTAAACTGTTTTGTGTGGCCACGTGACTTGCCACCATTAGTGATAACCAGGGAGACATAAATAACTATTTCTATTAGATTTTCTGTTTGCTAATCTCACAAGCTTTATCTTTAGTAGAATAAATTATCATACCGTGCGGTCTGTTGTAATAATTTCATGCCTATTCGATTTTACTTTTTATCTCAACCGAACACGGATCAAGAATCACATGCCTATTGAATTATCATTTGAATGATATATGGGGTGCTGTAGAATTCCGGGGTGCAGACAATCGCTATGAAATTGTTAAGGGTTCACCCGATTAGATAACGGAAATTTATAGCTCTGTGATTTAATACAAAGAATAATATATGAAACAACAACATAATCCAATAGACACAAACATTATTATAACTTAAGAAGAAGTAAGTTGAAAACTTAAATCGATAACGTTGTTGTCAAAAGCAAAATCGATTATTTTAAATAAACTTTCTCTTTGTACGATTCTTTGTTTCGCAGAGAACAAAGAAAACACTGTACTCTTATTTAATTTCTTAGACAGTTTCAAATATAGATTTTTCGTGAAATGTCACTTTGAAAGCAATTTGTCTTTAAATAGCAGGTCGCTTGGATCACAGCTGCGAAGTTTCATGAGGGACCGCCACTGAACAATTAAAATATCTGGCTAATGGACTCAAAGGAATCTCAACTATGTTAATTAACATATTGCCGGCTTGTTCTTTATTTGTTAACTCGGTAGTAGGAAATTTAGAAAAAGTTTCACTAATTTAAACTTTGACGGCTGCCGTTTGTCATTTCCTTGTTAAAACCTGGGTTTTTGCAAGTACACAAGACAGCACGTCAGGTTAAACAGTTAAACTGAGAAAACAGCTTTTATAACGTAGGATAGGCGGTCTCAAGGTCAACATGTAGAAACTGAGGTGCCGTCGTATGTACATAATATGGTCTGAGATTATGAAAATGTTTCACTTATGTAGTTTTTCTGTAGAATCACTACAAAACCTTGACCATGTAACAATAAGCTTGTGTTATTAATAATACAACCCCTTATTTAAAATCACATTTAAATTAAATAAGTAACTTAAAACTATAATGTGCATATTTTAACAGAAAAAATAAGTTAACATCGATAAATGAAAAAGAAAAATATTTTTAAACACTTCTAAGACTTACGCACTTCATTAGAAATAAAACACTTCTTACGGATTACATCGCGTATATTATTATTTCCGATGTTATTTTAAAAATATTTAGTTTGCAAAAATATTAAAATTATTTATTTTCAAGTTGTTAAAAAATTATTATAGAAGATTTTCAAAACAAATCTATCAACATTTTGTATATGCTAATACTATTATTATTCTGTGCTTCTATGATATTACAGACAGATTAGAGTATTAAGGAACCCCGCAGCATTTACAAAGCAAAATTATTTTGACAACATTCTAACCGCTTTTCTAATTTGCTAAAATTAAAAGACAGTATTTACGTTGCGGTTTCAGATTTAGGACAAACCACAAAATAATCAGGCATTTCCATCGTTCATACGACTTTGATCCTTATTCCGATTTTACACGGTTCAACCAAATTGATTCACTTTGATTGAAATAGGCAGAAGTAAAAGGTAATGCTGTTTACACGTATGTCATAAGTGAACCGTTTATATGATAATTGAACTATTTAATTCACATTGTCTTTGTGACGTTAAAGTGATTTGAACGGATTAGATATCACATAAACTGTACTCTCATTCAATTGCATTAAATGTTGATCAGCAAAAGTGAAATATTGAGCAAGCTCAGCCCCCTTACTCTGACTATCAAAAGTAACATCAAAGTAATATCATAAGTGAGATGGCGCCATACGCGATGCATAGCTCTGTCTCTATCGCAACATTACTTCAATATTACTTAGAGTACCTTCCCAGATCTTCTTTAAACGCAGTATGGCAATGAAATGTTTACTAGATTTAATTTGGTTGACCGTCAGCCATTTTTAATATCCCCACTGCTGGAGCCCAGGCCTTCCTTATGGGTGGATAAGCAGGATGGGCCATGACCCACCACGCGGGCCCAATGCGGATTGGTGGGTGCTAACCTGATCCTTGCAAAAGTTGCTTAACCTCCGCAATCGATGGGCCAGGCGCTAAACCACTGCGCCACCGAGCTCCTCGTTGCTTCACCCAAAATCCAAATTGAAAATCAGAAGTGAACCGTGTAATATCAGCATTATGGACCCCGTGGTCGTCTGTTGGTTTTGGAACGTAGGGACAATAATATAAATATGCAAATAACCACGGACACGAGATGATATTCAAACAAGATTATGTGTGTCCATAAATGCAAAGTGAAAGATTGTTGGAGGTACGAGTGTGGAAGGGTTTTGAGTTGTCATTTGAATTATTTATGGATCTCATTAAAAAGAGACAATACAAAGAGCATCATGTGCTTTTGGCATACCTACCTGTCCGCCATTTTGAAAAAAGTCGGTTTTGGAGGCTTGTGATAAAAGTTGTGACAATCGATAGAATAAATTATTACAAACAAAAAGTAATAAGTAAAAAAATCTCGTGAGTGATATACTTTCCGAGATATTTGAGTTTAAAGTTGAAAAATAAAATCTGTCATTTTCTAAATCAATCGATAGAATAAGTCATTACAAACAAAAAGTAATAAGTAAAAAATCTGGTAAGTAATATACTTACTGAGATATTTGAGTTTGAAGTTGAAAAACAAAATAAGTAATTTTTTTAGATCAATCGATAGAATAACTGGAGCACACTTCGTCAGCTGAGCCATGGACGCTTCCTACATACATAAAATAGCTTAAAAACAATCTGCATAGACATAACCACTAAATCCAGAATATGATTTTGTTTATCAAATTCAAACTCGAATATCTCAGTAAGTATATCACTTGCGAGATTTTTTTCTTATTACTTTTTGTTTGTAATGACTTATTCTATTGATTAATGCAGAAAATGACAGATTTTGTTTTTCAACTTCAAACTCAAATATCTCAGTAAGTATATCACTTACGAGATTTTTTTACTTATTACTTTTTGTTTGTAATTACTTATTCTATCGATTGACACCACTTTTAGCACAGGCCTCCAAAACCGACTTTTTTCAAAATGGCGGACAGGTAGGTATGCCAGTCTTCATACATAAATGACCGATGGCTTTTAAATCCGAAACGCAACAAAAGCACACACTCACACTTACACACATACACACACACACGTAAAAACAAACAAAAAACAAAAATTTGAATACTTAGTATACTAAGTACTTACCTCAGTTTTTTTTTATAAATAGTGTTACGATTGTATTATAAAAATACTCACTAAACAGTTGGACTGCTGTTTATACAACGTGTTACAAAAAACCCAAAAGCCGGATATGGTAGATAGGGACCATCAAACTGATCAACTTTTACTATGTGACCAACTCTGAAATCGCGCAAAAAAATCAGCTGTTTCATACATTTTGATATTTTCGTTATTAATTTTTGTATGAAACAGCTGATTTTATTTTGTTACTCAGTTTGATGGTTCGTATCTACCATATTCAGCTTTAGGTGATTTTTTGTACCACATTTTTTTTTTACGAACTTAATAAACATTTATGATTTAGTTACTGAACCACTAAATTGTACTGACTAATCCCAAGCTGAAGTTATATTTCAATAGGTACCAGTTAACGACTGAAAACAATGCAATTTGAATTAAAAATATAAAAGTTTTTGTGGCTTCGATATTTCGGCGCAGTTGCATGCGCCATGGTCACGGAAGAACTGTCTATAAAAATAAAATAACGTAATAATCTAATAACGTCAATAACCATGGAAATTTAAAACGATATATTAAAAATGTAAACTTTGTAAAGTCATAATATTCACCTAATGAAAAAATTTAAGTACCTGCTGCTTTCTAAGCTCTACTTTTATTTTTTATTTTTTAATTACGACTCCAAAACATGCAAAGTTTTGCATAGCGAATATTTATGATACCTTGCTTCATTACTTTAAATTTATTACTAAAGTTTGTTGAAAAATAGTTAAGTTCTTGAAATTAAATTCATATTTTGATAAAGAAGTTAATGAAATAGGCGTTTTAAAAAAGTGTTGGCATTAAAAAATCGCTATAATATCAGTAATTCTCGACTTTCAATTTTGGTATTTTTTTTACTATAGGTAAGTACAATCTATAATTGTAAATTATTGTGTTAATTAATGCTATCACATGAAAAGACTAAAGATGAAACAGAAATAGTTATTTTTTTTTAATTTTGAGATTAAGCATTCACAATGCTATTTTATATAATACTAAATAATATCCAAATGTCGCGGGTTCGATTCTCGTCCGAGAACATGATCTGGTGCGAGTCGTATTTTTTCTAGTATATTATTTAGTATTATATAGAAATAGTTCAGTTTAAATACCTTAGTAGGTATGTTAATACAACGTCAATACCCCAAAAACCTTGTTTCACTCAGTATTGTTTCATTCGCCCTCACGTACTTAAATAACTAGGTCATCCAAATATTATTGTAGGTACAGTTGTTCTAAATCACGAAGACCGTTTTCCTATGAATGTTGTTAAGCGTGCACATGCACATTATTGTAGTGTGCGTAATACGAGAGCGTGCAGACGCACACTAAAACAATGTACATGTGCACGCCTAACACATTCATAGCAAATCGGTCTTCGTAAGATAAAAGAACTATACTGGAAAAACGATATCATACTTCTTGAAAGGTACATGCTCACCCACATAGTAATCTCTTAAAATCCCTTAAAGCAACAATAAATAATTAGCGGGTTTAATGCCGAGGACGGAACCGGGCAAACATAAACACCGTATTTGTCCTCACGCGGGCTTTAACGAAAATGTATCTAAGCCGTTGAGCTGAATCTCTTAATTTACGCCCCAAAGGGATTTGCCAAAGCCAAACATTGTACGCTAATTATAAATGGCACATATGCCACCACTCCCACGGCGATCAAAAACTTAGTGCTGCTTTGTTCCCCGTGCTTTGTTTGAGTCTGAAAGTTCGTCTTCTAAGAACTGAAAGCGTTCGGAATTACGTGTCGTTATCGAATATTCAATTATGCAACTCAATCTTATTATAAAAACACCATTGGAAAATGAGAAATACTTCCATTGCTCTAAAACTTTTTTTAGCAATGAATACAAAAACATAGAAGTCCAAATAAAGCAGAGCCAATAAATAGTCCTGTGGTATTTGGTAAATAAGTAAAAACCAACAAGTTTACTACAAATCAAAATTTCCAATCAAACGCATGTTTACTTATCATGAAACTATAATAATTATAATCTTAATCACTATGCCTTAATAAGAGACATTAAAAACAATTACGTCATAATCTTTGATAATATTCAATATTCCTCTCCAATCCCGCCATAAATAATACTTTATCTCCAGACGTTAGTGCTACATATTCCGTTAAATCAGAAATGATAAAATCTTTCTCGCCCGCGGCCCATTACCACGTGGTCCGATCGCACCCTCACCCTTTTGTCTCCACAAAAACTCTATAAGCACATATCAGGCTGTCCGATCTGCATACAGCACTTATTTGCCAGCGATTTTGATTGAAAAATCAACCTTGCTACCCTCAAATAAGAAGATTCTTCGTCGCTGGAGAAATGAATCCAGTGATGGGGCTGGCTAATCTGTCAGCTGAGCCTTTGGAGATCGTTTAAAAGCTATGTCCTCTGTTATTGTTTGTTTAGGATGACGATTCGCGGTAAAAGCTGGTTTTTGAGGCGTGCTCTAATGCGATTGTCTGCGCCACAGACTGATGCGCGTTGTGTCCAGTAACTGATGTCGAGGATGATAATGATGGGGGAGCATGGTAATGAACAGCAGGCCTCTATTAGGTACCTACATAAAGATAATCGCGAACGCAATTCGTCTTTCAGTTTACTTGATATTGAACCTTATTCGTAAGTCTATAGTGTCACGTAGTGAACGAACATCGTCCGCTTATCGCGATTGTTTTTATGTTATAGGCCTAAAGGAAGGGTTGATGAGTATTTTATTTGCTTATCTCCGCCACTTGGGCTGCGAGTGTTTGTCAAGCTATTATGAATATGGTCAGGTGGATGTGGCTTAAGCGGTAATGCGACACGGCTATTTGGCTCATTAATTATATGAGTTTTATGTTGTGTTGCTTTTTATATACCTTCGAGATTATTTATCTTTTTTTAGTTTGGAGCAATTTCCTTTTAACTTAGATGATTGCATTATCATTATAATTATTATAGACCCTGACTAACTAATTACTACTACTAACTGACCCTATAATTTATAAAAAATAAATAAAAAACACAAAATTAGTACCTAAGTATAAGATCATAGGTTTCTACCAAAAATTGATTAAAATATTTAAGTTTCTAAAAACTATTGAGTACATATTTAAATGAAATCACGTAACAAAAACAATACCTACCTATTGGTAAATGCACCAATGCACCTCCATATTTTTCTACACCAAAACGTTTCCATTGTATTTTCATTTTACCGGCATAAAACGTCAGAGTTGGTCTGAACAATACGAAAATCAATTAATTCTTTTTTCGGCTCGTTCTGTTTCGTTTCGTAACAAAGTGAGTTATGAAATTTTCAATTACACGAAATAATAACGTTCGTAAAACTAATTTTCTTTGACCTTTTTGTAGGTGTTAAATTGTTTAATCTATTATTCTGTGCGTTGAGATAGCTAGTCATTACTTTGTGGGTTGATACGTTTTTAGAACCTATTATTGTTGTTATGTAAGTATGTATTACTGAACAGTTTATTACAGAGCGAATAGTTTATGTTTTCATGACTAATACAATAAAGGTCAGATTTCCATTTATCAAATGAAGATCAATTTTATATTAATTTTTTAATAAATGTTTCTTAATGGTATTATTTCGTTAAGTTTATAGTCAGTATATCTTTCTTGAATCTTTGTAGTATTTTTTCTCATTCTCAGAAAAAAATAAGTTGTGAAACACAACAATAGCGAAGCATATTTCAGGAATCCGTTCTCCACATTTGTTGAAACTCATATATTCTGAGATGACAATTACTTACGCCGTCGGAAGGGTCATATGACCCACATTATTTATCTGACAGAACCTTGTGCCCAGCAATGGGAATCAAACTGGTTGACATACGAAGTCACAACGACCACATTAATTTAGACAATTCGACATAATAGTTCGTAATAAACCGCAGGCAGAGAATATTAAAACAGAGTTGCAATAGACACAATCAATTACGCAGCATTTCGGATGTGTATTATTTTAGCTTTGGGTCAAATCCTGAAGTTGGCCAATGGAGAAACGGTCCCTAACAGCGGACAAAAGGACAATTAGGTACAGCAGGGGCCGATAACAAAAGGCGGAGAGCACACAATTTGTTGCAGACCATCTTTATCTGGCTCACTATTGACCCCTTTACCCTAATTCACTGATTGTTCAACCCTCTACATACACACAGGGTAACAACGACCCATATCTAAAAAAAATCATCTGAAATATAGTGAGTTTTTGCTATTGAAAAGTTTTACTCTGTGGACGCTTTAGAGTGGGTAAGGATTTATTATTATTCTTCTATGCGAACAAAACATGTGGCCAGGGTTTGAATTATCCACGCTTTAGCGACATTTTGAGAGTGATTCTCCGTTCCTCATTCACGGACCCTTATCATGGGCGCGTTGCTAATGATACCCATCATTACTTTAACACACGTGTATTTTAAATAGATTTATTATTCATTTATATTGAAACACTTTTGAGGATTTTTGCAGGGGCGGATTATTTTGTTTGATATTCCATTATGTTGCCATGACGCGCAAATTTTACTTTGTACTTGTCACTTGGTGGGTACGTCTATAGGTGTGGGTTGAACGAAATAAAAATAATTTTCTTCACTCTTTTATGATTGACGGCTGACAAAGTTGAGATGAAAACAAAATATTACTTGAAAAGGTTTAAAATTATCAATAAAAGAAAACATCACCAACAGCAAAATATTTTATCGAACAGAATTGCTCAAGAGCATTTCTGTACAGAGCAATAGAGCCCGCTAGTTCAGCGTGCTCACTACAGTGGTCTCATCTAAGCAGAACAATCTTAATTCAAAAAGAACGAAGCTATTGCAAACAAAGGAAACCTCCCTAACAAATATGTCAGTAAGGACGTTACCTTGTTTTTATTCAACTCTAGTTCGGTCATTTAGAACTTCACCGTGTGTTCACTTCGCACCTATGCATTCGTTCCGTCGTCATTCCGCGCCACCGCATGCACTAATTAGTTGACACCCGACACCAACACACGTTTCTAGCTCCCATAGGAAACTGGCAGGAGGGAGCAAACCGGCTGTGAAATTGACAGCTTTTATTATTTTTAAATTTCGAGCGTCAGTGTATTACGTTGGTCATGGTGTAATGCTCGTTAATTATTTTTTTACTGGACTAAAAGAATCAACTAATGTTGACAGCTCTATCATTGTCGGTGCAAGGGAGGAACTGTTAAACATGTTTAAATGAGAAGTTAATTAAAAGTTTAAATGGTAGATGGTACGTAAATGAATATAAGTTAGTAAAGGGTGTTTCTATTAAGTTAGTAAATACGCAACAAATAGATACCATTACATTGACAAAACTGTTAAACTGTTCCAGCACATATCGATAGTAAAAGCCGTTCATTTAACAATAAAGAATACCAGCCTTTCAACCGCAGATCGCATTAAAACTTTCAACTTGCGAAACGACGAAACAAAGCTTATACTCGTTATAGTGTCACAATCACAAACTCCCGACTCCGGGTCGGTACGGGACGCGCTACCGAATGTACTAATTAGTGTCTCACCCCAGACTTATTTGCTGAGTGCAATAGAAAGTTCCTCGACGGGTCCGGTTGACCCCCTACGCCAGACGCAGTGTTAAATTGTTCACCTTGCTCCTGTCTGGAGTTTCGGACTGCGGTTTTCTTTAGTTTCCGCGTTTTCTCCTTTTAGTTAGAGTAAGGAAGTAATAGTACCTAGTTGTCGTATAAAAATTAACAACTATTTAATTGTAGGCGCATATTATAATGTTTTGTGTGTGGATTTCAAACATATTGTATGTCAATGTGTAAACTGTAGCATGAGCAAATGCAATGTCACAGAATAAATAAAAATAGATACTAAAAAATGTAGTTAGGAAATATTGAAAATGGTAATTCAATTTTATAAAAATATCCACAATAGCGCGTGTCCACAATGTTTTAGGAATTAATTGAAAAAATATCCCATAACTTTTTATTCATTCGCGACCTAACAATATTTTCTAATAACATGTTGTCGCATACAGACTAGATCGTAGTTTTCAATTGAAAAGTTTTAATACTCGTACTTACAAAATGTTTGAATTGAACCTTATTAGCGAGTGCAAAGCGCGAGCGAAGCGTTTCCGTTTCAGCTCGGACACAAATGCTTTCGTATGTCTGGCTGTCCGTATGTTCGGCTGCATTCAGACGACGATAACACACGACCCGAGCTCAACCCGAACTCACCTCGAACTCAACTCAAACGCAGCCCGCGCCTAATTAATATGTCATAAGACTCAAAATTGTAAGCGATGCATTTCAAGGGCAATGCTTACAATTTGTTGAGTTTGAGATTGTGGCTGTGGTTGTTGAGTTTGAGTTGAGTTCGGGTTGAGCTTGGGTCGCGTGTTATCATCTGAACGCAGCCTCAGACGATAACACACAACTAAAGGTCGCATTTCTCAACCGGTCCCGTAAAATTTTGTGAGCAGGTTCGATAATTATACTTTTTTTGTCGATTCAGTTTATCGAAATTAAAATAAAAACACATTTCTTAAATTAAAAAAAAACTAAAATGTCACAAACGCGAGGTCTACCAGCTCACGGAGCCACTAGTTTTTTTTTAAGTTTTTCTCGCTGGCTAAAGCTTATGTCATGGTATGTTACAAACATAACTCAAAAACAAAATTAACTTTTAACAGATTTTAACTTTGAAACTGATTTGAAATCATGAAACTCGTATAATAAACACCTCAACAATTGTTTTTTTCTATTTTTTATCGAAAATCAAACAGTTTAAATCATTCAAAAAATACCTTTAGAATACCCACATTACAGTTACATTATTTTAATGAACAAAAAAACTAAAATTGTACTTTAGACTTGACAAACGAAGACATGTGTAATGAAGGGTTATGGCTGTATTGTATTATGATTATGACAAATGTATTAGACTGAACCATGACAGTATTAAAAAGGCACAATATAACCGTTTGGCGTAACGACTACCTTCATACCGCAAATACGACGTTAATAGCATGTCTTCAATTTTTATAAAACGCAAATTGTTCCCGTTGACACGGTTATCCTGTAAGCGATGCAACTGCTAATTTAAGACCTAGATACGAAGTTACGTAAGTGATAGCTGGCGGAGCAAAATCTAGGCTGACGTCTGATGACTGTCATTACATGTTGAGTGAAGAGGAGTAATTGGAGAGTGTTGGAACTTGGCTTTAAAGGCTGTTGTACACGAATGTAGAGCGATGCATAAAATAAAGCTAGCTAAAAAATCTCTAGTTAACTTTCACAAGTGCGCGAGCATTGCTAACAAATTACATGGATGCGGTATGTAATTGTGAGCATCGTTTTATATTCTTTGCATCAAAGTTTATCATTTTAATTACAAGACTGATTTTATAACAGCTTGTGATAAAATTGTGTTATTGTGTGAGTTATACAAGGTGTTACAAAAGTACCCCTAATGCCGAATATGGTAGATAGGGACCATCAAACTGAACAACTTTTACTATGGGACCAACTCTGAAATCGCGAAAAAAAAATTAGCTGTTTCATACATTTTGATATTTTCGTAATTATTTTTTGTATGAAACAGCTGATATTTTTTCCCGATTTCAAAGTTGGTTCCAAAGTAAAAGTTGTTCAGTTTGATGGTCCCTATCTACCATATTCGGCATTAGGGGTACTTTTGTAACACGTTGTATACTTGTATAGTTATAATAGTGTTAAATAAAAAATGCAGATTACTATGCAAGTGACATGTTGCGTGCAAATTCTATATAGCATTGTCACTCAATTTCAGTCCTGGCGCCTGCGTTGCCAATAAATAAATTGACTGTGTTACTCAGTTGATCAAGCAAAGAGTCGGGTGCACTAACCTAAATTCGTCTCAATTGCCGCGTGCGACTGTACCAATTAAAAACTACTTTGGAACGTTTATCCAAACGACTGTCGCTTCATTAATGTACAATTAATTGCCAAGAAAGTAATACGCTGCATACTAATCATTTATAAATAAGCGAAACGTCGTTACCATTTGAATTCAAGAATCGTCTCGACTCTTAAGTTGTTTGTGAACTTTTTAATTATACGTACCTATGTGTACCGATTAGGGCTGACGAACCCTGATAATAATTTTCTCAGAATAAATAAACTGCCACAGCGAACACTGAACTAAAAGTCTGGAACGGGTGGTAGAAAAATATAGACGATTCAAAAGCGCTTAATTACTAAGTTTATTTGAATAAAGCAATTTTTTACTTTACTTAGTTCATGCAATTATTTTAAGGACAAAGTTTTTGCAACTTTCACTCTATAAACGTCAGTAATGTTTATAATATTTCCATTCATCAGCCATTTTTGATGTTCCCACTACTAGGACACAGGCCACTAAGGAGGATGGGCCCAATGCGGAATGGTGGGTGTTAACGACTGCATATGCAGCCGGGACCAACGGCTTAACGTGCCTTCTGAAGCATGGAGGAGCTCGAGATTATTAATTTTTGGTCACCCATCCCATGACTGACCCTTGCTGCTTAACCTCCGCTATCGCTGGGCCAGGCGCTAAACCACTGCGCCATCGTTTATAATATTATACTTACATAGTTTGACAAAATAGCAGAGTAGCTATACTGGCAATGCAATAAACTTGTCTTGTCTCTTGGAAAATACCATTTAACTAACAACCTACAAATTTTTACTGAAGCGAAAATTGATGAAAACCAGCATGGCTGAAAGATCTACCAACAAAACATTTTACAGAAGCAGTTCTTTAATAAATTTTCAATTCGAAAACTTACCTTAACGATCCATAATGCTTTAAAACGCGAAAGAACCACTTTATCAAAGCTAGTCCAATAAATCAAATTTTACTCTCGTCTTCCCGACATCTTCTTAATATTGTTTAGCTGTTGTTGAGAACTAAAATATGAGCTATCCACTTTGCCGCCCAAGTTTTCTGCAACTTTGTCACGGACAACGTGGACTTTAGTTCTAAACTGTCTCATAACCGAAGACATAAATCAACTGATGGAATAGTAGCAGAAGTTAACTGATAGATAGCGATTTTTTTCAAGGACGAAACTTTTACCGTGGTTGGCCAGTTGGTTTACAACGATTTGTATTTAATCCTTTTAAACATTTTTCAGAAACTAAATTCCCTACGAACTTATTTTTTATGTGCCCATAATTATTATGTCATAAAGATTTTGAAATAAACATATACTTTAATACTGTATTGTTTTCACGCCCGAGTGTTAGACAGAATTACCCAGTAATTAAAGAGTTTAAAAGTATTGCATTCACTGTTGCTATTTTTATAATATAACTAGCGACCCGCCCTTCGCTTCGATGTAAACTATAGATTTTGTATACACGTCAGCGCGTCAGGTTATACAGATAAACTGCGAAAACAGCTTTTATTACATAGGGCATAAAGGCGGTCTCAAGGTCAACATGTCTGACGTGCCGTCGTGTGTACATAAAGATTAATCTTTAAAATGTTTTTTGTTCCTACCTTCAAAAACCTTTTTTATTTATTTATTTATTCACCCTTTGTTACATAACGCAAACCAGGCAAGTCAACATTTACATGAACTTAGGTACATTAATGCTTATATTAAATCTACAAAAGAGGAATATCCCATCATGCATTGTTATACAGATTTAACAATCTCAAAAGGATGAAGCAGCCTTTGCGTGAAAGCTCCCAGGCGGCTTGACTTTTTTCGACACATCCAACAATTATCATAATATTTCAACCAATTTACACAAAACTTAACAAATTATATACCTAAACCGTCCTCACGAATCACTCTATCTATTGGTGAAAACCGCATGAAAATCCATGCAATAGTTTTTGAGTTAATCGCGATCAGACAGACGCAGCGGCGGACTTTGTTTAATAATATGTTGTGATGTTAAATTATACAAGGTGTTACAAAAATACCCCTAATGCCGAATCTGGTATATAGGGACTATCAAACTGAACAACTTTTACTATGGGGCCAACTAAAAAATCGCGAAAAGAAAAACAGCTGTTTCATACATTTTGATATTTTCGATTTTAATTTTTGTATGAATGAGCTGGTTTTTTTTTCGCGATTTCAGAGTTGGTCCCATAGTAAAAGTTGATCAGTTTGATAGCCCCTATATACTCGGCATTAGGCGTATTTTTCTAAAACATTGTATACAAGAAAAAACGCTTTCTAAGTGATAAGAAGCGAGTTGTTTTTTATAGTATAAAATATCACTTAGTCGGCATGTTTTAATAAAGTTCTATTGAGCTAATAATTGAATTGAATTGAATTGAATTACTCACAAAAACTAGTCAGGAATAAATTTATAAAGTTCTATTCACGTAGGTAACATCTAGAATAATAATAATGTGTAACCCAATAAGATCTCCAGGTAATATTTAACTGCCAATAAATCTCAAATCCATCATTAGAGCTGAACGTTCGTAAAAATTCCTATTCGCAATTTTATGGACCCTTTCTTGCATATAAAGCGATATGGCACCCTTTTGTGATACGGGGCCATACTTCAACTTTATAGTTCATAGTTCACACGGACGGATCGCAGCCAAAGAAAGGGGCTAACTATTGGATGATTTAATGTTGCCATATAATCCGGATAATCGGCGGTTAGCACTTAAAGGTTACTTTATCCCTGGGTTGCGGGAAGGTAGGTGGTACTCTGTAAATTAAAAAAAATGTTTATACTGAGGCCATTTGCGAGCGGGCATTCAGCACTGAAAATATGTATTAAATAAATTTTTGTTAATTTGAAATGAGAATGAAATTATTAAATTTGAGATATTAGCATTCACAATGCTATTTTTATATAATACTAAATAATATACTAGAAAAATACGACTCGAACTAGATCATGTTCTCGGACGGGAATCGAACCCGCGACCTTTGGATATCCGGTCCAATGCTCTGACCGCTGAGCTACCGAGTCCGAGAACAGGATCTGGTGCGAGTCGTGTTTTTTCTAGTATATTATTTAGTATTATATGAGGATGAAATTTTTTTTTTCAGAAATGTTGTTAATTTCAGAACCCACTGAGTTCGACGGCGCAGAGGATTAGCGCATTGGCCTGCGATTGTTGAGGTTAGCAACTTTCGCAAGTGTCAGTCATGGGATGGGTGACCAAAATATATTATCTCGAGCTCCTCTGTGCTTCGGAAGGCACGTTGCATTTGCACTTGTCAACACCCACCAATCCGCATTGGGTCCGTGTGGTGGGTTATGGCCCATCCTCCTTATCCACCACCCATAAGAAAGGCCTTTGCCCCAGCAGTGGGGACAGTAAAATGGCTGATGCCGCCGAGTAATATAAACAAAAACATTGTGTATGAATACAAAAATCTGTATAGCCACGCCCCAATGTTTTGATGTTTTTTTGTAATGTTTTAAAAAAACAGTCGCAGAAGACGCGCCTTTACACATTTTTCATACACACCTGGTGTGTATACCTAAAGCAGAAGAATTTATTTAGTTTTCACTATGTATAAAATTAGAATACTTGATTTTATTCATACAATAAATTATTTAGGTTACTTTAAATTGACTGTGTTCTTAAATATAGTGTAACATACAGTTGCTAATTAATTAATATCTTTTGCATAAGTTGTTGGAAAGCCAAAAAAAAAAACAAAAGCTTATTCCAGCCAGCTTCTGACCACAGCGCTACACCGCTTTCATTCAACGTAAAGAATATTTATGTTCAGGCGGACTCATCTCGTGGGCCCTTAGAATATTTATGTTGAGGGCTTTTACTTTTAGTGTCATCTGCGTCTGATTAGCGGACATTAAGCGATAAAACTTACTCATACAACCTGTCAACTATAAATTATCTGAAGGTTACTGTAATGGCTCTTGGAATAACAGCTTTTTACCTAGTTGAAAGGAAATAATTGGCATTCGTTTCGAATTCTGTGTTAATTTGTGATTGTGGTTCCTTATTTTTCACATAGGTACACTGAAAAAAAGAATGATTGATTTTACTAAATTCCGCGTTACGAAATCCTATGGTTAATATAGGTAATACACACTAAATTGTTAATTTGACTAAATAGAACTGGTTGATTATGTAACCCATATGTTTAGTAAATTTACTAGTATGATATCGTATATTCAACTAATCATATCTTTTATATTTCACGTTCATTACTTTCGATATTAACTAACAAGTTTGCTATAGGTTGATATATTTGTTTAACAAACATCTCGTATACATATGATACATACCATAATTATATTATATTCCTACATTTACGCCAGTTTAGTACCTGTATTATGCGATTAAAATAAGTATGTGCACGTGTATGATGTCATCATGCCAGTTGTAAATAATTAATACTGAAGTTTGACAGGATGACGTCACATTTGTGCACCATTTTATTTTAATCGCATTGCATACGAACTGTACCAAATGAAATTTTGTGAAGCGAAACAAACACGTTTGACATAAATCTCTTGTGTTTATTTTCCGATTTAAATGAATGATTTAGTGATGTTTAATAACTTGCCTAGCCAAGACATTGAATAAATATAGTTCCCTTTTTTCACCTGGAGCGCTGTAAGCAGAGCTGTCTATATTACGCCGACCAGCTGTGATATTTTTATTAATAAACGTTTTCACGAAGTGTGTGGTTATAAAAATAATGTAAATATTATTATCTGTTATCGATCAAACGTTTTAAAGAAAATTTTGACCATAATTTTATTGGATATGGCCTAATGTCATTTACGCCTGTGATTAAACGGCGCTGTTCGATTAAAGGACTAGCCCGTTCATTGAGTGGAGTTGGCTGCGACAAACACATAAAATAAGAACAAAAACCTACATAGATCAATTTAACAAATACCTAATATAAGTACCAGTTCCGTGTTCAAAATGAGGGAGAAAAAAACTAACGCTCACGAAATTAGTCATCGCTACGAGCGATCTTATTTCTGAGGTCCCTCATTATAATGTTGTTATGAACAATCAACATGGTATATAATATTTTATATTAGCATTTAATTTCATGATCCACCGAGCAACGATGTCGATTTTGATGTGGCTGTTCCCACAAACTATGGACATGAAATAGCTACAAAATGATCTTAAGCTGTAATTATATTTATATTAAGTTACATGTTCTTTTAAATTTGAGCGTAATTGTTATTATTCCCAACCGATTGGGTAGTTAGACCTATGTTTCTTTTAAGAACTTTTAGTAATAAATTAGATACCATGAAAATTCTCAACCTTCAAATTATCCATACTAGTACTATTATGTTTTCTTTATATTATGCTTAAGAGCGCTTAGTCTGCACACTAGCGCTGCCATTGGAAAAAAATCATAGTGCTTAAATAAAAACGAAATTGTGAATTATCTCTCTGTAGTGCACTCGCCACTTTTCGCAGCATATTTATTTAAACACTATGATTTTTTTCAAATGGCGGCGCTAGTGTGCAGTCTTCGCGCCCTTAAGTCACATATGCTTAGGGTCACCAGACGTCAGGATTTTGGGTCCTTGTCAGGATTGATGATAGGGAAAACAAAAATCTTAGAAATTAAACTTTCTTCAGTTCTTTTAAAACTTAAATAACGAAAAAAAAAACTTTATTTTTTTCCACTTAAAATTTTATTTTTGTCAAGACTTTTTAGTAGGAACTAGGATTTTTGTCAGGATTTAATAGGTATACCATTTGGTAACCCTACATACGCTGTCATTGTAATAATTTACGTATGATTAAATAAAATATTCTTAAATGCTATCTGCAATTCTTTTAGAAGACTTTAATGAATGCAGTTTTATTACAATATTTATAATATTTTGAAACCTCAAAATATACGTTACATCTAAATTTATGTCAAAAAGACACTCTATGAAGAAATCTGATCATAAAGATCTTTCTTTTAGAGATATATTCTGCGGAACGATTATTCTTTCTTCCATCATTAAAAATAAATATTACTAACATTTATATTTTCCAATTTATAAATGAAACTTTCCGAATGAAACATGACCAATTTGTTAATTACTCTTTAAACATGAATGTCTATCTCTTAATATTCCGTTAAAAAGCCTGATGGGTTAACAAAAATGGAAGTTATCAATTTCCTGAAAACCATCACATCGAAATATTTTTAATATGAAATATCTTTTATTCAGTTACACTTATGCAAATATTTGAATTAACAGTTATGAGAAATAAAACACTTACGGATAACAGCGCGTATATTATTAATTCAGGTGTTATTTTACAATTATTTGGTTTGGATTTATTGTTTTTTTTAATTCCCGAAGCTTTGACACCTTTCGGGGCCGTGGTCACGGGAAGACAGTTAGTAGTTATGCTTTAGTGATAGAGATCTACAAAAAAAAATATTAGATATTACTGTTAAACGACATGAAAGTCATATTGTTGCCTAGCAACTGATTCACAATAGAGTTACGAGGATAAGTAATTGGTAACGACCGTGATAGGCCATTAGTGGAGATAGATCAATGATATAAATATAAACATAAATATTTGACAACATTACATACATTGCTCCGATCCCAAAGTAAGTAGCTAAAGCACTTGTGTTATGGAAATAAGAGACAACGGTGGTATCACAAACATTTAGACCTGAGCCAATATAGAAAAAATCATTTTATTAATTGACCCAACCGGGAATCGTACCCGGGACCTCAGAGATGGCGACACCTTGAAAACCGGTGTGCAAAGCCACTCGACCACGGAGGTCGTCAATAACAGAATCATAAGTGATTCATACCCATTTTCATCTGACACACACATAGTTACACAAACTCAGCTACATGACCATGAAAATATCATAACATAATACTAGTGTTTATCCAAAGAGTTTTTAAATGCTCGCTTATTACCACTAATATTGAGGATTTAAGCAACCATGACGGTGAACCATTATAAAAAGATACTTAATTCGTATAATAAAAAATTTAGATTCATAAAATTTTTGATGACATAATGGGATAGGTAGGTAATTTTGGGCCCGGCGCAAAAGCCTGATCGCATGTGGGGTTCGGTAAAATCACCTCATGAATAAATAATATGGAGTCACAATTTAAGTCGCCATTATGCAATTATCCTGTTGTTACCATTATGATGTTCTCAGAGGCCTTAAACTTTTTATTAGATCAAATTATCGTGGAGGGTAAGGTGTTCAGACCTCTGCCAATTTAAATGGTTCGCTATTAAATATCAATCAGATTTCTAGTTGCGTGTTCACCTTTATTTAGGCGCTTAATCTCTTGAAAGAGGATGAAATGCTATAAGTGGTTTAAAAAAGGAAGAGTTTTTTTTTTATCCGTCACATATTTTGTTTAGAATCTAATACGGGTAATAACAATATTGACGGACAATGTTATCGTTATGTTTTAGTACCTCTTAATAAAATTATTTAAATAAAATGGTAAGAAACGAAAAACATTTTTCATTTTGATTACAAACCCAAAATCATATCTCAAACTGTTTTTTTTATAATTGCATACGCGTCACTGTCAATAAAATAATTATTAACGTATAGGTAAATAAATACAACATAAATAATGATGATGGTTGCACTGCACTAAATAATAAAATCCGTTAAACTCGCCCTTTAAAACAAGGTGAAACTTTGAATTTGATAAATTTGATATAATTTAGATAACTTTCAACGGGTCATAAAGTTAAGCATCAGTTTAATGATAGTGTTTTGTTGTCTAGACGAAACGTTTTGTCGTTAAAATAGTTTTTTAGGGTTCCGTACCCAAAGGGTAAATAGGAAACCCTATTACTAATACTCCGCTGTCTGCCTGTCCGTCTGTCACCAGGCTGTATCTCATGAACCGTGTTAGTTAGACAGTTTAAATTTTCACAGATGATGTATTTCTATTGCCGCTATAACAACAAACTAAAAAATATAACAAAATAAATATTTAAGGGGGCTCCTATACATCAAACGTGATTACTTTTGCTCGTTTTTGCTCGATATTGATAACGGCAACAGGTAGACGCTTGAAATATTCACAGAGTATTTAGTTATATATTTACTTTAATAATAAAAAAAATAAATTAAAATTAAATAAAAATTTAAGGGGGGCTCCCATACAACAGATATGACATTTTTTCGTTTTTATAGATAATGGTACGGAACCCTTCGTGCGCGAGTCCGACTCGCACTTGGCCGGATTTTTTCTTTTGGGAACGAATATCAAAATTACCACTTTCCGTCTTCAATCAATGGAACGTTTGGGGAATTAACTTGATCACCATTCTTACAGCAAAAGCATTTACTTAATCGCGCTATAAACGTTGGTTCCTGTAAGATATTAATATGCTCAAGGTTTTCAAATTGTTATTTTAAAATGATCAGTTTAAGCCTGGGAAAATTAAAGGGATTCTCTCGCATTTTTATTATTTTGAAGGAATTTAATTCATAGTAAAAAAAATCTGTTGTTTTTGAAAAAACGGTACGGTAATGTTTCTTGATAATGGCTTATAATTTTTCAACACACTTGCTCGTAAAGTGAGGCTTGTTACATCTCTTTTAGTGCCATAAACCAAGCAAACACGTGCGTAATTATTATATAATTCCAAAATTATAATTATATAATTCCAAAACTATCCAATATGATCAAAGAATCTGTCACTAAAATGTTTGAAATAAAAATAAATAATTGCAAAAAAAAATTAAAAACACGACTGCCCTGCTAAAAACGAAACTTAAAGACATATTTAAGTAACACCTCTTAAAACAAAAGCAACGAAACATTATTTAACAATCACGTGCCAATTAGTTTCTGATTCCCTAATAATTCGTCTTCCAACAAACCTTTACTTGAAACCCAGATTAAGTTCATTAAGAAAGAGGATACATGCTACACAAAAGACGCCCCCTTAAATCAGGGGTTACGAGTCCTTGAACGGAAAGTTTGAGCACCACTTGTTAACGTTTTAGCGTGGGTTTGGAAGCTAGGCTATCGTTATTAAATTTTAGTAGAAATATAGAATTGGTTACTCACTAAACTTTGATCTGAATTGTTCTCAGAAGTTACTTATATTAAACTATATATTATTAACTATAGCAAGGAATCTTCGGATTTTGAAACTATTAAGGAGGTGCTTGATCAATAAGTACACTTTTAACGTCTACTGAATAACCAAAGAGATGTTGAGTTCTAAAATACTTCTGCTGATTAATTAATTCGTAATCAACGTATTTCTAACCTGTCCCAAGATAAGGAAGAAATCCTTTCGACTTTAGAAGAAATAGCAATGCCGTTACCGGTGTCAAACGAAAACATTAATTATACTAATGAAAAGAGCGCACTGCCATCAATCATGAAGTAAGCCCGACCACTGGGCAGATTGGGAACCAGCGAATCTGCTTGGGGACGTGTGGGATAAAATTGTAATCCTTTTAAGTAATGAGTACCTGCACCGTGTAGAGTTATTAATAGACAGAAGTCGCTTGAAAAAAAAATTAAGATTGAAGGTAAAGAGCCACTTCATATTCTATTTATAAGATCAACTGATATTATATACCATACTCTACATGAGGAGCTCGATGTTGCATATTGGTTTAGCGCCTGGCCCAGCGATTGCGAAGGTTAAACAACTTTCGCAAGGGTCGCTCATGGGATGGGTGACCAAAATTTACTATCTCGACGTCCTCCGTGCTTTGGAAGGCATGTTAAGCCGATGGTCCCGTCTACATTTCCAGTCATAACACCCATCAATCCGCATAGGGCCCGCGTGGTGTTTCATGGCCCATCCTCCTTATCCACCCATAAGGAAGGCCTGTGCCCCAGCAGTGGGGACATTAAAAATGGCTAATGGTCATATAACATACTTACTTTCTGTGATGGCGCAGCGACCCAGAGTATGTCTTAAATTACGAGTACCAATATAAGACCCACAAATATCTTGAATATGTACATACTTATGTCTACGAATTTTTCTTATATACCTTTTTTTGAAAGATTTTAATCAATTGTAATTGAGATACAAAAACATGCATATCTTTCCAATTCAAACAATAGACGGATTCATTTAATTATTCTCATAATTTGTGTAACATTAACGCATCAATGTTTCGAAATCCATAACCGTTCTATTCTCCATTGTTTTTCCTGTTCTATCCTCTAGTTTGAACAGCCAATTTGACTGATGTCATGTCTATACGTTAGTAAGCCTGCGCCCTAAACCAAGGGTGCGCTTATCAATCTACATCATGATCCTTCATTATTAAGAGTGATGAGCCTTCGGACCCGTCGATCTGAGTGCAGATTTGTCTGAGCGCAGACTTTGAGGACGAGAATCTAGTAAGGTGTGGTATCCGATACAGACAGTGTTTTGTTTTATGCTATCGTTATCTCTGACGAATTTCTTTTTCTTGCCAAGAGTATGTTTATGCTTTTCAATTTTATTTTCTAATCGATCTCGCTACAGGGTTTTTAATAATAATCCGTAAAGTTTTGCTTTTTGCTACAATTTTTTGGGGTGATTTGTAACACGTTGTATAATTATACAACGTGTTACAAATCACCCCAAAAAATATTTTCATGATTAACTGCATTGTGGCAACCCTAGTCCTAAATTTGTATTTTGCTCTTGCCCATTAATGGGATTGATTATGAAAAACAATAGTCTATTTGCGTCTAGGGTTGTCACTTGCAGTTTTCCATATAAACAAAAAGCAAAACTTTACGGATTATTATTAAAAACCCTGTAGAGAGATCGAAAATTATACAATGATCTGCCAAAAGCCTAATTAGGCTGTATTGTATAATTTTAGTCGTTGAATAAATCCCTTGAAATTAGAACTAGTCATGCAATGCAGCTTTTTGTCTTGTATATTACATTTGCTTGTAAAAGTAATCAAATGATACTTTTTTAAATAACCTAATATTTATCATATTTTACTATTTGATTAAAAAAGTTTACACCAACCCATCTCAGTTCTCAAAATTTCCCCCCAAGGCAGTATTTGTCCGCATCAATCAATATCGTGATCCTTCACCATTATCACCGACTACATACTGGATAGCAGCACTGATTTGCCTGATCCTTTAATGTCAGACGGTTGGACCAGGGGGAAGGGAAGAGCTAATATGGACTTTGTTTACTTATCTACTTCGGTGGGTTAAAACCTTTGAAAAATACATGTAGATGGAATTTTTTATAAGGTTAACACAAACATTTTAAATAGATACCATTTTTTTGAACCTTATTGTTTATAGAAACTTCTAATTATTGTTTTGCTAACTTTAATATTTACAATTTATAGAACAGTCTAACTACGCTGAAAAAATATAATAGCGCTATATTTTGAATAACAAAACCAATCTATAGCTAAATTCTAAAAGAAATATTAGAAATGTCGATGAAATTAAGTCAAGAATAGTATTTTAAAGATACCATTCTTTGAAATATTAATTTCCATTGAGTAATAAAATTTAACCAACTTAAAGTATTTTTCACAAGAGAAACCAAAAAGTACACAAAAAACTGCACAAACTAGTGGCACCGTAGAGCTGTAGACCTCGCATTTTTCGAATGGCTAAAATATTATGATTTTTTCTCATATTTCCGCCATTTCGAAAAAATTTAAAATACTGAATCGATAAATAATGCCATTTAATTATAAACCCTGCTCACTAAATTTCAAGAGAATCGATTGAGAAATGCGGCCTGTAGAGGGGAACAAACGGACAACCGCACAGCCCGACGGACATACGAAAGCATTTTTGCCTAAGCTGAAACGGAGACGCTTCGCGTTCGCTCAGTCAATAAAACAAAACTGAAACGTTGTTAACATTTCGGTTTTGGTTTATCCTTTTTGCAATAGGTACAGTTATTTGTGGTCGAGTAGCTTCATACACCCGTTTTCGAGGTGTCGCCATCTCTGATGTCCCGGGTTTGATCCCCGGTTGGCCAATTTAGAAAACGAACTTTTCTATATTGGCTCAGGTCTGGGCGTTGGTAATACCACCGTTGTCTCTGATTTTTATAACACAAGTGCTTTAGCTACACACTTTGGAATCGGAGCAATGTATGTGATGTTGTTAAATATTTATTATTTATTTATTTATTCATTTATCTCACAAATGCGGTTTTGCTATGAATATTTCAGGCGTGCACATGCACATTGTTTTAGTGTGCATCTGCACGCTCTCGTATTACGCACACTAAAATAATGTGCATGTGCACGACTCACAACATTCATAGCCGAACCGCATTCGTGAGATAAAACAACCGTACAAATATGGAATGGGAAATAAACGTTAGTAAAATCGACATTTAGCTAGAGTTAATTCAACCTCTCAATTCTTCGGTCAAGAAAATCTTTAATGTAAAATCATTTCAGTACTAAGTCTCTAAATCATTGATAGTGTAATTAATGGCCCGCAAGTGTAAACAAATTTACATTTATTGATGATTCACAAGAGTTTGCCGTAAATCTAGATTAAGTTAAGCCTGATCTTATTTACGACCATTAAAGTCCCGATTTGAATGAAATACATAGTCCTGTCAAGGACTTAGGCTTGAATGACATAAAGTGAATGCATTTTCTTTAGTGTTGTGTTTCATAAATGATTTAAATTTGTTATGAAAATCGTATCCTCCAAAGAGGTTGAATTAACATGTTTTGTTGTTTATTATTAAGGTTTTCAAGTATATTACATAAATATAAAACAACTTAAAAAAACAGTAAAATTAAAAATGGCCACTGTTAACATTCCAATCCAAAACCAATTTTTCATTAGAATCAAATATTGACTAAAAATAACCCGTTCCGATGTAGCATTCGAATATTTCTCTCTAATCCCAAAACATAAACAAGGTTTAATTTGTTACAAAGTTAGCATTTGTTTACGCGTTGATTCCGTCCATATTAAGACCTTAACTTCCTTATAAGAGTTTACGACCGTCCTAAGCTGCGATGCAACAACCGTTTAAGTGACAATTTATGTGACTATATTTCACAATATATTAAGCTCTGCGATGGAACTGCTAGTAAAATACAAGTACAGAACAGTAGAGTGGGACAGGACATCATAAATAAAGGATCGATGTATACATAGCAGATCATAAGCTTGGTAACATTTTGGAGACGAAAGATTTTGGTGCCGCTTTTCTTTTTTCAAAGTGGTCATAAGCAATTTACCTTAGCTCTGGAAAAATTTAAATAGATTTTACCAGCATCATCTTCTGAATCTGAAATTCAGTAATAGAATCATAAAACAATGTATGTTTTATTTTTATTTTCTTGAGCATATTTGTTTTATATTTCATAAGAAAAAAAATACCTTTTATAATTCATTGTCTTTAACAAATAGGCAATTTGATGCGTGATTTAAACAATAAAACTTTTCTCGAAAACACGTAACAAGGCGTAAAATTAATTATCACAGTGTTTTCACAAGACACCTTAAAACCACCACATTACTCAAAGAGAGTTCTTTAAGACAGCAAAGTTATGCTGAGCGAAGTAAGCTCAACCCTAGAGGCCAAGAAACAAATGTGCCTCTCCGACAAAACAAATTAAGACAATTTCAAATTAACAGAGACTGCAAAGTCTGAAATATGTGCACCGAGAATTCAAGCCACATAACGTTCTTGAATTACATTCCAAGTCGAAGAAGTTACGACCTAATTGCTTGGAAGACAGGTATTATAATGGCATACTCGTAGGACGTCTTCGCTTCTTTAGTCACATGCGAGGAAAGCTCCTTTCGGTAGTTCTCAGAAATAGGAGTATGTGAAATTTCGTTGGAGCACATTTCTACGCTGTGGGGAATAGTGTTGTAGAACGCGCGACTTCACGGATGACTCTCCAGGTTTGAAGGGGCCCTTTTGCCGGGGGCTAAGGCCCCTTAGGCCCCTCCTCGTCCCTAATGAGTCGCCGGTGCACTAGAGCTGTAGGTCGTGATAAAACTTGTCGGTTCCCTAGCACTACACGGTTACTCCGCGCGGAAACACCCGGGTGGGATTTTTCTTTGCTTTGTTTTCTATGTTGGGCAATTGAAATAGGGATGTATCAGTAACTTGGAAAATGGTATGTTTACAATTTCATTCGGGAAACAAAAGAGTGCAGTTTTAATTTTACACATAATAATAATAAAAGCATTTTAACAACATTATATTACATTATATCCAGTAATTGAGATATATGTAGTTATAAGACAAAATTTTACAGGGGTAACCGAACTTTTTTTTTTTTGTATCAAGAGGAGAATGCAATCTTTACGCATACCAAACGGCATGTTGGGGTCGGTCACCCCCCAGGTTATTGAGGGGTAACCGAACTAGGAAATGCCTGTATCTCGGGATACCAATAAACTTTAACGGCCTTACAACAAAAGATTTTAAAACACTGTTTAATTTAGACATTGTTTAAATGTGATGCCGTGTCTTTCAAATTATATTGTTAAAAAAGTAACAGCATCACATTTAAACAGTATTTAAGTTAAACACTTGTTGAACAGTGTTTTAAAATCTTTTGTAGTGAGGCCGTAATAGTCGATCTCTAAGGCCACACTTTTAAAATTGTAATAACTTTTAAAATACACAAATATTTTAGATATAAAATGACTAAAATTTTTTATTTCAAAAATAAAAACTTCACAATCGGTAACCTTCATGAAAAAAACATTTTTTATTTCAAAACCCTAAATTATATTGTAATTTTATAAAAGTGTGGTACTAAATTTTGAAGGCCAGTGTATTTGTTATTTTATTGTAATTATGAAATTATACTTACGTCATAATTAAACTAAGTTAAACTGACGCTTACTTAAAAATACATCGGACAGGAACGTTAAGGAAAACAGTTCAAAAGACCATTAGTTTTGCATTCAAATAATATCTCACTATAATGCGACCTGTAATAATTCTATCAAGCCCTTTATTTTGTTCCCGTCGTGGGAGGGCAGAGACAAAAGACTGATATATTAATTCATATTACTCCTTAGATCCGTCCAGCGATAGTACTGTCCATTCATTGGGCCCAGTGTGTTTATAATGCAGGGTTTATAATGAGGATTATGAAATAAATGTCGTTCACTCTTTAGACTTTACAATTACCTAAAACAATATTTATCAAATTTTTTACTTATAAAGGCATGCGTACTTTTTGTAATCATTCCTAGAGGAAACTGGGTTTACCAACGCTAATAATATGTTCATTTCCTTTTCTTAAAAAAATAGTTTAAGAGAATAGTTACTGTTTACAAAATAGCATTCCATATTTTTTGTCGTATAATCATTGTTTTTCATTAATTATTGTTCATCTAGTTTATTTTTATGGATTATTTTGGTACTCAACATTTTTTGGCCACTTCTCAAGATAACTAGCCTAAAAGAGATGTATTCCCGATAGCAAATGAAAGTTAATGTAACAAAAGAATATCTTTTATATCCATTACGTGCCAGGTATAGCCGATGACAGTTTGATTATGCGTCTCATTTCCTCCACAATGAGTCCGTAGGTGTCGATAGATATCAAAATAAGATTGTGGGGGCGCAATCAAAGTCATTGTTGCAGCAAAAAGGTCATTAACCTTTTCCAATATTAGCTTTAATAAAGAAACCAATATCTTCGGATTGCATCTTTGGAATTATTGGGATGACACGACTGCTTTTGAAAGTCACTCGCAAAGACAATATTCGTTTGAACATTGGAGAATATTGTTTAAGTTAGCAAATGTTTGAGTAAAATGATTTTTGTGATAATATCAATAGTAATGACCAGTTATATTCTCTATATCTTAAATATAATTTCATAGAGTGCATTTTTACGCTAGAATTTTGTGTTTTAATTTATATTCCAACTGTGACACATTTTTTTACAAAGAAAATATAAATACATTTTAAGACAAACAATAAAATTTGACATTGAACACCAAGCTATCACCCTTCCAAAAACCGGTTAAGAGCGAGTCGGATTCACGCACCGAGGGTTCCGTACTATCATATTATTATTATAAGTACACTGCGGTGTAAAACATTGCAGACCAAATGTCAGCGCCATCTCTTGACCGATAGTGGAACTAATGTAATTTTTGTTGATGATTTCTGTTAAAGTGTGCTATTTAGAAACATCGTTTTATTTTTACTGTAAACTTTACATAAACTTCAATCACTTAGAATAATTTATGGTGTGACTCCCTTATGGGTTCCTTTTTACCATTTTGGTACGGAACCCTAAAAATGACCTTTAATGGTCGCTCAGTATGTTCTTAATGTGCGGAACCAAATAAAAGCACTAATATAGTCATCACCTCTGATTTGGTACGGTCTTCAAAAGAGTTCTTATTCACAATCTATTAAGGCGAGGACATAATCTCTAACGCAACCGAATTCTACGCCTCAAAATAGTGTTAAAGCAAAATTATTAATTCGACATCAGCCATTTTAATTATTCACCTCTTAAGCTTACGCGCTCACTAGACATGATATAAAACACTTTTTAACGGATACTAGCGGGGTTTTATTAAAAAGTACTCTGTGACCACGGCAGCTGCCAAGGAGCCGAACGTCTGAAAAAAAAAATCAAACCAAATACCAACTAATTACCAAAGTAATTTCAATAGAACAACGCTGGTATACATGTTATGTTTAGTTAATTAGTGTTAGGGTAATAAACCCCACTGCTGGGGCACAGGCTTGATTTATTGGTGGTCAAAGAATATGGGCCATAACCCACCATGCAGGCCCAATGCGAATTGGTGGGTGTTAACGACTGCAAATGCAGCCGGGACCAACGGTTTAACGTGCCTTCTGAAGCACCGAGGAACTTGAGCTATAATACATTTTTGGTCACCCATCCCTTGACCGACTCTTGCGAAAGTTGCTTAATCTCCGCAATCGCAGGGCCAGGCGCTAAACCGCTGCGCCTTCGAGCTCCTCAAATTATTAATTATTCAAATAAAATAGGCGTTGAGTTTTTAATATAAAGGCATTCCTGAAAATTAGAACAAAACAGAATAATAAAATGATGATTCTTTACAATATTAATAAAGATAGCTACTTCTGTTTAGTTTTTGCCAAAAGTTTTCATTTAAATTTGAAAATCTTCTGTTTCGTCCGTATATTTATGGGAACCAGTTACAATCTGATTCACTTATAATTTTGATCATTTGATTCTGATGCAGTAGCGATGACTTTTTGTGAAAATGTAATCGTGAAATGTAGCGCTAATAAATGCGAAATATTAATTTTCTTGTATTTCAACGTTACCTTTAGTCGAAGCCTGCCACTAGAATTTAATTTTATTTAGAAACTTTTAAGTAAAACCTAGCCCTAAGAGGCTGACATGAGCCAACTAGCGCCGCCATTCGATTTTATTTTATTTATTCTAAATAAGACCAATTTCTTAAAAACGGAATTAGTGAAGGTCTTGTGAATGACGTCTAATGTTTATTGAATAACGTTACAACATTACAAAATGCGTGCAATATTTAAAAAACGGGTTTAACAGTGGCCACTTTTAACAAAATCGCGTTTTAATCTGTTTAAATGCCTTTTCAAACTGTGTAAAATTATTCAATAAATATTAGACGTTATTAAAAAACCCTTGACTGATTCCTTTTTTAAGAAATTGGGCTTATTTAGAATAAATAAAATAAAATCGACTGGCGGCGCTAGTTGGCTCATGTCAGCCCCTTAAAAGAACCGTGTCGACACATTCTCCGTACCTAATTGAGACGTTTACACGAAAGGATGTGATTATGGCCGACTCATAAAACTTCGTATTATTTCTGTACAGAACCATCTGTAGCGATTCAAAAATAGGTGTGTCGTGTGGATTTGATAATGATGGCTTCAGAATTCAACGGCGTTACCACAAAAAAAAAAATTTGACAACATCATATAAGTACCTACATTGCTCCGATTCCAAAGTAAGTAACTAAAGCACTTGTGTTATGGAAATCGGAGACAACGGTGGTATCACAAACACCCAGACCTGAGCCAATATAGAAAAGTTCGTTTTTCTAAATTGACCCAACCGGTGATCGAACCCGGGACCTCAGAGATGGCGAAACCTTGAAAACCGGTGTACAAAGCCACTCGACCAAGGAGGTCGTCAGGTTTTAAAACACTGTTTAACTTAGACACTGTTTAAATGTGATGCTGTCTCTTACAAACAATATTGTCAAAAAAATGACAGCATCACATTTAAACAGTGTCTAAGTTAAACACTAGTTAAACAGTGTTTTGTGGTAAGACCGTTAGAAGTTAGTTAAATGAAAAACAGCAAACTGGAGCTTTTCATACTTTGAGCGTGTAAGTATACTCGTATGTATAAATTGTTTCACTTTGTATAAAACACATACTGTTTGTAATTATCATACTACTAAATAATATACTAGAAAAAATACGACTCGCACCAGATCATGTTCTCGGACGGGAATCGAACCCGCTACCTTTGGATATCCGGTCCAATGCTCTGACCGCTGAGCTACCGAGGCACTAGTGGGAACGTCGAATTTCTTCTAGTATATCAACTCTTACGCTGCAAGCCAGCGCCATCTCACCAAAGTACAAGTAATTACCTCGACATTCAACTGAACATCTTTCCAGATATTTTTAAACAATTGATTAAGATGAGAAGGCTAGCTATATAATTTTTAAATTTTGAGATTTTAGAATTCACAATGCTATTTTTATATAATACTAAATAATATACTAGAAAAAATAGGACTCGGATCATCATACTGTTTGTATTATGTATTATAATTTGTATAATGTATTCTGTTCTTTATTTTAGTAATGTGGTGTTAAAATAAAGTTTAATCTAATTTGATTTTATCGAATGTTGTAATAGAACATTCTTTGAGAAATTCCTTAGTCTACCACGTTATTAGTTTATACTTATTTTAAAAATATTATTTACAATTAATTAAAACTCGCTTTGCTACGTATATCCGTGCGACCATACACTACAGACTACATAAACTTCAAATAAGTTCCCAGCCGTAACGTTACACCTTACAAAAAATAAAAATCTTATCAACACCATTAAATACTTGTAATTGACAATATCGACGCTGTGAAATGAATAGCAAGCTTAAGATATTTTTTATCACCTAGTTAAATCGCTCTTGGAAAATGTCCAGAATATAACGCTCATTAGGTGATCAAACGACTTGATATAAGAACCCATAAGGAAGCTAATACACTTGACACTAAACAGTAACTCTTTGAAATGTTAAACTTCCTTGAAAGGAATAGACGTGCTTAGATCAATCGGACTAATGAGTGAAAGAGTGATTTATCAATTGGACTTTTTCACTACTTTCATTTGTTTTTGTCAGAGGGATGATAAATCCTTGAATTAGATTTTTATGTTAGCATGGTGTTTTTTGGAAGTATGTCTAATAGTAAATGAGGTAATTATTATTGACGTACGCACGACGGCCCTCAGACTATACATGTTGACCTTGAGACTGTCTTTATGCCCTACGTAATAAAAGCTGTTTTCGCAGTTTAACTGTATAACTTGACGTGCTGTCGTGCGTACTTAATGAACTTATTCCTTTGAATTCAAGGTAGATATTTTTGTATGAAAAATAAATGTGTTTCATGACTTTAGAAGATTTAATTGTGAAAGCTTTATGAAGTTTACACTTTAATGTAACTAACGAAAGCTTGATGAAATTCGTATCTATTCGTAACAGACTTTGCAAACTTTTATAACGACCAGTTCATCAAAAAATGTTCAGTGCTTCCGTATGGTAGGTAGAATAACTTAAAAATAATGTCATAGTTGACATATTCGTTAGTGCCTGCCTATAAGTTACTTAAATATTCTGACGTAAATGTGTAGTATAATTATTTTATAATGCTACGTATTTTAATATATGCAATTTCTACATATATCCAATATTCACAACCACAGCTTAGTGATACCATCTGTTAGTTCTCTCTCGTGTTATACCTACGGATGCTTATTCGCAAGAGTGCAATCCGCTCAAATCTAGGGACATTGTTAACACATTAACTCCATAATGGGGGCTTTTATTTTTAGTTTTATTTCCTAAGACGCCGTGGATGGCACGCGTCTCATTATTCACACCGAAGTGTAATAAGAAACAATAACGGATGTGATGTTCTAGCTAGAACTTCCTAATATCTTATTATTACAATACTAAATAATATACCAGAAAAAATTCGACTCGCACTCATATTCTCGGACGGGAAGATCATATTCTCGTCTAGTATATTATTTAGTATTGTATAAAAATTGCATTGAGAATGCTAAAATCTCAAATTAAAAAATCTTATTGTTAGCTTTATAAAGAACTGTGTGATTATTATTTACATAACTGTTTGGCATTAATTTGGCTTAAAAGCGTTTCATGTCAATTTTTTTTCTGTGGAATACACTTTTTTCTTTTATCCACGATGGGTACGATATGACCTGTCTCACACATGATGTTAAATTACGATAAGGCCGAAGGTAGAAGCACACGTATCCTCAACGACTGAGGGACTGGCTGCGTAACTCTAACTGCTGGTACACAACAATGTTCAAAATTTGTTGAGTTTAATTAATTTAAAATAAATTTGCCTCACAGTACGGTGTGACTGCAGCCTTGTTAAGGGGCTGGATGTTTTTGCTTTCCGGCTGGTAGCATATTGGTGAAGCCACGCGGCTGCCACGTGCCGAACCCAGGACTAAATGCACAACCACTCGCCGGGGTGGATCTGTGATTGGATTACTGCTCCCTCTATCTGTCCCGAAATAGCTAAGACTCCTATAAAACTTATAATGGCCGCTTTGCATTGTTCAAATACTTGAATTTTGTTTCGTCTAATAAACACGTGCCGTTTTGAATTTTGAAGGTGTTATTTAAAAGATCCAAAACTACTAACAAACGAATAAAACATTAATTTATCTTATCTTATCTTATCCGATCCGATATCAAAAATATTTCACCAATAAGAAGCATCAAAAGCTCTGATTGACGAAGCTTTATTTTTACCGGGATTCCTTTGGAAAGTGGAACTCCAAGTGGATGAAGTCACGAGTGGAAACTAAACTGGCCTTCAAAACTTAGTACCACACTTATAAAATTCTAATAACTTTTAAAATACACAATTTTAAATTTCAAAATAAAAAGGACTCAAATCACAGTCACACGACCACACGACCTCCATGGTCGAGTGGTTTGTACGCCGGTTTTCAAGGTGTCGCCATCTCTGAGGTCCCGGGTTCGATCCCCGGTTGGGTCAATTTAGAAAACGAACTTTTCTATATTGGCTCAGGTCTGGGTGTGTGTGTTTACCACCGTTGTCTCTGATTTCCATAACACAAGTGCTTTAGCTACTTACTTTGGAATCAGAGCAATGTTTGTGATGTTGTCTTATATATTTATTATATATTTAAAACAGTCGAAAACCTTTTTTTATTTCAAAGCTCTTACTTCTATCGCTTAAGAAAAATTGAGAGAGAGAGAGAATACCTACTAAGTTTTGAAGGCCGTGTAGTTCCAAATAAAACCAGTTGAATAAAGTTTGTTACATCAGCAAAAGCTAAAAAAATGGCATTTTAAATTGAAATTATGCCTCACTTAAATCTAATATTATTCTCGTGTTTTGCGATTAATTATTATTTTTGGTTAGATTTTCAAAGTTATCACCACATAACCGAATTAAATTATCACCAAATATAAATAAACATGAAGTATCATTTTCACAGCTTTTAATTACAAAACTAGTTTGAAATGCTAACATTTTATCTTAACTTTCGTTTTTATTAAAGTCTGTTAATAAGGAAATCCTGTTTTTAAAATAGTGATAATAATTAGTTTTTTATTGTATCTGTTTTAGTAATGAGATAGGTTATAAATTTTATGATGATGGCTTATATTGATTAAGAAGCGTATTTTGCACTTTACACTTATCATTATATCAATCTAAACGGATGTAACGTTGATAGATAGTGTGATTTTAAAAAACAGGACCTTGTTAAGTATTACAAATAAGTAAGTATTCAATTTATTATATTTAGACTTATTACGTAAGTTTTTATTTTATTTTATTTTAAACCGTATATAACAACTGAATTCAACTACAAGACAATTTTGACGACCTCCGTAGTCGAGTAGTTTGCATCCCGATTTTCATGGTGTCGCTATCTCTGAGGTCCCGGGGCCGATCCCCGGTTGGGTTAGGTTAGGTTAGGTTTTCTTTTTATATTGTAGAAATTTACGTTTCATCAATTTACACTCGACGCTTTCGGTGTACGCGTTCTATAAACTGCGTTGTGCAATGTTTATTTATTGTTATTTAAAGAGTTTATACAAGATTGAATGATTTGTGTTTATGTTTTATTAAAATTTTTGAGTGAGTTTATTATATAGGTTATATATTTTGTAAAAACTTCTGCGAATGAATTTTTAGTTATTACTTGATTGAGGTTGAAGGGTTCCTTGATGTTATTGGAGGCTATGAGGTAGTTGTTTCGTTGAGCGGAGACTGATATCCATAACACTAGTGCTTTAGCTACTTGAACGGCTGGGAGGAGGAAGCATATAAATAAATATTTGAATATATTATTATTATCGAAACGGACAACAAAGTAGTTGGATGAGTTAGGGTCCTTGAGGATTTTGAATAGGGCAGAAAAGATGTGCATATCACGGTGAAGGCTTATGGGAGCGAAATAATGACACATGGTCAGGACATATTTGCAAAGTCCGAAAATGAAACGAATGGCTGCTAGCTGGCAGTCGTTCTTGTTCTACTGTTTCTCAGTAACATCCAAATAGCAAACATCGGTGTAGTCGAGAATGAGAAGGAGAAGAGAATGCGTATAATTTTGGTTTTAAAAAGAAAAAAGGATTGAAGTCGTTAAATCTTAAAAGAAAGATTATACAATGCCTAGTAAAATAATCTTTAGCATAAGTACCTACTATAATTTTCAACACAGAAAGAAAATATTTTACAGTTATTTTGTGATAAAATAAAGTTGATACCTAAACTTTATTTTATCACAAAATAACTGTAAAATATTTTCTTTCTTCGCCTACTTAACACATTTATCTATATCATTATTAGTTCTTTGACAAACAACACATAAATCGTATTCGGTAATACTATAAGTAGACAATTAAGTCCATTTGATGGAGAATAAATTAATAGTTTCTTACTTTCCCCAGTTCCTATCTAGCTGTTACTATAAAAATGCAGACGAGCGTTTTGAACGCTTCTTGTTTATTGGACGTTAATTCATCTCTAATTTGGAAATTAATTATGTTGAAATAACCTTGAAAGATAAAAAAATATATTTAGGTAGTACTGTGTAATGTCATTAAAAAATATCAAACAAGGTTCTGTTTATTGAGACAATCACACGAAATCTTAAACAAACTATTTTTATTGGTCAACGTATTTTTATTTGCATGGCATTATAGGATACATTTTTTTTATTGTATTATAATTTTCAATTGTGATTCGATCATTTTTATTTGAACTCAAAATATAAAGCATTTATTATGATCAATTCGTAAAGGCGTACTGAATACAAAAATACCACCAAATTGGTGTTGGTGTAATCAACAACTACCTTATAGAAGAGCTATGGATTATTAAGTACTGAAATGGCAGTTTCTTTCCTGTATTTTTAGATTATGGTGAAAACTTTGAAGCAGGCGTTTCAATCGCTCGTGTGCTTTACACAAAGATTAATTTTATTTCTGTCGTAGGCGTGTGACTCTTTACGAATTAGCATAAATCCAGATTTACGATCGCCACTTAAGATTGTTCCTAAAATAGTTTATTCTCTAATTTTACTACATTTATCCAACTTTGACTTTAGAAGCGTTTAAATGTGTCTGTCTTTGAAAACAATCTTAATTTTTTAACATATGACGCCATTTTTTTTTCCTTACAGAACAATAAAAATATGTATAATATGACAGTTCAATTAAAGACGCATAATCACGTCATTTAACATGTTATTCATGTAGTTCTATCTAATTTATGATTTTAGATTCATTAGAATATCTCATTCGTCGCCTTTTTGGGAATATTAAAATATAGATTTTGTAAAAATTCGAGACTGCTCAGAAGTTTTTTTCTGCTATTTGTCTTATTCTTGTATTTTTTTATTATTATAGATTTCACTTAAATGTCAATTCATTCAAATATTATCAGCTCTATAAAAGGTGTATCTGTTAATCTCTAGATTATTATGTTAAACCTTAGGCCTTGGTCTCCTATATTATGCTATACGTGACGTCTGACGTCAGCGTAAAAAGCATTGTGACGCTGACGCTGTACGGCGTAAATAAAATACCAAAGCTTACACAAGAATTAAAGTTTACCTCCGAGCTTATCAAGTAAAATCTGATCTCCTATTATTTCAACTACTTACATATTTCACCTCGCGGTTGATCACCGTTATACAAAACATTCACCAATTTGGTGTCAGTTTGCTTCACCGTGTCCGTCACGATTGCGTTGAACTTGTAGTTCAAACGTTAGGCGTAGAACACACGGCACTGCGACAGTGAACAGAGCATAACTGCTCTGTTCACCTGGCCCTGTAGTATGACCACCGAAACACGATACATATAGCAGTTTATCGACACTCAACTATTGAAATCCATTCTATTTGACAGTTATAAGCGGTATATCGCTATATTATGTATTCGCGTTTAGGTGATCATGCTAGATTAAAGGGTGTGTTCCACGATAGAAGAGCCAAACTAGCTTTCGTATGGACTGCGAAGTTGGCGATTTTAGTATTTACAAAATTGCTAACTGCACTGAATACGAGACGTGAAGTAGCTTTTCTTTTGCAGAACGCACTTTTCAAGTAGATAAACAAGTAATATACAAATGACAGAGCTGACGTGAGGAGCCGCATGCAGATTTCCTTTGTTGAAGTCGAATTTGGATGCGCTCGACCGCACTGTCACGATGCGGGCGCCGTGTACCCTACGCTTTAGAATCAAGGTAATACGCTTGTTAACCCCCAGCTATTCGCGTCAACATTGCAGGCTTGCGCTGTATCCGCTTGTCATATAGTTAAGTGAAAATCACGATCGAGTGAAAACGATCGGATGTATGAGGTTTGGGAACGTGACGATCACCTACTTAGGGAACGCCTGCAGTGTTGCAGAATTCTACACACAATGTGTAAAAATTTGAATTACCTACTTACGAGCTTTTGTATAGAGCAACCCTCTAATGAAGTTGACCTTTGCCATTTTTAATGTCCCCACTGCTGGGGCATTGGTCTTCCTTATAAGTGTATTAGTAGGATGGGCTATAACCCACCACGCGGGCCTAATGCGGATTGGTGGGTGTTAACGACTGCAAATGCAGCCGGGACTAACGGCTTAACGAGCCTTCACGGAGGAACTCGAGATAAATAATTTTTGGTCACCCATCCCATGACCGACCCTCGCGTATGTTATTTTTTGTTACATCAACACAATCAATTCTAGATAAGGGATGCTAAGTGTTTTTTTTGCAGATAGTCATTTTGTATTGCATTAAAGTGAAAAGTGAAAAATATTGAAGTGAATGTATAACTAAATGTTCTGTGAATATTTCAAGCGTCTACCTGTTGCCGTTATCAATATCAAGTAAAAACGAGCAAAAAAAAAATCACGTTTGTTGTATGGGAGCCCCCTTCAATAAATATTTATTTAAGGGGGCTGTTTTTTAGTATTTGTTGTTATAGTGGCAACAGAAATACATCATCTGTGAAAATTTCAACTGTCTTACTATCACGGTTCATGAGATACAGCCTGGTGACGTGACAGACGGACAGACAGACAGACGGTTGGGCAGCGGAGTCTTGGTCCCGTTTTACCCTTTGGGTACGAAACCCTAAAAATGATTAAGTTGTTTCTCGTGATTTAGGCTATTTGTTTGAAACAAAACAACTATGATTCTTTCATTATTACATCGTGAAATGGTACCTACTTCTTATTTTTGACAGTTCTGCAAAAAATCAGAGCAAAAGATTCTGTGAATCGATTAGGATCTACCCTCGTTTTCGGCAGTGCAATAATTATAGACCTATGATTAATAACAAATTAATAGCGCATATTACTCATAGTTTGGTTTCATATTTTCCCAGAATAAGTTTAAGTAAGAAATGAGTCAGATGATCACTTATACAATGTCGGTCGGGTAAGTTAAGACCGATAAGACTCGTAGACAAACCATGGGCATATACCTACCTACTTCTTTGGTTTTGCGAGACACCTATGAGGGAGAATACACAATCAGTGTGCGCCAGTCTGCCGCCAGTCCATTCATCCGTCCAATCATCAGACTGGCGGGAGACTGATCATATTACCCACTGACTGGCGCGTACTGGCGGCAGACTGTTAGCAGACTGGCAGTAGCCAGTCTGCTTACCTGCAACCTTAAAAGACAGTTCTAAAGAAAGGAACAAATAATGTCATTATTTCCAATTAAAAAAACATTTATTAATGTGTTTGATATTTAAAACAAATTACTTAAGTAGTTTCTTTACTAATAAGTAAAATATTTGTCAATATTTATTCAAGAAATAAGAAAGGGATTGATTTTGGTTTGAAACATAATAATACTGATCTTCTACTATGACATTTATATTATTTACTTTGTTTGACAGTATATTAAGTCTACCATAGATTGTCAGTCAAGCTGACCAGTACGCACTTAGGGGCACAATATTAGCAGTAATAGTTAACATTTTAGTTATGTGGGTTTGATTTTTAATATTAATAGAAAAACATACCTTTTCTTAACCCCAAATTACTCACGTGGGATGCCACAAACCCGAAACCATGTCATCCAGCATTAACTATCGCAGCCGAGGTTTTACTAGATCAGCTTTTATTTTAGTAAATAATCCGAGGGTTTTCTTAGACTTAAAGCAATAGTACCTATTAGAAATTATATTGATAAGTAGATACTTTATATGATATTCTATCTATTGATTGACAGTACAACAAAGATATTCCACCCACCACAGGTCGTCAGTCAACTAAGTGGCACAATATTCGCGGTATAGTTAACACAATGGACGCCGTAGCATGCTCCATCAAACTTCACGCTGTAATGGTATGTGTAGTAGGGACTTTAAATTTTCACATTGAAAACTTATTTTAAACCCGATTTCTATGAATAAGTACAAAAAAATGTTAGTACCTACTTATAAGGCGCTTTGTACCAGTTCTAAGTTTAAGTTATTTTTATTATTAATTGATATAATTAACTTTATCGCTTATCACCTTTATTTTCAGGTGCTGTGGGCATTAGTGAATTTGGGTAAGTGTTACTTAACGTTTATTTTTTTTCTAATATCATTATTGAAGACATTTTTAATAAGCACTTAATTATTTATTTAAATTTTTCGCAATACTTTCAGCCGTTAAGATTTTTATACGTCTTCTTTATCTCATTCAGTACAAGGCATAATTCATATTTTATGACTATGAATAGCGACCAACGCAAGACCGCACAGTCGATCGCGCGCCGGAGTCATAGGCTACCGACGTCATATCACTCATCGCCCCTTTACCTCTCACGTGTGCACCCTTCAAACAACACCCGACCCTATTACTACCACTTTACAACCTATTTTACCCTACCTATATAACAAAGAAGCCTTCCCGTTCGAAGTTCGAAGAATAACCTAACGTAAATAAAAGTGGATTAAGATCCAATTTGCGTTGAAATATGGTCTTTATAGACGGTAACGAGTGCGGATCGGTCGTAGTAACGTGTCGGTCGGTAATTCAATAAGAACTACCCAAATTGACTCAGATGCGCTCGAATTTTGCGGTCTGACTAATTTGTTGGCAAACAAAACGGCTTGATGGAGTGCTTGGGTGTTTTAGGTTGGTAAACATTGGTTGGGTGAAATATTCTAAGACTGGGCGTCAACTTTACAAGCTTATTAAGTGAATTAAAACACTATTAGAATAAACTATATCGGGATTTACACCATGTACCTGTTTGTTTTTGATATAATCCCGATTTAGATTATTCTAATAACGTCAATAACCATGGAAATTTAAAACATTATATAATTAAAACACTATTTAAAACTGAATCCTTTTTTCAGATAACTTTTAATACAGAACAGATTGACTTTATCCACAATTACATAAATTATAGGATTTCTTGTAAGTTAAACACATAAGCAGTTTTTAACTTGAAATTAAAATTGACAAAACTTAGCTTTTCCAAAAGCACTTTTGTATATATTTTTTTTTATTTTAAAGTAGCTAAGTATTCTGAAAAAAGATATGCCACACTCATAACAAGCTACAGTTATTTTAGGAAACTAGCTTCGAAATCTTGAAATCACAATAAAATTGCAGACGAATATTTTGCGTCGAGGGCTGATAGGGTTAATTAAAGCGCATACCCTTTTCGCGCAACATAATTTGTCTATTCTTACAGAATACACCATCAATCACTTTTTATTTCCTTCAATTTATGGATAAGTTTTGACACTAATGTAAAATTGGATATTCTTTAATTAGGAGCTTCACGCATAATGATTTATTGTCGAAAATAACATTTTGGTTCTCACTTTGAACTCCTTTAATTTATGGACTATTGAGTTGTAGCTCTCAACTCAAATAACTTTTCACGTTGTTATGGATTTCTAATTATCAACTACCTACAAGGTTTAACTGTTTTGAAAATGTATAATCACTAATTATGTCACATTTTTAAAGACGAAACATCTTAGTTACAATTCAGAGATTTTTTATACCTCTTACTGTGTCTTATATAAAATATTTTTTCCGTGTAATATTTCAAAGTTGGTCCAATAGTAAAAGTTGTTCAGTTTGATGGTCCCTATCTACTATTCGGCATTAGGAGTTTTTTTGTAACACGTTGTATAGGATTATATAAGCATCGTGACTGTAAAAATCAAAAACTTTTTATTTGCATGTTAGAAGTATGTTTTTTTTAGACAGTTAAAATGGTTATTATTATGTCAATATGTCATTACGGGTTAAATCGTCGTACCATTTGCCCAGCTTTCCGATTTTATTGGTTCCTTTTCACTCCGTGGATGTAATTACAAATACCTGAGGTTAACGAATCCATCTGAGTTCGTTTTCGGTTCAACTAAAGATGATCCTTTACTCAGAAGCTGTAAATTTATACACAAAAAGCGCACGTCACATAAAAATTAAATCCTTCGAGATTTACAACCGAAAACTTTGAAATAAAATAACATTCGAGTCGAGTTTCAAGGCTGCTGTAATAAATTAACTTTTAAACTTCACAGGATTTTATTAAATTATAATTTGATATTTTCTTTCCGATGTCACATTATTTGATGGTAGTTTAAAACGAGGGGTGCAAAAAGGCATTTTACAAAACAAAAGGTTTTTTTTTCATTCATCAAAATACACGAGCATTCAATTAAATCTGATAAGAACAACTATATTCATTAATAACAATGTTTTTCTTTATTTTATCAAGTGGGTTTCTTTTTAACCGACTTCAAAAAAAGGAGGAGGTTATCAAGTCGACGGTTTTTTATTTTTTTTTATGTATGTTTTAACATAACTTTATAATGAACTCTAGATTCTTCGTGCTGATATTAATTTACTAAAATAGTTACCTTGCAAAAATTAAAAGCAATGCGACAACGTCTCGTAGTCCTTTTAATTTTGAAATTAATTATTTATTTGGATATTTTTACTATTAATAATAATAATAAGTAAAATTTTAAACTTTTCGTATCGTTTAAAAACTATGACGTATTAACTCAAACATCCAAGCATTGGCACAAACAATCTACAGCGCCCGGTGGGTCGAATTTTCGAATGTAGACCAAACTCAATTTCACTGCGAAATGAACGAAACGACAAAAAATGGTAGAGCCGAACGGTGATTTGTGGAGCACATTCGTTGAAGTGACAAGCTTGTTCGGAGCCGGTGGCCGAGCGCTGCCCACTGTGCGTCGAGCGACGGTGTTCACACTGATATTAAAAAAAACATACCTAATTATAAATAATTAATTAGTTATTTTTAGACGTTTTCTTTTCTTTTTGCCGCTTAGATCAGAGACCATAAGATTAATTTTTTGTAAAGCTGTAATTTAGCATGAATGTGTAAGTAGAATGAAATCTCGGATAATATTTTTTTTAGTGTACCTCCCCTTGCCCGTTTGCGATATATTAAGCTAAAGTGCAAAATTTTGTTAGAGTCAATCATCTCTTCCTCCCCCCTCTATCAGGTAAACGGTTGCTTTTGGAAACGTAAAAAATTCAAGATGGAAGTAATTAACGTAAAAGTTTTCGTAGAACAAAATTTCATTCTATAGTTAGGTACTAAGTATACTTAGTTTTAGGCGTTAATTGTGTTAAACAGGAAGTAAATATAAGTTTATAGCTATATGGTAATTGAATAAGGTAACTGCGGAACCCTATACTGGGCCTAGCCCGACATGCACTTGGCTAGTTTTTTTATACTCTTTGCCATAAGAATAGGAATTAAAATAAGAATTTAAAAAATCTTAAAAATTCTTATTCTCTTTGCCGTACGTAAAAGACTTATTAAAAGTTATGCGAAAATCGATTTGATTTTGCAATTTCAAAATGTAGCTACAAATGATGTGTTTCATTTTGTTATTAATGTTAATAATCTGTTAATTAAACTAATCTATATTATCGATTTTAATTAAGATAATTAATCAGATGCATATTAATCATCTACTTCGCTGAAGCTATTGTATTTTACTATAAATTAATACTGTTACGTCTACGTCCATTACTAAAATTAAATCAATCTTTATAAGTACCTAAAATTAAATTGTAAATTATTATTATTAAAATTAAATTACATAGAGAGGAGCATGGTGACGCAGTGGTATAGCTCCTGGCCCAGCGATGGCGCAGGTTAAGCAACTTGCGCAAGGGTCGGTCATGGGATGGATGACCAAAAATGTATTATTCTTCGTGTTTCGGAAGGCACGTTAAGCCGTTGGTCCTGGCTGCATTTGCAGTTGTTAGCACCCACCAATCCGCATTGGGCCCACGTGGGTGGATCGTGGCCCATCCTCCTTATCCACCCATAAAGAAAGCCTGTGCCCCAACAGTGGGGACATTGAAAAATGGCTGATGGTCATTAAAATTACATAGAATTAGTAGTACCTATCCCACTTACTTTTTTTTTTAAATGCTTCAACTTTTTATTATATCTTCATATTTGTTAAAAAATTCAAGCATTATATTAAAATTAGTCTGACAAAGGATCCTTTTATCATAATTAAAATCACATTTGGAAGCTTCGGCAACACCATATCATGGCAACCCCATATTACTACCCCGTGGTCATAAATTAGCGATCGCGCCTAAAACTCTCATTGGGCACGCAACTTTACAAAACCCACAATACGCGAACTGCAAACGAGTCGCAACACCGGTGGACTTGTTAAATACGCGTCCCGTTCGATTGATGTTGATTGAGTTATGCGTTTTATTCCGGATTTAATGTAAGTAAAACAAAAACGGACAGTGCTTTTAATGAATTAATGTTTAACGAGCGCTTCGGTGAATGCTTGGAATTGAAATGGGAATTGTGAGCTGAGTAAAAACCCTGATTTCGCGAGTAGAAATAAAATGATTAAATTAATTGTTCATTTCAAGTAAAAAGCATTTATCTAGTTCTAGGCATCCCATCACACTTCAAGGGTGGATATATTTTATTGAATGTAACTATTAAAGAATGAAATAATTTAAATAACTTTGAAACGACATCAAGGCAAACGCATTTTTACCAATAAAATAAGGAGAGAAAAAATATTTTATTATTCAAGATTTTGAATTTTACTTTTTTTGCAGAACGGATTAACTATTATAAGTAGCTAGTTTTTAAAAGTCCAGTTTTCAAAAGTACAAAATAAGTATAAATTGTCCTTCATTCGTTCCCATGAATTTTAATAACAAATCAATTTTATGTGCAACTTGAAACACATGAAATGTACTTTATATGTCTCTGTCTCCGAACAATGGTTGCTGTCAAAAAACCCCATACGAACAGACTTCTCCGAAAAGACAGCTCATTAGACTTAAATCAAAGGCTTCAATGGAATCCTTAATGATCTTTGGAGTGAACCCGAGACGCCGCCTTAAGGCTGTGACAAATTTGTGTTATATTGTTCTTGGTTATTGCTTTATGTTTGAAGTGGACAGTCTTTAGTTGCAAGTATGCGTTATGTGGCTTTATTAGATTTTGAATTTAAATAATGAAAAGGAGGCACTTTGTAACTGTACATATCGTAAAGGCAGACAAAACAAAAGACTGCTAATTCTATCTCCTAATGTGGTATTTACACGAGTGACTAAAGCCGCACGACTTTTGTCGCACGGCGAAAATCGACTCTTGTCAAAATGTAAATGGCCTAGGCCGCAGGTGACTGAACAAACTTATCTGGTCCGGTGTCCAAAACTGGAACTACCATATTGTTGCCTAGGTTACGCCATGTACTACATAGACGCCGACGCCATCACCGATGTGTCACCTGCGATTCAATATTACAAGCGACTTGCTAGGTGAATAAAGTCGATCGTCACAAGTGACTAAATCGACCCATGTATATAGGCCATTATTTCTAAATTAGGGATAGAATAACGCCATTCTTTTATTTTCTACCTTTGCTTGCTATGTTAAAATGGAATTATTACAAAAAATCGTTTTCTTTGACGCCAAGAACGCTAGTGTAAACTGCCCTTCTTTGGTGCATGGTCGCCATTCCAGAACGTTTTCGCATAATAACTATTTCATTTATTAAACACCTTATCTATTTTTTTTACATCACAGCTACTCCAACTGACAACCACTTTTCAAAACGATAACGCAACTTTTTCACACATGCTAACAGTGCTTTAAAATCTACACACGCTCTTGTTTTCGTTAAAAGGTGTTTTTTGTGTCGCCAAAATACTGATATTATTTTTTCTGTGAGAAAAAAGCTACATCTGCGGCAGCATTCTATTACGGCATGGCAAGCATTTTAAATTTCCCAAGCATTTTGGGACGTGTGGTCAGCTTTTGTTTATTGTGTTTTGGGTATGTTTTGTTATGTTTTGTGGTGTTTTGTTAGTATGCGGCAAAAATCGATAAAAAAACGTTGTTCTACGGGCAGAAATGAATCAGAATAAAAGTTGCTCGATACTGCTTGTCGATTGTAAGTCTGTAAACTGTTTGATTGCTTCTAAAAACTTTTAATAAAAGTTGATTCATAGAACAGATGCTTCTTTTGTTTCTTGCACATATAACACGCAAGTTTAAGGTATTATTTTTATTATCTCAAGGTCTGTAGTGTTCATAATTTTTTCGTAATCGCATTCCAACGAGACTTTCTTTTTACGACGTTTTTTTACGTTCTGCCGTGTCTAACTTTTTAAAGAGCTTTAATATAAGAGCGTTTTCATATATTCGAGTTCTATTCCCGTGTGAGACCATAAAAACGCTCCCTATTTGGAGCACTCAAAACTTTTATGCACATCCTCCTTTTTATCCATAATAATCGTCCATCATCATTTCGTAGTTTTTAGTACTTAATGTTTGTAGGCTACTACTTAAAGAAAGGAAGCGCGGGAGATAAGATAGTGGGTTTTAAACATGGCTGCGTAAAATATAATAATAGTTACATTAATTAAACGCCTGTACTTACCGTTTCGTGTTCTACAACGGTTGTAATGGTATTCTTTCGCTTTGGGAATGTTTGTATCACATTATTTGTGTTACAATCTGTTAAGGTCATTTGTGGCTCAGCCCTACAGCGACAGTAAAGCCGAATTAACATTACGAAATTAGTGTCATGCATGTTGAACTTGGTTCCACGAAAGTAGTTTCGATATAAGCGAAAGTAGTTTCGTAAAATAATTAGTGTCGTGAAATCCTCAGTATCGCAGTTACCATGGCCCCGACAACATCAAAGCTATATTTTTCTATATTCAATGTAGCTAAAGAGATGATTCTACATAAACTTAAAAAAAGACTATTAAGAAAAAATCGTTGGTTTGCCGCCATTTTCAACGCTTGAAGCGCGCGCGATGACAAAAATACACACGTCCGCACAGCCTAGGCACTTTCGCGACACTAGTTTCACGTCGCATCTATACTATGAAATTAGTTGCATGACACTAATTTCACTAAAAAATCGCGCAGGGCACGAAATTAATTTGCATTCATGAAATTAATGCATGCATTACGAAAATATTAAATTACACGTGAAACTGTTCGTAAAACTTATGTCACGAAATTAATTTCATGCCACTAATTTCGTAATGTAATTCCGGCTTAAATTACACACATACAGTAAAAAGGAATAGCGCTATTTTAATTGATGTTAGTACACAGCTTACGTTATTTTAGTTTGCCACTAACTACAATGTTTTAAGCAACTAATGTATTCTTGCATTCTTGCAAACTAAACAAATGTATTACACTATTTATTACAAATATTTTCAAACAGAATACATACAGCTGTATTGCTCTACATCACATGGGAATCGAACCCGTGACCTCAGAAAGGGCAGACTCATTGAGCACACAATCCACTTGTTCGTAGAGGTTATCACTTCATCAGATATGATTTGTAATTCAAGATGTTTTTAGTATTTTGGGAAAATTATAAACTGCGATCATTTTACCATGATACTGATAAATAACCCATTGAGCTTATTTTGTTATTATAACGCTGACTAATTGATATTGCTGTTATTTTCTTAAAAAGTAAACTATTTATCTATGCAATCAAACCTTAATCCGCATCAGCCGTAACTTAAATATCCACCTCAAATAAATCAGACAAGGTTTTAAAATGAAAACACGCATCCGTTTGAAAACGCTCAAATCTTTCATCTCCCAAACAGGTGGTTGTGTTTAACTTAATCCATGCTAATTCCCCATCTGGCTGTCTGATGGATCGTATCCAAAAGCTTGCTGCCACAGTATGAAATATAGGCACCATTTTGACACATGTTAGTCCCCTCATCGACCTCAGACATATTTTTTCGATGATTCTGCTTTTAGTGCCATATTTCACTAGGACGCCAGTGGTGGCGCAATCAGTCGCGCTTCTAACAAAATGTATACAGATGTATGGAGGATACGTACCGGCTAACGCATCAAACTTCGGAAAGTCTGCCGGGCTTCTAATTAAAACAGATAAATCGAGCCCCAATCGGGCCAAAATGGCAACCCCAATTCATGATGTCACACGAACATCGATATCTTCTAAATAACTTCGGCGAATAGTACAATACGAAACTCCTTACTTCAATTTATCTGTTTTAAGTTGAAGCTCGGCTGACCCGCCGAAGTTCGAAATGTTAGCCGGTAGAACCCCAGGTCTCCGCTTGTTTGTGCCTTGCTATTTGGGGACGGCGACAAGCGAATCACCCGCTGGTGGCGCAACCATGGTGCCCTAGTGAGATGGGGCCCTTAGAATCCAACAAACCACAGTTTAAAGTTTGTTTTATATTGTGGTCGTAAACAATGTTGCTATGTATTGGAAAAGTAAATTAATATTGTGGCTTTGAGGAAATAATGAAAGTGTATTTGTGTTTTAGTACTCTGGGACTTGTGTTAAAAAAATAATTGACAAATGACCACAAAGCATGTGATGCATGTCATACAAACTAAGAATCTCTCGAAGTGATTTTTAACGGAACCTCTTACTTTGTAAGTAAGAATAATTCAGACCGCAAAAGCTTTTAACTTTGCAATAAGTATTCACTAAGAAATTCACGTCTGCCCTGCGATTCTGTAAAATCAGACGACAACTCGCAACTCCCTTCGCAATTCACTCTCACTTCGCATCTCACCTCGCTTGACCTTGACCTTGACTTGCGTTGTACCTAGTGACAACCACACTCAACAAAATGTTAGTCGAGTTTTATCGATTCCAGTTTAGCTAATATGTGAGTTTTAAATTAAAATTTCTTATTTTAAGGAATTTGATGCAGCAAAAATAAAAAAAATAAAAAACTCTTAATTCGTGCCATGAATATAATCCCTATGCCTTAAACTATATGTCCACGGCGTCCGTCACCTCGGAGAGAAAAAACCGGACCGAATAGCGGCCTATATATTATATTTGTATGAACTTTTGTCAACTCGACATCCGGCGTCCGAAATCCGTCATCCGTTCTTTTGACGGGCTCCGAAGATTTTGCTTGATCGGATGAACCGCTAAACCGGAGCCTCGATTCGAAGTACCCCATTAGAATATAAAATACATATGGACTTGTCCACGGCGCAGCCACCCGACGTCCGTCTTTGTCAACCGTCATCTTTTGCGACTTGCCGAACTTGCTTATTGCGACAAGCACTTGCGCTGCGACTTTATTTTGTTCACACAATAAAGTTTTTAGGGCAAGTTAATATTAGGGGTTAAAGTATGAAATTGCCGTTTTGTATGGAGAATTTTAAAGAATTTGAATTTTCCATACTAACATTTTCTTAATTTATTTAACAACCATGAACGCTAACGTTTTAAAACATTTTGCACTAATGTTTACACACTAATATAACGTATGCCACTTAGGTAATGCGAAAAAAATAAGTATCGGCTAAGTCACAACGAAATAAAAGGTCATTTCTGCTAACCAAAAAGGAGTTACTAATAAAAACAAATGTTAAAAAAATATCTTCACGTTTTTAAATTTGAGATTTTAGCATTCACAATGCTATTTTTATATAATACCAAATAATAAACTAGAAAAAATACGACTCGCACCTGATCATGTTCTCGGACGGGAATCGAACCTGCGACCTTTGGATATCCGGTCCAATGCTCTGACCGCTGCGCTACTGAGTCACTAGTGGGAATGTCGAATTTCTCCTAGTATATCAACTCTTACGCTGCAAGCCAGCGCCATCTCACCAATTACAAGGAATTACCTCGACATCAACTGAATACCTTTCCAGATATTTTTAAACAATTGATTAAGATAAGAAAGCTACATCATTTTTAAATTTGAGATTTTAGCATTTACAATGCTCCCGTCCCGTTCGATTTCCGTCCGAGAACATAATCTGGTGCGAGTCGTATTTTTTCTAGTTTATTATTTGGTATTATATATCTTCACGTTGTTGTAATTTATCGTATAGTGTATTAAATGCCCCATCGAGGTATCTCTCTTGCAGGAGAGGGTGAAACCCAAAACTTTTTTGTCTTCTGCGTCTTTGTACGTATATTGCAAGAAGTTGTCGGCATTCTAACGTAAAAAAAGGCACGTGCACATGACATCTCAGTTGCACCGCAGAGTGATATGTGGTTCGGGATTGGATCGGATCCGGACGCAATGGACAAACGTGATCCGTCTCCGTCATCCGTCTCCGTCGAAACGCCCGGATCCGTCATCCAAGAAAAAACCGGACCGTGGACAGACCTATAATATTTTGTTAAGAATCCTGCTTTGTATAGTTACCTATATTAAGGCCCACTTGCAGTAACATTTACTAAATCTCGACTTTGTTAAACTTAGATGTAGCCCTTATGAAACTGTGAAAATTTTAAATATCGATTTAAAAATTTTACATATTCGTATGAGTAAAGTCTAGGTTTAACAAAATCGAGATTTAGTAAATGTTGCTGCAAATCGACCTAAGTACTCTTTTTGTATATATTGCTCATTGAATATAATGTCAATGTCTTGTTTGTCAATATTCTTCCTTGCGTTTTTTAATACAGTTTTTACAGTTTAATTTTATTATTTTCTTTCCCAAGATCCTATAATATCAAAAAGTATGTACTTTAATATGGTAGCAGAGCGTTAAGTTACCGGAAATAAAATTCAGATAGAATTTACGTCGAGAGTTGATGGAAAAGTCTATCGTTGAATCAGCAACAATCCAAGTGGGAGACACGAGAGCTTCATGAGGCGAACTTATTACTACGAATTTGTCACAAGACAACTGTGAGAAAGTTTTGCGATATTCTACAGCGAGGGAAGTATGGCTAGAACTACACCGCCTGTATGATGGCTTGCAAAAGAGTAAAGCCTGTGCATGAAGTTCTTCAGCTACACAGTGCAATCCAGTGGTGAAGTGTCACTACATATTAGCAAATTGAAGAACATCTGGTCTGAACTTACCAGGGAACTCCAGAAGGAACACCTGAAGGAAGAGCTACCAGAACTACTCGAAGACGGCTGAACCGATTGAAAGGATCAACTGTCGTTTAAATATTAATAAAATATATTTATATCATCGCTTACATTTTTATTACATATACATATGCCTAGCCCCAAAAATGTTAAAAATAAATAAAGCTTTTTAAATTTTGAGATTTTAGCATTCACAATGCTATTTTTATATAATACCAAATCATATACTAGAAAAGAGTGGCTCGGTAGCTCAGCGGTCAGAGCATTGGACCGGATATCCAAAGGTCGCGGGTTCGATTCCCGTCCGAGAACATGATCTGGTGCAAGTCTTATTTTTTCTAGTATATTATTTGGTATTAAATAAATAAAGCTTTAAAAAAAATAAGCTGTTTTTATAGCAGTTTTTTTAGGTTTTCTGTTAGCACATCATGTTAAAAATGTATAAATCTACTGAATCTACTACCATTTCACAAATTGGAAGGCCTATCCAAGAATGAAATGACGAAAGAAAACTTGTAAAGGGTTTTTGACCACCGATAAATTAAATATGACGTGAACGCCATAGGCTATTTACTATATTTCGTCTACGTTATTGCCCTAGAGCTAAATCGGCGTAAGATGGCAAATCCCTAGTTTGCCTCCTTTGAACTTCAGCAATTGTTTGTAGCTCTTCTAGTCTCTCTTCTTCTGAAATTGTGAAAGCCGGTATTTCTGCGCGATTGCACATGTTGTGCAAAACACAGCATGCAATAACTATTTTTGCAACTATGTCTGGATGATAATTGAGCATTCTGTGTACTAACAAGCACCTAAATCCCTCTATTCCCAGGACTCTTACAAACCAGTATAATAAGTTTTACCTAACAATATAAAAATTTTTTTTTATCAAATTTTATACAATAACATGTAAAAAAAAAATTGACATTAAAATAAAAATGTTTTCTGAAATAACATCCTTGTAGGTGGTGGTGGTGGAAGGCTTGTGGCTCATGAACATCTTTGCTTGCACAACAATAATAGCAATGCAATTGTCCAGAAATTCAAACCGTTGACAGACACACCTATCTGTTGTTCTGATTATTGAGAATAAATACAAGTCATCTGGATATATAAACTCAAAGCTTTTCTCACCATCCTTTACATCTCTTACAAAGCATTACAGAAAGTAATATTAAAACTGGACGATCACCGCAGGTAAATTGTTTACTAGTGACCTATTTTATAATATGTTGTTGTTACCATAAATATATAATAATGTTAGTGTATAAGTCTAGCATTCCGGACAAACCGCCGTGGTTTTTGGTTTGTTACGATGAAAAAATTTTGTTTTTGTAAAGTTAAATAATAAAAAAAAAATAGTTTTTCACAAATTAAATAGCTATATAATTTGTGGTTAAAAACTACTTGTCAGTGTTAAAAAATAAAAAATATTCACTTCTAAGACTTTCGCTCGTATACAGTTCATTAGAAATAAAACACTTTTTAAACACTTTTAGTCCTCCCGTGACCACGGTCCCTGGAAAGGTGTCGAAACGTCGGGAATTCTAAAAACCAATAAATACAAACTAAATAATTCTAAAACAACACCTGAATTAATAATATACGCGCTGTAATCCGTAAAAAGTGTTTTATTTCTAAAAAAAATATTATTTTAACATTGTTTGTAGAGGACTTCTTCTATTTTCACTCGTAAAATAGATACTTTTTATTTGACACTTTGAATCGGGTTCACTTGCGAGGTGAGCATCGAAGTGAGGGCGGAATTTCCTTACAGAATGCCACTTCTTATGTCATCTCATATTTCATCTGTCAAAATCTCACGGTCAATTTTAATTCAACACGCAGACTATTAGCTGCCTCAAATTCCTTAAAATAAGAAATTTTAATTAAAAAAACGCATATTTGCTATAAAGTTCTGTACCAAAAACTCAACAATTGTATCAAAAAACTGCAATCAATAAATCTCGACTAACATTTTTTTGAGTGTGGCAGTCACTACAATACAGAACTCACTTCACTTCGCAAGTAAATAGGTGATGCTTACAGAATGCAAATTTAAGTGAGAGTGAAGGGAGTAGCGAAGTGAGATCTGATGCGAGAGGTTGTTTAATTCGAGAGGTGGACGGATAATTAGAATTGTGAAAAGAGAAATATATGTAGCTTACTCCCGCAAAAAATATATATGCAGGATGCACCGCCCGCCTGCCCGCAAAAAAATGCACATGCACACCACAAAAATATCAGTGCACAATACCTGCATTTAGCATGACAGCGACACACCTTGCACCTTCACCTTAGATAATTAGAAGCACCAGATAATTTTCATACCAACGAGATAACTTTGAAGCCTTGGTTCTCTGCCGATCTGAAGATAGCTACCCAGGGAGTGAATGGATGAGATCCAGATTGCAATACACACAACTGATCTATCAGGATTCTAAGAGCTGTTTTGATATGCTAAAAAATCGCGAAAATAGCATTATATTGTATGGAAATTCATCATTCACATTAGGGGACATTCTACAACCACTCTACACCCCATAAAAGTAAATGTAATCGTTTCCTTGATCGTTACGAAAAATCCTGTCACCTCTCGGTCTATACCTTACAGAATGCCACTTTTTACATCATCTCATACTTTATCTGTCAAAATCGGTAACCTATCCCAAGGTCGAAATTTTTTTGATCGAATTTCATTTTACTGAAATCTTTTCGACTGTTTTCGTTTCGCCTTTTTTGACTTCGTCGAAATTACGTTTTTTTCGTTACTCCGATGTCTTATTTGGTCGAAAAACTTTTTACCGAAGTTATGCGCGGTCGAAAGAACATTTCGTCGAAGTATTATATTCCCGAACATTCATTACACCACTGATTTATTTGTCATATTTTCAGTTCACCAAATGAAAAACTTTGAATACATTAAGTAGGTTAGGTAAGGTTAGTGTTTTGACCATTCGCAGCTCTATAATGCTTGCATGCATGGTGCATGCATAACAAATATCGATTATGTCAAATGTTACCTACATAATATAAATATACCATAGTTGCGGTTGCGGCCAAATAGTATTCGGTAAAATGTTGTGCTGGTGGTGCCAATACTAAACAATCATTTTGAAAATCGGTGAAACGTAGTTCGGTAAAATGAGACATATGCCAAATGATATTTCGATGGTTTAAAAATATGGCAAACAATACATATAGCAACAAAAACTTTGGTCAACCGTTTCCGTTAAATGAAATTAGGACAAGTAAATTTCGGACAAGTTATCGGTTCCCGTCAAAATTCTCGCGGTCAATTTAGTTCAACTCGCTGACACGCTCGCAAGTGCAGCGCTAGTGCACATGCGAATTATCAAGCGAGTTTTGAGAATACCAATCAAGAAACTCACAGCGGATTCAGATGCGAGGTCACGAATGATGTCTTACAGAATCGCAATGCTGCTTCACCAAAAACTCACTTCAGATACAATCAAGTCATTTTAATCGCTTCAAAGTTAATTTTATATTTGAATGACATTTCCAAGGCATTTTTTTCGGTCTTAATCGGATCACTCAGAAACTCACAATCCAAGATCTGGCACCTGCATCAGACCACATCAAGGCGCACACTTCACGGGTGCCACTCAAATTCGATACCAATCTTGAAGCATTTCTTTGTTTTCTGAGAAAAATTCGCGTAAACCAGATAAGGTTTACAAATATGCGTCATAATTAGGATGAATAACCAACATGAAGCTGTGCCGTGCTTTGCTATATTATTTACTTGTTCAGATGAAATTGTACAAGTGATAGAGACAGATAGAGTGCTAGTACGATACCTGCTAGTGCGTATCGTGTGCAACTTTATACCTATTGATCTATCCCCAGTAAAAGATAATCTTATTCAACATTTGTTGCCAATATATAAAGTGGAACCAAATTAAGTAACAATACTGAAACAGGTGATAGTGCTGCTTAAATTGAACTACTTTCGAATATTTTCGCATTTCCATACTAAGTCGATCAGCTGACCGATACATTTTGTATGGGAGGATGGATTTTTTTTTCGTATATCGACCCTTGTTCCTTGTAAAAAGTTGTTCAGTTTAAGCATCACTATCACCTGTTTTAGTATTATTACTTAATTTGGTTTCACCTTATATATTTTTGCGAAATATTGGAAAACAAATACAGTTGCCGGCCTAGTGACTGATTCATAGTAGACCTAACTGTGTAAAACAATATAGCTCTCGTGATATAACAAACCACCAAACTAGACTTATGTTTAGTTAAGGCCATGTACGCACTGACAGGCGGCTTGCTTAGCGCCTACAGCAAGTCACCTAGCGTGTAGCGACTAACGAAAGCGCTAAGCGCGCAGTGCGGCCGGTTGCGAAAATAAAAGAACGTTCCTTTCACCTCGCTTACACGCTAGGTGACTCACTAGGCTCTAGGCGTTAAGCAAGCCGTCAGTGACCTTACACTTGCACAGCTATATAGCACAGCCACAGTTTATTGTTGATTATCCACCCTTAAGGTGCCGCCGCCGACGTAGTCGTTACCCCGTGACATATGGCTGTCAGAATTAGCCGGATTAGTGATTTCACGGACTCGTATCCAATTACACACGCCCGAACGGAACTCTGGAGTTGCCAGAGAAAAAAACAAACATGACAATTGACTTTTAAAAATGGAACGGAATCCGTTCGTTTCTGTGTTCGTGATAATTCGAGACACATTGCGGATGTGAATTCGTGGATTATGAAAAGCAGATGCGGGTTGTTCTAATGAGAAAAATGTGGGCTAATGCTTAAACATGGCGTGTCAGTTCGTACTTTTAAACTAATCTTTATAATCATGGGTTTAAATTTTAATTTGTAAAAGAATTGCATTTTTATTTCTCATTTAGTATATGTATAGATATAATAAATGAGGAATAAAACATACAGATGGAACTCGACTATTTGACGACCTCCGTGGTCGAGTGGCTTTGTACACCGGTTTTCAAGGTGTCGCCATCTCTGAGGTCCCGGGTTCGATCGCCGGTTGGGTCAATTTAGAAAAACGAACTTTTCTATATTGGCTCAGGTCTGGGTGTTTGTGATACCACCGTTGTCTCCGATTTCCTTAACACAAGCGCTTTAGCTACTTACTTTGGAATCGGAGCAATGTATGTGATGTTGTCAAATATTTATTTATTTATTTATAATTCTTGATTTCTGTTTACACATAAAATTCAATTAAGTAAATTCAATATTATTTATGTTGTAAAAGACTACGGAGATATTGTGCAAAACAAATCATATGAAGTTATTATAACATTTTAAGCAAGCAAGTAATGTGTGTATATTTTACAAAACACAAACACTTAAAACTCAATTCTATTGATCATCTTGACTACAAATCCAACATTGAGTGCGCAGGCGCACATGGAACAAGTAGCGCCATCTATTCGTGAGTAGACGAAAAGTTTGCTTTTGCTTTTAACCACTACGTGGCGCTAGTTTCACTTAAAGCTTATATACTTTGCTGTTCATAAACGCTCCAACATTTTGTGATATTATTTACATCTTTATTAATTGTTTGTTGAAAAGTTTACATTGTGAGTACCTACTTTCAAACGACATCAATATAAGTTAGTTAAGTTTACTCCGAGAAGCTTCAATCAGGTACTTTTGTAGTAGATTGTAATGAATGAAAGTTTTTATCTAATTAATATAAAACGTTGTTATTAAAAAATGTATAATATGTAGTTAGTCATAATCGAGAATAAACAAACAGTTATTTAAGGCATCCTAATTATTTATTTAGATGACTAAGCGCACCCCTGTGCGATATAATAAATACTTAACTGTATTACTTCCTTGACAATTAATTTGTTATATATAATCCATTAATAAACTTCAAGGACTATCCGTCTTATACAAATCCCTCGTCAACGAAAAGCATTAACGATGCAATTATTATTTCACAAGTTTAATTAAAACAATTCAGAATTATAACTGGAAAATTATAAAATAATTTGGGCCTTTAAGCCGCCTGTCAACTAAACAATTCTGTACAGTCCATCAAAATTAATCTAGCCTAATCCGTGAGACGGTCTCAAGTTTAAACAAAGATTATTGCAAACTGAATACCAAGTGTAGGGGTGGGTGGATACGGCACTGAAATGCGTAAGGAAACGCTTGAAAGAAAATAGGTATTTTTTTCAATTTGAGATTTTAGCATTCACAATGGTTAATACACTACTAAATAATTTACTAGAAATCGATCGGTTCCTGTCCGTGAATATGATCTAGTACGAGTCGTATTTTTTCTAGTAAATTATTTAGTAATGTATAGAAAATATGTAATTAAATAAAAAAATTACAACTGAAATTGAAATTGAAATTGAAAAATTCTTTATTCAAATAAGCTCACATAACAAGCATTTTTAAATCGTCAATTCTTTTATCCTACCACCCATTATGACGTCTTTTAGCTGACAAGAAAAATGGGCGCAAAAAACTTATCAGCTTTATTAGAAGGAACGATATTTACAAATATGTATATCGTTAAACAACATCACATACATTGCTTCGATTCCAAATTATGTAGCTAAAGCACTTGTGTTATGGAAATCAGAGACAACGGTGGTATCAGAAACACCCAGACCTGAGCCAGTATAGAAGAATTCGTTTTCTAAATTGACCCAACCGTCGATCGAACCCGGGACCTGAGAGATGGCGGCACCTTGAAAACCGGTGTACAAAGCCTCTCGGCCACAAGGTCATCGATTTTTGATTCGGTATCTTGCATATCTATACATTTTATCATTCAGAATAAATTAAACCTGTGGCGCACATTTTATTATAGATTATAGGTTGCGGGGTTATTAAGCTAAGAATTATTTTGGTCAACTTTGTTATTTCAGTTTCTTTCTAGAAAAAACTAGTACTTATGCTTTGGTTATTCAAACTCATCTCAAGCAGCAATATTATGCTACTGCTAGAAGTAGGAATAATTTTAAAACTTTTCGTCTCGTCTCATCTATTTTTAACATTTCGAAGATATGTTAGTAATTATGGAAAACTTACCTATGTGATCTTTTATGCTATTAAAACAGTAGGTAGGTAATTGAAAAGCTACAAAAGCAAAGCTCATATTACTTTTATTATTATTTATCCGTATAAAATGATTGTTTTCTACTCGTATAATCATCCAAATGTTTATTACGCAACAGAAAATGCAAACGCTTTCTCAGTTTTTTTTTGTAATATTTTATTGTTTAGGGACTTTTAACACATAAGGTCATGTCAGCCCCGTCATAACCTTATCTAAATACACCAATGTCAATCAGAGCAACCTTTCTCAAATTTCAACAAAAATGCAAAATATCTAAGCTTGTAGCGGTTACTAGTAAAATATAAGCCCTTATATTTCCACGTTTGCTGGACCTGCGCCGCGCCCCTGCTCCACTCTTTATTACCGTTCATTATTAATCTCTCACCCTCATCTAATACACTTTATAGAAACAATCCAGTTTCGAGCAAACAATTCATCTGAAACTTTCCGGAAATTTCGGAACAATAACGATGATCGACGACATAGATTTAATAATGGAAATAATTCGACGTCTAGGCGATTTCGACAAATGACTGTGAACATTAAGAGCGCTTAGTCTGCACACTAGCGCCGCCGTTGGAAAAAATATATAGTAATTGATTGAATCAGGCATTACTTGGCGGAAGTCCCAAACCATTGTGAAAATATATAGTGCTTAAATAAAGATGAAATTGTGAATTATCTCTCTGTAGTGCACTCCGAAGAAGCTTTGTGGTACTTTTTATCGATTGAACAATATTTTCTAGCCTGTTGCTTAGTTTTTTTGCGAAAAGTGGCCACTTGTAGCAAAAATATCCATTTAACTAAACGACCGGCTAGAAAATATTGTTAATACGATGAAAAATACCACAAAGCTTTTTCGGAGTGCACTACAGAGAGATAATTCACAATTTCGTCTTTATTTAAAAACTATGATTTTTTTCAATGGCTGCGCCAGTGTGCAGACTACGCGCTCTTAACGACGAATATTTCACTTGCTGTTTTATGATACAACACCTACAGTAAAATTGATTTATATTTAATTTATTTTCCTGTTTGTTTTGATTCCATTGGTTTTGATTTTATTTATTTCTTAAGATTAAGAGCAAATTATTGTCGCGCTTCTATAAATTCTATGGAAAATCGATTATTTGTCAATCACAGAGTTGTGCAAATGTTTTATATTCAATTTTGTTTTCATTTGTATAAAGTAAGAATAAACTTTACAAACTTCCTAGTTTTTATAAGTATAACATTTAATCACTCATGTTCATTTTTATATAAAAAAATATCTCAGTTTACCCAGTGATAAATATCATCTTTTAGATCGGACTGGTATGTGTTTAATCACCTGAAACCATGTTGTTATTAAATCAACCAGAACTGAATCGATCACAGGCAATAAAAGTAATATTAAGCCAGCTTCCAACGTCAATCTTAATAGCTACAACACTTGACCGTCTACCGTCACTCGGGGTCTCTCCGACCCAACTCCCCCAAAGGCACAGTACATATTAGCTAAAGCAGTAAAGAAACTACCAGCAAATGTCTGACGCGCCATATCGGTGTGCTAGGGTTCGCACTCAGTCCACGGCAGGCGCCGCCGCCCTTCGGTAATGGCGGGCAGAGCAAGTGCGACTCTATAGCACAGAATATAAGAATATTCTTATTCTTCTCTCTTTTGCACACTCACTTCACACTCTCTCTTCTTAAGAGAGTCTTATTTTGCAAATCCACAACTCAAGTCGTTCGTAATATTATGGAGGTGGTAACTTTTGACATTTCATTCATTTATCTGAGTATATCAATATCTTAATTCTTAATTGTAAAACAACAACATTAATTGTCTATCTATGCTTCTCATGTCATGAAGTCTTATTTGTTTGCCAAATAAGCCTCTATGAAATACTTACCGACAGGTTGCGTCCCTCGCGACAGGCGGGTTGGGCGGCATTGCTAACCTTGCTTAGAGCTCGTAGCGACGTGCATTCGTGTGCTGATTTGGACATTTGTAATTACTACGTGTTCACTACATGATTGCCGTCGATCACCGTTATTACGTCACAGCTAACGGTACTGTAGACAAAAAAGTAATCATGTTTTTCAACTGTTTTTCATTTTATTCTTGTTCAAAGAGTGTCATTAATTTATATAACAAGTTAGTTTCGCCATTATGTAAGAGCTTTACTCTTTTATTAATTATAACAACACAAATAACGAACGTAATGATTAAATCAACAGAAACAAAAATTAAGCTTTGCGTTGCTAGCCGTACTAGAAAGGCGACGCAGGGGGTGCGGTATGACGAAGCGGGCCGGGAGGTAGCAGCAATGATGAAGTGAACGCGTAGTATGTAGTTACCTTACTGCTTTAGCTGATATAGATACTGTGCTAAAGGGCAACAAAACACGCGCGTTAACTTCCAGTGAAATTGCATCGCGTGCCCATAAATCGTCTGTGAAGTAAATTATTTGAAAATCTATACTTTCCATTGCTGGGGTTGTTTGGATAACTGTCCAGTTAGCCCAGCTCTTTTCTGATATTCCATATAAAAGGGGTTGTTTTCCATCAATTTTCCCCTCGGCATTAAAAGTTTTCGTTGCACTTAGATTATTTATTTCAGTTCTAAAGTTCAACTCAATATATTGCTTAAAGTTTTATTGCATGTACCGAAAAATATTAATCATTGATATGTGACTCATCATAAAGCTAAGCTTCTTTAAAATAAGTTTTTATTAAAAAGAGAAGTGTACCTTATTCAGGTATTAAAATTTAAGTTTGTATCATGTAAATAGCACATTTTTATAACATAACGATACCACACACGACTATCTTGAGATAGTCGTGTCGTGGATGCAATATTTCAACAATCGAGTGAAAACAGAAATAGTTTTTCAAATGTATAATTTTTTCAATAAATAAAAGTAGTCTTTAAATTAAGTCTTTGTTGGATTTCTCAGACTTGTTATAGCAAGCACTAATTAAGAAAAAAAAAAACTCACGGACTTTTACGTTTTATAGGCTCGAAGCCGAACAATAGTAAAAAAGTAGCAAACTCGTAAAACCATGTAATTACATCGGAAAACGTACGACACAACTATTATTTATCACCGACACTGCTCTCATTATTTTTAACGAGCTGCCACAATGTTTCACGTACAAAAATCTGACCAATTTACTGGAAAAATAAAATAGCAAAGTGATTACCCTCCACCAGCGGTGGCAAACAAAAGAAGCCCCTATGACAATGTTCGTGACATAGAGTTACTTGCTCGAAATATCTCGAAAATTGTAATAATCTCATTGTAATTTGGGAAACTACCTACAGTTTTATTTACTTTTTTTTTCAATAATTGATGTAATCCTGCTGTATCCTCCTTTGTGACTTAACATTGCTTGATTCGTAAACGGTACTTAAATAAACGCTATTATTATATATTAACCTAATTAAAGGTCAGAATTTACGCCAAACTTTTGGAAACCCTAGTTTACATACGTCTTTAAGCAAGGGCTGTTTTTTTTCCTTTTAGTCACCAATATGTTTCTTATTTAAGAAAATATAATACCTATCAAGATAGATCAGAAAAAATCGTTATGAATTGCAAACTTCACAGTAATCTCAAAATCATTATTAATAACGATTTCTTTAACCCTTAATGTTCACTTTAATCCATCATTAGCTCTATGGCCGAAAACGTTTTTATAGGTCGGCCATTATTTCACAATAACCAATCAGTGCCACACACGTCACTTGCTTGACGCGCCCATTGAATGACACTTGCGCTGCACTGGAAGCTTATGGATTCAATATTAACGCCAGCAAAAAAACTGACATCCAATGATTGAGCATTTTCCCGAAAAAGGATGACGTTTTTGTGTGTGTGTGACGTACACGAAAACCAGATGCTTTTATTTTATGAATTAAAAAGGCAACTAGGTTTGGAATGTTTTCTATTTCATAATTATTGTAGCATCCCCTTATGATCCAGTGCAAGATTTTTAGGCCGCATCTGTGGGTGGATGTTGCCAGGCCCAGGTCCCTGTTGGCCCCTGAAAACAAGACGAAATATTAAGAAAGGAGTTTGATCAAATAAAAATATAATAACTTTGTTATATTTTATACTTTGTCCGCGTGGACATTCAAGAAAATGCTAAGGGAACCTTGGACCAGGAAAAAAAGTATTATTTAACGTCCTGCCTCGCGTGGCAGCGCGTTTGGTGTAGACGTGCATCGAAAGCCACATTTTTTGCTACGAAAAGTGGAACCGTCTATAAAGTTTAAGTACTATTTTGACGACTTAAGTAGTGCAGTGGTCAACATACTACTACCCGGGTTCGGCCGGGCAAAAATTTAAATAAATAAATAAATAATAAATAAATATTGGACAACATCACAAACTTTGCTCCGATCCCAAAGTAGCTAAAGCACTTGTGTCAAATGATGAATTTTAATTTCTGTGACGGGTCTGGGTGTTACTATGTATAATAAGTATATATTTAAAAAGTATATAAGTAGTATATCAGTTGTCTAGCACCCATATTACAAGCTTTGCTTAGTTTGGGGCTAGATGGCGCTGTGTGGCATTGTCAAAAAAATATAGATATACTAGGTACTTGTTATATAGAGTATATATATTAATAATGAACAAAGGCTTATGCCATTACTATATTTTATATTCATAAAATGAATTAGAAAAGCATGACTGATGACATAACGATTACAACATGCCAATACATTATGTATTTTTTAATCGGGTAATTTTTTGGCACATGTCTCAACAATATTTATGACATGCCTACCTTAGATTAATAAGATGTTTAAAAATTACTTAATGAGCACCAATACAGATAAAAAAACCTTAACCCTATCTACTATCCCAAATTTTTATTCATAGTAAAACTGCACATCATTTTAACCGCATAAAACCTGTTTTTAGTGTAAACATAATTAATTTGCTGTAATTGATGAGCTAGCAAACTTTGCACATTCACACATTGGGCAATTAAACTGAATGATCGTTCATTCGACTAATGGAGAATTATATTTAGTGTGTGGTAGTCTCAAATAAGTTATTTCTGAAATGGTTTTAAAAATTTTAAATGCAAAAAAAAATTATCAGAGATTTATGGCTAGTATCATAGGTTTCGGATAGGACAAATGAAAATGCCCAATTCCTGCCCCAAGGATTCTTAAAAGTTACAATATGAAATGTTTATTAAAAGTATTTAATAAAATTATGAATACTAGCAACAAATTATAAATTCAAACAAAGCAGCGGATAAAAAGTCAACATTTATTAGTTTTTATCAGCATTCTATGCCGTTTTCGGACGTCCAGTTTTAGTCTTATCTATCAGTGTTGCCAACAAACACCTTAATGGACTAAGTCTAACACTTTTTATTCACAAAGATAGTTCTTAAGGCTCCGTTATGCGAAAACATTTGTCTCTGTCTTTTTCTTTAAGAATCTGTCCTAAGAATCTGTTAAAAATATGTATCAGTTTTTTCAAGGTATCTATTATATTCAGTCACACGCTGCAAATTGTAGCATTGTTTAACTAGTTAGGTAAAAAAAACTTTCCGTACAAAAAACTTAAGGATAGAACAGGGTTATTGTAAAATAAAAAGCTTTCGTTATGGTATGTTTGTACCCTTATAACTTAAATGTCTGATCTTTAGCATAGTTCGTGTTTTATAATTTCAAGAGTACAAATAATAATCTATCAACTAACATATAATTCATTTGTGTAACTGAAAAAAATCTGGTGGGGCTTGGAGTCATATAAATCTTGGCATTGTCCTTAGAAAATGGAACAGAATTTCTATGAAATTACCTGTTCAGTAATTTAATTATAACATAACTGGAACCAGTGAAACTGATTCTTAATAAGCCTCTTATCTGAAGTCTCAATTAAAAATAAAGATGACGACTTGCTTCGTTGTTTCACGTTAATTGGAAAACAAAAGTAATTATAGCATAATTTGATTAACATACTTCAGTTCTTCTCTTTATTACAACACAACAAGTAGCATTAATATTAAATCTGAATCAACGCGTAGGTACTACTTTATTCCAAAAATACCCAGTGATAATTTGACAAATTGGATTGATCTTATGAGTTCTGTCCTACAATACTCTGTTATTCTATCATCTTAAATTTATTAGTTTATATTTTCAAGTTAAAATGAAATTACTTAAATGTTATGTATAATATATATAGGTACTAGATTTCTAGTAACTAACTAACCTATTAGCTAACCCATTTGAGTAGTTAGATTCGAGTTGTTTTTCTAGTACTTAATTATATAATTCAACGTAATTATAGAGGTATAGAGAATGTTCAAAAATCTAAAATTTATATTTAGTTAACATTTAGTTTTACTAAGCTATACAGCTATCAGGGGAAAGGCAACAGTGTCATCTAAAAAACTTAGTCCTACTACGATCGCCAACGCACCTGCCAAACGTGATGTTAAAACATTGTCCTGCAGATCAAAAATAAATGTGAGTTCTTGATCAATGTTCTGCTAAGTTCACTAACATGCAAGCGTGGCAAAAAGGTTCTAGAATGGTGACCACGCATAATACGACGCTCCGTAGGTAGGCCCCCGACAAGGTGGACCAACGATCTGGTGAGGGTCGCGGGAAGCCGCTGGATGCGGGCAGCACAGGACCAATCGGTGTGGAGATCCTTGAGGGAGGCCAATCAATAATGCTAGATTAGAATCAGTATTATTAATTCAACATAATATAAATATTATTTCCCTAAAGGATTTTCGTAAGCAGCGGATGTTTCCTCGTAATGGTCTTCGATATGAGCAGTGGGAGTCGTGCGACTGATATGATGAAGCTATTATTCAATATCATGTGTGAATGTAGCAGTAGTGATTGTGCTACACGTTGTCTACAGCGTAGGTTACGTCTTACTTTAACAACCGCTATTACACAGCTTACAAAGCTCATGGCACTGAATCTCCCATAAAAATCTCAAAACAAACTTTTACCGCTAACCATATAAACCAGCGCTTAAAATAACAATTTTGAGGCCCACCTTTATCCAATATGAAAACAGGGTGTAAATAAATCAAGACATCAAAAAACACCTGAAACTCAATAAGAGTGTATTCATTCACCGTAAAAGAGGAAGAAAACGATAACCTCGATAGGATATCCGGTTACGCACTCCAATCAAAGATGGTGAGCAAATTGCGCGAAGCTGAGGAAGATCAGACGTATAAAGGGTGACAAATTCCAATTTTCCGTAACGTTCGGGATGGGAGCCGAGATGATTGAGTTGTCTGAATGGCGCCACAGTCTAAGAAAAGGTAGCTGGTCAAGTACATATACAAGAGGCTTTGTATAAAAAATATAATAAATTGAAGTAAACGTAAAAAAGCAATGACATTCTTTTCATAATTTTTAAGATGAGTATTTACACTCAGCTGTTATAAACCCGATATAACATTTATCCATTACTTGTTACTTTTTGCACGCTAATCGCAATTTTATACGTACAATTTTATGAAGACCTTGAGTAGCCACCATCGACGATAGTCCGAATTACTGAAGCAACTGTGTAAACAACCTCAAAGGTAAGGAGTTTTTTTTTTTAATTTTTTCATTCAGTGTTGGTTTACGCACGATTTAACTCCTGAGGATGCTCCGGGTTGGGGCGAAACACGTGTAGAGTAGTCTAATTGGTGAAGGTGCAAGGTGTGTCGCTGTCATGCTAAATGCAAGTATTGTGCACTGATATTTTTGTGGTGTGCATGTGCATTTTTTTGCGGGCGGGCGGGCGGTGCTTCCTGCATATATTTTTTGCGGGAGTAAGCTACATATATTTCACTTTTCACAATGGTAAGGAGTTTGACGACCTCCGTGGTCTAGTGGCTTTGTACACCGGTTTTCAAGGTCACCATCAAGGTTCGATCCCCGGATGGGTCAATTAAGAAAAATAACTTTTTTATATTGGCTCATGTCTGGGTGTTAGTGATACCACCGTTGTCTCTGATTTCTATAACACAAGTGCTTTAGCTACTTACTTTGGAAACGGAGCAATGTATGTGATGTTGTCAAACATAAAAAGGAGCAATAAAATCGATGCAATAAAGCACTGACAAATGAATGTTTCGGATTTCTAATGCGCCCCGGCTCCAACGCTGGCAAATTCATCGTACGTTGGCGGTTTTGTAACACATGCTTCAAAGAGTTTCCTTCAAAAGCATCAACGAACGATGCATTGGCCAACGTTGGGGCCAACGTGTGGAGCCGGGGTGAATCTACATAATAAAGCCTTACTGTCCAGTAGTCTTTAACAACTTGCGCGGTTTTGTAAGAATCAGATAAGCATAATCATTGTAAAATAGTTTCCTTTTTATTTTAATTTATTCCTTCAAGCACACGTCTCACCTTAAAAGCCATAAGCAATGATCTTTATGGCATTAGCTTAAAGCATTCGGTCTCCAATTACAGTGGTAAAGCAACTTTTGCGAAGGTCGGTCGTTGGTTGGGTGATCAAAATCCCGTGCTCTTCCATGATTCGTAAAGTTCGTTTAGCCGTTAGTCCTGGCTGCATTTACAGTAGTTAACACCAAACTATATACATTAGACAACATGGTGGGTTAGGGTGCGTCCTCTTTATCCAGAGAAGGAAATACTGTGTCCCAGCAGAGGGGATATTAAATGACTGATGACTGATGATGAAATAAGTAAACTTTCTTTTTGATAACTAGCGGCCGCCCGCGACTTCGTCTGTGTGGAGAGTTTTTTCTATCCCTCCCTCGGGAACAGTTCTTTTTTTCGGGATGAAAGGCAAGGCCCTTGACAACGTGTAAGTATGCAAATTTTCAAGTTGATCAGTTGAGTAGTAAAGACGTGAAGGCATAACAAACAAACAAATAAACAAACTTACATTCCCATTAATAATATTAGTTAGGATGTATTGATGAAGTTAAAAACGGATTAAAAGTAACTTGGCGAACTGTGTGATTGTAGGCTGTAACACTCGGCTGTATAGTATCGGCTACTGGTTGGGTTTTTGTTCTGCTTTATCCACTGACCTTTTTTTCAACCCTTTCTATATCCACCTCTTTAGTACATTTGCAGCTGCGATTTCTTTTTTTTTATCTATCTGTAGCTAATAACATGCGAACTAGATTCAAGTTGAGTTAACGACGCGGAGTGGCTTATAACCACGAAAGCTGAATTTAGGCTATAAAAATATTTTTTTCAGAGTCACGAATGCAGTTATTAGTAAAAGCTACCTTCGCTAATGTCAGCTGTTGGTTCCAGCCTCAACCTTAATAAACCTTTACTTACTTTTTATACTACCTGCTCGTCAATGGCATATTATGTGTCATGCAAACCTTTCCTAAAGTAAGTCATTTTTCCTATGGGTGATTTGAATTTGGAATGTAACCTATGTAGTCGTGCTTGATCGAGGTTGATTTCAAAAATGTTAAGGTGCAATGAGATTTTATTCAGAGTTAGGCTGTATGTTGACGACCTCCGTGGTCGAGTGGCTTTGTACACCGGTTTTCAAGGTGTCGCCATCTCTGAGGTCCCGGGTTCGATCCCCGGTTGGGTCAATTTAGAAAACGAACTTTTCTATATTGGCGTAGGTCTGGGTGTTTGTGATACCACCGTTGTCTCTGATTTTAATAACACAAGTGCTTTAGCTACTTACTTTGGAATCGGAGCAATATATGTGTATTTATTTATTTATTTATGTTATCATTTTTTTGCACTGCCTACAAATTAGAAAAAAGAAAAACATGAAAACTTTTTATGAAATTCATTTTCACCCGCGCACCAAGAAGGATTTATTCGAATGACGAACTGACCACTACAGAATGTCGAATAGACGACAATTTTTTTTTTAAATATATACTTAAGAACTATCTTTATAACAGTCATTGGTTTCAATTGCCTCGAATGTATAAAAAGTAGAGTATGCATCGCGGGCTTAAATGTGTATTTGTCTTGGGCGATCTTGAACACCTCGTACCTACTCAGGATTCTAGCCTTAACTCCCTCGCTCCGCTCGGGAGTTAACCATGGAATCCCTCGTGCTCGGGGTTCAATATAGCGCCCGTGACATAATACACTACTTTAAGCCCTTATTGCATAATCTACTATATTTTACACTACACAGCGGCTATAGACACTGCTTCTTGATTACTCCGTTTCGCCCTACCTATTTTTTTGTTTTTAAGTTAACCCTATAATTTGACGTCTATACAAATTTTATTACTAGAACGTAACTTTGACCATGCCATAATCTTCCCTCACCATTTCCTTCAGTATAACAAACGCTCGTTCATTACCGCAAACCTGTCTAGAGCCCAACCGTTCCCCTTTGTACCGAATATTTTGCACAATTCCCCGTAAAATACTGGGCATTGTACTTACAACTCCCCGCTGTTTGCACAGCCCCTGGTAGTGAAAGCTTAATGAAATCGATTATCATCCGATTGTAGGCAATAAATTAGCGGAAACCTATTCGACTGATGCAACGTATCGATACAGTCATTCGCACATTGAATCACGCGATTCCGATAAGTCAGGTAGCATTCGATTGTCAGTAGCTATTGACGGAATAATCGAATCATCAAATATTGAACGTGCATTGTGACGCACGTAAAGCGCCCTTATGCATTTGGTGCCATAAACCCAAGTGGACTGCGGTGGGTTAAAATGGCAACTTTCTTCCTAGGCAATCACTTTTTCCCTATTTATTTCATTTGGATTAACAAAATATCATTATTTTATTTAATTTTTTGTTTTAACACGTAAAGGGTCTGAAGTGCATCTGTGTAATGTAGGAGTACGTTAAGGGTAAATGGATTTAAAGTTGATTAAAATTTATGCCAGTCCTGATGCAACAATACCGCAAAAGAAGAATACTTTTAAAGTCCGTTTGTGAAAATAGTTTGTGGTTATAAAAAAGCGTCATAAATATTCGTTTTCCAAGAATCAGTCGAACGCGCATTAAAAGATATTTATCGCAAATTGCGAAATGAAACTGCACACCAAATTAATCACCGTGACGCAAAGCTTATCTTTAGAAAAAATCGCAGAGATTTATGCGAATTCACGAGAAGGAGTCGTAAATTTACAATTCCTGTGGTCTATGATATATTACGCCGTACATTTATTGACCGAGCGAGCGCAAAGCGCGAGCGAAGCGTCTCTGCTTCAGCTTGGCCAAAAATTCTTACGTATGTCTGTCTTCGTCTGTCCCTCTGCTCTCCCCTACAGGTCACATTTCTCCACCGATTCTCGTGAAATTGGTTCGGTACTTATATTTCTTTTTGTCGAGCTAGTTTTTCAAAATATTGTGAAAATAAAATTTACCCATTAAAAAAACAAAATTAGAAGCGCCATCTAGCTTCGAATAGATATCATAAAAGAATACCCAACCTACCCAACAGCACATAGTACTGCTTTCCAAAAGCAGTGTCAACCTCGTGGCGACATCTATTAGATTAATTTTTAAACAACATACAATTTCAGCAAGGTCTAGAGCTCACTGAGCCACTAGTATAATTCTGTTTATTTCTTCGTATGAAAATAAACTTTTCAATGGCATACGCCAAAAAAAATTCGCTACTTCAAAATATTTCCTTATTACAAATAGTTTTTCTGATGGACTCACGCATCAATTAGCTTAAACTTTATGAAAAAAGGTTTTATAATGATGTTATTGCACTAGAACAAACAATGCCAAGGACGAAAGTTTGGTTTTCGTCTTACCTAGTACATACTGAGACAAGTTGTTAAATTACAAAATATAGCACTATGATTGCACAAAGTATGTTACAGTTGTTTTATCTCGCGAATGCGGTTCGGCTATGAATATTGCTATGTTAGGCGAGCACAGTTTATTATAGATTTTTATGGCGTTAACGTGTGGTCCCGAACTATGGAGTTTTAGATTAGATTGAGGTAAGGCTAAGCGGTTCTTATGTCTTAGATTCATTGTTCCGGTGTAGCAGTCTTTTACTTGGGGGAATAAGTGAATGTTATTTCTGACGAATTTACAGATTTCTAATATATATAGGTGTGCATAATATGAGAGAGCGTGCAGACTAAAACAGTGTACATGTGCACGCCTAACAATATTCAGAGCCGAACCGCATTCGAGAAATATGTCTACTTTTTCAGACAAATGATGTCATGTGTGTTCCAAAAAAAAGCATAAATCTTCGATAAAGGCGACCTCATACGATCCGATTCAAACACCAAGAACCTTTTGATAGTCTATTTAATTTACGACTCTGATTAAAGTACCAACGTTTGTGGCCATTTTTACGAGCGCCAACCTTTTAGGCTTATCTCAATAGTGATTCGGTAATTAATTTTCGGTATCAATTTCATTACTTTTTCGATCGTTAACCGTGAAAACAACGTCTCTTGTATTGCTTATCGCTTATCAGTCTTATCACTTTTGTCAGATTCCTTATGCTTGGAAGATTTATATAGAACCATCATGTCATTTATTATTAGTAGATGAAATTAATAAAGTAACATTACAGATCACACCTTAATGCATTAATTTGAGTATTTAAAAACACAAACCAAAATGTTAAAACAAGCAAGAAATAATTTGTGTGATCTTCTTATTTTTGACTTAGTTAGTTGAATAACTAAAGTTGTTATTCAACAGTGTGTCTTATCTATTTCTACTTGCCCAAGAGACATTAAAAACTTTTTAAATATTATTGAAAAGAAAAAAAGTTTTTTGAATCAAAGTAGGACCTATTATTACACGTTTCAAAAGACTAAAAATAAAAATAATATTCAGACCAAGCCATTACCTCAATAACATTTTTTAACTGAGCCCCAGAATATTTGACAAAGCTTAATCCCTTATCCGATCTGATTTACCAATATAGAATCCGCAAGCTCTTTTGAACACAAAAAGTTAATTAAAGCATAGAATAAATAATGTATGTATAAAGGTCTGAGAACACTGAATGACGAGAGACCACGCCTTTTGCGTATCACCGATTTATATAGGTCGACATGCACCCAGCCTTCTGCTTGTTTTTAAGTTTTTATTATGAGGTGAATGTGGTTCTGCAAAATTTAAATTTACCCATCATTTGGGTATTTGGCAAAGATGGGGACCCATGTATTCATTGAAATGAAACATTATTATGGGTGTAAGGCAAACTCAATACTAAAACTTTTGCTTTTGCACAATTTTTTTATCCACATTATACGTAGTAGATTCAGTAGCTAGATTTTGTCTTCTAATTAACATTATTCAATTTAACTCAATAATAATTATTAAAATCAGAACGCAGCTATAAAATAATTTAATAAACTTGAATACATTTTTATAAAATTTTCGAGCGGGTAATTTCATAAAAATATGAGCAGCCTTTTGCTTTAGTCCTCCCGTGACCACGGCCCCTGGAAAGGTGTCGAAACGTCGGGAATTCTAAAAATACAATAAATACAAACTAAATAATTCTAAAACAACACCTGAATTAATAATATACGCGCTGTAATCCGTAAAAAGTGTTTTATTTCACATTATACTATCTTCCAGGTGAGAGATCTGAAAACATTTTACTTTACATAAATATTGTTTGAACTTTGACAAGAAACATTTAAGATCTTATTTGTAACGTAACATGACACCACTACTTTCTTGTGCAAACTATCTTTTAATTAGAAACTTTTAACTCCATAAACGAGCATTTAACCTCCTAAACGAGGAATCTACCAAAAAAAGCTTTAATCTCTGGTAATCAATACTAAAACGTGGGTGTCGGGAACTGCTAGCGATAAATTACTATTAATAAAAAGTTTAAAAAAGCGGTGTAGGTGTGAAACCTTGGCGGTATTCACACGGGTCCACTTGGCAGGCGATTTTAGTCAATTAGCGTTTTTTATCGACAATCGCTTGTAAAATCGAATCGCCACCTTATTGAAATTAGGTTTGCGATTAGATTTTCCAAGCGATTGACGATAAAAAGCGCTAATTGCCACCGATGATGTTGGTTTACGCACGATCTAACTCCTGAGGATGCTCCAGGTTGGGGCGAAACACGTGTAGATTTTTGCAGGCGGGCGGGCGGTGCATCTTGCATATATTTTTTGCGGGAGTAAACTACATATATTTCTCTTTTCACAATGGTTTTTATTGACCATCAGCCATTTTTAATGATTTTTAATGGGCACAAGCCTTCCTTATAGGCTAAGAAAGAGGATGGGCATAACCCCCCACGCGGGCCCAATGCGAATTAGTGGGTGTTAACGTCTGCAAATGCACCCGGGACCAACGGTTTAACGTGCCTATCGAATAATAAAGGAGCTCGAGATAGTAAATTTTGGTCACCCATCCTGTGACCCTTGCGAAAGTTGCTTAACTTCCGCAACCGCTGGGCCAGGCACTAAACCACTGCGCTATAGAGCTCCTCAAATACATCACACAATCGACATTTAACTTTAGTTAAGTGTACCAAGTTTGTGAAAACAAATTTTGTTAACATCCTCGATATTTTAGTAAACGCAATTATAATGATTACTTCCAAAAACTAAATCTGTTCAACGAACTTCCTTCAAATTTTGGAAACTATTAAATTTATCTTAAAATCAATACTGTAATTGGTTTTGTATAGATTTTCTTTGCGCTGTACCCAACTTTACTAATTATCTTCAAATTAATTAAATTATCCAATTTACTAGTATAATAACATTCAATTTGTTTTGGTAAAGGTTTGGTTTGAATAGTTCAAATGTTTTAAACAACTCAATTAAATTATACATAGAGTTTCTTTGATGTAAAGGTTCAATGTTCTCTATTGAATATGCTTTTTAAACCTTACTGTAAAACAAATGTTTTTATATAGAGTTATACAAAACTGTGACGATAAAAATGACAATTAGATATACCTAAATAGTTTTCAAAAAGAATAGAGACTATAAGCTAAGAAAAAACTCCCTTGCATACAAAAACCCAAAATGGCTCCCGTTCTAAAAAAACCAACCCTTCAATGGCTTCAGAGGATGCCAAAGGATATCCCTCTATCACCAGACGGCGTCTATTGCACTTTGCACAACATAAAAGCCCATCTAGGAACTGCGAACAATACGGATTCCTAGTATACAGTGGTAGTATTTGCAGGCTGCGTAGTTATGACATTAATTAAGTCCAGTCAAGTTAGTCGTTCTCTGCCGAGTGAGTCGCTCTGGCTTAACCAACCATGGTAAGACGAAGTTGCTAAAACTTTCGATGGAACTTGACATCTGTAGTCTTGCGAGTACTTAAGGCGGAGTAGCTGATATCCATTACCCTGGTTGCCTATTTCCTGTGTATAACTTGAGTAGTATCACAAGACAAAATTAAATGAGGTTGCGGAGACCACAAAGAAAGTTAGTGAAATCTGCGCATGAAAACCTGTACTTTTTTCTCCTAAATTATTAATTTGCAGAAAACAGTTTCTTCTTATAAACTTAGGCGCTCTCTCCACGGGCGAGAGAATCGCGACGTAAGCGCTTCTTCTATCGTCGCATCGCCGCGATAACACCGCCGTGATGGAGACGCATTCATAGAGAGTATATAGAAATACGTGGCACGACGATAATATCGCCGCTATTCTCTCGCTCCTGGAGATGGCGCCTTATCAACTTACGCGACCATGGACCATAGGCAATTTGCTACACCAAAAGTAAACTTCAACAACAATGCCAATGCTAGGCAGTGTTGCTAACGTACGCTATTTGTCGCCATTTTGAATCGGGACTTTTATCGGCGACGAAAAAATCTGAAAGGCGACTTGTTTCCTTTTAGGCTACTTCAGTTCAGGGACATACTCGCAATGTTTTATAGTGGTATAAATAGATTGCGATTTGTCGCCATTTTGACTCGGGACTTTTATCGGCGTCGAAAAAATCTGAAAGCGACTGGTTTCCTTTTAGGCTACTTCAGTTCAGGGACATACTCGCAATGTTTTATAGTGGTATAAATAGATTGATAAAAAGTATATTTTTATTTTAGTCTAGCGATATTTTGGCGTAACTACTTTACGTATCTGAAATTAGGCTACATTAGGCTACTTAAGCTGTGAAAAATTGCAACACTGATGCTAAGTACGAGTATCTCGTTTCATTTCCGTTTTCACCGTGAAGACCGCCCTTTAGGCAACGTATAAAAAACACTAAGGAAAAGTTTCGTAACCAATTAAGATGTTCGTTTCATACAAAAATGTTTGCATGCCTTTAGAGTTTATTTGTGATGGTGACAAAGAAAATGGATGCGGCATGTTTTTCAATATTATTATTTCTCGACATTCTAGTAAGACAAGTAAGTTTTACTTTATTTGTAATACATTTTGGTATGTTGTTAGATTGCGATCTATATTTAAACAGTGTGTACATTTTTGTACCAATAAAATTGTAATCGGTGTTGTGGAATAATAAAGGAATAAACTATCACCTGTTCATTCTTCATAAGTAAGAGTATAGATATCATAGATCTACACGAACTTTGCAATAACATTCTGCATTAAGTATAAAAATAACACCTAAAAAGACTACCATATCCGCCAGGAATTAAGTAAGACATCTCATTTTCATTCAGAGCCTTTCTTGCTCCGAACATATAACTTACAGTTTAATCTCTTGAGAATCTTTTTAAAGTACCATAAGAAGCCATAATTCGAGTGTTATCTGCTTCTTGTCACTCATCAATATACGGTAGAAATGTTCATTAACTATTAATTTTGTATACATTACAGTAATGGCCTAACTGATATTTTAATTATGAACGTTAAGGTTAGAACACATTGATATACATCAAATACATCGAATAATTATTTGATTTGGTAAGTGTCGCTTGCAATGATAAATATTCCGCATATTATCCAACTAATATATTATATTATGTATTAGTATTCGTTTATATAAATTCTCCTGTATTCAAAAAGCAAGCGCACCAATGTATAAACAGCCCAGCTTAACTTTTTATGTATGTTACTTTTAAGATAAATAATATTAGAAAAAATACTAGAAAAAATCGACTCACCCGTAGCACCTCAGACGGGACTCGAAACCGCACCCTTGGGATTCCGGCCCAATGCACTGACCAATTATGCTACCGAGTCGCTAGTGGGAGCGGCGAAATTTTCTAGTACTTTTAACTTCTTCGATGCAAGCCAGCGCAATTTCATCAATGCGAGGAAATACCCCCACATTCGAAAGAAACATCTTTCCAGATGTTTTGACAATCGATAAAGATGAAACAGCTATATAATTATTAAATATAGATTTTTCGCATTCACAATGCTATTTTTGCATTGGGCCGGAATCCCAAGGGTGCGGGTTCGAGTCCCGTGTGAGGTGCTACGGGTGAGTCGATTTTTTCTTTCTTTTTTTTCGCGATTTCAAAGTTGGTCCCTTAGTAAAAGTTGTTCAGTTTGATGGTCCCTATCTACCATATTCGGCATTAGGGGTACTTTTGTAACACGTTGTATAAGACCAGTTTTTTTTTTATGTTTGTAATCGTAATTGTTATTATTTGTGTTTAATAGTTTGTCTTTTATATTTGTCTAACTATTGTAACATGGCGTGGTATTTTGTGTTAATAAAAAAATCTCCCTCTCTCTCTCCCTCTCTAAAATTTATAAATATGAATGTTTGGATGTTTATTACTTAATCACGAAAAAACGTCTGAACGGATTCGAATTTGGCACACAGATAGTTTATAGCTTGGATTAAAACATAGAATACTTTTTATCCTGTTCAAAGGTTCCCTAGTGATATTCCTAATATCCACGCGGACGAAGTCGCAGGCGGAAGCTAGTTCCTAAACTAATCGATCGTCAAACGTACATCAATATAAAGTTCCTGATCAGAACCTATGATTGACATTAATGACAAATAAAATAAAAGCTATTTTAGTTAAAAAGTGTTATCAAACGAAGAATCGTTCAAACTCAATTTTCAAGAAAAAGACAATAAATGTTTTAGAATTAATACGAACAGAGTTTTACTTCAGCGAAATATGCCTTTTTTTGTAGCTATACTTTAAAATGTGTCCTAATAAACTATATGACGACCTCCGTAGTCGAGTGGCTTTGTACACCGGTTTTCAAGGTGTCGCCATCTCTGAGGTCCCGGGTTCGATCCCCGGTTCGGTCGATTTAGAAAACGATTTTTTCTGTATTGGCTAAGGTCTGGGTGTTTGTGACACCTCCGTTGTCTCTGATTTTCATAACACAAGTGCCTTAGTTACTTACTTTGAAATCAGAGCAATGCATGTGATATTGTCAAATATTATTATATTATATTATCAATAGTGTATACCAACCTTAAGCAGTTTCGTTTGCATTCATTAATGAATTTGTTCAATGCTTTATGAATAGAATATTTGACATCAGTGGCATAAGGTAATAAGTAAATTAAACTATTTTAAATATTTCGCTACTGCTCATGTAATGATTTATTTAAATTGTCAGAAACTTAAACAATTTTTTTTTAATGTTCAACGATTAAAGTAAGCTGTTCTCAAATTGTCCTCTGTTATTATTTTCTCTGAAATAAGTTATTAAATGAGTTTTACATAAACAAATACGACAAAATTAATGAGTGCGGCAATAAAATATTCCAAACGTTTCTTACACGCAAGTTTCGCGCATGTTTTATGCAACCGAAAAAAAACACAAAATTTTATACATTATTGTAAACTATGTATACTTAGAAGAAAAAATAATGCGATATACAAACTAACTTAGTTATTCAACGTTAAGGAAAGGTATAATTTTATGACGAAGTATTCAAACATGAAACGATTAAATTATTCTTAGTCACATCTAAGGTGTATTAATAAGGAATAATCTGTGAATGAAGAGAGGTCAGAAAGTTCTTTTTAAGTAATGGGTTCCGTGTAATATTTAAAAGAAATGCAACGCAACATCCGATATGTATTTTTATAAAAAAAATCTAGATAGAATTTTTTTTTAATCCCTTATGTTGTGATCGAGTACGTTTTCCACAACCTTCTTCGTTTTAGTTCGTTTAAGCAAAACATTTTTATATTATAAAATTAAAATTAGCTTTAATTGTGGAATCTGAAATCGTGGGACAGATGGGAAGATTATTACTTAGTTTAACTTATTGAATGGGATCCAAAGATATCACACTGCGAAATTTATTTCTAATTTGGATTACATAACTTATACTATACTAGAATGTACTAACACCGAACTAGCTCTAAAACAGGTCTCTTTTTAATCCTACCTGTTTGCAGCTTATCTCAGCGTCGATTAAGGCCGTATACGTGTTTTATAGTCGGCTATTTAAAGCTAGGCACTGCAAAAAATTCCAACGCAACATGAGGTTGAAAAATAAGTCGAAATTAGATTTTTGGTTGAAACTATTGATTTTAATTTTGTGTTTTGATACGTACAAAATAAAAAAACGGTCAAGAGTTAGTCGGACTCGCGCACCGAGGGTTCCGTACCATTACATATAAATACACTGCGCTGCGGTGTAGAATACTGCAGTTTATGGTCAGCGCCATCTCTTGACCGATAGTAGAACTAATGTTATTTATAATTAGAGCTATGCGGCCTTAAAAAAGGAACAAATGTTGATGATGTGCAAACAGCGTTCTTTCATATGGTACCCTAGTAGTCCCAAAAAAATAAAAATATATTTTTATTTCTTTCTTAATTTCAAAATAGTTTGGCAAACGTCATCTAAAACCATTCTGGTAGTATTAGTAGTTCTTGAGATATCCAGCTGTGACAGACAGACAGACAGACTAAGTCGCACCACAAGGGTTAACTTAAACTACCAATTTAATAAATAGGTACTATGTTACTGTCGCTTAAAATTTGAAGATTCAAGAGTTTAAAGTTTTTTTCATGATTTTACATAATTTGATATTGTGGTTAAACAAACTATTTAGTTGAATAAGTATAATAAGTTTTCCATCAATAATCCAATTTTTCTTGATGTAATTTTATTGCATAGAGATAACAAAGAAACTTAATATCTGTGCCTGTATTATGAGTTTGCACAGTTACGCTATTAGATAGCAATTGTAGCATATATCTATTCTGCCACTGTAGTAAGCTATTTTGTATGCAATTTGGCACAGCGCTCCTGACGGCAACTACTACTATAGTAAGCGTAAACTCATAATACGCATACTAAGGTAAAAATAGTTTTTGACGGGTTTTCAAGAAACACCTCGCCTTAAATACATCGATAGGCAGAATATGTACGAGATACGTGATCGAGCATATTAATGCTACGGATGCGCGAGCGCAACCAACGCACTAATTACTTGCACTTGACTTATAGTACATATTGTATAAAAATATAATAAATCTGTCGTGCAGAAAGATCTCGCTTCACATTACTTTTACAACCGCCCCTGTGGTCTTGTGACTCGCTCATCCGTTTAAGATGCAGGGGCCCGGGTTTGATTCCCAGGAGGGAGGTACATTTGTATTCTGTTTGGTTCTACGTCTGACACCATTACACCACTTTAATATTGTTGTGTTACGCAGTCCGAGGCAATACAGCCACTTATCCTCTGTGATTGAGGATTCCGGATGTAGTGTGCTTCCACCTTCGACCTTATCAACACTTTACATTACGGCGACATAAAGGCAAAACACTGCCCACTTGCTTATAAAAAATATCAATGAAGTACCTATAAATGATCTCACAATATTACTAAAACACAAAGTCCACTTTCATTTGTTTGCAATAAAGATCGAAACTTCTTTTGAACTGACAGTTTAAATATAAAAAACGGTCAAGAGCGAGTCGGACTTGCGCATCAAGGGTTCCGTACCGTACAAAAATGTTTACTATTGAGAGACATCGTTTTATTTTTCCTGCAACCTTTACATAAACTTCTATCACATAAAATAATTTCAGATTTTTCTCTATGCAAACTTCAGAGATAAGGTATTTTTTTACATATTTCATTAACAGCCGAAAACTATGCAAAAAAAATACTATGAAAAATTTTTGAGAATATGCAAGCAGCGCTCTTTCATATAATACCCCATATGCCCTAGTAGCTTCACTTCGAATTTTTAAGACAAGAGGGTTGCAGTCCCTGTTGCAAAAAATATTTTTTTTATTTCTCTCTTATTTGCAAAATAGTTGGGCAAACGTCATCTATAACTATTCTAAATTTAAAGTTGACAGCATTAGTAGTTCTCGAGATATCCAGCTGTGACAGACAAACAGACAGAAGAACTGAGAGTCGCACCATATGGGTTTCTTTTTACCATTTTGGTACGGAACCCTAAAAACAGCTCGATGCACTGAAAGCTATCGAATGATTGGAACGGCGACCCAGTTTGCTGTTTTATTTGCAGATACAAAACGATTTCCATTGGTAATAATTTATATTAGTTTTATTATTCACGTATTAATCATGCCAGTATTTACGCATGCAATATTGAATGAAATTTAAAGTTTTGCTTGTAGATGCTTGTGTCAGTATTATATGAATAAATAATTTAACTTGTTGGCTATAATGTCCGGATTACACAAGGATTGTTTTTGAAGCCAGTTTCAATAAGCCAACAAGCCAGTACTGCACTGGCTTTCTGTCCTAGCTTAGGACATGCTTTTTCTCTCGTTTACTGGCCTAAATGAAGTCAGTTCTCGTTCGTTTACTTGCTTTGAGATGAATCCAGAGTGACTGGTTTGCTGGCTTACTGATACTGTCTTGGTATTCAGGCTTCAAAAACTGTCCTCGTGTAATTCAGACATAAGTCTTGAATGTCCACTGCTGGTGAGTTTAGCTTGTGCCTAGTTAGGTAAATTATCGAAGGACTAAAGTTTGCACGCAACTTGCATAGTGGAAACGTAAACACGCATGCAGGCTGCAAGTTTAATTCAGGTAGTTTTGACGTCATTCCTGCTAGCAATAACTTGCATAATGGAAACACGGCTTTAATAAGTCAGGTAACAAATTAATAAGTCGGGTATCACTTTCATGATTTTAATACATCATAAGAACCTATGTATCTTACATGCAGGCGAGTGTAAACGTCATGTGAATAAACAACAAAATGTGACATGGTTATACAGTATATTGCAGGAGACTGCATTCTCGCTAAAGTGCGCCCATGTGCAAGCGACTCGGAATTCACGATTTTGCCGTCCAGTGTCCGGTTGGGTGCAAGGGCTAATTTCGCAAGCCATGCATAATTTTGGCAACAAAACTTCGGTCTTGCATTTCGCTCCATACAAAATGTTGTTGACATTTTCAGCTTGTGCAAGTAAGAGTACATTGTTTTGACGTGAACAACAACTGTTAGTAGAGTTAATTATTTATACTAAAATGTGTATTTAAAATGTGTTATGATATAATGTCGGCCACAAAAGTGGGTGCATACGGTAGATATTTAATATCAGGTGTCTTGTGGAAGTCCATTATAATTAATGAAAAATAATATTTGGCAATAAGTTTCACGTATCGGTGCTTGGCTTTGCACGGTCTAACAGTTTATCGAGAGTCAACCGTCAAAATACATTGTCTTTTGACAGTTAAACGTGATTAATAGTTATATCATATCGCGTTTCGGTGGTCATGCTAGGGTGGCTGATGATGCTCCGTGTAGGGAGAAAACACGTGTAAAGTAATGTGTGAAACGTGTTTCTGCATTTATTTGCGGGCGGGCGGGCGGTACATGACTTCTTGCATGTTTTTTCATTCCATGTGTGGAAGTTATTGCAAAATATTGTTTTTGAATAAGTTAGATACTTTTTGATAATTTACGCTAATTTATTATTCCGTTCTTATAAGGTGGTATCTACTATCGAGCGTTACAGTAGGTGTGACAAGTTCTATAGTTTTCAGTCACTTTGGAACAAATTATTAACGGATATGTCCATAATTTTTACATATTTACTTATTAATATTCAAAAGATTTGATTGCAAATCACACATTAAACAGAGTAACATCGATAATATTATTTTTACGTACATTTGACCATCAATATTCGAAGGTCTACCATTTGGAGATCGGCGCAATAATGCTGACACAGCGATAATATCATGATTGAAGTGTTTCGTAAATATTTAGCTATGATTTTGATCGAGGTAAAAGCATCAGATTTTGATAACATGTACGATAAATTATTCAAATTATAACGTATTTATTTAAAGTTTATTGCAAACATAGCAAATGGCGGACTTAATTCATTAATGCCCGAGTGGCCTAATGCGGCAGGACAACAATAGAATATCTATTGTGTCTCATTTTCCGGGCCTTAATGGGTTAAAGTTATTTATGTTATTAGGGGCGTCTATTAACTACTTGAGGCATTTTTATGTCGAGCAAAATCTCACCCAATATCTTGAGGGGAGAGGAGGCCTGGGTACAAAATCTCGCAGAAACAGCATAGCAAGAAAATTAGGTTAAATTAAGTAAATCATTTTTTTACCAAAATACGACCAAATCCTAATACAATAACGGTTACTTTTATATCAACTCACCTTTTACAAATACGCATTTTGAAAAGTCTAACGTGAGAATTATAGGGGGGAGGGGTCCAAAAATCGCCAAAATCACCTCACGTAAGTGGGCGCCCCCTTTTGTGAAATGTATAGATTTCTTGAATAAGAATGTATTGTTAAATCACTAGCCTGTCGATTCTGTAACCAAACTCGAACCTCACTTCGAATCTCACTTCACTGCGCGGGAATTTTAAATCATAAATGATATGCTGTTTTTTGCAACCGGTAGAGTAGCTTATACAACGTGTTTCAAAATAACCCCTAATGCCGAATATGGTAGATAGAGACCATCAAACTGAATAATTTTTACTATGGCGCAAACTCTGAAATCGCGAAGAAAAAAATCAGCTGTTTCATACATTTTAATATTTTCGTGATTAATTTTTGTATGAAACAGCTGATATTTTTTCGCGATTTCAAAGTTGGTCCCATAGTAAAAGTTGTTCAGTTTGATGGTCCCTATAAACCATATTCGGCATTAGGGGTATTTTTGTAACATCTTTATACAGCTAATTTCTTATAACAAATTCACGCGAAGTGAAGTGAGTTTCGAAGTGAGATGCGTGTTTGGTTGCAGAATCGCCCCCAGCTTTTGGTAAATAATTATAATAAATACCCCCGAAAAACTTCCTGAAAAGATAGTTCCACAGACCATTCACAAAGACCTTTCTAACACCCAGAGCCCGCATAATCAGATACCCTCTGTAACGATGTTGGACGAAAATAGAAGAATAGCCTTTGAGTTGCACACCCTTTATATAGTTTTTGCTTGCCATCTGAATAAAGGCACCTTTGTGATTCCCGGTGCCCGTTCTACGATTTTCAAGAATTTTTCGACGTTAATTGAAATACAAAAACTGCACTTTTAAGACCTCATTTCACTTTCTAGGGAAATGATGTTTGTTTGTTATTTAATTTTATGATTATTTATTTATTATTAAGTAATATGATATAATAAAATATTATGCAGGACAGTCTGACAAAACCATAAGAAAGAAAAGATAATGTAGTTAAGCAATGTGAATACTGACAACTACCCGTAAAATTGGGAAAAGTAAGGAAGCCATCTTGAAAAAAATCTGTTTGGCCCCGTTTCAATTTCTAAGAAGTTGATTACGTTTGATATTAAAGGTATTTTGCAATCAGACAAAATCAAACAAGTCGATTAAAGGATTTGAAGTAGAAGAAGATTTTTTTGATTTGTTTATAAATACAAAACGTAAGAATAATTTTATGTCTTACCTAAATTAATGTTATGTACCGAGTTTTTATACAGAAGAGAATCTAAATTATTTTTTATACTACCCTTGGTTGATTACGAAGTCGTCAGACATTTGATCAGTGTAAATAAAATAACATTTGCATAATTTGTTAAGCGATTCATAAATGTCTCTAGATAGCGCTAAAGTGAAAACTTGGAACTTACTAGAAACCCAGGGGCCCAATCGCACTAATTTTCAACGATAAAACCAAAACTAAATCATTACCGTTTCAGTTTCGTTTTCAGAAAATACTCGCTCAAGAGCTAATTTTTAATTGCCCAGATAAAGTTTCATTCGTTTGATAACGTATTATACTGCCAAATTGAAAATGTTTGTCAATGTTTATTTCGAGCGGGTAATTTCATAAAAATATGAGCAGCCTTTTTGCTTTAGTCCTCCCGTGACCACGGCCCCTGGAAAGGTGTCGAAACGTCGGGAATTCTAAAAACCAATAAATACAAACTAAATAATTCTAAAACAACACCTGAATTAATAATATACGCGCTGTAATCCGTAAAAAGTGTTTTACTTCTTATGTTTATTTATCAAATTTTTGCATCACGTTTATTTTATTCGGGTAATAATTTAACTGACTGATATCTGTTATCTGAGAATTGAAAAATCAGCCCTTAGTTTTGTTAAAATTATTAAAAGCTTAGGGAGTCTAGGATGCCAATCTTAATGAATTTAAATGGTAATTCCAGAGCTAAATCAAAGATATTTAAGTAAATATAACCTAAAAAACAACGTAGCGGTTTTGGTTTTATAGTTCAAAATTAGTGCGATTGGGGCCCTGGTTCAAAAGCGTTTGGGGCCCTGATTCAAAAGTGATTGGGGCCCTGATTCCAAGGGAAAGATAGATAGACCTGTATCTTTATGTAAATAAGTTCTTCTGAAAGTTTATCATGAACACCGGCAATTTGCTGACGAAAGTATTCATAAAAATTTAACGGTTTTAATCTTTTAAGGTCTCGATTTTAAGGTTGGATGTTCGCCCCGTTTATGAGGGCACCATAAAAGTAGGCTTAACCTTTGCAGAAGTTTACATCCCTATAAATATTCGTATTCTGCGACTCATTCTTGTGGTTTATCTCTAAGTTATAAAATTATTATAGTATTGGAGGGACAGATTTGCCTGTAACATGAAACAGATTGTTTAACTTAGATGTGAGTAGAAAAGAAGGTAAGATAGTAAACTCCTACTGTTCCCCTTTTCTACTTCCATCTACATAATAATATTTTATTCAATCAAAGTGAAGTAAGATAAAGTTTTCCAAGCTTTTGGACGCATCCTTGTGATGTAAGCATTAACTAATCGAAAACCGGTCAAAATCATTACCCTCCTTTTTGCTTCGCCGTAGTCGGGTGAAAAGTAAATTTACCTCAACACTAGTTTCGTCTGTGAATCTCCAATATCTGATTACGGACCGATAAATTGTCCAACAAAATAACATTAAGAATCAAATCAGTTAAGCTGCATTTATTGGTTAGTTGGAGTAGGTATACAGAAAAAGATTGGCAAAGTAATGAATTTTCATATAGTTACATCAATGTTTCATTTATGAGAAAATTGTTCACATAATATTTACTATCAAACATTCATATCCATATTTTTCAAATGTAATATCAATATACATCTAGAATATGAAAGTTAATAGACGTTTTATTGGAAATACTTTAACTACCTACGAGGAGAATACAATGTCAAATAAAATGTTATATTTTCTACTCGTATTTTACTTTTTAACACGTATTAGGTTATGCTTTGTCGTTTGTTTGTTTTTTTGTTTGAGTGTCCACAAATTTTGCTAAGGATTTTATACTAGCTTCCCGATGAGCTGGAGACTTGAAACTTTTTACTTACTATTACGGACTCTTTCAGATATGACTTTTTTGTGAATAGTTTGACGCATGATTTTACCGCCCATCAAACAACATATCTTTGGAATACGCAAATCGCTTAGTTTAAAGGTACCAATACACATGCCAGCACTCTATTAAAATCTACATAAAAAGATAGCTTTAAGTAATCGTTGCTATTCCGCTACGTTTTCGTTGCGTGTTCACAAATCATAACCGCAGGTTGTGAAAGCGTGCTTATTGTTTTAAATCGCCGCCCGCCCAGTAATGTGACAGTGGGCGGAAATCCGCCTTCGTAATGTGTGAGAAGGAATAACAATTTATAGACGCTGTTATTTATACCGCAATCATATTATTTCGCATGCATTTCATACGTATACGCTAAAGTGAAAAAATTAAAGAAATTTTTGAAGTTAAGAGAGCATAGTCTGCACGCTAGGCCGCCATTGATAAAAAAACATAGTGCTTAAATAAAGACGAAATTGTGAATTATCTCTCTGTAGTGCACTCCGAAGAAGCTTTGTGGTACTTCTTAATGCTTAGACAATATTTTCCGCCTGTCGTTTAGATTAATTGAGTTTTTAAACAGTACCTAAGCGTATTATGATAGCGACCGTTGTTGACATTTGTATGTCAACTTTTAGGTTGGTGTAGTTACCGCCAGTGGCGCTGTGCCAAATTGCATAAAAAAATATTTATTAACTGTATTATTAACGTAGTTGTGCAAACTATTAACACAGGCACAGTTTACAGCTCTCACACCAACTAATTTGACTTATTTTTGTGTAATGCTACTTTACTTGCTTACTCTACTTAGCTTGTTAAATAGTACATACTCAATAATTGAACCGTTCCGGTATTTCGGAGATTAATTGTATTTTCAGTTAAACTCGGTATGAATATAGTCCGAGATAAAACAATCCTTGCCCAGTTTTGATTGCTGATTTTATTTCTTTAATAGTAATTCTAACTACTTTAAATGATAACTATTCTACTAAAAGGTAAGTATACCTATAGAACTATTTAAATGCTAAATAAAACAGGAAGTGAAGTATTAAATCTACTCGTTCTAAAAATATAGTATAAATATTAATAAAATAATTAAAAAATAATAATAAAATAAATAAATAAATGTTTTTGACAAACAATTGATTTCTATGTTTAAGTTTTCCGTAATTAAATGTCTTTATTCAATGATTGTGCGCCTGTCTACCATTTAAGCTCCACATAAAAACTTTATAACAAGCAGATTTTTGATAAACTTATAAGCACGAACATTCTTTAGAACAATGCGTGACGTTACCACCGAATAAAATATCCAGAACGAGGCAATAAAAAAGCAGTTATAAAATGAAATTACCATACCATTTGTAGCTAACGACAATTTTAGTACATACGGTCAAACAAATTCTCAATTTTCATTATTCTATAGACAGGGTGTTACTAGCACCCTAGAGAAAACCTTATAGGATGATTCTACCTTTAGAGTTAAGAGTGATGTTCAGTTGAATGTCGAGGTTAATTCCTTCTACATTGGTGAGATGGCGCTGGCTTGCAGCGTAAGAGTTGATATACTAGAAGAAATTCGACGTTCTCACTAGTGACTCGGTAGCTCAGCGGTCAGAGCATTGGACCGGATATCCAAAGGTCGCGGGTTCGATTCCCGTCCGATAACATGATCTGGTGCGAGTCCTATTTTTTCTAGTATATTATTTAGTATTATATAAAAATAGCATTGTGAATGCTTAAATCTCAAAATTTTAAATAGTTAAGCAACTTTCTCTATAGAGCCACTTGTCGCAAATGCATAGTTGAGATTTTGATTTTTCGTTGAGCAGCAATGCACGCTTAACAACTCGAAGAAATCCGCGTCCTTCGACCGCGACCAAATAGCTGATGTTAAACATACATTGTGGGTTTATAAAATTTTGATATTTTAATTACTTTTCTATAAATGTAGGTTTTATGCAACTAAGACAGACTCTGTGTGATAGAAAAAATACAAACAATGAAAACTCAACTTTTCATGAATTTTGAGACGGAAAATTCCACTTCAGATAGCCTTAGAATGTAAGTCGATTATGATTTGAAAGTTTTCGCTAGGGTGCTTCTAACACCCTGTATATGTAAACTTGATAATATAGCAGAAATTTTAATGTTTACTTACCTAATAGCAATCTTATTTAATTCTTTAACTGACTAGCATGTTAAAAGCAAAAAAGTCTGATTATAACATTGTTCAATTCATTTCATTAAAGGTTACCAGATATAATACGAAGATTCTACTGTGTCACTTTCTTGTTACGTTTTCTTTCTTCCCCATGTTATGTTTTTTTTTTAATATAAGTTTTTTTTTTAATTTATCAATGCCGGAACGGCCGAATACGGCCGGACAACAATGGAATATCTATTGTGTCTCATTTTCCGGGCCTTGATGGGTTAATATAAGTTTGTTCTTTGTTATTGTTATTGAATGCTAAGATTAAATAGTAATAACACTACTTACTATCTAACTAACGCATTTTTATAAGATAGGGTACCACCAATAAAATTTGATAAACTCAGATAAAATAAGTTCCAGAAACTTTTCCATTTGTAAGAAACTTCCTACAAAACCAAATGTATTTCGCAATGAAATAACGGCGTCAACGAAACTAGGAAAGCTGCAACATAACACAGAACCCAAATTGCTTCCCCAAACACCTAACAAAAAAGTAAAAAGCTCCACAAGTCACATTTGCATGGAGTTTCGTGTCAGGCAAAGAATGTAGCTCCCATCCATTGTGTCCGACAACTGACTTATTACGACTCGACGACGGTATTCTTTTATTAAAAAAACGAAGGCGTTTACTACAAAATAAACAGAGCTATTGACATATCGCGTTGGGTTGTTGGCAGACGGCGGCGCGGAAACAAATCTACTGTTGATGCAATCGTTAAACACCCTATCCATTTCTCGCTTAGTTTAAGATATTTCTGAACCTTATGCAATACGGAGCGATGTACTTCATTGTAAAGTTTTCATTCGCTAAGGAGATTGATTTCTGATGTCTCGTGGTGGGGTGTTTAGGTCGCGTGCCCCAGTCGCGTGATTTGTGCGGCGCGGGTTAGCGCGTGACGTTAGGGTACCTTCCCCCCAAGGGGGAGGGGGTCAACTAGCCCTCGCATACCAGAGACGGGTGCAGTAACATGTCCGACCCCGTTTCGCTATGAAACGGCAGTTTTATTTCCCTTTTAAGTCGAGACAAGACCGAGAAATAAGATTGCAATGTTTCTTATGTCGCTTGCTTACAAACGCCTTGTTATGTTACATGTGACATTAAATGCATAGGTAAAGAAAACCTACAGTAAATTTATATTGAAAAAGGCATTATTGTGACAATATTTCAGCAATAAATTCTTCATGGCTGTGTAGGTATTACCGTCCGCTAGTCAATTTAACGACCTCCTTGGTCGAGTGGCTTTGTACACCGGCTTTCAAGGTGTCGCCATCTCTGAGGTCCCGGGTTCGATCCCCGGTTGGGTCAATTTAGAAAACGAACTTTTCTATATTGGCTCAGGTCTGGGTGTTTGTGATACCACCGTTGTCTCTGATTTCCATAACACAAGTGCTTTAGCTACTTACTTTGGAATCGGAGCAATATAAATGATGTTGTCAAATATAAAAAAAATAACAATGTTAAATAAAAATCGTTTCATATCAAATCTGAACAGATACTGAGATCACGACTCTGTCAAAATGTTTATAATTGACAATGTTGGTTTGACAAATCAATTCAGTGGAAACGCACGGTTAAAATTAAGTCTATGTTGCTTACAACCATTAATTACATTCAAAATCTATGGAAGCCATCGGTTCTTTATTAATAGGGTATTGTACTGGTAAAATGGTAAACAACTAAAGTAATACAAGAATTACCAAACATTATTAAGCATATTTTTTACCACAAAATCAAGGAAAGATCTTCAATGTCAAGCATGACAAATTCATGTTGCGCATCTAAAAAAGTCTTTCACTGTTAGGAAAAAAAATCTGCGTTTAGAGTCATTTCTCTAATTGAAGTTTTTTTATAAAAATAAAACTGCACTTCGTTTTAATTATCTAATTCAAAAGTCTTCAGTTATGTAAATAAATTCCCTTTTCCCCCCCCATAATTCGGGACATTCGTAGACAGAACGGCATTAATAAATGATACTTAGTAGCTAATAACTGCTCTCCCTAGAAGACAGGGTGACGTCGCGAGTTCTTGAAGGCGGTTGATTATCGTAAAACGAGTTTCATAAAAAAGACGTTGGTTAGAACAAGGAGGTAAACTTGCATGAAATGTCTTTAGGTGTGTCTTCATACGATCGCTTTCCCGGTGGCTGATTACGTAACTCTGTTGCTAACAATTCTCGATTGAAATCGATTGAAACCGTAGTTACATTGCTGCTTTAAGTAAGATAGTTGCCACATTGGTTCTTACTAAAGCAGCAATGTAACTGCGATTTCTGTCAGAGTTGATTTCAACAAAGTTACATAATCAGGGGGCCGTTCCTTGACACTTTCATCTGACGCATGTCTCAAGACATTCAATAGCGCACGCCAACCGTGCGCTTTCGTTTTTATCTTGCGCTTTCAACAATAGCGCATGTCCTATCTTCTCAAAAAACGTCAAAGTTGTATAGCAGAAACTTGAACGTGAAAGCGCACGGTTTGGAGGCAATCAATATTGCATGCGTATTACGCAAATTGAATTGAAAGTTGAAAGGGAAAGCGCACGTCGGAGGCAGTATTGCGTGCCTTTGTGGCAAGTTGACTTGAAAGTTGAAGCGACTCGGTGAAGACAGACCATTTCGTTTTCTAATTTGGTTAAACACCACACACAGTTGTTTATAAAGTAAATATTCAGAGTCTGCTGGTGCCGGGTGTAGGTACCTGAAAAATGACTAGCAAAAGCATTCGCCGCATCTGCGCCAGAGCACTGAAGACCCTGGTATGTAACGCTCGGTTCAAAGCCGCCTACTGATCTAAGACTGTTCATGTGACGCCAAAAGTTACGAGGGTTGCCCCGAAGATTGGTTTCTAAGTCTACCATGTAAGCTTCATATGCCAGAGAAATTCTCATTTTCAGGCTAGTACGCAGATCAGAAAAGAGAACATAAGCCTCCCGCGACCTAGATTTTTTCCACGCTCGATGAAGACTAGTCTTCTTTCGAATATCTCTGATAATATCCGCAGTAAACCAAACCGGAAAACGTTTTGAAGAGTATTTAGGTCTGCGTTTTTTAGGGACAAGCTGCTCAAATACGTTGTAGAGGGACTCGTAGAACAGTTCCAGGGCAATGGACAAATCCTGACACTCGAGTAAAGAGTTCCAGTCCAAATCATTCACAAAGCAGGATAAAACTTTTCGATCCACCTTATTAAAATTCCAGTCTCTGCTGTTGTCAATATTACTGGGCTGCATGGACCCGCGCTGAAGAGAAGTCTCAAACGTGATGCTGATATCAAGTGGAGGATGGTATTTATCTGCACGCTCGACGAGGCCTCCAGACTCAGAACTAGATATATCCAGTGCATTATCACACTCTAGCGTCAAAACTACATCGAGTCTACCACCGTGACAATTAACAATACAATTTCTATCTACTAAATTACAAAAAGATAAAAAATAACAATAATAATTATTAACATTACATGAAGCACTATTCATATTAAGGTCTCCTAAAATAATTACAGGTTTCTTTAAGGTATGAATGAAACTTTCGACTTTAGTGAACCAACTTAAATACACATTATCAGCAGAAGAAGGGGATATGTATACGACGCAAAAGTACACAGATTGAGATTGCACAGTAACCAATGCCCAAATATCTTCACCAGTTAAAGTTTCGAGATCCTTTAGACGAGACATAGTAACACCGGGTCGGGCAGCTAACATCACACCTCCACCCCACGTGCCACGATCGCGACGAAGAATGCTCCAACCACTGCTCACCACCTCAGCATCACTAACAGAGTGGTCTAAAAAAGATTCAGTGACAGTCACAATATCATGATCCAGCAGTGCTAAGTTTGTATTGAAGGCACGTAGCTTTGTCTTTAATCCTCGTACGTTCTGATAGGTAATATTGACGGTAGGCAAAGTTCTGGTGATGTATCGGGGACTGGGCACATTAAAATGTGTCGTTCTGTCACTTTCAGCGGCATCCATCGTATTAAATAGGAGTGCACTGTCATTACATCTCACCATCGCTGCGTTGACTCGGGCGAAAGGGATGCCTCCACGGCTTAATACATACATTTTCCGGCCAATTATCTGGGGCTAATATGTGCACAGACGAAGCCGACGGAATACATATTTTAAAAGATGCATAAGGGCCACGAGCGTTGAGACTTTCCACTTTGCAGTTTGCAGATCCAGTGATACTAGAAATGTGCTCTTTTACTTGATCCACAGTAGTACCCACTTTGAGGTAGTAGATATGGAAACTACGCTGCTTCTCAGAAGCCTGAAGCCCGACACTACCCGGTGTGGCGGTGCCGCGCAGTAACCCAGCAGGTACCCGAGCACGACGCGGCCCAACCACAACGTCACTTTGTTGGTCATTATTAGTAGATACAATACCAGGCATAGCACCCTGCATAGATGCACTCTTATTGCTACGAGGTCGTTTAGTAACTTCATTCCAATTTTGTCTGCTCTTTTCTTCAATGTTACCTTGAGACACAACCGGCGGCGGCCGGTATGACAGGAAATTAGAGGTATTTAGGGATGAAACAGGAGGTATCGCTGGTATGACAGGAGTTTGGTCAGGCAGAGCAGGCGCATTCAAGGACTCCAAACATTTTCCCATTGCTGCGACCTTATCAGTTAAGTGGGTAATCGAATCTGACAACACCGACGCCACCGCCTCTGCAATAGGCTTAGCAATCAAATCATGCATGCGTTCAGAAATAAAGATATGCAGCTCCTCACGTATGATGGTTCTTATTTGGTCAACCGTGGGAAAATAACCACATTCACCTGGAACGGACTCATTTAAAGATTGAGATGTCACTGGTCCACGTCGAAGAGTAACATTATCAGGACTTTCCTTTGAAGAACGGGCCGGCGTATTAGTGTTGTCATTTTTAGGTGCTTTGCTTGTACACGCTTGACATTTCCAAGCCGCCTTATGACCTTTCGTCATAATATTCAGAAATCTCTTTTCGGCGACATTCGCACACATGAGATCGTAATAGTCGCGACAGAGACAGCATTGCAAATATTGATTATTTTGCACAGCACTGCGACATCCGGCACAAGAAAGATTAGACATTTTTAAAAATATAAAATATCAATTGCCCTATACCACGAAGGAGTTACTGATACAAGTGGTATCGCTCGTTAGTCGTAGCGAATAGTGGTAGCAGTAATGATTCACGCTGGAGCTTGGCGTGCGGTGTGTTGCATAGATAGTGTAACGCTGTTTTGGCCGCGCTGCAACAACCGCCCGTAGTCGAATGGATCTAAGGTTCGCTACTCACGCCAGAGGTCCGAAGATCAAATCCAAGGAGTAACAAATTTTTTCAATGTTTCTTCTGACTGTTGGTCACTTCAGATGTGGCGTGGCGGATTCCTGATTTCTGCAAGGGCGAAGCCCGGGATTCCAGATGGCAAAATAAATATTTAATAAATTATTGCGAGGCTTAGCACCGCACGTCCGCTCAAAACAAAGATTTTGATACCAAAAAAAATAAAAAATAAAGTAAATATAAAGCCTAAACTAATTATTACATATTTTTTACTAAGTGGAATCCGATGTCGAGGCATTTCAGGTGATAGGAATCACGGGGCATTTTTTTCAGCGTTATAGTATTTTATTTAAATTACCTTGAAAAAACTGTTGGATAATTTAAAAGAATATCGACAGGAATACCATTGGATTCCTGGTTATCAAAACAGTGTTATTTGAACGCGATCTTCTGAAAGATCAAGGTATTAAGGATTTGATTCAAGTAAAAAAATCTGCATTTTTTTCAAACTTAGGAAAAAGGGAATCCTAAAACGGCATGAGAAGAAAACTTTGGTTTTCTTCATGTTCTGTCATAGTTAAGACATCAAAGTAAATAAGGCTCTTCTAGCAGCATACCGATCTACATCCCCAACTCTTGGAAAGCGTCCACAGAAGCAGGGGTAAAAAGAATGAATATTACAAATGATTCAATTTTGCGCGACATTATTTTTTGTTACTCCCATTGTGCGGGCGATTTCTTTGGAGGAAATCAGTTATGTCGCTTTTCTCAACGACTCTAATGGATGACGGATCTTATGTAGTACTGTTAGTTTGTTATAGAGTTGTAAAGGTGACTTTTATTGAATTAATTAGTTTATTTATATAAATGAGACATACAATTGGCGGCCTTAAAACTAAAGGGCGATTGCTTCCAGCCAACCTTAGGATAGACAGGAATAAAAAAGTAAAATATAATGGGTATTTGAGGTTATTTTACTATCTTACTTCTTCTTAATTAGTTTAAGCTTAACTAATATCTGTAGAAATATTTTTGAATAGGCTATAGCATTATAATTCGTGGTAGCATTATTATGATTCAGATTACAGACGTACTAAATTTAAAACTTAACTTCATCTTAGATGTAAAAGAAGCAGATTAACTGTAGTAACTTCTATATTATCGGTAAACGTGATAATTTAAGTTTATTTCTATGATTAAAGTTTCAATTTAGACACGTTTCAAAAGAAAAAGATATTGTTCACTTTGTACTTACAATACAACAAAATTTTTGCGCGATCAGAATAATCTAATTAGACTTTATTTACTTTTCCACAAATTAAAACCAGATAGTAAGACGGAGGGAGAATTAATGTTATTTAAATTCACGAATCAAGTAGGTACTAGCTGAAAAGTAATCAGTTTAAGATATAGCTAAATAAAAAATCGAAACAGCTTATGAGCTTATTGTTATTCAGGGCGCAGTTTGGTTGCTGCAATCAACAAGAAAAACCTTTCAAGCTGGTACAATCTTATTGAGAGGCTGTCGCGAAAAAGAACTATATTTTTCTGGATGTATTTTTACGATGAAGATACTTTTATAAGCATGTGAAAGTTTTTTTTTATCCGTTTACCATTTTTTAGGTTTCCGTACCAGAATGGTAAAAAGGAACCCTTATGGTGCGACTAAGTATGTCTGTCTGTCGGTCGCAGCTTGAAAAACTGAACTTGAAATTTAGAAGATAACTTTGGCCCAACTATTTTGCAAATTAGAGAGATTTTTTTTTCAACAGGGACTGAAAGGTGATCTCAAAAATTCGAAGTGAGGCTACTAAAGAGCGCTGCTTGCACATTCTCAAACTTTTTTTTCAGGTCGCATAGATTTCGACTTTTGATAAAAAATATAAAAAAAGATGGTACGGAACCCTTGGTCTGCGAGTCCGACTCGTTCTTGACCGATTTTTTTTTCATGACAAACTATGTCATTTTATAATTGCTAATGATGAATCCATAGCAACCATTTCCTTTTTGGTGCAGAATCTTAATCTAGGCACACTCATTGGTTGTATATAATATAAGCTTGTCGATTCTGTAACCAAACTCGCATCTCACTTCGAACATCACTTCACTTCGCTGAAATTTATTATTAAGAATTAGCTGAATATAAGCTACTTTAATCAGTGCAAAAGGTTTTAGGTAGCTGCCGTAGCTATCTAAAATCATTAAAAAAACCTATCGTTATCTCATTTATGTTTTAAAATTCCCGCGCAGTGAAGTGAGATTCGAAGTGAGGTTCGAGTTACAGAATCGACAGGAAGGTCAACCTATTGTTTGTTACACCGAACAACCGGAACGAAAAAGACTCATCAGTTCGATCGTCGAAGTAAATAATCGTTGTACTGGAAATGTTGATTACTTTCCTTTACGGATCTCTTCACTGCGTCGATATCGTGTAAAAGTGCTATAAATATCGTTATTTACTACAGACTCAGTAATACCACAAAATACATCGAGTGTGAGACAGAAAGTCGTATTCGAAAACAATTCCGTCTTTTGTTTTTACCGGTTGTGTTATGCTAGGAGCTGCTACAGTACTAAATATTATAGCCAGGGCCCTATTTAATAACGTGACAATTTGTCAATTGTCATGACAATTTGGTTTACATTGCGGTGTAGCTATGAGTAGTTTGTTCTATTTTCAAATTGGTTGACACAATGGATATAAAATTGTCATGACAGGTGACAAATTGTTATGTTTATGAAATAGTCCCCTGGTTTAGCCTAAGATTTCCTGTACATAGTGTATATGTACGGAATACCAGGATTTTTCAAAGTGGCTCTTCCGCCTTCTCTTTATTTTGTGGCAATACTTAACTTAGTACCTTACTCTTTTGAAAATAAAAGGGTATTGGAAGGTCGCCAAGTTGTGGAACAGGTCTTTTTACATTTAATACTCTTAAGTTTGATGTAGTGGACTTTAGAAGTTATAAGGTTGGCCAGCTTAATACAGTTTATTTTGCTAAGAGGCTTAGCTCAAATTGGTTCCGGGAAAATTGATGTTAGGTGAACTTTCCTTTAGATAAAATTTATTACTTAAGTCACGACTATGTGGTGTGAAAAGTTCCTCGATGTAAAAAAAACATAATGAATGACTTTTAGTCAGTAACTACTTAAGTATCGAGTTGTGTTTCAAATAGGTACCTACGAGTACATGAATTGTAAAATTATTTTGTGATTTTTTGTGTGCAAAATACGTAATAGTTTTTATACCTGTAAATTAGTAAAAATAAACTTACAAACTTTATAATAAATCTCTTGAAAAATTCTTCACATACATAATTATCAATTTTTCAGTTCACTAACTACTATTATGCAACTGAGGTTTCAGTTTTGTTCTTTTGTTTATTTGATTCAGTCAGCGAACTAAAATCTATGGCTTGCAGCGAAGAAGTTAAAAGTACTAGAAAATTTCGCCGCTCCCACTAGCGACTCGGTAGCATAATTGGTCAGTGCATTGGGCCGGAATCCCAAGGGTGCGGGTTCGAGTCCCGTCTGAGGTGCTACGGGTGAGTCGATTTTTTCTAGTATTTTTTCTAATATTATTTATCTTAAAATCTCTGGATCAAGCATTCCGCTCAAAAATAGCGCCACACAAAAATTACAACACGTTTAGGATATTGTTATATAGAACGAAAATTATCTGATGCACCATTTCCACACTGGCTGTTCCAATTAATCACATCCAATTACAATAATTCAAAAAAGAATTTTAATTTTCGTCCACTTTTCATGTAAACGCCACCAAAAATGGCTTCATTTTCAACGCTCAACATTCATGAGGAACTTTTTATTATGCCTACGTCGTTTGTCATATGGAGACAGAGGCGAACGTTAATTTGACAAGGGATCTGCTTCCACAGTGACCTACTTGTGTTGGAAAGATTACGTTATTACGACGAACCCTGTCACAGTTTTTGCCCGTATTAAGTGTTGCTCGAGCTTAGCTTCATAGACTTTTCCTTGAGGAGATTTAGCGTAATTGGGTGAAAGAACGCCGAGTCTAATCAGTGTCTTATGCAGCTATATTTTTAAGTTGTGTCTGAGGAAATTTTGGTGTAAAGTTAACATACTGACGTGAGATGGCTAGCAGCGTATTTAATTTTACAGATACTAGATGAACTAAGTCTCATCATTACTAATATTATAAATAGTAAGTTTGTTTGTTTATCTGTTACACCTTTACGTCGTAATTACTCAACCGATCATCATGAAATTTCGTATACACATTATCAGGGTACAGAAAAGGTCATTGAATAAAACTTAGCCAATTTAATTGAAAAAATATGCTGTTCCCGAGTGATACAAAAATTACTTTAAGATGATTTTCTTCCATAGCAATGCGGCCTACTGAGATAAATAATCATTAATAACAATACACAAATAATGAACTGGTCGCCTTATAGTAAGTCGCAGGCAAAAGCTAGTTTTAAATATAAGCGACATGCTTTTACATGATTATGACAATATTAAGATACTTAGTCCGCGTAGCCATTCGGATAATCCCTAGAGAACCTTGGACCGGGATAAAAAGTATCCTATGTTTTAATCAAGGCTATAAACTATGTATGTGCCAAATTTATTCCAAATCCGTTCAGACGTTTTTGCGCGATTGCGTAACAAACATCCAATCATCCAAACATAAAATTTTCTATTGTATCTATATCAGATAGCTTTCTAGCGACCGCCCGCCACTTCGTCTGCGTGAAAAGTTTTTTTGCTATCCCTCGGGAACAATTATTTTTTCGGGATGAAAGGTACTTATCTGTACCCCTGACAACGTGTATGCAAAATTTCATGGTGATCGGTTCAGTAGTTAAGACGTGAAGGCGTAACAAACAAATAAACGGACTTTCGCATTTATAATATTAGTAAGGATATATAAGTAATCGTTTATACGTGTTCGCCGAATAAAATTCAACTTTTTAACTCTAACGAACTCATCACAAAACTCCGAAAAAATTCTCATTTCACCCGCTCCCCGGAGGCTGCACAAATCTGACAGTCTCAAAAGTTCACAGCGGCAAAACTAATTGGTCCCATGGCCCCTGATAGTCGTGGTTGATGGCTCTCCAGGGACTAAAAACCTGGTAATTTGGTCTAAGTAAATAAAACATTTGCAGAAACACAAAATAATTTTGCAGTGATGCATAAAGAGGAGCTCGATTGCGCAGTGGTTACGCGGCTGGCCCAGCGATTGCGGAGGTTAAGCAACTTTCGCAAGGGTCGGTCATGGGATGGGTAACAAAAATTTATTATCTCGAGCTCCTCCGTGCTTCAGAAGGCACGTTAAGCCGTTGGTCCCGGCTGCATTTGCAGTCGTTAACACCCACCAATCCGCATTGGGCCCGCGTGGTGGGTTATGACCCATCCTCCTTATCCACCCATAAGGAAAGCCTGTGCCCCCGCAGTGGGGACTTTAAAAATGGCTAATGGAGATGGAGCATAAAGATTTTTACTGCCAAACGTATAAATACTTATAATAGTAGCGATGATAATGATAATTAAATTGGTTCTACAGTCTATGATAATCGTGGTTAATGGCCCTTCTGAAACTACAAACCTGTGATGTGAGTAAATAAAAGTTGTAGTATATATACAAATAAAATTTTATTGTTCTGTTGTAAACACCTTTGCTCACTGAAATAAAAATAGTTTATCTGAAAGAGATTTTCCAACCAGGATTTGAAAATAATACTAAAACTTCAGAAATCATTACCGGCTAAATGATCTCGATTCCAGTGGAAGTTTCAATAATAATTTTAAGATAAATGATATTCTAGAAAAATCGACTCATCCGATGCAACTCAGATGGGACTCGAACCCGCACTCTTGAGATTCCGGCCTAATGCACTGACCAATTATACTACCGAGTCAGTGGTTGGTCAGTTGGTCATAGTACATTGGGCTGGAATTCCAAGGGTGCGGGTTCGAGTCCCGTCTGAGGTGCTACGAGTGAATCAACTTTTTTTAGTATAAAATAGCATTGTGAGTGCGAAAAAATCCAAAATTTAATAAGTAACAATTTTATTTAGTATAAAGCCCAGATCAAGCTTTTAAGAAAAAAAAAACTGTTTCTAATTATTCTGTTCTATAGCATTTCTGAAACAAAACAGTTTCAGGAGAAGTTAACGCTCCATGAAACAATACAACTAATAACTTTATAAACACAATGAATACTTATGCAGACGACCAACACTGGCCACCAAACGGCAAGCGGGATACTCTTAACCGACCAAATTAAAATGACACTTTCCCCTTCGTCATTTACACATAATCTAACCAAATAAAGGTCCCAACACGTGATTACACGGCTCTACGTATACCAGACGTGTTGAACTCACAAACCGAGTGCGATTTTATGATCCGTGAATATCGCACAGGCATTTCTAGATGTTCGGATCACATTTTTATTGTTATGGAAATACGAGTTTCCCGTTAGTTGGAATTTCAAAAGGGTCGATTAGGACGTCTGGTTTGGAAGGTTGTGCACAATACGGAACCCCCTCGGTTATTTGTAAGATGTTGAGGGTTACTACATTCCTCTCGGGGACTCTGGATTTTTAGCCGCGCGATTTCCTTGTGGAAGACTTTTAAAGTTCACCGTGCTGAATTATGTTTCGGGCGATTTAATTTTGCCACGGTGTGAATCCTTTCATAGAGGAAAGTGAATTTATACGAAATATATTGATTTTTTCTGCAGACGATCCAAAGGGTTTCATAAGAAATATTCCGATAGAGATAATATTATGCTCTTTGAACAATATAAACATAAACTGTTAACACACTGTACAATGTACACTATTAATTTAATATGAAAACATAATTTTTAATTGTTTTATAACAGTAAATTGTATTTTTAACAGTTAAGTGTCTGACACGGTGACGTCATCCCTTTCGACGGCGAGTAACCTAAGTACATACTTAGTTACAGTTTTGGCCACCGGGTCAGATAAGTTGTGTCATGTACTGTCAAGATGGTGCAACTATTGACATTAAAATCTATTTTACTCGTAAAAGGATTGCCATGAAAATATTTTCATTTGTTTTTTGTTGTACGAAAAAAAAATTCAACAACTTATTTTCCAAAACTTCTGAACTGTTAGAGTGGAAACGCGATGCTGTCAACGCGATCGACAAGCCGCGCGGATCACTGCAAACTATGAATGCGACTGGTGAAATTTTATTGAATTTTCCGCCCAATATGAGGCGAAGCATTATTGATGGCCGCACAGTGACGCAGCAGGAGCGTTAAAATCCCGTTAGAAATTGATTTTCACTTGAATTTCGAAAACAAAAATGATAACAATCTTAAAAGTCCCAGAGCCTATATTGCAGGAACTTACGGATAGAACCTATCTACGAATTTAATTTAAAAAATTAAACATAATTTCTATGAAATTAACATGTAATTTAATAAAATTGTAACGTTATTAAATAAAATTACAACTCATCTTATAAAATTTTAATCACCGAAACATATAGCGTTTTATCGACAATCAACTGTCTTTTGACAGTTAAACGTGATAAATAGCTATATCATATCACATTTCGGTGGTTATTCTAGAGGGACTGGGACCTATGAATTGTCAAAATGTTTTCTATCTTCTCTCGATGTCTTAAACTGCAAATGTGAGTAAGGGCTAATTCATCAGCTCTCAAATAATAGTACATTTCAGGCGAGTGCGGGAAGTTAGGATTTACATTATCGAGGACGGTGTGAAGCCCGAGCTTCAATCGTTCGAGGAAATGTTAATTGCTTCCCGCAAAAGGATTGTATAGTGCTTTTCTCAAGAAATGCGAGAAAATAAAGTTTTCTTTCATTTTCTAGTTGGTTCGTGTGGCCATTTGAAACGACCAGTCATGCAGCCATAAAGTTTTATAAAACTAACGCTAGCTGATGAGTTCTACCGCTTTGAATATGGAGTATTGCAATTTGTTTCCGCACTGAATTTCAAATTTAGAACGTAATGAATCAGACCATCAAGTAAATGTAAAACCTCCTGCATTCTTTTTTTAAATTTAATGATAATATTTCAGAGCCTAATTATTAAAAACAGTTTTTTTGTGTATCTGTTATTATTACGCTGGTATTATGCGTTTTTATGTCTGCATCTGGAAATAATTTAAAATGTATTATAAAAACTTGAAAACACAATAATATAACCTTACTACGGACAAAATATTTGATTCGTCCTTGACTTTACTAATGCCCACTACATAGCACTTAACGTCTACAAAAAACAGTTACAATTACCAAAAATATTAATATCTAGGTAGTACAAAGTATGTACAAAATAATGAAATACTGTAAATAAAAGTAATATAAAAAACATAATGTCAACACAAGGAAAGTTTTATCCACATAATTTTTATTATCTACGTTTTATTGCAATGATTGGGCGTCGCTCATTAGGGTTCCGTAGTCAACAAGGAACCCTTATAGTTTTTTTTATGTTTATTAACATTCATCCAACTTTACCGCTGATATTTAACCTTATATTATCATGTTGCCATTTTACATAGCAAATAAACTATTTCATATATTTTTTTATAGGTTGTAACATTTTATGGGCCAAACTCGTAACTGAATAAGGAACAATGTTTCAAAGCAAATTTTTAGGACAACTTTGTGTTTCTTTTTAGAGCTCGCTTATCCATCATCGAGCTTGGTTATAAGCAAACATGGTAAAATACATTTTATGTCAACCATAAGCGATTTGATTGATCGAGAAGATTAATATTTCTTTGAAAGTTATATCTGGCAATCGTCTTTTTTATGTCAAACTTCCTTTTCATAAAGCTCCTTCAACGAGAAACAAACTTTTTTAAGAGATATTTGTTTTTTATTATAGACCTTGTATAAATCTAGAATATAAACGGTGTAATAAGACCCTCACCGAAGCCAAAGTCTACGCATTCTGCCCATCATCAGGACCATTTTAGTCTGTTAGACTATACCTGGAATCCAATAGCTATGAAATTATTGAAGGTAAAGGTCAAATATTTTTTTCAAGATTTTTATGCTAACTTATTTTAAACGTTATGTTTCTTAATTTTTGTCCAAAGAAATATTATCGTTTAAGTATTTCGTAAAAAACAATGGCTTTAAATCGTTATCACTGCTCACTGTCTTCACTGCGCGTGCCGCACACAAACGCTGCCTTTCAACTCGGGCGCAGCCGCTGTGTAGCACGCACGCACAGGCGCGGTCTGTTGCGCGCATTACATTGCGTGGTACTGTTTGTAGTGTTCTCTAACCCCCGACACAGCGCAAAGAGGGGTGTTATAAGTTTGAAGCCTATATTTGTGTGTCTGAATATTCGTAGTGCCTAAACGGATCAAGCGATTTCAATGCATTTTTTTTTTGAAAGCTAATTTAATCGAGATGGTTCTTAGCCACGTTTGATAAAAATCTATCTAGCCATTATGGAGATGGTCAACCGCCTACCGAAACGGTAAAAGATACAGAGGTGGTGCTTTGACTTAAATAATGTACATCTTGGGCAAATTTAGGTAAGTACAAGAAAAAAAAATGGCGGCAAATAAAATATCCGCCAAAAAAATTATTTTTTAACTTTTTGTATTGCATCCATATTTTTCTAACACCAAAAATGAAAATCGTTTCTCAGCAATATTTTGAACAGAAATGATCCTGATGATGCACAGAATACGTAGACTTCGACTTCGGTGAGGGTCTTTTACACCCTGTAATAATGTTGTTAGGGAGAAGACTTAAAACTAGAATGCAAAGCAAAATAATTCAAATAAATAATGTTAAATAAATTCCATATCATCGATGTATCTCTACGATATACAACATGTTTCAAAAATACCCCTAATGCCGAATATGATATATAGGGACCATCAAACTGAACAACTTTTACTATGGGACCAACTCTGAAATCGTGAAAAAAAAATATCAGCTGTTTTATACAAAAATTAAAATCTAAAATATCTAAATGTATTATTAGGTATATGAAGTTTTTGTAGGTTTAAGAAATTTGTGTAGTGTATGTAATTCATAAATATTTTTTTGAGTTTTTAAATTTCTGTGTTTATTTTAATATTAACTTGTCTACTAAAATTTTGTATGAAGAGCTACGTAAATTAATGTTTTATTGCGTGGGTACTATATTTCAAGTTCCAAAAAGGTCTAATTATTTCCAAGAAGTTATTGCTTAACGAAATATTTCTTTTGTTCTAGACTTTTCTCATTTAAGAGGTTTCAGGTTTTAATTTCCGGTCGTTGATTTACAAAAATAAACCTTTGTTATTTTTTTTATACTGACTTTGCTACCGGGTTTGAAAACGTGTTCTAGTTCCCGGTAACCATAGAAAAAGTTTTAAACCGTTCAGTTTTTAAATAAAAATAACTGTTCTGTTCTTGTTATCAAGAAATACTTTTGTAGACATTTAAGATTATAAGGGAAAATATTATAATAGCTAGTCGGAAAAGTTTGCGGCCTTTTTGAAGCGTGAATTTTGGGTGTGTTATTTCTGGCAACACTAAACTTAGGCGGGAATGTAATATATTACTTGACAGCTGACTTTCTGGTTATAACGGGTAAATTGAAACAAATTGATAATTGTCTTGCTTTTTCATATTTTTTATAATTTTTATTGGATACGTTTTGCATTTCTTTTTAATAAGGGTTCAGACCCTTAATAAAAAAATGAATGCTGCTAGTGCTCAAAGAAAGATTTGTAATGTTAATGGACAATATGCTTTGTCGAATACAACTGCAAAAAAATAGTTCTTGTAATTTGTAATGGTCATGTAATTTTGATGAAAAAGTTGTTCCTCGCTGTGGTATCTTTATTATTTTTGTTATAAAAAGGCCGCGAACTTTTCTGACTGCCTAATATTAAAACGATACAAGCACCTACAAGTACGCTGTTAACGCGAGCACTTAAGAAAACATGGAACCCATACTACACTACTTAAGTTAACAGTAACACTTAATGGTATAAGCTCGATTTAAAATCTGTCACTGCAGGAAAAACTAACAAAATGAGATTTTACCTCTTTTAGAAATAGTGTAAATCTATTTACTGATCTCGAAAACAAAAGACTAGAGATATCTCAAAATTTGTTTAGTTCAACTTGTAAAACTGACGAAATAGTGAAAGTCAATTAATTTAGGATAAACCACAAATATTGTCTGGCAAACTTAGCAAACAGCATACTCTGGCCGCCCACACATAATCAACATTATGTTTAATTAATCTTATGAGCTTTGTAATAGCGCAGTTATTTGAACTACACACACTATAACACTGAGAAAGTCATATAATTTACCAGCTCCAACCCATTTGTATGTAAATTCCAGTACAATTAGTTATTAAAAGGTTCCAACTTCTAAGGCATAATTTACAGGAATTACAACAATTATTGTGCAATTAATGAGAAGTTATAATTTTGGATTCCCAAATGGGTACACAGACCATTATTGTCTACTGTAGGGGGTACGGGATGGCAGAGGTTCTTCCGTGGTAAAATGTTGCTATAATCTCCACGCTGGGAAGGCAATTTGAAGGTTGCCGTGTTGGACCGATGTCATCCAAAATCGTTATTGCCCATTTTCTGATCCACGGAGGTGTTAGATTAGATATACATACTACACACTGCTAAAGGCCGGCGCCCACTGCCGGCATGGCATGGCATGGCAAAGGATTTTATTTCTAATCAAGTTATTTTGAATCTTATTTCAATGAGTTTAGAATTCATGTTCCTTTATTTCGATATCACGATGCCGTGACGTGCCGAGGCATGAAACGGCATGCCACTGCATGCCGTTTCATTCCACGGGTTGCCTGAGCACGTCTTTGCATCCCGCGAGACGTATGGGTTGTTGCTAAGCTAGTTGAAATGAGAGAGAGAGAGAGAGAGAGAGAGAGATAAGAGTTTTTTTTATTAACACCAAAGACCACGCCACGTTACAAAAGTTAGACAAATATAAAAGAAGAATAAATAAAAAAAACAACTGATTGATACCAGAGTGGCTGGGCTTTCAGCAGGATGCCACGGGACGCAGCGGGATGCCGCTGCACAACCTGCCGTGCCATGCCGTGCCATGCCGGTAGTGGGCACCGCCCTTAATGGGTACAACTTGCTGCAATGCAAAACAAAAGACAGGCGTGTCGTGTTCCTGTTTTGTGAAGGCGAAAACAAAACCTTGAATCACGGTTGTAAAACTGATAAGTAGGTATATAGTGTAAACTTCACCGCATTTTCCGAGCACAATGTACCACTCTGAGGAAATTAATCTTCCTTTGACCGAATTAATGTCGAACTCACATAACTTTCACAGTTTAATTGTGCAAAATAGAATGCACAAAGGCTGTTGCTTGCTATTTTGGCACCAAACAATGTAATTACTTGTGACTTCCGTTTACACCCAGAAATGTTTCTCTGCAAAATGAGAACATACGGGCTACGGGTACAACTATATAATGTACAGCCCCATAATGTACAGTTGTGTTCAATAATGTATGTGCCTTTGATAGTTCATCAACTTTATGCCATTGTAATGTCTGTTTATTTTTGTGTATTTATAACAAGGCGGCTGTATGGAGTGTCCGGGGTGGCAGGCAAGACGCCATATTGTAGCAATGTTGGTTCATTCAGATTATAAATAGTTTTTTTTTTTCTTTGTGGGTATAGTGTAAAGCACTATGTATCACCTGAAGAAATTTGTCATTAGACAGACACTACGTACAGGCACTTACAGACCAAAGCAGGGACCTACGTCAGACGACAGAATGATGTGAAACATTGCTACTTCTTTTTGGCACAAATAAAAACTTACCAAGGAAAAGTAGCAATGTGTCACATCCGTCAGTCAAATTAAGCCAATAGCGATGCCGACGACACTCGCGCGGTAAAACCACAAGCCATAGTCAAAGCTGTAGCAGCTCTTAGCTTAAATCATAACAAAGAGAAAACAGAAGACGGAAGCTTCTGTCTAGAACACTCAGATTTTCCATTTTGTGCCTAGCATACGTGTAATATTTTTATGACCTCCGTGTACCGTAAAAATCGCTGTCTAACCCTATGTTAACAAACGAATATTTAAGCTAAACAAGTTCGTCATCAATCATGCCCCGATTGACGGGCGGCGTCAACGAATGACGGTAATGAAATTTTATGCCCGCATCAGTTGCATTTGTTACGGTAATTACATACTCGGCTAGGGTCGCCAAGATTTTTTGTTAGCAAGAGTTTTTAGGTCAATCAATAAAGTTAAAAACTTCTTGCTGTCCATTTTGAAGTGTTAAGTTTGTTATATGTTACGATATGTAATGTTATTTTATTATAATCCGCGCGCGATAAGAATGGGATGGGACCTCGTCAAAGTAAATTACGAAAATTGACTAACTAGTTAATTTTAAATTTTGAGATTTTAGCATTCACAATGCTATTTTCATAATACTAAATAACATAGTAGAAAAAATACGTGACTCGGTAGCTCAGCGGTCAGAGCATTGGACCGGATATCCAAAGGCCACGGGTTCGATTCCCGTCCGAGAACATGATCTGGTGCGAGTCGTATTTTTTCTAGTATATTATTTAGTATTAGTCAATTTTAATTTAATTAATCAACTTATTGTTTACTTGTTATCATATTTAAAGTTGCTGCAGAAAATTCCCTTACCTCGGATCCGTGACACCGTGTTTTTGGATATCTCTGTAGCTGGCTGGCGTACCGTGCGCGTCTCAGATTGACAAGGTTCCATCCCATACTCATCGCGCGCGGATTATACTAATCTTCGATCGAAGTTACTAATACAAAAACTGAGGAGAGTCTAAATTTTGGAAATATAGTGGTGCGGATCATGCATAAATAATCAAAATGACCTACCTTGAACCAGGATAGTTCACAACAAAAAACCTTGCGTAATCAATGTATTATGTGGTGCAAAACCTGTTGTATTAGATGTCAAATTAAATTTTTAATAAATAAAATTATCTTTTTGACACAAAAAAAAACTAAACCAAAATCGGTTCATTCGTTTGAAAGCTACGATACCACAGACAGATACACAGACACGTTAAACTTATAACACCCCTGCATAACTTATAACATTTGCGTCGGGAGTTAAAAAGAAGCAGCAAAATAGAACAGCTACTCCATAAACACTGCCCATGTACAATTTGTACACTGTGACTCTATATCGCAAGTATGTTATTAAACCGCTTTCATTATTTTATACACCTGCGTTTCGTTGTGGCGCCATAAAATATATGCTATCTGCTTCCGGCTGAATTGTTTCGCGCCTTGTAAATTGTGGTGCATCGCTTGCACTGTTTGGGGTTAGACGATTAATGTTGTTGTCTATTTCTAGTTCATGATTCTGGAAACTTCGCAAACACAAAATAATCGTCGATGTAGGTACATTTTAGTCAATGTTTGTTCGGTTTATGTATGAACTTTGATTATTTATTAATAATAATAAATCTTTATTGAAATAATCTTATGTCACAATTTACAACTAGTTTAAACATAGATAATATAGAGAAAAGAAATACAATGTGCCTGAACTAGGATTAACCTGTGTTTCAGGCAAAACAAGGACTTACATAGTACTCAAAATTATTAAACAATAAAATACAAATTGAATAAAAAAAAAAAAATAGTTCATGGATAAGAGATTCAGTCTTTAGACATTTCAGTCATGTCTAGGTGGTTAATGTTGAATCTTTTTTTCATAACTCAAATCAAATGTACCTTTACATTTAAAAAAATCCAATTTCTGACAACCCTAATTAATTGGCTGTAGTGATATTAAAAAATGAGGTCAATGTAATAAACGTGATAACGTTAAATATATTTTAAACTTACAATAATGAATTTCGTAGTAACTCATTTTAAAGAAAAAAAAATCAAACATAATTTTATGGTCTTTATGTTAAAGTAAAGAGAGCCTACTTCGGCTCAAACTGAAATAACGAAGCGTCCAAAAAGTACTTCATTATACGCAAAAATATAGCGTTGCTGTTTTTGTTACGATGACTTAGATAAGTAAATTTTTCGCGCCAAAAGTAAATGACTAACCCTCATCATAAGATAAATTGAAACCCCCGCCGCGGGCTAATAAAATAAGACATGTATTAAAGCCTTTTAAACCGAAACAGCATAACTCGGAAGCAACAAAAAATGACATCGAAACGTGGTTACGAATAAAGAGGATCCGCTGTGACAGCTCGAGATGCCAAGATATAAAAGTACTGTGACAGCTCGAGATGCCAAGATATAAAAGTAATATATAAGTCACAAATAATATGATGCAGTAAAAATGAACTCAAGTGCTATAGCTTTAAGAGACAATCTACTGGCCAAAGTGTTTAATGGTATGCAAGGAGTTTGTAAACTCGAAACGTCTTTTCGACGTCTTTAGGTGTAAATTATTCAAACGCAGCTCATCTGAGGATGCTCGGTTGGTTCAACTTTTTTGCCGTAGTAAGCCTGTCTTTAGACGTAAACGGTGGAATTATTTAAAGGCCGGATCAGGAATTAAAGCGCGGGGTGTTACTGGTGAATGCTGAGGGGCTACTCTAATACCAAATCACGATAGTCGAACGGCGTTCATTTCGAACCTCACTTCGAATCTCACTTCACTGCGCGGGAATCTTAAATCATAAATGAGATAATGATAGATTGTTTATTAATCATAAAAGATTTTAGATAGCTTCGGTAGCTACCTAAATCCTTTTGCAATCGGTAAAGTAGCTTATATTCAGCTAATTTATAATAACAAATTCACGCGAAGTGAAGTGAGGTTCGAAGTAAGATGCGAGTTTGATTACAAAATCGACATGCTGGACATTATTAGCTAGGAATAAAATTAAGTATAACGAACGACAAACATCGGCCGATGATCGTGATTCTTTTTCATAGTAAGCCCTCTAATTATAAACCAAACAGGAGATTTTGTGTTGTTTGACGTGTAAGGATTTATTTTACGTTTTGTGACGACATCTATTGACGACTCAAAGAAACAAAACACAACAACCTCAGTAAGGACGGCCACGGTGCATCGTGACCAGTCAGCTATTGGGCGTATTCACATTGGACGATAAATGACTGCACGATAACTGCACGATATCGTCGGACTGGTAGTTTGATACGATCACTACAAAATGCTTTCACACTGTGTCGTTGTAGTCAACGTTTTCGTCGCCGACAGATTGTCGTGCCGATATCGGGTGACGACACAGTGCTCGTGAAGCAGGATCGGTTACTTTTGCTGGCGCAATGCGACTGACTGCATAACTAGCTGTTGGTTATATCGTATCACATACCGATCACGGACCTAAAAAAAAGACGGACGTAATATCATACTAAAAAGAAGTGAAGCATGCAAGGTCCTACAATTTGTATGTTCTACAATGACCTACACTCACACAAATACACCAGTCATTTCTTTCTAGGTGTATTCATGTGAGTGTAGGTCAGATACAACAAACGAAATTGTAGGACCTTGCATGCTTCACTTCCTTTTAGTGTGATATTACGTCCGTCTTTTTGTCAGGTCCGTAATACCGATATCGTTTCTATATCGTCAGACGATATCGTTGTCGTCCGAGCTGACGATATATGAGTATCGTGTCGTTATCGTTATCGTCTAATGTAAAAACAACCATTCGCTACACCCATGTTTATAGTTCAGCCAAAGGGCCCAGCCCAGCCCATGCCTCCGTACACGCCTTAAGTCGTGTGCGCCATTTTCGGTAAGGTCCTGACACTGAATTTAGTTGCGGTACAAAACGAGTAATGTGGTAACGCCTCCTTGCCAATGACCTAGAGCGACAATGAAGATGCTCCGGCTTTTATGTTATTGAATTTAGGGCCTGTTTCACAATACAATATCTATCTACTTTAACACTTGACACTGGCAAAAATTACTTCCAAGAGGAAAGTAGATTGCCATAACAAAAAAAGAAGAAGAAAGTAAGTTCTGAGTAGCTTACTTGACAAATGATTTGACATATTTTTCTTATCACAACTGTCAAATCATCTGTCAAGTAAGCTACTCAGAACTTACTTTTTGATTGTGAAACAGGCCCTTAGTATCATATGACTTTATAAACATTTAAATAATGAGCCTTACCTTTAGTTGTGATTATTTATATTCTTCAACGCCCGGAAAATGAGACAATACATATTTCATTGTTATCCGGCCGTATGCGCCCGCTCAGGCGTTGATGAATTAAGAAAGTTTTAGCCTAATTGATGTTAGAAACTGCTTTCAGTGAAAGACTTCCTGAAATATCGCAGTTGATTTTTATATATTGAAATTTAGGCTTTAAATGTTTCATTTTAATATTTAATAACTACACATCAGGTTAACACGGTCACTGATACTATTGTGTGATACGTAGAGTCCTTAGAAAAAGTAAAAATCTTAGTTCATCAATAAAGATTGAACTCATTTGAAATCTTTTTTTTATTTTCATCGATAATTTGTAGTCTAATTTCACCCCCTTTCAGGATTGTACTTTATTATAAGGACTCACTGCGCTGTGTGTGCGTGTGTGGTCACTCAACATTACTATAAGTACATACCTTATATGACATAATTAAAGCTACATTTGTGACGGCCATAAGAAAATGTACATACTTACTGATTATTAATATGACTAAAGAGCTCACAATCACCTCAATACCCTTTGCACTAACAGCTACCGAAAAAATATTCAAAATTTTCCATAGATAATTACTTTATCGAGTACTTTATCGCGCGTTTTTTTTCTCGTTAGATGTTCGTGCTAATAAAAACTATTTTTTAAGAAAATAAGGCTGTAAGTACTTATAAATATTATAATTTCTTACGTATTACGTGAAAACGAACAAAATTTGACACGCAAACCAAAAGACTGACTTTGATAAAAATAAAACTACTTACTTTAACTTCCAACTGCAAAGGGCTTCGTTAAAATTACTTCTTCTTCTAAAAATTGTGTTTACATTCCAACCTTTGAATCTAGCTAGGACTTGGAGAAAAAAGAAAAAAAACTCCTACACGAGCAAAGAACACGGCAAAGATTTCCGAGAATAAATTCTAATTTCGAATTTCCCGCCTTGCGCATATTTAAAAACATTTCGTTCCGTGCCATTTCAGTAGTTGCTCCACCAAGCGTGTACAGCGCTGCAGGAGGTCGGTTGAATGCACAACACAAAGGTCGGCTGTGATATGTTTTCCTTTTATTTATGCGAGCCTGGTACGTGTCGCTACCGTCACATCGTCGCCATTAGATGGAAATAAAATTTTAACGCTTTCTACACTCGCGAACAGAAATAATGTTTTAAGGTTGCCGATTTACATAAAACATATTCGAATCCATAGGATTGTTACCGAAATCTTTTGATAAATGTTGAATTTCATGGCAAACAGGTTCAAATGCAATCACTTTTATCGTAAGTACGTTCATGTGTTATCTACAAGTACGGCAAGAAGGGTAAAAGGAGCCACTCGAAGCGTAGTTATTGAAGTACCAATTGAGACTGAAGAACCTGTAATCTGTTCCGAAGCAGAATCACGTATAAAGTAACAAAATCTCCTTTTTCATGACACAGATATAAATAACTTATTGAAACTCCATTTTCTAATCGGAATTCTGAGAATCTATCGAGTCATTATAAAAATTTTCATTTAACTATGGGGTCAATTTCAACAAGTGGTGTTTTTTCTTTCATTTCGGTTGAATTTTTTATTATAAAGTTTTTTTAAATTCTAACCGTGGTTTATTGTATTTCTTTACACTCTAAATGCACATATTTAACACCATCAAAATATCTTTACAGACTTATGAGATATACGTGTTTAAAAATGTGATGTCACCGAAATGAAACGGTCGTTAACCGAAATGAAATAACTAGTCACCGAAATGAATTAACTTATACACCGAAATTAAAATCCACCGAAGCAGCATATACAGGTGTACCGCAATACTTATACAGGGTATTTGTTAATCCCCTTATAATCCCGTATATGATAGATAGCATTATCATGAATGCGTACGACCTCATGGGTGAGTAAGACGTAAGTAAAGTAACCGGTCCGGTAACAACATCTTTATCTGACCCTACCCTACTGTCAACTTCACCTGCACGCACTGGTGGTTCGTACGAATAGCTTGCGGCAATAACCTTCCAGTCGTCGTCATGTTGCTGCTGAATAACAGACGAGGCTCTGACAACCGAGCAATGGCAGTACACCATAGCCATACACCCAGCCGTGAAACCAATTGGAAGAGGCTTCAGTGACCTTTAGAATCTAAATCACTCCTTAAATTATCATGAAATCACAATCAAAGATCTTAAGATGGCTATGCAAATCCGCTTAGCAACCGGCGCCCTACTGCGTCCGGGGCAACGGTGGAAATTTGGATACCGGCCATGACGCTGTGAGAGATCAGGTAACGCATGGAATTAAATACTACTTGTATCTTAATTAAGCTGCGGCAAGTCCAGAGGATAGCTACTTGAAATGTACTTGGCTCACTACAGCCCGGGACTAAAGATCTTGGAAAAATAAATAACCAGATGTGAACTGAACGTCTGCGGGCTTAGTGAAACTCATTGGAATGGAATGGTCGTTTACCCACCGAGACACACGCCATCAACTTTTCTGGCAATGACAACATGATCCGAAATGGAGTTGCCGTCCTTCTTCAAAAACTCATAAGAAACACACATAACCAATTAGCAATCGAGTACTGAGCATCAAGCTCAAAGCGGCGCCAGCACTGCAACGGAGGCTGACCTGGAGAGTTTTTATGCCGAACTGGAGAGCGCCATGAGCAAGGTCTGTTTTTTTCCTGTTTATTCTGCTTCATGGCGATCTGTGTATTCACAATAAGTCATTTCTTTGGCTGATCCTAGATCTGGATCTTACACATCTAAGAGAGCCAAATCTAGATGTAATATTTCTTTACAGCTAACACTCTTTTTGGCTATAAGATCTTTTAAATAAAGTCGAAATGTCATGTCGTTTCAAACGGGCATGTTGTACACCTTTCTCTCCACTTAGGGTCTTAGCCAGTTCGTTCGCATGGGTAACAACCCTGTCTTGGTCTGTCTTTTTAGTGTACTGGGCTATTTCTTGCCGAACTGTGTTTATTTTAAGGTCTAAGTATGTATACTTGTTGCTAATGCACTGGGGGGATAAAGAGCATTGTCCGTAGTGCTTTGCTTTGAAATTTTCTAGGATGTCTATATTAGCATGTTCTCTAACAGATAAATGTCTGTGTAAATATTTATTTTTGTGTTTTATTTCCTGCATGATGTTGTTTTGTGTTTATAATCCCTATGTCTTAAGTATTTGTTTTTTTTCTTCTATTCTATAATTTATCATCACGTACATGTCAGTTTCTATCACTCCTTGACCCTGTCATAATACCAGTGCTTTTGGGTCATTCTAAACATCACAAGAATGACCCAGAAGTTAATTTTGCTGAGACAGGGCCAATTAGCAGCACACTTCAATGCTAAAGATTGGGGCTGACTTCCACCGACTAAGATTGAGACTAGGTCAGTGCGATAAAAGAGGTGAACGCCTGATGCAATTTGCGGCCGACAAACAGCCTGTTCCAGAATCACCCTAGAAGACTTTATACCTGACGACAAGTATCTTAACCAAATTGACTTCATTCTTATTGGATCTCGATAGCGGATATCAGTCATAAATGCTCTCACTCTACTTGCGGCTGATTGCGGGTCAGACCACCAAATTCTTATCTCCAAAGTACGGCTAAAACTGAGAGCAGCCAGAAAGATAGAGAAATAAAAGAATCTAAATAGAGAATAACTCAAAGTTTATAGCAATACTCGAACAGAATTGGAGTCTATGGCTGTCCATAGACTCCAACTCTGTATGCAGAAATGAATATGGAGAACACAGATCAACTTTGGGGCCAAGCCAAAATTATGGTAAGGAACAGTCAAAAAGTCTGAACCACTCGCGGATACCATCAAACGGCAACACTAGATGAGCGACACTACTTTAGCACTGATTGAGGATAGACAGATAGTGAAGAGTTTAGGAGCCGTTTGAGAACTAAACTGCTTAGTCTATCGGTCTGTTGTGTCTTGTCTAGGCACATCCCAATCAGCATGCAGACATGATCGTAACACACATCTTCAAACATTTGAAGAACGGAAAAGCCACAGCCACAGGTAGCAACGACACGACGTATCCCGGCGAGGCGGTGCATCTATCGAACGAGTCGCGGTGCAGGGCTAGGTCAAGCCAAGTGGTAAATTGCCAATGAGGTGGATGGGCCAAGTTTGAGCAGCCGTGGATGACCGCTTGCACGTATGCATAAAGAAGGCAGCCACTATCGAAGAATGCCGATGAATAGTAATGCAGGTCACTTCCAATTCCGCTGAAGGATTATGACGACCACGACCACCCTGCCAAGTTTACTGACTAAAAAGAGAAGATACAACCACGTAAAATTATTATAAAGTCTGAAAACCATCGTATATCTGAGAAATTTTGCGTTTTTATTTGTAGTTACGGAAAACGGCAATGCAACTCTAGACGCAGATGGACTATATTCCATAACTTAAATGGTCAAAACCACTACACTATGTCGGTCTAGGCAGGTTGTCACTGGCCAGTTTTTCATAAAAAGAAACATATAATTCCCTTTCAATCAAGTAGTGGTTAGAATAATAAAAGGTCGAAGTTAGTATCGCATAAAGAACATGCCTTAGAAACACATTAAAAAATACACTTAAGATTTTAAAAATATCACCTACTGGCCTGGATTTTCACCGAAATGAAATAATAATAAGCCGAAATGATAAAACAATCCACTGACATGAAACAATTATGCACCGAAATTCTCATCACTCACCGAAATGATTTTTTTTATCATTTCGGTTAGTTTTTTATCATTTCGGTTGACAGTTTAGGCCACCGAATCAACCGAAATGAAGACACCGAAATTAAAAACAAGAACAAAAATTGGAATTAAAAGAAAACTATTTAATATAGATTGTTATGAATACTACTCAAATAAACGTAGTAGAAATAGCGTACTTACGAACAATCAATTAAATATACTAGCTCTTTGGAAGACGAGTCATACCCATAAACGGAAATGAAAACAAAGTTGTCCCATGACCACCGAACAGCAATACTTATTTTTTTGGCGGGAACCGCAGGCCAGCTGCGCACTTTCTTCCACAACAAGCACTTAGGCGGCACTGGTACGCAAGTTTTAAGCGTATGAGGGGGGAGCTAGAGTTGTTCTATGCAAAAATATACCTTATAAACTTTAGGTCACCGAAATGAATAGACTTTCTGGGACACATGCGTTTACTCATACCAGTTACTAAACTGGGTAGATATAATTATAAAATTACTTTGTGATAATACCCTCACTATTCAAGATTAAAATAAAAGTAACCACTCATCAAAATAATCAATAGTTTTTGTTGTACGAGGGAAATTACACTGAAAAAAGTGTTCTGGACAGCTACCGAAATGATAAAATCGGGGCTTAACTATTATTTTTTCCTAACTAACTGCAATCCAAATAAAAAAATATTTATTGCCTCTTATAGGCAACGACCTCTTCTACATACTGAACTGTAAAGCAACGTTTTACACTACCAATTTCATCCGTGCCGCGTAAATTTTTCAAATGGGAAATCCACCCTATGATTCTGTGTCAGAACATCGAATTATAAGTTATGTTGATCAAATCAAATTAATTAATTGAGTATACTATGAAACGCTCTATAAAAAGCTAGGAATAAACGCGTCTATTATCACCCGCAGATTAAGATGTCAAAAAAATATATGACATAAAACAATTTCTCGAGTTCCTACATACATCCGGTGTGAACAACCCCCCTGCTCATAATATTTCTCTCATTCTCTATCTAAAAAATCCAATTTCGCATCCGTCTAGAACACGTGACGCGCGAAAAAAGCCGACTCTGACTAAGCCGTCATAAAGTTCCAAAGTAATTCATAAACTGGGAAAGTGCCATTCCGTCGGTGCCCTGCCGATTCATTGCGACAGAGATCTATTAATTTTTACGACCCATTTAATTCTTTAACCTGGCGGAATCGATTTATAACAGTTTTATCGCCAGTGGAGATTTAACTGGAGTTGTAAAGCTTCTGTCGGTGACTCCGGCAGTATTGCATTCTAATAGATACCGCACGCTATTGAATGCTATAGTCAGAGGAGGTAGCTAATTGGATTTTCTACTTTATTTGGTAAGGGAGAAGATGCATTCGTGATTGTTGATTCGTTAAAAACTAAGTTTGCGTTCGAATTATAAGGACACCATGTTAACATTGAAATCGAATGAGACCATAGGGGTCTGGTAAATATGAAAACCCACTGGAAAACCCTTAGCTTTATCATTGACAAGCAAATCTACTTTCTCAATTTGTATGTTGTTTAAATAATTAAAGAAAAAACCCGCCTTCATCAAATGACAAGTCAACTGGAAAAGATGCAAACAAGATCAAATATCAGGAGGCATACAATTTAATGATAAGTCAAATCATTCATAATGTCACTTAATACATGGCACCAATGATGATGGTAAAATAAAATCTTGAAAAAAAGTGTTTTGTGTACCTCCCCTACATGGGATACCGTTCTTATAATCAGTTAAAAAAGTCAGGAACGGGTGGTAGGAAAATATAGATGATTCGAAAGTGCTTAATTATTAAGTTTATTTGAATAAAGAAAGTTTGACTCTTGGCTCTTTTCTTGAAAGTGGGGGGATTTTTTTTTATCAATATCATGTGGGGTGTCTTTGGATAGGTCTTTTAAAAATGTTTTAGGTTTGTGAAGATCACTATTCGATTCAGGGTCACTATTTCGATCTAGTTTTTGAAAAAATATTTTAAGCTGTAAAATACATTTTGTAAAAGTCAAAATGTCCCCCTGTCCCCCAAGTGTAAAAAGGAATAAATATAAGTTTATAGTCATATTGTATGGTTTGAGGTTACTACGGAACCCTATACAGCGCGTGGCCCGACATGCACTTGGCCGGGCCTTTTTTTTAGGTATTCAATGCTCTACATCTACATCTGTCTTTAAAATATTTTGTTAGAAAGTACATATAATAAGACAGTAGGTAATTATAAAAAGTCAAGGAATGCCTGCTCAAGAGCTAGACAAATCGCGACAGTTCGATTCACTGTTAAAGTTGCAAAAATGAAATTAATTAAGTCACCTCGAAAATAGTAACTTAATTGCTTTCGAACGAATCATATTCAACCACTTGGGTTTTTTCAAGAACCGTTATTCTACACTAGCAACACAAACGTAAAAAAAAATCATATTCTATTTTGTCTTAGAACCATCTTTCGCAGGCCTTTTTATGTTTCATGCCAAAAACTATGCTAACACGTAAATCAGCTTCGCAAACTTCCACACAAGCCTGTTAGGCCTAACTGAACGTAACATTGTTAAGTGCAAACTGGCCGTGATTGGTCCTACGAGCCGGATCGCGCGTGCATTGGCGTCATAAATCAATTGGATGGCGATTACTTTGTGTATTCAGCCATTAGCGATGCGCTGGGGTGAGCCAACTTTAACGGTTATGCCTAGTTCACTTGAAATATTCAATAAACTGGCCGTAGTGGAAGATCAGGTTATAATGCTGACACTGCTTTTATTTTACAAAAAACATTACTGATGTTTAAATGTCTCAGTTACATATGCCTATTCAAGTTTATACTATTCCTAAAAATCCGAGACAAGAAAGAATATAGAGCCTAGGATTTTTAGAGATGGTGACCTCATACTTAATAATATGTCTACGAATCTATAGAACGTTATCAATATTGTAACAAAATAGCATCGGTTCTATTAGTCATATATTGTAAGGATATATTACTTATTTTAAATAGGGTATATTTTAAGTGCTCATTAATGCTCACCAAATTTGTTTTACTGAAACAGTAATATTGATACCAAAAACTACAGTTCTAATTTCTCTTAGTGTGTAATGCACCAGGTAGGTTAGGTTAGTGTTTTGACCACTCGCAGCACTCCATAATGCATGTTGTATAATATATACTTCATGAAACAAAATTTTGTGAGCATCCGTTTTGGCAGGTATTTCGAATTTATTAGAAATAATGTAAGTGCATTTCTGGTAGGCATTTAAACACAAGCCTTTTAAATATACACGCAAAACTCATTAGATAGCTTCCATCAATTCACGTGAAAATCACATTCCTTTACGCTCAACACAGCCAAAGTCAAAGGACTCTCGACCAACAAAGCATCCATTGTGTACACGCATACAAGTTATGACTGATGGCGGAAAATCAATTTCCATCGACCCCTGACGTCTCACTTACGACCCCTCCTCCCTTCTGCCGTTTACGCCGTCGCTGCACATGTCAAAATAACAAGAAATGATAAATGTTGTAAGTGATCTTACACTCTTATGTGCGGAAGCGGGCTAATGCTTATTTAAATATGTTGCGTTAGAGTGCGTGATTCGCGACGAGATTTAATCGTCTTTGAAAATTTATATTGTAAAGGGAAGGGCTCCAATGGGCTGGTTAATAACCCGAAAATATGGGGACTCGAAAGTTTTAATTGCAGCGCGTTTATCGCTGTGTTAAGTGTTGAGCTTAATGGCTTAATCGCGATTATAGAGCGATGCAGGCTGTTGAATATGCAAGGACGTTGTTTATTTAATATCAATGACTATAAAAAATTGTCAACATTTTAAACAACTTTTTATGGTTCAGTATTGTGCTTCGAGACAATAATATTTCAATTCAAAGGGAAACGTAGTAAAATTCCTAAAAATATAAACCATCAAAGTAACGAATTTTCTCCAATATTTAAATAGTAACCCCCTTACTAATAAATATTATATAGCAGATGTATAGTTACACAGTGTTTTGTCCCTTTCTTGTTAATGTCAAACTGAAATAGTTTGACAAAGAGTAACCATTGTGTAGCTACTAATAAATATTGTATAGCAGATGTATAGTTACACAGTGTTTTGTCCCTTTCTTTTTAATGTCAATCTTAAATAGTTTGACAGAGAGTAACCATTGTGTAGCTATTCATCTACAATACAATCTTTATTAATAAGGGGGTAAGAATAAACCTCATCAGAAGTTAACCGACGGTTTAGTACATACGAGATATAAAACTATAGCATATCAAGCTAACGGAACGGTACTTAGAGAAATGAAAAGCGGTTTTGTTGATGACTGAATTTAATAAAAAAGATACAACACATCGAATTATCCAGTTCACTTAAGCACGTCGTCGCATTCACAAGAGCGGCCATTTGTCGCGCGCACCATAAGTTTGACATCAAACTTGGTCCTCCGACTAGAGGGAAAAAATAAATATTTCACAGTCCCCTCTCGCACCCTTGTTGGTGGAATCACGCGTCGCTTGCGCGTGTTGCCACCAAGATGGATCTTTGGAGCGCGACAACTCGTTGGTTGCAGACGAGCGTTTCGATCTTAATTTTTAAAGCTTTTTATTTCCAGTGAGATATTCTTGAGATATCAAAGAGCTCGATGGCGCAGGCAGTGAGCTACCGCGGCAGCTAGGCAACTTTCGCTTTTCATTGGTTGGGTGACAAAAAAATTTTTTTCGAGCTACTCCGTGCTTTGGTAGGCACGTTAAACCGTTGGTCCTGGTTGCAGTCGTCAAAGACTCACCAATCCGCATTATGCGCGCGTGGACATTAAAAAATCCTTTTGTTGTTTTTCTTGTTTCTAAAAGCTTATGTAAGTTTAGATACAGTAGCGTCAGCGTTAATCCCGCCCGTTTACTCCGCCCTTTCACAAGAAGATGTATTGTCGTTGCATCGCGAGGGCTCCAATCGCGATAACCAGCGCGATATGAAAGCTACGGCGGCGTTCGAGAAACCTGCATTTACCGACTGCAGACAAAAAAGGTTAGATTTTAAAACATTACGTAGTACCTATATAAAAAAGAACTAGAAAGACTTTAAATAATATATAGAGAACACTATCTGTGTAATTTTAGTATCGAGATTATCAGGGGTTTTTTACTTAAGTACAAGTAAGTACTTAATATTTGTAGTTTTAATTTTTATGGAATAAAATCTACCACCACGTACACTGTACATTTACTGGTCTGTGCTTAGAATATCTCGCTAGAATTACGATACCCTCTTCTTTTTAATTCTTTAGAATGTTTCGCAGATAATTCTACTTAACTTTTCTGAGCAACGATGAGACGAACCGTAAATTCACTGGTATATTTCGACAGGCGCTTCTACGTATGAAAAGTAATTATGTGAACATACTCAAGTGTTATCGTTCACATTTCAAGACTCAATTTTGGAAGTAATAAACTTTAATGGCGTTGTTAAATGAAATGTCGCTAAATTAAAATACCGAGGTAGTAATGATCCTGCTTTTCGTTATGACATAATTTACTCCTTCAAAGATGGAGCTATAATAAATTGATAGTTTGATCAACTTTGATCACTAATTAAAATGACAGGACACTTTACGAGAAACTTATTAAAGTTTTTGATTTTTCACAATTACAATGCTATTTTTATATTATGATAAATAATATAAATACTACGTGATACGTTGAGAGATATTTATGTATAATTGGTATCGGTTATAATCCCTGTTATTTTTATTATACAACAATTGTTCCAAAAATACCCCTAATGCCGAATATGGTATTTAGGGACCATCAAACTGATCAACTTTTACAATGGGACCAATTCTGAAATCGCGAAAAAAAAATCAGCTGTTTCATACAAAAAATTAAATTGAATATATCAAAATGTATGAAACAGCTGATTTTTTTTTCGCGATTTCAGAGTTGGTCCCATAGTAAAAGTCGTTCAGTTTGATGGTCCCTATCTACCATATTCGGCATTAGGGGTACTTTTGTAACACCTTGTATAGGGTCCATCAAACTGAACAACTTTTACTATGGGACCAACTCTCAAATCGCAAAAAAAATCAGCTGTTTCATACATTTTGATATATTCAATTTAATTTTTTGTATGATACAGCTGATATATTTTTCGCGATTTCAGACTTGGTCCCATAGTAAAAGTTGATCAGTTTGATGGTCCCTATATACCATATTCGGCATTAGGGGTATTTTTGTAACATGTTGTATACAATGCAACGCGAAAGTTTAAAAGTGTAAACTCTAGTTTGATCTTTAGCACGTTATCAAAGGCGCTCTTAAAACTTATTAAAAAGTGAAAAGAGTAAAATAAGATATACTACTACCTAGCAGCAATAAATCTTTAGTCTTTTCCTCTCACTGAGAAAAGGTATAATGACGCATTAGTATAATAAACCTAAAGACATATTTACACAATTCTTTACAAACTGCGTCAACTAAAAAGTCTCGAAGCATTTCCACCAAATACTGAACAAGCTTTTAAAGTGCAAAGTTTGTACATGACGCTTGTATTTTTGAGATGTCTTAAATCTACGAGGCTTAAGCAAATATTAGCATTTACTTACCAACTGCACCCCCTTTTGCGCCCTAGCATTAAATCTTTAGGTACATTTAAGTACGAGTAGAATGTAGAAATACAAACTTTATAACCAAAATATTTGCAATGCAATATTCTTATAGTGTCGTTTCCAGGCACATGTACACAAACATTAACAATGCATAAAGAAGCACTAAACATCTTTATGCATTGTTGATGTTTGTCTACTTGAAAGTAACATTTTGTATCGGCTAAAATTTTTGCTGGTAGCTGTCATTTTATTTCTTACCACTAAAAAGCAATAGTAGTATATTATAGAAGTGACGATTGGCGTTTTTTATCAATTTCTTACCAAAGCAGCAAAAACTTAACAAAATATTGGGTCCCGCCCACCTATGAACTTGGTGTCTTTTTTTGTTTGGTAAGAAATTGATAAAAAACGCCAATCGTCACTTCTATAATTTAAAATATTCATTAATTGCTTGATATTATATCGAATTATGACCATCATAGTAAACTATCAATTGTAAAAAAAAATACTTATTATAGTTTTCTAAACATAAAAAAATACTTTAAAAATGACTCCTCCTTTTGTTAGCAGAAATGACCACTTTATTTGTTTTAACTTAGCCAGAACTTATTCTTTCGCTTAACCTGAGTGGCATACGTTATCTTAGTGTTTGAACATTAGTGCAAAAGTTTAAAAACATTAGCGTTCATGGTTGTTAAATAAATTAATAAATGTTAGTATGGAAAATGCAACTTCTTTCAAATTCTTCATACAAAACGCCGATTTCATAGATGGGGATTTAATATTTTGAAAATTACAGATCTAATGCAATGGTGAAACTTTTAGAAGTATTAAATAAAATCAAGCGTTACCTTGCGAAAGTCTATTATAATGGATGCGAAAACAATATTTAGCAATAACTTCCATACAATAGATGGTAAAATATGAAAGAAATCTTTGCACCGCCCGCCCGCCCACAAATAAAAGCACATGCATACCTGCGAGGCTTGACTTTGCACTATCTAACAACTCCTGATGGTGCTCCGTGCAGGGGCGCAACACGTGTAGAGTAGGTAGAATGACAACGGCAGTAACGGCAAGGTGAGTTGCTGTCGGTGTGTCTACATTTATTTGTGGGCGGGCGGGCGGTGCATAGACTTCTTGCATATTTTACCATCTATTGTGTGAAAGTTATTGCAAAATAATGTTTTCGCATTCATTGAAACTTTTACAATCAAAGGGAGCGAATCAAAACTCAATATCGTTTCCACAAAGTTTAAATTCACTTAACGTCTTGCACGCTTGCACCCCAGATGTAGAAACAAAGTTGCGAAATGCACGAACTTCACAAAGAAAGCATACTCAAAATGGAATTATCTTCTTATTTTTATATTAAAGTTGGATCTGTCGTAATCGCTTTAAGCTTTTCACCGTCTATAGACAGCTGTTGCCAGTCCCCCTCGATTTTCCTGTAAGCCAAGTTTTATTGTTGTTTTGTTAACTTTTTTAACGCAGTAATGTCAAAAAGAAGAGTAAGAGCAAAATATTAAGTTATTATTTTTCTCATCTAATACACAAATTTGTAAAATATATATAAATTCAAACAGAATTTTTAAAATTAAAAATTGAAGCCTAAACTCGATTTAATAACGCAGTTAGCAAAATAAAGTGACTTTTATTTTTTCCTAACTGTGTTTAGTTATTTATTGTAATTAATCATTCGATTCCGATGTAGTTAGTGATAACAATTATGCCAATAGAAAGTGGCACCGGTAAAGAGATTGCAAAATGTGTCATTTACTTTTATTTCGACTTCAATTTCGCCTATGTTCAGGTAAAATTGGTAAAATTGGGTGGCAGGTACACGTGCCACATACAAAACATACAAAGCTTTTACATATTACATATTAATGTATGGAGATACATCATGACCCCTACTCAATCGGACTATCCTTGACACCCTCTCACAATAATGGAATATAGCTTTCATCCTTCTTACATTCAAAACGGACATTTTGTATAATAATATAGCTTTATTTTCCACATTTGTACGTGCTTATAAATATACGTCAATGGACGCTATTTTCTATTCGCTTTGGGATATGTAAATGTAAATAACTTGAAAGAGTGTTTATTTTAAGTCAAAAGATAGCAAAATGTGGTTTGTTCTTTTAGAATAATAAAGTAGAGGACACATTAGACAATATAAATTTACGTTTACTTTTGTCCGAATATAAAGTGGACCCTGTGAACTTCGTATCACCTACAATTTAATGACTATTTTACCTTGAGAACCAGCGCTATCTTTTTAATTAGTAAGATAATAATAAAGCATTTGAATACTAAAACGAAAGCAACACTGCAGTCCTTTTATCATTACTAAGATCATCAGACTAAAACCTCTTTATTTAAAGTTAGCTGTCAAAAGTAATGGCGATTCCCATACGAAATAGCCAATGTTCATAGTACGTTTCATTGAATATTCGCTATTCAATGAAACGAATTTTACCTACTCTCAGGGGAAATGACCAAAGAGAATATAATACTAAGTTGAGATGACAAATGATGTTTATTTTATTAATTAATAAATCAAATGCACCAAGAAGTTTCAATTCCGACGTCGGAGTCAATCACCCCAAAAGTAGTTTTCTACAACTTTTTAACCCTGTTAGGGGATAAATATAAAAAATACGAAACATGTTATCTTTATTTTAAGTAAAATAAAAAATTGAGATCGAAAAAAAAGTTTTTTTTTATGAAGTAAAACTTCAGCAGCACTAGGATTTGTTTGTAATTTCCACAAACATAATAAAAGTCACAACAAAAATATATTGGTCAATATTATTGCCACTATTTTCAGCCAGGAAATATTGCAGGAAATACAGAAATTGGATGTGTTTCGTGTTAACTTTACCTGCCAGCAAATTGCCTTGTATAATTCATTGAGGTCAACCGAATCGTAAATGGAGGTACCCAATTTATGTGCATTCAATTTTTTCTCTGCGAAAACTTGTTTCCTTTCTTCCTTTTTTTCATAGAGTAAGGTAGTGGCATTGACAAAATTGTTAACCAAAAAGTGAGGTAAGTATGTATTCTCTTTGAAATCTTATTTTACCTAGGTATGTACGCACGACAGCACGGCAGGTTCAACAGTTGAACTACGAAAACAGGTTTTATTACTTACGGCATAAATACGGTCTCAAGGTCAATATGTATAGTCTGACGTGCTGCTGACTGTACAAGATATGTTACAGAGAGAAGGTAATACTATACTACTACTAATAATACTATACTACGAAGGTAATAATACAGTGTACGTAAGTTCAAACTCACTTCAAAAGATCGAAGTGATGAAAGTAGTTTATTACAAAATATTTTTTCCTAATCCACTTCATTTTAAGTTTTCGGCTACTGAAGAACTGTCTATTTAACACAACAACAATTGTTTTTTTATGATATATGGTTGGTAGGAGGTTTTTGACTTGACGTTTGTAAAACTTAAAATCAACTTTCCGCATGCTGTATTGTCATCGAAATCACACATTTTCGAGCAACTGTAGTGAAATACTAGTTTATTTATTTATTTATTTATGACAGCTAACAAGAACATACACCAAAGTCAAGGCAACATTCAAAGGACTTACATGCTACAGTGTTGTCTTTTTTACAAGCTGCCACGACATGCATTATATTCAACTATTTAATATATTATTATACGTGTATCTATGTATCTTGTTTTTATATTTATTTGTATTAATATTCAGGGCCCGTTTCACAAATTCCGACTAAGTTCAAACTCAATTTTAATAAATTCATATCCATTTAAATATATTTACTAAGTATAAGCTAGTGCACAAGCATAAATTGCAAAACAGGCTCTTACTTTTTTGATAATGATACAAGGGTACTAAACCATACTGGTACTAAGCCGTAACCGCACGGCGTGCAGTAAAATCGACTTTCCGCACGCTGTCATTGAAAGCACAAATTTTCGAGCAACTGTAGGTATTGAAAAATACATATAGAATCTTTAGACATAATTTAAGAAATAGAGTTTTCCTTAGAATCCAGTACTAAGGTAAGGATCATAAAGTTGTGATACTTAGTATTAAATAAAAAATAAAAACGTTTGCCCAGAATTCTCATTCGGAAACAAAATATTCATACAGGTCGCTACAGTTTTTTTCAATTCAACCCCCTATTTTTTTATCGAAACTTTGTTTATTGGATACTCAAATAAAAGGGCTAAGTGAGGGGTGGTTTCATTACTTTGAAAGCATTGCTATGTCTATGGGATTCGAATGAGAAATATTTTATTCACACATTTTCGTTCATAACTTGTTTTCACTTTTTTGTAATATCAGTAAATAAACTAAAAGGTTACTTTAATCAATGCTTGAGATAAATCATGGCTTTCTCATCTTAATCAATTGTTTAAAAATATCTGGAAAGGTATTCAGTTGATGTCGAGGTAATTCCTTGTACAATGGTGAGATGGCGCTGGCTTGCAGCGTAAGAGTTGATATACTAGAAGAAATTCGACGTTCCCACAAGTGACTCGGTAGCTCAGCGGTCAGAGCATTGGACCGGATATCCAAAGGTCGCGGGTTCAATTCCCGTCCGAGAACATGATCTGGTGCGAGTCGTATTTTTTCTAGTATATTATTTGGTATTATACAAGGTGTTACAAAAATACCCCTAATGCCGAATATGGTATATAGGGACCATCAAACTGAACAACTTTTACTATAGGACCAACTCTGAAATCGCGAAAAAAAATCAGCTGTTTCATACAAAAATTTAAATCGAAAATATCAAAATGTATGAAACAGCTGATTTTTTTTTCGTGATTTCAGAGTTGGCCCCATAGTAAAAGTTGTTCAGTTTGATGGTCCCTATATACCATATTCGGCATTAGGGGTATTTTTGTAACACCTTGTATAAATCATGGGTTTGGTAAAAAAATGTGAACAATCCATTGATAATCAATTTTTGTGTCGTAACCCTAATTGTTTTAAGTATACTTAGTTTTAAATATACAGGGTGGAAAAAGAAGACGGTAGTTACCAATAATTTGTAAGGGTAATTATTGTCCTTATCGATTGGTATTAAAAAAGTACAGGGTGTTTCTGAGTTTTAGACCGTTCGATTCTTGGCTGAGACATTTATGATTTATCAAAAACATTTGAATGCAGTGTAACTTATTTTTAAAAATACAGGAATGTTTCCTGTGAGTAAAATTTGCCATCTTCAATATTTAATGTGCTTTACCTGCGTGCGTCTTTTTTTTCACACTGTATAAAAAACCTAGGTTATCAATATGAACGTATGAACAAGCTCAGTACCAAGATCAGTTAATTCGATTTTCAATAGCTCCAAGTAATATTAATGTAACTAGTCAAGCTAGTTGTGACTAATATTTGAAACATAACTTGTTTAAAAGTAATGTATTACTTTGTCTGCTTTGACATAACAAGAAATAATATTGGTATTTTCACTCACGTCCATATAGAACGTGAAAAGCAACCTAGCGTTGCCAAACAAACTTTTTCTTTCGCAAATGGAGGGAACTATCAAAGGAGTCAGCATAAAACTAAAATGGCGGAATATCGCAAGCGTTCGAAGCGCTACAAAAATTTAATTTTGCTACAAACTTTCTATAGACTTTCTTAAATTACTGACATGGCACCAAGGAACTTTTCTTATTAGAGAGTGCTTGGTGAAATCATATGATGGATAAGAAATTTGTTCATATAATACTTTTAAAAGAAGATGATGTTTTATTGCTTTTATAAACAAACATGCAATGTCGTGTTCACAACACCTATCCACTCAATTAGAATAAAAGTTAACGAGGAACAGGAGCACAAAATCACCTTTAAAGTACAAATCATAAAGATAGCCTGACGCATGAAATCGGGATACGTAAAGTGAAAGAGTGTTCACAAGAGCTTTCGGACTTTTCTGAATCTACTAAAGCCACCAATAGGTATCCATACTATTCTTTCGGTACCTCAGCTCCTTTATCGAAGTCCGCAATAAAGTTGTAGGTAGGCTCACCCACGATTTAAGAATAGAAGCTGATACTGGTCTCTTAATATTGAAACATTGCTTTAAAAGACTTCTAAAATATCTATTAAATCTTCTTTAATTGAAAAATAAATTATTATTTATTATTAATTATTATTAATCACCCTAAAAATAGCTAAACGTTTTTGGATGAAAGTTGTCACACAGATAGTTTATAACCTGGATTAATTATGTCAGGAAAATGTTCCCTAGGGTATTATTTTTCCAAATACTCATGCAGACGAAGTCGCGGGCGGAAGCTCCTAGTTTATAAAAGACAACCTATATCAAGTGCAATGCAAGCCAAGGAGAATTTTTATACGTACCTACTACAGATATTTTCTGCCACATCTCGACAATTTTCCGCGAACTCACTCGGAAACTTAAAAGCAAATGCAGATATTCAGAGTTGTTTTTTTATTCCAACTGTTTATATGCTAACGGGGCGAGTTACTAAAATCATATTCCACTCGAGCTTCCGACGAATCAAATTATTCATAAGTGAATATATTCTGGAAAATACTTTGATTTATACTTTCCGAGCGTTTTCCTCGAGCCGTAATCCACAAGACACATTTTACATTATCTACGTGGAAAACAACCAAAAAATGTCCCATTCTTCACGGAGACGTTACTTCATATTCTACGGACGATAAATCTTAAGGGAAAGACACATCTGTCAAAAGTGTAAAATATGTATTTCTCGTAACGCACCCCTTGTCGGTCCCACTTAGGATAGAGATGCATTTTCCCTTTTGTTTTGAAACGAGGCAGGAAACATCTTCGTTTTCTAAGTAAAGTAAACTAGTTTCGATGAACTGATTTATTTTCAAACTTTTATAATTCCTGAAATGACAAAACAATTTTTATTGTGTCAAGGTACTACCGTGTTCTGAGGAATGTACTTACATGCGGTATTGCTATTAAATAACTACTATTGTAACAAACTGCTCTTAATAATAAAGGTTCTTGATCTGCTGGCAAACGATTAAATTTTGAAGTTGAAAAAATCGAACCTAATGATGCAAAAAAACATCGATAACTATTTTCCAACTATTTGTTGACCACAATTAATCACAGCAATAATTGGATGTCAAACCAACTCCTCCAATTGAACGATCGCAAATTCGGTGGTTCGTATAATACAACGATACTCAATCGCAATTTCGACCAATCTAGTTATCGAGTAGTACCGATAGCTCAAATGGTTATGATTGATGTAAGTGCAAGGACGTCTGGAACACATTTTTAAATCTCTTTAGTATTAGACACAATGTGAAATGTCATTTTGTATATTCATGTTTGAATTTTTGATTGAATTTGACAGCGGCGATGACAATCTTTTACTAGTTTTACTGAATAATACTGTTCGGGTTGAGATAAACACCAAAGAAAGATTGTTTAGGATTTAACAAAGATATAATTTTATTGACACAAAATTACTTATTTATTAATTAATGAAGTTCGAGATCGCGGTGTGATGAACTACTACGACTGACGCGCTGTGCCCCAGATTCGGTGGACCAATTGCAATAAATAATAATATACTGTGCGGTTATCTGTATCGTTCAAATACCTAGCGGAAAAAATTGGTAGTATTTACCACTGGCAGGATAAAAAAGAACAATTACTTGTAAGCTAGTCCAAATGCCTGGTAAAAAAATCACGGATTCTCTCCGATTTATATGTAGAGACAAATTTTTTTTTAAAGTTGAGAGAAAGTTGTTTTGTATAATAGACTGAAAACACCCTTGAAGTTTGAATAGCTGTATAGAGTACATTGTTCATAACCAGGAATTATTATTTAACGGAAATTACCTATTTTGATATATGTTAGGTAATTATTCTAGGAATACAACAGCTGTACACTCCAATGCTTCTACGGGTAGTATCTGCATCAAACAATTACTGAGCTTAGCCCGAATGTGGGAAACCTGTCAATAACTATATTATTATGTACCTCTCGGATATACAGTATGTTAACCACTTTCCAAATGTTATTATATTTTAATATGTTTCTCTATCTATCTTTTCCAATAATTTGCAAAGAAACTCAGTATTCCTACTTAATATCGCTAGTTCAAAAGTTTGACTTTAACTTTGACTTGTAAAAGTCAAAACTCAATACTGACTCGAAAAACAACGGTAAAAGTTGCCATGCGCGAGGAACCGACAAATCGCATTTTTAAGAATACGAATACAAAAATCATCCCAATTTAATAAAGCCCACCAATATCTCAGAAAGCTTTGATACAGCTGACGCTCCGCTTACCTCCATTCCGAGAGGCTTTTGTCACCTATCCGGTCCCATCAAAGGGTCTTTTTGATCGGCATCCGTGGCCTTAATTAGCTGATACTCGTCCATGGCCCGTCGACTGGAAGATATTGTTTATTGGCAATAGCCTAACCCGCCCGCCTACGCCCACTGGCGCGGAAAATTGAGGCAAAATCGCTGAACGCTTGCCCTGCATCCTTAAGAATCTTAGATTATTTTGGAAACGTATTTTAATTACAGAGCTTTGTTAACATGTTAAATTAAAACAGGGTAAAATAGCATTGCTTGGTGTATTTTAAGGGAATCAGCCTGTCTACAAAGCAGTTAACCAAAATAATTTTCTTCTTTTAAGTTCAAAATATACGACACGATTTTTGTTAGGTAACAGTTTGATGTGCTACCCATATAATTAAATGATTATTTTCATACCTTAGTACCTCTAATGAATTTATTTCAAAAAAACATAATTGTTGATCAAACGTACTTACCAGTGGCCCTACCATGAGTCGATGAAAACTGTTAACGCTACCGTAAACTATCGGCTATACTGCTCACAGTCAATGCAAGTGAAAGAGAGAAAACGATAGTTTACGGTAACGTAAACAGTTTGCATCAACTCATGGTAGGGCCACTGTACGTGAAGTTCTACCACAATTATAGAGACATAGCTACAATATGTAAATAAGAAGAAATCGCGTCGAATGAAGCTACGAAATATAATCTCTATTAACACCTATTACTACTACTGCTGAATGAATTATTAAGTTTTACAGTTAGGTATCCTAAAATATACTCAAGCCAATAAAGGTACACTCAGTTTTACTAGAAATAATTTTGTCAGTCCATATGTTCGCCCGTTTGGAAGATACTGCTTATTGGAAACTATTACCAGACCACTATGAGAGAGATGGGCAAGCGTCCAAATAATATTTTATGAAATGGTGCTTACATTTTTATAGCATACGTAAGTAAAAATAACCATTCGGTAGCCTCTAGTTTGTATACTTATTATCGAAATAGATGTTCCTTTCAGTTATTGTAAAAGTACTGACATTTTTGCTTGATACTGTGCCCTTTTCGCGAAACACAATCGCGTTGATATCGACTACAGTTTTTGTTTTGAAATTTGTACAGCGCCCCCTACCTCCGTAAACGTTTACTCTAATTCTCAAATCAAATAATTTGCATTTGTGCTCGATACGAATTTGATTCGCACTTGACAGGTATTTGTGCTGAGCGTACTAATTTTATTTTTTTAAATTACGATTCAAGTCGACTCCAATGGCGTCCAGCCGATAGAAATCTTCAGAGTGACTTGAAATTTTGTTTCAGACTCCAGCATTGATATCTTTAAGTTTTATCTTTTTCCAGTCGCACAGTTCACCAAGAGCTTTTTTATTATTAAAGATACTTTATTTTCCTCTCAGACGTTTTAAACGTGAAGTCTTACGTCTTTCGTTTATGAAGACTTTATCTTTGAGGAAAATTTAATGTCCGAGTAACTTCTTTTACTGTCTGAGTTTTTAGTTTATTAAAATTGATAAGAGACGAGATTTTCTACTTTTTATTACGTCAAAGCTTTGTAAAAAAGTTACATAAAAAGAAAACATTGAAAAAAGCGATGAGTCGTGTCATTTAGTATATTTAAGGTAATAGGTATCATACCAGTAATGTTCATTACTTGCAGGCTTACATCTTATTGCACAATTTACAGACAAGAAGCAATAAATTCTGATTAAGCCTCAAAATGTCCAATAAAACGCCACGTGGTGAGTCGTTTTATTACAAGAAACGAAAATTTAATTAGATACTTACTGCCTCCGAAGCAGGGGTACTTTTAATGCCTAATATTTTCAAATTAAGTATCACGCCTGAATAATATACGTAGAGCCTTAAATTCCTAATGATTACGCAATTCCAAGGTCCCATTAGTATTTTAAGCTTTGATTATGTTGAAACACTCTTTACTGCCGTCCTCATACCATTTATGTCAAATGAAGATTGTCTTTTTACCGACTTCAAAAGCATTGAGTACCTCCCCTCAATTCGACACGTTTTTTTTAGTTTTTAAAATATTGAAAGGGGCTCAATATTCTATGCAATGCACGACACTATTATGAATACCATTTTCACTAGATTTTTTATAGAAAATAACACACTGAAGCCCACATTGGACAATGTAAAAATTTTGCTGTGTTAAAAATGTATGAGTCACCACTTTGTACTTTCCATATTTATTTATAAAAGACACATAAGTCACACAAGACACAAAGTCACAGTAAAATAAAAGGTTTTAAATAATGTCTTAGAAACTTTTACAGTGTCATTAAAAGAACAATATGCAGATTTATTTATAGGTACAGCTTTCAGTTTCTGCAAAACTGCAGGAAAATTTCGTGTGACCTAGGAAAGCTTGTTTTCGTGAAATAAAGCTAATTTAAATGCAAATTACACTGAGCAATGCAGTAAAAGTATACGGTGACTGTCAAGAATGCACGAAATGGATGAGGAACAGTTACTTTAATAGTCGATATAATTTAAAGAATAAGACAATTCCTTCCGCTCACGAATATCAGGTATGGTTGCTAGCTGACTATGTGTCTCATAAGAAGACCCAGGTATTCCAGCGAGCAATGGAGAAAGCTATGCTCGGCGTTTTCCTGCGTGATTGAATCAGAAATTAGGAGATCCGTAGGTGGACTAAAATCGATATCGTTTCTAGCTCAGCTGAAGTAGCAGAGGCATATGCAGGACCCATGGCCGTTGAAGAAGAAATATTATAAAATAATATTTTTCTGGGGCTGTACGCATGGTACCCTATCTTCCATATTCGGCTTTATAACGCTATTACCAAACACCATGTACAATGGAATTTGATGACCTCCGTGGTCGAGTGGTTTGTACGCCGGTTTTCAAGGTATGGCCATCTCTGAGGTCCCGGGTTCCACTGGTTTACCACCGTTGTCTCTGATTTCCATAACGCAAGTGCTTTAGCTACTTACTTTGGGATTAGTGTTGGCATGTTACCCAACACTATTCTCACTGCACATCACTACTTCATTTGGAGGGGTGCCTCTCGCTCCTCTCTTGTCTTCCGACTACCATTGCATAGGTTGTGTTCCCGTACTTTTATACTTTAATAAGTGTTTAAGTCAAATACAAAGTTGTATGTGCCATTTACTATTGCTATCCAATAAACCCTGCCTTCAGTCTCAACAAGCATACCAGTGAGTTTCACTTATTACCTAATCTACAGTCCACATCTACGTGCCCATCCATAATTAGAGCAATGTTTGTGATGTTGTATAATATTTATTTATTTATCTAAATGTTTTAATGGATGCCGTGTACAGGCGACGACGTTCTGTTATTGGGCCACTGACAATGTGGTAAAGGTCGCGGGAAGCCACTGGATGCGGACAGCGCAGGACCGATCGTTGTGGAGATCCTGTGGACATCCTTGGGAGAGGCCTATACCTACTGTCGACGACGACCTCCGTGGTCGAGTGGCTTTGTACACCGGTTTTCAAGGTGTCGTCATCTCTGAGGTCCCGGGTTCGATCCCCGGTTGGGTCAATTTAGAAAACGAACTTTTCTATATTGGCTCAGGTCTGGGTGTTTGTGATACCACCGTTGTCTCTGATTTCCATAACACAAGTGCTTTAGCTACTTACTTTGGAATCGGAGCAATGTATGTGATGTTGTCAAATTTATTTAAATTATTTTATTTATTTAAAACTGTAAGGGTTGCTTATAAATCATACATTACATTAGCAGAAGTATTACTTTATTTTACGACCAATTCCGACCGAGAGACCGAAGTCCGACCGAGTTAAGTTGACAATATGACACTCAACAAGAAAACAACCATGTCAAACATGTCAAATACCATCAACTCACAAAACCTTAATTACTAACACTACCTAGCAGTGTGTGATACGATGACGATGACGACTCATTAATTTTAATATATCAAGCAGTGTAGGCAGGTAAAGAAATTGTATGAAATTGCATACAACATGATGCGGCCGTCGTCGACGGGCCTTTGCTGCTGGTGTATAGTCGAGGAGATAATTAGATGGAAAAATTTAAACAAAGAACTGTCAATGTCACATGTTGATTACAGGGATTAGAAACGTTTTTGTAAATAAACTTTTTTAAACAACCAATAAAACCTCGCGGTCTCTTAATTTTCAAGTTTTGGTAATGTTAGTTGTCTTTTTGCCAAGTTAGGGAAAATCACAGTAAAGTAAGGAGCTAATGGAATCGAAAAAACGGAAGATGATAAAATGTTACTTAGTTTCATGGAAAAAATATACTACAATGTATCTTTAATACCATTTCTGCTACAATTTAAAAAAAAATAGAAATATACTAGAAATTATTTAAAAAAGGCATAAAAATAAATTTAAAAAAGGTTTAAGACATACGATAATTTTGCCACAATGCTACTGTGTGGACAGTACATAAAGAAAAAATATGTGCAATTATTGAAAATAAATATATAAGTTAAAGGCTTTTTAAAATCTAAAAGAGCCATGTAAAATAGATTTGTTTATTTTGTTTCCTCGAAAATTAATGACGAGTTTTAAATGACCACGTGTGACTTTTAAAAGCAAATCATAATGAAGTTGGTTTTGGGGATATGTGTTTGTACATGGTATCCATTTCATTTATTTAAGAAAAATAATTGACAGCTGTTTTTTTTTACATTTTTTCCATCTAATTATCTCCTCCACTTTAGTTTTCAAATATTTTTAAAGCATTTTTGGCTTTTGAGATTACTGTTACTTTTATTAAACATATCAAGAATTTTCTTGGATTTAATTACCGATATAGACTTGTTTTTTGTAGCTATCGATGTTTTTTAAATCGTTTACATTTTTTCCATCTAATTATCTCCTCCACTTTTGTTTTCAAATATTGTCAAAGCTAAGGCATGTTTGGCTTTTAAGATTACTGTTACTTTTACTAAACTTATCAAGAATAATCTTGGATTTAATTACCGATATCGACTTGTTTTTTGTAGCTATCGATGTTTTGTAAATCACTCACATTTTTTCCATCTAATTATCTCCTCCACTTTTGTTTTCAAATATTGTCAAAGCTAAGGCATTTTTGGCTTTTGAGATTACTGTTACTTTTACTAAACTTATCAAGAATAATCTTGGATTTAATTACCGATATCGACTTGTTTTTTGTAGCTATCGATGTTTTGTAAATCACTCGGGCCGCAAGGGAGCAGAGATGTAGCAAAGTATTGGTTCGCGGAAGTAGGCGGTGAATAATTGAAGAAGTATGGTCTCCGCAGTGTCGGTCGTCTGGCCGGATCGATACGACTCCATCTGACCGCTATCACTCGTTTTAGTGATATAAGTCTGAGATTGAAAAAAAAAATTAACATTTTGAACGTACAATACTTTCGTATTACGTAAGAAAAAAGTAAAAATTGTTAATGTTTTACGTTTCGTGACTAACAACTGTATTTAAGAATAGTCGTTGAATAAGTTACATTTTTTACACATTCAGATTATGTAGCCAAGGTTTTGGTATTTACTTCACAAGAGATATGTGCTTAGCAAATCGAAAGTAAATAATCGTAAATTAACTACCAATATACCTAACTTACCGAAGATCATGTCAACCAATTGCTTCGCAATTCGCAGGCCTCTGCTGAACACTGGAAATTGTAATAAAAATCTTCTGTCGTTATTATGTATGTAGTAAAGCTTAATTTACAATTTCGATTTCAAACAACTAATCAAATAATCAATAACTTTAATATTCATCGTACTACACCGTTTTTTGTTTGTTGTTTGCCGATACCTTGGAATTCATCTATAATACCTTTAGAAAAATTTTAACTGATAATTATATTGTTCAATAATAGGAATTTTCAAATTTCTACTTCACTATTGACAAAATTTAACCCATTCGATACATTTTGTTTCTTATGAATTATTATTTATTTAAAAACAATGACCTTTTATTGTATACTTTGGCATTATAAATAATTATAAATATTTTACAACATCACATACATTGCTCCGATTCCAAAGTAAGTAGCTAAAGCACTTGTGTTATGGAAATCAGAGACAACGGTGGTTTCACAAACACCCAGACCTGACCAATATAGAAAAGTTCGTTTTCTAAATTGACCCAACCGGGGATCGAACCCGGGACCTCAGAGATAGCGACAGATCTTTTTTTAAGGAAAAAACCGGTGTACAAATCCACTCGACCACGGAGGTCGTATTTATAACTGTAAAGATTTTCTGACATTGATTTTTGTTGACATTAATTATTATTATGTTGTTATTGACCTCTTACATTTAATTGATTGACATAAATATTAAATATCCTAGCACGATATAATTGTACTAAAGAATAATATTGTTACTTAATTAATCTTATAAGCGCTTTGGATAGAAACATCTGTTAGCTTTTAAGGCATGTTTGATTAAATTAATAAAATACCTACATTTTACTAGGTATAATAAATTTATTTCATTCAAGCTAATATCACCAACACCACCAGTGGCCGTCATCTGCCGGCCAAACGCAGTACATAACATTGTTACGACGGCTATCTGCATAATATTCTCATCCAGTTACCGCTTACACGATATTACTATGAACCTGTGGCCCGTATCCAGGACAATTGGCTGTTAAGTCCATATTAGTTTCGTACATGGAATGAGCTTGGACATAAATTTTAGGAAAATGAAAATTAATAAACTACACAGAGAGAGACATTAGTACGCAGTGTATGTATGAACAGTCAGCTGCAGATGTGGTTTTACTTTGGAATTACTAAAAAATTAGGTATCAAATGTTGAGATAACACTAAAATGTTAATCTCAGAAATACTGAAACACGTCCCTACATACAACTGATTTTTAGAATCACTTATAGTAGAGGATGGTAAGAACTACGACGGATGGTTACAGAAGCAAATTAACTTACTAGGCTCGTTGCGCAAATTAATACTAAACAAAAAAATATTTTTCTAGGTATTTTAGCTTCTGCACAATATTAAGGATGTCAAAGGAATCATCTGGCTCCCAAACTGCCCTTTTTCAATAAGCGCTTCCAGCCCAATACAGCGGCTCCCATACGAAAATCACCAGGCGAAACAGCGCTTAATGTTGCGCATCGGTGTTGCAAAGTGGCCTGTGACATTTTTCAATCGCTTAATGGTGCGGCTTTATTGGCTCATGAGCCCGTTCATGGCAGTATAATGTCTTAGGGGAACTATGCTTGGAAATTTAATGGGATAGTCCCGAGATTTATATGACCATAATAATCGAATTTGTCTTATAAGCCAATAGGAATTGCTGAGATGATGGATGGGAGAAAAGCTAGGATAGAAAAGTTATGGAATGGAAGCCGTATTGAATAGAAGGTGGAACTAAAGTGCCAACTACTCTTGTTTAAACCAACTTTTTTTATAAAAGTATGCATTCGATGAAAATAAGTCTGTCTTAGTAAAAGAGAAACAATGTCGTCTATCCCGCTTTCTCCCACAGTGTGGCTATATAAATAATGTCCTGCACAATGCACTGCAGGGCAGTTGGGGTGGTCGTTTGCAAACCATTACGGTAGTGCAAACAAAATAACCGCTCTATACTCCCCACAAAAATTAACCCTGAATTAGCTATTGTCAATGTCATTTTCGACTCAATAACATACATGTTTAACACGCATTTTCGCAAAATTATTACTGACTTTAAGAAATGTACTAGGAAACTTATCAGAGTTATTCATGATCGTTTTATCGAATGAGCGTTAAATGATAAGAGATTAATATCGTGGATATTACAATTTTATAAAACGATGATTAAGTGAGACATAAAAAAGTGAAGAAAATTACTATTTATTTATAATTGAAATCCATAAAAATGTTTATTATCTTTTTGTTTTTTAATTTCCATCTCTTAAAGTTTCTTAGAAATATTTAAAATATTTTAAAATTACTTTTAAATGCATAAGGGAATATTAAAGGAAGAATATTAAAAAGAATATTAAAAAGCGCTGCCGTTATATTTCTTATCATCAAAAATTACTCGGTCATTAGCCGTATCTCTGCGCTCGGCGATTGTCCAATTGCTCAAGTTCGTCGATTACGAGGCGGCAAAAGTTCGACATTCAGCTCGAAAATTCCAAAATTCTCTAGCTTAGAAGCCAGCTAAGATAAAACTTCACAATTTGCCATTTGGGGGATTTACTTTATGACACAACTTTGATACAGCATACTACTAACTGGTTAGACTTGGCATCTAGCAACGCCTGTACTTGGATCTTCGGCAAGCAAGAAACAGACAACACTTGAGAGTCGTCTCCTGGCTTGATTGTGTCCATCAAGGTTCACGTTGTCGTTGACCACTATGTATGGTACAAAGTTGATTACACCCATAGGGTTAGCAGACGCCGCCTCAGCTTTGTCATCTAAAGTATCTAAATGCGGATTGTTGAGGCAATAATCCACATTTACCATATTCAAACCAACTTCGCGAACACATGCATAGCTTTCTTGTAAGAAACCGGGGAACGGTGATGTGAACTCGCAGGACATGAATTCTAGTTGTCTTGTCTGGTTACCTTCTAGAAGGTTTAGAGCACATCTGTGCATGCGGTTCGCCCAGCAATTGCTTGGTCTAAATTGGCAAAATGTGAAAGTTCCATTTTCATCTCTCTCTGTTCTACCCCAAGGCACATATTCAATCTCCAAGAACTCTGCATATTGCCTGTAGGTAGGCCACAACTGATCTCTGATAAAATTGACTGTGTCACTGCAACCAGCCGTTGTGCCAACGGTAATTTTCACTCTTGTGCTTTCCGCAGCCTTAATATCGCTCAAAAAATAGATGAGGGACACTAAAATTAAGAAATAGTTATGTGCACCCATTTTGTGTTAATCAGTCCACTGGCCGATATAAACTAATGAAACTCAAATATGCTCATAATCGGGCGCTTATCAAAAAATTTGGATAATTCTATTACGATAAGATAAATCCTATCTAAATTATACCTTGATATGATTGAATCAGATACGAATAAATGCGGTCTCATTAACAGTGTTTTATTTCACTAACTGCTTGAAATCATGTTTTGCAACAATTATATGAAGGGCCTTTTTCATTTATACGATGTCCTCATCATTAATATTCAAGAAATAAAAACTACATGGAGCTAGACATAAATAGAACAACCTGTTTCATTTATGTATGTTGAAAGAAACTAAAAAACAACATAGTAATTTAATCATTTTATTATTATACCTACACATGAAACAGAAAGACAATGACGTAATTGGATGGTTTTTTTTATTAGCGGATATTTCATACACATTAAAAACCATTAATACTCGTAATAAAAACAAATAAATTTTAATTGAATTTGAACACTGGAACGATAGTCTTAACAATCAGATATCGACGAACTTGGGTCTTCGGCAAGCAAGCGACATACTACACTGGATAAATTAGCCAGTGCTTGAAAATGTACACCAAGGTCGATGATGTCGTTGACTACTATTGAAGGGACAAAGTTTATAACCGCCATCGGTTCAGCGGACGCCGCTTCTGCTTCATTGTCCAAAGTATCCAAATGAGGATTGTTCACGCAAGAATCCAAATCTTCGATTTTCAACCCCATTGCTTCAGCACAAGCGTAACTTTGTTGCAAGAAACCAGGATAAGGTGGTGAGAAATCACAGGACATGAATTCTAGTTGCTTCGTCTGATCCCCTTTCAGCATGTTCAACGCACATCTGTGCATGCGGTTCGCCCAACAATTTATTGGTCCGAATTGGCAAAAGATGAAATTTCCATTTTCATCTCTTTGCGTTCTGCCCCAAGGTACAAATTCGATCTCCAACAAGTTCCCATATTGTCTGTAGGTTGGCAGCAACTGATTACCAATAAAGTTGACAGTGTCTCCACAACCAGCCGTGGTTCCAACTGTTATTTTTACTTTCCCATTTTCCAATGCACTAGCATTGCTCAGCAAATAGACTAGAGAAACAAATAAGAGTGAATAGCTACCTTGCACCATTTCGTGTTTTACTGCCCCCTGGTCAATACAAACTACCAAAATTATAAATCGTGATTTATTTTATCAGACGCTTATCATTCTTATTTGTTAAAAGCGTGATAATTCCGTTCTTCTTATCTTATAGTTTTTCAAGATCTTTATCAAAATACTTACCTACCGAAAATACGGTCAAGTGGTTAGCAACCAACTAAAGATTGGCTAGATCTTACTCTAGGCGCTGTCTTCACGGGCGAGAGAATCGCGACGAGTAAACGCTTCTTCTGTCGTCGCATCGCCGCAATAACATCGACGTGTGGAGACGCATTCATAGAGAGTGTATAGAAATACGTGGCACGACGATAACATCGCCGCGATTCTCTCGCTCGTGGAGATGGCGCCTTAGAATACCATTTTATACTGCGAAAAAACGCAAAATTTTATAATTATCTTAGTATTTCAGAGTGTTAAACTGCAAATTTCCAATCCATAGTAAAAGTCGTAAATCAAAATCATAAAATATAAGTGGAGCAAAGATCGACATTTGACATGCAGTGAATAAAAACGGTTTTTAAAGAAGTAAAACAGAGTTTTTTAAATAACAATGTGTTTTATTGTTATTAAATCAAAAGCTGTTTGTTATTTAATAGGTAAGGAAGTAAGTTACTTTGACATAATTTTCCTCAATTTTTAAAATTCAATATCGTGCAAATAGATAATATTATATTTTATTTAGTGTCTTATCCCAGGTGTAACCACACCACAAATTAGTCGTTCAAAAAAGCCATGCTTAAAACTTTTGCCAAACAAAAACACTTCCTAAACAATTTTATTTTCTTCATAGCCCTCTCCCCTTTAAAAGTATTCCAAGGTAATCTCTTAAGATTACATAAAAAAACTAAGTTCTTTATACTTTCTTTATGTGAAAAATATGTTTTGGGGGCATTTACCCTGCAACTTCCACGACAATAAGCAAACCGACTTATTAACTTTTCTTAGGGGAAAGTTCCTGCATCTGTTTTACTCGAGATCATAAATAAAAAAAAATACTTTATGATTAATAAGGTAACATCCTTTCTAAAACTAGAATACTAATTTTACTAACACAATGGATTTATGTTGTCCGAAATAAATAGTTTTTTTTTAATTAGCTATGATGCAGGATGATTATCTTTTGACAATAACTCTGTGGTAATATTGTGTTTTATATAGGCTAAAAGCCCAAACTCATATTACCATCCAAATCTAAAAACAGAATATCTGTTATATTCTATTTTATATCAGGTAATTACTACAGGTACAAATGAAGGACAAAATTATTATACAAATATTTAGAAAATGCAAAATGTAGGTAGGTACTTAGATAGTTAAAAGGCTATTCATTGCAGAAAAACAGCAGGTTTTCAATTACGGTTAATATACTTAAAAATGTACGTTTCCCCTCTTTGAGTAAAGGGGAGGTAAGAAACAACCGCAGTATTAATGAAATTGACTTCCCCGGGGATCGAACGGGACCCCTGGCTTACGTGCCGGCCTCTCGGGCTTGGCTACCTCACTGAAGTAACAAACAAAGGTAGAGGTTAATATAATCTATTTATCACGCTTTGTAATCGATAGTCATTTGTCAGTGACATTCTTGCACCACGTTGAATCTCCAAGGGTACGAACTCGTACACCATTCTGTAAGAGAAAACCTACTGAATTTATGTAGAGATGCCTACAATTGATTGTATCCGTATAGTTCTATCTTTCAGTTTTACTAGTAAAACTAAACGGAATAAATACTCTTTTTAGTTCTACTAATTTCTTTGTGAAATTTTGCATATCCTTTGTAATATTTACTTAAGGTAATTTGCAAGTAATTTTAAGGAAAACATATTTTCTTTTCCATAGTTTATATTTTTTTTCTCAACATTTAAATAAACAAATATCAGAAAAGCTTATTTCATGTACGAGCCAAGATGCCAAATTAAAAATGACATCGTTTGGAACTTTAGAAAAATGCGAAGCTTTTCCCGTTTCTTACAGGCATGCCGAACGTTTTAATTAGAACGAAACCCACTCAAAAATGTATTACGCTCAAAGCCGCACAAAATAACAAAGTTGCTCATATCAGATTCAAAGTTTTTACGAGTGGCGACGTAATCTCATCATCTGACGCCACACACAAGGGACTTATGTGACGCCCTCAAAACGCCACTAATTTTAATTAATTCAAATTGCACCCGCCAAAAGTCACAACTCCGTCGACCCCAAAGCTAAATCCTGTCTACAAATGACTGCTAAAACTTAACGACTTCATACGTCTACCGTTACAATGGGGCTCGTAAAATTAATACCTCACCTCGCGTCGTTGGGTTGGCCCTCTGGATGGTAATTTTCCCTTAAATATTTAAGTTTTCTGTGCACCCTCCATCCGCAACAAGATTCAATTTCACACCCTAAAGGGGTCCGATTCTGGGCGATCTCCGAATCCTCAAACGTCAAGAGACATGAAAGCGTCCAGCTAAGATAGACCCATATGCATATACCGATGCATCTTCACCAAAGAAGATCGTAGGAACTACATCAAAGACTGGGAAGCTCAATATGATCTGGTGGGCACAGTAAGAACCACTTGAAGTATTATCCGGATGCACAGAGAATGGAAATGGCGGGAACTCAATTGGATCAATCTTGCGTCAAATTGGCAAAGGTTTGAAGGGAGCCGTACGTTTAAGTTCGTTATCGATTTGAAGTCATTACTCCATTTTCATTTCCGGATACGTTCGAAGAAAATTTAATAGAGTCCAGACAATCGTTTCACGTAATTGACAACAATCTTCATTATTTACTAGAACCCATAAATCGACAATTGTGGCTTCGTAGCAACATTAACAGCTATTTAATTTATGTAAGTGAAAATATATGTAATGTTTTTAATCTTATCATTTTATACCTACACCTAATACCAAGAATAATAACGCTATAATACATTCATTTTACTTGGCACCGAAAATAACCAAGCATTCTTTAAGTACCTTATGAGTAAATATTCTTTTCATTTTAACTTCGTTTAGGTATAAAGTCAAAATTTTCACGGAAGCAGTCGTTGTTTTTAAACATGTCTTGCTACGAATACATTCAGAATAAACTTAAGAGTGCAATGGCTCATGACAACTTTATCATAGCAGCCGCACAACACCCACCGCTGGGTACAGGCCTCCCCCAAGGATCTCTACATTTCTGATTCGATAATGTAAAATGTAAAACAACTTAATTACTTTGAAAATAACTTACTCCGAAAATCTTATAGTGAGCTTTCCGAATTCATACGACAAAGCAGGTAATTAGCAACTAACAAGCGATTCACGTACATTCCTGTAGACGTAAATCACGTTATTAGAACACTATTAAGATTATAATTTGATTAGTTACGTGACTAGTTTTAGTTAACTAATGCTATATGGATTCAAAATTCATATTTCCGATTGGCGAAACTTGATTAATGTTGTTTGGACTCTCATTTTCTTGGAACTGTTTTATACCTGGGATCGGTGTACTTACTGATAATATTAACTTGGTTTCTCAACTTCCTACTCTCCTTTGTTTGTTAAAGAGAAATTTTGTAAAAGTGTTTCTTTTGTTACGATACCGTCCACATACTTCACTGACTGAGTTATTTACGAAACTAGTATTGTAACAGGAAAAAAATGTTTTTTTTTTTTTATTGAAAACCAACAGCGTTACAATTTTGTTTACACTCCTAATTCTAACCATTAGCAAGGCCAATTAAAGGTTTTCCATAAAATTACCTTACTTAGTAAATTCTAAACAAGTTTATATTAATACAATAATGCAATCATAAGAAATCAGTTGAAAAGTTATTAGTCAACCCTCTACATAAAATTATTTCATGTAATTTAGAAGCTACAAATTAACTTATTAAAAGATTACTTGATAAACTATATCACACACTATATTTCAAACTCATTTTATTTAAAATTTTAAATAGATTTATAGTATATTTAGATTAAGTATATTATGATTTATCAAAATTACCATCATAATGTGCGGAATGTCAAACGAATAAACTGAAAAAAAATACAAAAACATAGTGGTAACTAGATAGACCACTATGGTCTTGAGTGCAGACTGGTCACATATAAGGAGATGTAATATTCAGGGCTGTACCTCCGATATTCGCATGAATAAAAACAATGAACGGCCAGATTGTATTGTGCCGCACACAGAGTGTGACATGTGATCGGAGTAGGGCTGTCAACATTTGCTTAGGAAATTTTATTAAAACTAGTGTTGTCGTATGGTACGTTGTTTCGGAGCTGTGAAAGCTTTTCGATTTTCGATTAGTAAATCAACTCTTCATTACTAACCCTGCCGCACGTCACCAAGTGGTTCTTTAAGAACTCCACGACGAATAAATAAGAAATCGCAAGACTTCAATATTTTAATCAGGTTCTTAGCTATAATTTATGAAGATCATCAGCTCATTTCCTGCATGAGGAGCTGATGATCTTCAAACGGCTTAACAGATTTATTTAATTGTTAAGACGTGTCGGTAGTATTTCCAATACATGAAAACTTTAAGCTGATGCTACAGCATCAGGTAGTCTGCGGGATACCCAACTCCTCAGCAACTTACAGCAGATACAGCGTGTTTGGGCTCATTAAAATGGTCTCAATGAGTAGGTATTAGATAATGATCGAGCGAGGCTCCATGGTAGAAAATGTTTGATGTACACCTATTAGAATTAGAGGATTTCGGCTAGCAAGTTTTTCTATTGCAATTTTCTATTTCGTCCCGAGAAGTATTTACGTGAATGACGAAATAGAGTGTTGATTGTAGTGGATCTACTAGTAATTTCAAAAGTTAAAAATAAAAATTTAATTGAAAAAAAAAAATCTTTTAGTTTTTTGTTTACCTCCGACACAAAATACCTAACAGTAAGTAGAAGAGCCAATCAACACATTTCATTTTTCATTTTTTAGAAGTTTTTTGTGTTAAGGGTCATTTAAATTTTTTATTTATTTTTTAAGATAGCGTTTTTAAACTTTCAGTGTTATTTGTTAAGTAATAAGAACCTATATATGTACCCTGCAAAGTACAAAAGTAGGCAGAAGGATACAGGGACAACCCTGGTATGAAAACAAACACTATTAACATACAAAGCGCAACATCGCGTGCGTTTAGGTCGCGCCGGTAGCGGATTGCGTTTGTGCCCAACAAAAGTATTTAATATTCTCGCTTCATTTATCTCTAGCGACTGTGCAATCGTTTGCATGCCACAATTTCTGACACGGAAACCGGGGAAAAAATCTGTAATAAACTTGTTAACTTGTTGAGATTTTTTGTATTTTATGACAGTTTAAAGCTTTTTCAGGTATTTGGAGTGCCTGTACATTTTCACAGGGTAAAAAAAATCCATCAGATCATTTCCAACTTGAAGAGCTGACGATCTTCAAAAGGCTGAACAGATTAATTTGTAATTTGATGTATTGTTACGTCGGTGGTATTTCCAAGACATGGAAACCTTGAACTGATGCTACAGCATCGGGTAGTTTGCGGGATACCTAACTCCTCAGCAACTTACAGCAGATACAGCGTGTTTGGGCTCATTAAAATGGTCTAAATGAGTAGATATTAGATAATTATCAAAGCTCCATGGTGGAAAAGGTATTTTAAGTACACCTATAAGAGTTAGAGGATTTATAACCAGATTTTCTATTGCAATTTTGTATTTCATCCAGAAAAGTATTTACGCAAATGACGGAATAGAGTGCTCTATGAATCTACTAATAATTTTAAAAGTAAATAAAAATTAAAAATAAATAAAAAAATTAAATGACCCCCGAAACCAAAAACCTCTATAGAATAAAAAAAGTTTTCTAAAAATAATAACTTCACAATCGATAACCTTCTTGAAAAAAAAACCTTTTTTTTATTTCAAACCTCTAACTTCTATTGCTTAAGAGAAATTGCAATTTCAAAAGTACGGTACTACTAAGTTTTGAAGGCCAGTGTAACATACCGTGTTATTCATAAAAAAACGCTTAATAAACCTATTTTGGTAAATATTTGTATTGTCTTCTTTGTTCAAACTCAGTTTTTACACGAAAGAAAAAAACACTTTTAACACAAATATGTTATTATTATTAAGCGTTCGATTTTTGTTATGAATAACTCGGTTAGTCTTATAAGATTACTCGTATTAAGGATCGAGCGTAAATAAAGTTCTTTTAAAGAAACTTAACCGGTATCTTCTCTTGCAAATAATAAGTAAATAATGTCTCTCACAGACTTTAGTAAGTCTTTAGTAACACCGCGTAATCCGCGGACGCCTAACGGCCGACTATTAGCCTCGGCCGAGCTCATCCGATTCAGCTAACGCTAATCCAGCATGAGCAATGCTAAAGAAGTGGAGTAATAGGGTTAGACTTCAACTTTTTAAAAATCAAACCATTTAAAAGAGATTTTCCCGAAAATTTTATTTAACTTATTCAAAATCAAACATCAGAACAAGCAGATTGTAAACATTTGATTGAATCAGGCGTCACTTGGCGGAAGTTCCAAACTATTGTGAAAAGAGAAATAAGTGTAGCTTACTCCCGCAAAAAAAATTTTTTAGCTACATATACAATTTTCTATTCACAACAGATTGTAAAATTCAGCTGAGCTTACCCGATTCAGTCCTTTTGCTTAAAAGTTGGTTCTACAGACGCAGTTTATCATTTTCTTATTATACTTATAATTTGTAAGTGAAGATACCGGTAAATTTTTTTCGTTCTAGTAGTATTAATTTATTGTGTAATTTGGTATACATTAAACAAGTTATACCAAAAATATCATACCATCTGGGTTATTAGTACATAAAGTCTTAAGACTGCCTAATCTACTGGTGCCTAACAGCCGACTAATAGCCTCGGCCGAACTCACTCGATTCAGCTGATGCTAAATTCAGCATGAGCAATGCTTTAAGAATGGAGCAATCAGGTTCGACTTTTTTAAATCGAACGTTCGCAATAACAGTTAAAAAAAACTGAAAATTAATTGAAGTAAATGAAAAATATCATTGATAAAGTTTAAAAATTAAGATAGTTTAAGTATCATTATTATGAAAAAAGTATTCTTTCTCAAAATAAAACTAAGATAAAAGAATTTTGTTTTCGCTTAATAATAGCGGTACCAGCTATTGTAAAGAAAAACCAAAGCAAAACTTACAAGTATAGCGTTTTGTATGCATTACAAATTCTATGTAGATACTGAAAAGAAAACTTTACAGGAAAATCGTTCCCTACAAGTAAGTAGTAAGAAATAGACGTTTAGTTGGTTTGCTGTATCCCCTTAACCCGGTAACGGTGCATATTAAATTAAACTGTACTACCTGGATAAAGATAACGCGGGCTAGCAAATGGAAACTGTACCAGGAGCTGAATGGAGACGACTTTCTTTCAGTAAACATAAATAAATTGGACAATATTACAATTTGTGTTAGAGAAAGTAGGCAAAATGACTGTACTACATACAACATATTTCAGATTTATCTCTAGAGGCACGACACTATAGTCGATGTGCTTTCTGCCATAGTAATTTAATAATGCTTGACGTAATTTGGCATTTTATTTTTTAATTTTATTTTTTTTTTCTTAAAAGTAACTTTCGAAAACTAGGTGACTTTCAAAAATGTAAAAAAAATGCAATGAATCTGTTTATACCCATAAACATAAAGGCGATCGAGTAATGCTTCTACTACTAAACTATCGTGATCGGGGATTATTTGTCAAACTATGACAATTTTGTATCCACTGGGTACTTTAAACCGTACAGATTTCCTACAGTTGATCTTTACAGGTTGAGTGATCTATTATCAGTCAGGAAACTATATTTTCTTTACATTATGCTGGAATCTCGCAAGACTCTACCTTTTAATAGAACTCATACACTCAGCAGACGTAAGGCACACACACACACACACACACACACACACACACACATTTTATTACTTTTGAGGATGCCTCACAAACATTATTGTAAACTGAATTTTTGGAAAATACAAACTTCATTATTATTATTATTATTATTACTGGGTCAACCAATTCGAAAACAGAAAATATACTGATCAAACTACTCATAGACGCCGCAACATAACCAAATTGTCTTTATAATAATAATTGCAACGTTTATTAAATTCCCAATAATCATGAGCTACTCAATATCATTGCTATTCCTAGCCACGTGGCAGAGAATGAAGCGTATTGTCGGCTCTACCGTTACGCTGTGCGGGTAAACATCGTGGCATAGACTACAAAGAAATTAGAATAACACAATTAATAATTAAGTGGGTGGTAATACAGTGAGCACTACCAACACTTTATGTCATTTCAAAATAAAATCCAGTAAAATAATTTTTGTATCGAAAAGAAATTCAAACTACAGTCCAGAAATTCAACAGAAAAGATAGAAAAACTTTTTCAGTCGTCAATAAAAACTCGATCAGGTACTTGCAAAGGTACCGCAGGTCCACAACGCAGACATTTTGTTAACGTTGCGCTTTTTAGTGTTCAAAACAAAAATGTGGGTATCAAAGTCCAATTACCTTTGAGGGACGTCAAACAACGCTGCCGGTGAAGTTCTGCTAGCTGCAGCTAAATTGACTGAATGATGTCTTATGTTTGAGCACGATAGTTTTCTCTTTGGGTACATTTCGTCCCAATGACATTTTTCTTCTCTTTCTTCTTCTTTTTTTTCTTTTTTACACATCACATTCATTGCTCCGATTCGAAAGTAAGTAGCTAAAGCACTTGTGTTATGGAAATCAGAGACAACGGTGGTATCACAAACACCCAGACCTGAGCCAATATAGAAAAGTTCGTTTTCTAAATTAATCCAACCGGGGATCGAACCCGAGACCTCAGAGATAGCGACACCTTGAAAACCGGTGTACAAAGCCAATCGACCACGAAGGTCGGCAAATTATCTATTATCAAAACGAAAATAACAAAATATTATTCATATTCTTCAAATCATATTCAATTCAATTACTTACATAATAATACATTCTATTTTTCAATCATTCACTAACACTTTACCGATTCGATCAAATTAAATAATGTAACCGTCTATTGTTTATTGAATGTTATAAAAGTAACTTTCGTTATATAAGTAATAGCGTACTATAAATTTAAAAAAAAAAATATGGTCAGTCTTATAACTAGTAATTCTATCGCATCTAAGTAGCTCTAATAAATATTGATAGTGAACTAAGCAAGATTATTCCCTACAGAGACTGAACTTTGTTTAATGTTGATTAAAAAGTTGAAGTTTATTTTTACCGGGTTGCAGGAATTACCATACTTTTATGCACCTTTGTGAAAGTAGCATTACATAATCTTATTTCTCGTGAGTTATGTTGAACTTTATAACAAGTCCGTTTGCAAAAACATTTTTATTAAAACGTAGTTGCAGTAAAAAGCAGAACTTTCAACGCAAATGCATTTTTACTTTAATGTGATAATAATTATTGAAATAACTAAAATGGGTATGTGATAAGTAATGTTTTAAGTATAATATGTTTATCTTTAAACTAATATCGTCTGTTTCACAAGTTTCGTTAAAGTTCGGGTCAACTTATTTAAAACAGAGGGCCTATTACAAAAAAGAATCACGATAGTCGGACGATGTTCGTTCATCAATTCACTTGATTTTAAACCTTATACATGAGTTATTATGTCACGGAATGAGACAAACAGCGTACGCTTATCGCGATGCTCTTTTGTTATAGGCTCTCATAATTTCATTGATAAAGTTAATTTTGATTCGACAGACACTTAACCCTTCAACGCACGGAAAATAAGACACAATAGATATTCCATTGTTATCCGGCCGTCTGCGTCCGCTCGGGCGTTGTTGAATTAATTTAATTTTAATAAATTATACACTAATATTAAGCCAATCTCTATGCTCGCTATGCACGCAGTATTATTGGTAACCTAAAAACAAAACAAAAACTCTTGGTCATATTTCTTTCGCCTCTTCCCTGGTGTGACAACAAATTGTGTAGACACACCATTGGATTGAATAAATACTTAATTATTATTAAAACGTATATCGTTAATCTTCAATTTTAATATGTTAAAACACGCTTTTACAACCCACCGTCCATGCGGACTCATAACATTGTCGCTTTAAACCCTTCAACGCTAACAATTAATTCTTAAAATTTAATATGCCAGCCCACGTACAAATGAGCAGACACACGGAATGAATGCAGACACTCGCAATATGATTTCATCCGATGGACGCCCCATGACTGAATAGCAATTATGTTGAGCAAACACATGGAAGCAGTGGACTGGAACGGCGCTGAAAGGGTGCAGGCCAACAAACAAAGCCTTTTGTGGTTGAATGGTAAAATTGATTATGTTCCTAGTCCAGGGATGGGGAAATGGCGACCCGCGGGCCAATTTCGCTTGCCAAGATTCAATTCGGCCTACGATTATAACCCGTTACCTATGTGAAATCGGCCTGAAAAAACAATATTAGAATAGTGCGTGTAAGTGGGTTTTACGAGCTACTTCAAGTAACTTGGAGACTTTCAACTCTTTAATTAATGAACAGTCACATCTGTCACACCGACCCAGCACGTCAAAAAAGTAAATTTATTATACCTACTTGACTATTTTTTAATATAGGATAAATGCTCCTTGGTCCGCGTAAATGTTGTAATTATTTTATATGGCCCTACTCTAAATCTATTTCCCCATGTCTGCTAGTCAAACAAACATAACTTTTTTCAGTTTCTAATCGGATGATTCCTTTTCAACATCATTATTACTTATTTTACTCCAAACTATATCCATGGCCTCTAAGAGTCTCTACGGCAATCGATACTGCGCTGCCCGCATCTAATGGTTATCCGCGACTTTTACCACAGGGGTTTTTAATAAACGTGACAATTTGTCACCTGTCATGACAATTTTATATCCATTATGTCAACCAATTAGAAAATAGAACAAACTATTTATAGCTACACCACAATGTAAGCCTAATTGTCATGACAATTGACAAATTGTCACGTTATTAAATAGGGCCCAGATCTTCGTCTATTGAACGCTTAACAATACGAGCATGATGCTATTTTAGAATAAAACAAAAGTGTTTACTAATTATCCCTTGTCATTTAATGCTTTTTTTTCTAAAAGCTTGTGTCTTCAATTAAAAATAATAATAATATAATATTAGCAAATGATAACTACATTATTTTAAATGAAAATGATTAATATTCAATCATAATTGTATATTAAACACAAAACGTCCTCTGTGGTCTAGTGGCTTTGTACACTGGTTTTCAAGGTGTCGCCATCTCTGAGGTTCCGGGTTCGATCCCCGGTTGGGTCAATTTAGAAAATGAACTTTTCTATATTGGCATGGTGTTTGTGATACCACCGCTGTCTCTGATTTCCATAACACAAGTGCTTTAGCTACTTACTTGAATCGGAGCAATGTATGAGATGTTGTCAAATATTTATTTATTTGTAATTTTTGTAGTGCGGCCTTTATTACGATTGCTCGGTTTCCGAAGCGGTTTGTTTTAAGCCTTCCGGTCGCGAAGTTCAATCGCGCTTATTAGTATTTTCAGAGATTATGAATTTCAAAGGCTTAATCGACCTTTGTACTGGAAACGTTATTTTGTCATTTCTACCATTTTTGTTTTCCGTGAATTGTTGTAAGTAGGTACTTAAAAGAAGGAGATTCTATAAAATTAAAATAGACAATATGTTTCAATGTTTTCAATTTTGTAAATTACTTTTTGTTTAAAAAGCTTTACTCACAAAGTAGTATCATATTTTTATTGAAGTTTTTTTAGAGCCTGGTCGGGGTTTGGCTTGTATCGTGGAACATTTTGTCATTGTCATGCAAAGTCAATAATTGGCAGCTGAGATAAGTAAGTGGCAGCTGAGTCAAGTGATGGCGGCTGAGTCAAGTGAGTGGCGACTAAGCCAAGTTAAAAATGGTTGAGCCAAGTAGCGGCTGGGATAAGTGGGTGGCGGCTGAGATAAGGGAGTGACACATCCTCCACTTACTTATCTCAGCCGTCACTTGGCTCAACCTCCATTGGTTCTATCCATACACTAATTGAATCAGCCAATGTTCACTTGTACAAGCCCGCTGAAGAAAAATTACATATCACACTACTGAGATGTTACTCGTATACATACACAACAATACAAAATCAAAATCCAATTACAGACAAGCCTCTGTAATTCGTATGGCTACACTGCCTGCGGATGAAGCTACAATGGAGGCTACTGTTAAGACGTTGAATGGACCGACCGACTGAATGGAGTGGGAACGAATGGGACCGCATTGAAGACAAACCGTTCTTTTGTTGCCGCCCCGCGTAATACGTTTTATGACAAATTGTAACTTAAACTTTATATGACAGCACTCTGTCGCGCCCGTAATTAGTTTAGCGGAGTGTAATATTTTTGTTTTATCCTTCACATTCGATATTCTTTAATCTTGTTTAATATTAAATTAGTATTTGTTACATTTAGCTGCACTGCAAATTACTTGTACTTACTCTATTAGACAACACTTTTAGATACAATTTAACTACTCTTAAATAAAAAAGTATTAGACTATGATAACACCGAAAATTTGTTTGCAATAGTATACTAATTTAGTTCAATCGTTTACACAACTCACACACACATACACGCACACACACACTAACACACTCACATCCAAATATAGATATTAAGAAAACAGCAAAATTTATCTATCTATAAATTGTATTGTATGCAAGATTGTACGTCACAATTGGGGAAGTCACTGCGGTCTGTAATACAGTTTTACTACAACAGGCACAGAGATTCATATATAATGTGTACATTATTAGAATAAACTATATCGGGATTTACACCATGTACCTGTTTATTTTTGAGACTCCGATATTTCGGCGCAGTTGCATGCGCCATGGTCACGGAAGAACTGTCGATTGTTGCGTGCGGGTAGATGTTATTGGCAGACAAATCGGTCTACCCTCCGTCTAAGTCTTTTATTATTACGTTCGATACCGGTACCACTGTCTGCAAACTCACTACTCACTCGAATCTGTTCACGACACACGACACTCACTGTATCTGTACGCGAAACGGCGCTTTTACATTTCATGTTGTTTTTACACAAACGGATTACGGGGTTCCAAACACTCGACAATTTAAACCCATCTTCACGATTGAAATTTTTGTATTTGGTAATTTCAATCGCTTCTCTGACCATTCTTGGTATGTAGTGGCGTTCTGTTGAGATAATCTGAGGGTTATGAAACTCGATCCAGTGATTTGTGTCCGAATGAATTAAATGTTCAGCGATGGCCGATTTTTGCGTATCGTTGTTTTTGACCGCTTTTATGTGCTCCTTTATACGGCATGCTATTGTGCGTTTAGTTTGGCCGATATATGAACTACCACAACTGCAGTCGATCTTATAAAAAGTGTGAATGTTATATTATTACATTTACGGTTCCGCGAACGTTCTACGAAGTGCGAGTGCAAAACTATTACGAAAAGTGATACGTAATTGCAGGTACCAACTGGATCAAGTTCAGAGTGAGTTGTATCGGATACATCTCCAGTGCAGTAAGTCTCTTTCAACTAGTGACTTTGACATTTGCGATCGTGTTACCTACTTACAAGCCCAGCGAATAAGAGAACTACGTGCTGTGAAACAAGATCGTAAATTCGAGTTACTCGGACAAAAACAGAAGTCAGTTACCCCCTACCATGAAAACTCATTCCAAACTCGAACGGTGGTAAACTTGTCTAATGTCAACTTGTCTGACACTGCATTGTCAGTTCTCGAAAGAGGGATGAATTTTGCCATCACACCTAGACACATTCCCTATGAGGATGTAATTGGATCGGTCGAAGAAGGTATCAGACGTAACAAAATACCATCAATTGATGCGGACACTTTGAGGCAAGATATTGCCGTCACATTACGTCATGCAAAACCACCACGGCCGAACGTTACAGCTTCGGAGTTGGCTGCACTTAACGAACTACGGAGAGACCAAAACATAATAGTGTTAAGAGCAGACAAAGGGAATGCAACCGTAGTACTGAACGCATCTGAGTATGACAACAAGATCCTAGAGCTACTCAGTGATGACAACACATACAAAAAGGTAAATTACAACCCAACAGCGAGAACAGATCGGAGCACACGCACGCTGATAATGGAATGTTCTCACGTATTAGACGATGATATTGTCAAATATTTGCTACGCCCCAGGAACGTCCAGCCTCCTAAATTATACGGTTTGCCTAAAGTACACAAGCAAAACGTGCCATTACGGCCTATTGTGAGTCAAATAGGTTCACCTACATATGAATTGGCGAAGCATGTTTCTAATGTACTACAACCGTTAGCAGGACAAACGCCGTCATACGTTAAGGACTCCCGCCATCTCGTTGACATTCTGTCACACACTAAGGTCGAGGAGAATGAGTTGATGGTCAGTTTCGACGTAGAATCGCTCTTCACCAATGTACCAGTGGCTGAGTGTCTCGAAATAATAAAGGTAAAGTTACATAACAATGATATCCCGATGGAATATGCCAGATTATTGGATCACTGCTTGTCGAAGAATTACTTCATTTATAATGGTCAGTACTACCTTCAAGTAGATGGAGTAGCTATGGGCAGTCCAGTAGCTCCAGTGGTAGCCAACCTCTGGATGGAACATTTTGAAGAACAAGCCCTCGCGACTGCACCTGCCGAGATCAAACTATGGAAAAGGTACGTTGATGATGTTCTCTGTATAATGAAGGAAAACAAACTGGATGTTGAAGGTTATCTGGCATATTTAAACAACATTCATCCGAAAATAAAACTAACCTGTGAGATGGAGGCAGACAGAAGCTTAGCATTCCTAGATGTCAAGATTAAGGTGCGTGTTGACGGTACGCTCAGCCACTCTGTATACAGAAAACCTACACACACAGATCGCTACCTCAAAGCTACTTCGCATCATCATCCTGGACATCTAAACTCTGTAGTGGCATCACTAACAAACCGTGCATATGATCTTTGTGATGATGAACACCTGCACAATGAGTTACAACACGTGCGGCATGTCCTACAAAGCAATGGATATTCAGGAAAGCTTTCACCGAGACACAAGAAAAAGCACCAGTTACAGAGGCAGGAAGTAGATAGACAGCCGGTATTTTTACCATATGTAAAGGGAGTGACGGATAAGGTCTGAAATATTTTAAAAAAGTACGCAATAAAAACTATCTTCACTCCTTTGAAAAAGGTATCGCAATGTCTACGGTCCCCGAAAGATAGTTTTCCTTTGGAGAAACCTGGTGTTTATAAGATCGACTGCAGTTGTGGTAGTTCATATATCGGCCAAACTAAACGCACAATAGCATGCCGTATAAAGGAGCACATAAAAGCGGTCAAAAACAACGATACGCAAAAATCGGCCATCGCTGAACATTTAATTCATTCGAACACAAATCACTGGATCGAGTTTCATAACCCTCAGATTATCTCAACAGAACGCCACTACATACCAAGAATGGTCAGAGAAGCGATTGAAATTACCAAATACAAAAATTTCAATCGTGAAGATGGGTTTAAATTGTCGAGTGTTTGGAACCCCGTAATCCGTTTGTGTAAAAACAACATGAAATGTAAAAGCGCCGTTTCGCGTACAGATACAGTGAGTGTCGTGTGTCGTGAACAGATTCGAGTGAGTAGTGAGTTTGCAGACAGTGGTACCGGTATCGAACGTAATAATAAAAGACTTAGACGGAGGGTAGACCGATTTGTCTGCCAATAACATCTACCCGCACGCAACAATCGACAGTTCTTCCGTGACCATGGCGCATGCAACTGCGCCGAAATATCGGAGTCTCAAAAATAAACAGGTACATGGTGTAAATCCCGATATAGTTTATTCTAATAACGTCAAAAACCATGGAAATTTAAAACATTATAATGTGTACATGTTTGTTCGCTAATAAATAAACTATTATTATTATTATAAATGTGATCGATCAGATTCTACGTGATTAAACTAAAGCAAATCGCTCCTTTACAATTTAAAAGGTACTCTACCTTACCTCCTTGTCTTCCATTTTAAGGCAAGGCCAGTTCACGAATTCTACTCTTTCACTATCTCTCTGGAATATGGTTGATTATTGCATAGCTTTAATTGTCGCTTTGCCAGAAATTTAGTACATTTTATTGATTTCTGAAACACTGGATCATTTATAAAAAATCTACTCGGTTAAAGTGTTAGATTAATAAAAAAGCTTTCCTTTCGCATAAAAAACATATCACTGTCGTTGAAAATTACGAGAACTGACGATTGGAAGTTTATTTTTCTAAGCTTTTATGGAGTTATTCAAGATTTTTTTTATAGAGTTACCAAGCCATTTTTCAATATTCTGTTCGGTTAACTTGTTTCTTTGTTTCTTCTTCAGTCTACATTAATTTTTTTGAAGTAGAATTCTACATAAGTTCTTCACATTGGAAGCTTAAAAATCAATCTTTCCATCAGATCGTGAACTGGCCTCGCCTTAAGCAGTAACTACGAAAACTGAGTACCTACCAGTGGCGAAGGGTCCATACAAGCCGACTTCCATCGGCTTACCTTTTAGAAATCCCACCCCACCGATCCACTATGCAGATCGTAGCATTTTTGTAAAACGGCTTAATTTCTACAATTCTTAAGATAAATAATATTAGAAAAAATACTAGATAAAATCGACTCACCCGTAGCACCTCAGACGGGACTTGAACCCGCACACTTGGGATTCCGGCCCAATGCACTGACCAATTATGCTACCGAGTCGCTAGTGGGAGCGGCGAAGAAGTAAAAAGTCCTAGAAAATTTCGGAATCCCAAGTGTGCGGGTTCGAGTCCCGTCTGAGGTGCTACGTGTGAGTCGATTTTTTCTAGTATTTTTTCTAATATTATTTATCTTAAGAATTATAACGTATAATAAGATTTTAAAATCAATATAAGTATATATTGATTTTAAAATCTTATTATACGTGGTGACCCACCCACGGTTATGCCACACGGTAGGTAAATACCTTAAATATTGTAGAAGACAGGATTTTTACTGTTAGAAGACCACATTTTGGTTTCAATTATACCTAATTTGAAAAGCATTCTATGGTTTTTAAACAACCTGTACTTTCCCTTTGTATGGCACAGCCGCAGGACGCCCTGTATAGAGATTAGAGGTATAAAGGTACATAATGACATGATCAAGATGCTAATAGAAAGCATGCTTATGAGTATGCTTAAGATGAGCTGTGAGGAAATGCTGCTAATCTAGCTAGCTAGCTTGCTATTTTCTAGCAAAGTACACACATTAAGCTTTTCGGTAGCATTTGCTCGAGAAAAAAAAACATGTTTTAGTGCAATAACACTAATGCATGTATTTTTTCGATAATCTTTAATAAAAGAGAATGATCTGGTGCGAGTCCTATTTTTTCTAGTATATTATTTAGTATTATATAAAAGAGAATGTCTATTGTCTACATATGTACCTTAAGGTTCGTTCCATCGGGCTGCTAACTACTGAGTGCGCGTCGCCTGTCAGTCGCCAGTCTTTAATCAAAATGTAAATTTCTGACGCTTCAGTAGCAGGCGAGGCAGCGTTCTTAAACACTGATGTGTTTTTACGCCTGCTGCCTGCATATTGCGGCGCAGTGTCAGACTTATATTTTAATATAAAGTGTAATGTGCCGTCTGTTAAGGCCAGGCAAGCCAGCAGGCTCTGACTCACCGCCTGTCGATCGCCTCTGTTTAATCAAAATGCAAATTCTGACGCTTCCGCAGTATTGCAGGCCAGCGCTGTGACAGAATAACGCTGGGTCTACACGGCGCGTTGCGTCAGTGTGGACAGGCCCTAACATCCTCACTTCCTTGCGTTTCTACGCCGTCATATTTACTTTGAACCTTATTTGTCGTAAAATACAACGCGATACAAAAATACCCCTAATGCCGAATATGGTAGATAGGGACCATCAAACTGAATAACTTTTACTATCGGACCAACACTGAAATCGCGAAAAAAAACAGCTCGACATACAAAAATTAATTACGAAAATATCAAATTGTTTGAAACAGCTGATTTTTTCGTGATTTCAGAGTTGGACCCATAGTAAAATTTGTGTTCAGTTTGATGGTCATTAGGGGTATTTTTGTAACACGTTTAAGTATAAAACTTCAATAAAATTTACTTTATAAAACTTAAATACTTAAATCTAACTTTTAAACTCAATATGAATTATTAACTTTGAAAAATAAATAAACATAATTAAACATTCGCTACTGCTAAATTATATTCACACAAATCAGCAACTTAATAAAAACTTAATAAACTTCTGTGAATAAAATGTTATTACAAGTTGTAATACCTACGTAAGTTGGCCCAAGCCGAAATTGCAATATTACATTTGAATAACAAAAATTCAAAGTTGTACTGCACTACATGTTGAAGTCGCAAAACGCGCTGATGTCTAATAAATGCATAAACATTTATATACGAGACTACATTTCGGTGCACATCGGTTTTATATCAGAATCTTAGAGCGTATTTCCATTACATTAAAAACTTTTCTGATATTTTATTAAACATCGTTTTTTTATCTCGAAATATGTAAGAAGTATGCATTAAAATTCGTAATAAAAAATTATCAAGGAAAAAAATACATATATAGGTAGGTACCCATTGTTACCTATTATAAGTATAAAGCAAACAGAATTGGGGCCGAAGTGGGCTATATTCACGAAATGAAATCAAAAGCAACTGAAGCATAACTCGGAATAGAATTTCAGGAAATCGAAACAGCTCGGCTTATCCCGTTGCCGTCACGTCCCCGAAACGGCAATGGGAATGCGCCGAGAGAGCGCATCTCGATAAGTGCAGAGGCCAGCGATGGTTTCTGTTACACTGGCAGACGAAATCTAATTTACTTTTCAAACTTTTACGCTCCCCGTCTAGACTGGGAATGTCCAAGAACAATTTTGTTAACACCACTTCGGCTTTTCAATTACTTTTACGCCGATCGTGCGGTTTCGATAAGATTGTCTTTTGTTTATTATTCAAAAACGACTTACCTAACATCTCAGCTGGATCTATCTCAGCCTTTCGTATCGAGAGGCAATAATAGTACCGGTAAACTGGGGTGATTAGCAACTTGCGTGGAGAATAACAACAGCGACATTTTCGATAGAAAAAATTAAATAATATCAATATTATTAGTCTTATAGAAAAATGTTCTTTGAACAGGTCCAAGCGGTTCATTTTGAATTTCTTCGCACTGCATTTCAGAAAGTAATGAACTAGACCACCACGTAAATGTGGATTCTCCCGCATTCTTTATTCAAAATATTTCAGAGCATAAGCACAGTATATTTATTAGTCTTTTTCAAATATTTATACTGTGGCATTAAGTGAAAAAAATTAATCGTATTGAAAGTTACATGAGGTGTAAAATACACATTTCGTATTTTACTATCATTAATTATTTTGAATGTTCTTCGTGCACATAATTGATTTCAGCCAATGACTTCAATTACATAGACGAGCTGTTCAAAACTAAAATTGTGTCACAACTAACCTTCGCGGCGCATCAACTGTTTCTCTCGGTCGCTCACAATAGACTAAAGTAGTTTCGGTGCATGCACCGTAACTTAATGAGCAATTTTTCGGTACTGTACAGCTTGTCTAGTGAAGTATATATAGAAGTCTTTGATTTCAGCAATACAAAATGAAATAACTTAGTAAATTATGGCAAACGGGTGAACTCGCACTTCGCTGAAAGGAAATGGACTGAACGTATATGTGTAGGTATCTAATTTGCAACTTACCTATGGCGAAATATTTTTTTATACAAATGTACCGCCCCCTCTTGTAAATTCGCACTCCTAGCACGTTCTTAGACCGACTACGAAGGTTTTTATTTTTTGCTTTTCTTATAACGGATTTGATAGTAAACTTCTGGATCGAATCCTTTATTTTATCTATTTAGAATGCTTTTCGGCAGAATAATTATATTTATTCGGATTCTCAAAATCCTTAGATTATTGATACGAACAAATATAACCATCTCTCAAACAAGAACATAAATGTTGCTTATATATAACATGTTACAAAAATACCCCTAATGCCGAATGTATACCATATTCGGCATTAGGGGTATTTTTGTAACATGTTGTATAACATACTCTGTACTTACAATAAGTAGTGGAAATATTACCACTGACTACTAATATGTCAATTCAGTCATGGTCAAATTTTCTTAAAATCTTTAGATTATTGATACGAACAAATAAAACCATATCTCCAACAAGAACATGAATATTGATTATATATAACATACTCTGTACTTACAATAAGTAGTGTAAATATTAGCACAGACTACTAATATGTATCAATCATGGTCAAAATTTTAAGCTAGAATTTAAAACTGCTTGTTACGTGTCATCTTTGTAATATAGGTACAATTTGGGGATGGCATATCCAGATTAAAACCACAAACTAAATAAAGAGAAAATGTTTAAAACGTCCAAGCAAATTTTCTTGCAAAAATATCCAAGTTTATTGTGAAGACGAGTTGTTAGGGTAATGCATCTAAGGCACGATATCGATTTGCGAGACGTAGGCGGTAAATAGCGAACACTATGAAAGTAAACTCCATTGGGATTGAGGGGACTATTCTGAAAAACTTTCGAAAAGATTGAGACGACAAAATTATCACAAAAATTTTAAAGAAGATAATCGAACCGCCCTCACACCTATCACTGAACTAGCTATCTAGTTATTTGAATTTTAGAAGAAAAAAAAATTATTCAAAAATAAGGTATTAAATGTACTTACATAATACTCAATGATTTGATGGGTGTTAGCTTTACCCCTTTTTTATTTTATTTTTTATCCACAACGGAAAAGTGCTTGGCCTTCACCTCACCTGATGTTAAGTGACGATAAAGCCGCAAGTTTAAGCGAAGTAACTTTCGCAATGGTCGGTCATGAGATGGGTGACCGAAAATGTATTATCTCGAGTTCCTCTTTGCTTCGGAAGGCACGTTAATCCGTTTATCCCGGCTGCATTTGCAGTTTTTAACACCTACTAATCCGTATTGGGCCTGCGTGGTGATTCATTAAAATTTTAATCAATAGTCAATAGTCAAAATTTCTTTATTCCAATAAACTTAATAATTAAGCACTTGTGACTCGTCTATATTTTCCTACCACCCGTTACAGACTTTTTTAACTGTCAAGAAGAACAGGCGCAAGAAACTTATCAGCTTTAACAGAAATAAGTAACGATATTTACAAACTTAAATATATCGTTACCAAATACAGTACAACAGGATTATTAACAACAAAGTACTTATGTGTTACATGTTACATCATTTCCACGCATTTCGGTCTTTTAGATAATCGTCTACTTTATAATAACCTTTACCCATAAGCGTCTTTTTAATATGGTTTTTAAATTCATTAATAAATAATACCACGATACAGTAACAGAATCGCCCCCGCTTTGGCGGAACTTTCGACTAAGCTATCACATGCTACATTCGACTATTCGCCAACACTCGAGTACAAGGATTTGCAAGGTTTTTTTTATTGGCACTCTTGGAATAGAACGGAGGTATCTTTCTCTATAACTTCAGCTGAAACTGCTTTAGTGAAACTTAAATAGAAGTTTGCTGTTGAGAAGCTCTTGCACCGGAAGTGAATGGAGATTGTTTCGCGAATTCTAGGTTTAACTGCAGTCTTAAATGCAATAGGGGTAGGTTTCGTATATTGGTCCTGTGCGCCAGATATCTGCTGAAATAAGACATATAACATATAAATATTTGACAGCATCACATACATTGTTCCGATTCCAAAGTAAGTAGCTAAAGCACTTGTGGTTTGGAAATCAGAGACAACGGTGGTATCACAAACACCCAGACCTGAGCCAATATAGAAAAGTCACTCGACCACGGAGGTTGTAAATGTATTAAACTTAACAAAAATTGTAATATAAAATTGTGCTAGCCTAAATCCTCTAATTCTAATAGGTAAACATAAAATACATTGTCCACCATAGAGCCTTGATGATTATCTAACACTTACTCATTGAGACCATTTTAATGAGCCCAAACAAGCTGTATCTGCTGTTAGTTGCTGAGGAGTTGGGTGTCCCACAGACTACCTGATGCTGTAGCATCAGCTCAAGATTTCCATGTGTTGGAAATACTACAAACGTAACAATACACCAATGAATCTGTTTAGCCGTTTGAAGATCATCAGCTCCTCAAGCAGGAAATGAGCTGATGATCTTCATAAATTAAATATATCTCCATTAATTATAAAAACTGTAAAAGTGAAAGGTTATTCTAACTATTGCATCATTATCAAAATTTTATTGATCAACATAATATTAGTTCGGTGCACTCAAATAAAAATTTAATAATACTAAAACCCATAGTAATTACATCCAACGGCCTTCATAACGTTTCAAATTATTTGATATCGCTATGAAAGTAGGTGATGTTGACATAAATCACGTTTTGTAACCGTTGCCACGCCTACCGTGTGCACTCCGCTTAATAAAGTTTGCATGCGATGGTCTGTCATGGTGACAAAGCCTTAACCCAGTAGTTAGGTAGATTGTTTCATTTTCGTTATTAGAATTTGGTTTTGTATTATATTATGAGGAATTCGGTCATAAGTGTGATGGACTGCTACTATTCTTTTCAACTTTTTAACTAGGTTAGTGATACACGTCTTGTACTACTATGGTATTCTGTGGTAATAGTTACATGTTGTCTTCTTAAATTAACTTCGATGATTGACTTTTGGACAAACCCAAGATTGTAATTTTGATTGAAAATTTAAAATTATTTTCATTGCAAGTACACTAACTTACTTACGTAATTTGCTCCCCATAATCGCAGAGTAAACAATAATTATCTGCGTGGACTTCGACTGCCAGTTTTAAAACAATTGAAAGTGTCCCTTTAAAATAAATATTCGCAAACACATCTTCATGTGACGACATGCTCTCGGTCGGGACTGCCACGGAATACAGATGACCCCCCCTGCGAGCATGCATTATTTATCTACCTAAGCCGTCGGAATGAATGCACCAACCGAAGAAAAACAACGTGTCCCACAAGACGCATGTGCGTTATCTGGAAGTGACATTGTATAAATGTTGCATGTGCAGGAGATACACTGAATAAACTGAAGTCTTTTTGGCCTTATTGAAGAAGCTCTAAAAGTAGTAGACTCAAGACTTAACGCATTATTTTGTCACAATCAACAAGATTTGAAGTTTGTGTGTGTGAAGTGTGACTTCGACTGTCAACTTAGATCTATCAGTTTCTTATATTTAAGTTCTTATATTCAGAGAAGTGAGCATTACTGTCACGATATTTAGTTGTAGTTTCTGCAGTATGCCCAAAAAAACAGATGACTTTAGCGTGTAAAGGCAAAGATCTCTTTGGATATTTCCTATAACAACACAAAGCGTAGGTACAGCGTCATTTATGGCATAAGCTAGGGGCTGTTATTTGCTGGCACAGCTATGAATATAAATTCTTATGATACAAAAAATAAAATTAAGTAAAATTAATAAGTCTCAAAATGTCATATCTAGATATCCACGGGCATATATCACGGTGCAGTCCCCTACCTATGTTTGCAGCCTCGTATCCGAGACTAAACGACGGAAATAAAAATCCTATAAATATTGAACAACCATATTTTTCTTACTTTGTCGCTCTTAGGGCCAAACCGCTCGCACCTTTGCGCATTGAAGGCGATGTATATACCTAAGTGAACAAACACACTTGCAGATGAGTATATTTTTTTCAACAAAAAACTGAAGAAGAAGATAACTTAATAAGAGATTAAGATAGTCTTGAAAGGAGACCCGTCATTTAATGCTGAAGTTGTATCCTTTTTTTATTTTTTAATCTGTGATTCATAATCTGCTATACTTTTTCACTTATTGGTCTGTGGCATCGGTTAACCAAATGACGATCAATGCCTCGGAAGTCAAATTGACATTTCATTTTCTTAATTTCGAAAAAAGGAAAATTATTATGGTTTATGCAGCCTCGTTTTGGCATATCATAGTGACTTGTCTACCCTTTAAAAATTTAATGATGATAACAGAACGTTTTTCTATCACTCGTTGTTTCCGTAGTGTTTCCATATCAAAAAATATTCATAATTAAATACCTTTTTTCTTCATGCGCTAAAAATAAGACAGAACTTGATCCATGTAGCAAAATATTATTGGCTATATTTTAAGACCAAATTAAATCATATACAAGTTAAGCATTTTTTATGGCGAGTGCCGGTTCTCCTTTGTTGAAAAAACAAACTGATATTATTGTAAGCTAGCAAAGATAATTGCTAGCTCACAATAATATCATTGCAAGGTTGAATACGGATCTTTAAAGGAAGACGGGTGCTTTGCTAGGGTCCTCACATCGGCATTTCACTGCCAATTAACTTCTTCTTTTTAAGTTTTTACATATTCTTACGCGATTTTAGAACATTATTTTATTTTATGTTTGGGTATTTAATTTGATCTTTGCGTTTCCCAACGTATCGGCATCTTTGTAGCAGCTGCCATGGTCACGGATTCAAAACCGGTCACAGTCTCAAATATAAACCTAATCAAAAGATCAAAAAACCTCTTGAAAAATCCCGTTAGTTACTATCCATATATAATAATATTTTTACAAAGAAGAAGTTCCTTTCAAATTGTTTACATCCAAAATCGCTAGTATTCGCTTACCCTAAGGCGGTTTGATGCAAGTCGCATACGGACCCACTATATCGGTTTTTTAGGGTATCGCAAGGGACTCGGTTGGGTTTATGGGCGATAATTTTTGCCGGATCAAGGGGAAAATTGCCTGACTTAGCCGCTGCAGCCGACGAATAAGGTCGTATGTTACAATTTACCGGAATCCCTGGAATAATGTTACCAGCTTAGTCTGTATTATATTAGTAGATGGTAGTGAACACTCACGTGAGTTCATTCCTAGTGTAGGTTAATATTCCAAGAAATGGATGTAAGAGGTAGTAAAAAGTAAAAGGTAAAGTCAATAGTGTTTTAATTGAAATGCTCATTTAAAAAAAAAAACAATATTAAAGGATCTTTATGCACAACATGAAGCCTATAACTAACTTACTACAACTAAATACAATTAATATTCACAAATATCAAAAGAAACATCAATATTAAAATAAATCACACCAATATCTTTTACTACATTAATATTAGCATTCAATATGGATTTCTTTCTGTCTCTTCGCACAAGTCAAGTGCTCAAAATAAACACATAGCCGGTTCAGTAACGCAACTACAAACAAACGTCTAAATCAGCGCACTCACACAGACACACGTCACTACGAAAGCTCTAAGCAAGGTTTGCAGTGCAGAATTCTCAGTAGCCAGCCAGTCATTACTATGTCACGCTTGCTCCGCCCGCCCCCGCCGCGCACTGTGAATGCCAACCCTAGCGCTCTGGCGGACGGTGGCTTAATGGAAACTACACAACACGTACACAGGCCCGGCCTGCTGGCTTGGACTGAAGTCTGAAGGCCAAATCTCACGTGTGTAGCATCTGCGTGTGTAATGCCGATTTGCCGATTTGGAAGGGTATGGCCTTCAGTCTAAGCCTGCAGGTTGGACCTATGCTAAGTAGCTCGAAATAAATGATTTTATTTATTTATTTAAATTCATGCGCGTGTAGCGCCCTTAACGAAAAAAGGGCTTGCTGCTTAGTTGAGATACTGCTTCAGCAATATATATCTACTGTGTCGAGTGTGTGCCGGAAACATTTACACACCAAAGAAGCGTAATCTGACAGCAACTGTTAGGCTAATGGGCCTGATGGATCGAGCGGGTGATAGCACTTGACAATTCCATGCCAATTTTAGAAAGCATAATAATGGAAAAATATAACACGACACAATCGTATATGTGTTGTCTTTCAGTGAATTTTGAGCTCTCAGAAAGTGCTTGTATAAGAACCGCTTAAAAGTCTAGCTAGGCCAAAAAGATATATTGTATTCCATAGTTTTCACTCAATTACTCACCATGGATGGGTCTGATAAGTTGAGCGGGTAGGTAAACACCCTAAAGTCTAATCGATGGTTCAATTTTCAATTAAAACCTTCCATTTTCAGGTGCACCCTTTATCCCTTCCCATTAATAAATATAGAAATCCTTCACGTCGGGGATGTCATTAGAATTATAGGATTATTTTCATTAAATGCATATCTGAACGCAGCAGCAGCTCTGCTACGTGAGAGGCATGGCAACACACATACAAGTGTAAAGCTATGTGCACACCAGTGCGCTTTCATGTTCATTTTGCGTTTTCGTCTGACGCATGCATGCCATAGTGCATGCAATTAAATAGCGCATGCAATTATCTCAAAGGAACATCAAAAAGTGGTCAAATGGTAATTGAAAAGAGTGGGCCAAAACAGAAGAAAACTACAAAATAATATTCGTGGTTTTGTCTTCAAGTAACTTATATTTATTTTGGACTCGATAACGCACAGTTACAGTTAAGACAAAAATATGGTCTAGCACCCTACGGTTGAAGTTCATTTGCATGCCATGAAACAGCAATAATATTCTTGCAGGTACTTTTAAATGTCATGTTTACATTTTACAGTAGTTACGTAAACTTTGTGTTTTGTTTTTAAAAACTTTTAATTGTTGCAACTGCTACTCAAACCTTGCCGCTAATTTGACTACACAGAAAGTTTTGTCAAAACTGGTAGACCACTTTTTTGCTGACTGTACAGCTACAAGCATCTTAAGGCAATCATTATTGCAAAATGCTTGACGCAAGGTGAATAATTGACAGTTGAAGACGCAAAATGAACATGGGAGCGCACTGGTATAGACGTAACAAAAACTCACCGTCTAACACTAAAAATATTAAATATAAAAACAAATGTGAACCGTCAAGATCGCAGAACCTCGCGAGTCAACACTGAGGATTCTGTACTTATGTGTTTTTTATGTGAAAATAATTACTTTCAGATTTATGACTTGTCAAAAAACATAGGGATTTTTCAGATTAGTTTTCCTAATTAGACTTTGAGTTTTAAGAACTTTTTAAGAATCTACCCTTTAAATTTTATATTTAATCTTAACAAAAAAATAGCTAGCCCTAGGATTAACTAGTTATTTCATCAAACACAAACTATTTCGTACCACAAACAACAACATTCCGCTACGTACGATCGCAGTTTCGTCCACAATATTGTAGAGAATTAGGCGTCTTTTGGCCCAGACAGTGGACAGCAGCTGACAAGGGTCGCCTCGTTAAAGTTATCCTGTGACGACACAGGTGTGCTCGTGTCAGAATTCTTACGTATATTATAGTCGAATGAAAAGATAGTCTACTTGACGAGTATGCTGGGGTATCGCGAATCGTTTTTACATCGTTTCTTTACATTTACATTGTGTCAAATGAACCGTTGTGAACGGTTTATGTTATATTCCTTCCTTTTTTTGCCGATTGCGACCTTCCAACGACACCCAAAAAGAAAATGCAAATACCTTCAAGTTGTCACCTCCATTCGCTCCAAAAGTCTGTTTCCGTCCCGTTCGAGACCCGTCATCGGTGTAAGAAACGCGCTTGAATTTATTTTCGCACGCGTTAATTTTTTTGCTATGACTCCTAAGATATTCGTTTAAATTATATGGTAAAGATTATAATACTGTGCACGAAATGAAATGAAACAGACGCGGCGGAGGACTTTGTTTTATATAGTGATGAAAAGACGAATATATTCCAGGAAGACTTGAAGTCTAGACTAGGAAAATATTTTTAACATTTGTCATCAATGTTTCACATCTAAATACGCGAATAAAGCTATAACTATTATGATTGTTTTCGTAAATAGGTAATAAACTTTTCTATGTGCTTACAGAAAACTGGAGCTCATCAATACATTTCTCAATTATTGTCCCTTTTGAAATTGTAGTAATATCTCATGACTTAACGATTGAAATATTTTAGCTTATTCTTGAAATTTATTATCTATTATAGATAGAATCTGTCATCTATTTACAGAAACTGCGTCAAACAAATCTTCATAACTTAATTCTAAAGCAGATTATTTATGAAAACACATTTAGGTACTCCACAAAATATCTAATTCGAAAGCTTTGCGATATTTTAGCTGAAATGTACTTATTTTGTTTTATTTCTTTTGTCCCCGGAGAAAGATCTCTTTGTAGCTGAAGAAATCTTATAAATCTGTTTATGAAATAAAAAACAACTTTCATTTTGATTTCTTTGTTCCGTTCTCGAATGGCGAGTTCCTTTTGTATTAAATTCAAAATATTGTTCTTATTTCAATGTCAGAGTTCTGTGTTTTGTGTACTTACTTCAGTGAAAGATGTTTTTTCTGAGAGAAGCGACAGATTCAGTGCTATGTTTTTTGGTTTCAATTCCGTCAATACCAAGAAAGAATACACACAGTATTGCTTGCAACGGACAACATACGGAGCCCATGGATCTAAAACGTCTGAAGAGAGGGTTTGTTTATTAGTATTGCTTGTTTACCGCCATCTTACCCTAGGCTTAATTTAGTACCTACTTACTTACTTTTGCGATTCCGTAGCTCAAAAAGAAAAACGAAATACCTTTTCGGTGGCTGTCTGTCTGACTGACAAATATCTTTTTTTCATGAATGCGTGGAGGTGTCATGTTGAAATTCATATGAAAACTAAGGTCGGACTTAGGATCCGAAGATTGCAGGTTTCAGTCATGTCACGGTCGAATGATAATGCTATTTGATTTATTATTAATTATTATTATTATTTTCACTTATACGTTTTATTTTTTCGAAAAAAATGTGTCGTATTAATGCCTATGTTTAGTATGAAAGAGTATGTAATACATGACTTTAAAAGATTACAGCAAGATTACGAACATTAGTTGGACATTATTTTTAACAAAAATCTAAAGGATGATTTCAATATATATTATGTTTTACCATAACTTCACCTCATAATATTACCACTTTCATACTAGATATTTAAAAATGATTAGGTATCTTATTTGATGAACTGACGTTTCTGAGTAAATTATAATCTTTATGGTCGGATATTTACTGCATTAAATAAAAAAACATACGGCACGTTTTTAATTCTGTTAAAAGTAGTGTATTCAAAAACAGATCCATGTCAGTTACATGTCACTTCGGAAATAATAACGCAACACGCTCTGGCAACACTAATTGCGACACATCGCCTGGCACGCTATTTTACGGTGTTACCATAATAAAATGTAACGAGCTCCACTATTTTATACCCAATGTGTTTTTAAGGATAGTTAAAATCTGTCATGGAAAATTTTAACATTGTTTTTTCAGCTGACAAAACCGCAGTAATCCTGTTCTCCTAAATTCCATTATTTGTAAGTTAGTGATAACTGACAACAAAAATAATATTCCGATGTTTGTGACAGATGTTTGACACAGAAAAATCTCAAACTTTAACTTTTTTTTCAACCCGCGTCACCTGTGGTTAAGTTTAGCCCTCTAAAGTAAGTAAGAGTCATTAAAACTCACTGTAAATTTGTCTTTTTTAATTACCGTATGATGGAATTATAGTTAAATAAGTTCCATATTATTTTACCAGACGTTTATACAAATTGGGTAAAATTATAACATAACTAGCAACTTTTTAATAAGCTCAGCATTCAGCAATCTACCATTCGCTTGTAAAAGGACAAACAGGCTGCTTACCTAAGCAAATTGCGCATTCTATTCAAAAGCAATTAGTTTTTAATCGTCTTAAGATCGTCAGTGCACCACAATGGCGTGTACCTAAGTGCCATATTTCACTAAGACACCATGGTTGCGCCATCAGTGGGTGATTCGCTTGCCGCCCTCAAAGTGGTTGCGCAACCAAGCTGACACCATGAGGTACTCTCCATACATCTGTATACATTTTATTGGTAGTGCGACTGGTTGCGCCACCACTGGTGTCCTAGTAAGATATGGCACTAAGACTGCGAGATAATCGGGCCCGCAGACGGTAAGCAATTTACAAAGGATTAAAGCCTGATTTGTGAACACAGGGACGGGTGGAGGGTTAAAAGGTAAATTAGTTTTTGTATTAATACCTTTTTCCACAACCCTTAAACTGTTTACTGTGTAAACTATGTGGAAGATACCGCCAAACATCATACTCTTACTGTCACGGCTAAAAAAGGCAGGTGATTCATATTCTTATTATGTGTTTCGAGCCTGTTATCTATAAAACTCTATTTCATTATTACATTGTATCTATACCTATGCCTCTTTCATTGCTTCAATGTAGAAAAGGGAAGAAATTTAATAAGAATGGATATATATTGGTTATCAAATACCTACTAGGCTACATGTTTCCAAAGTTAGCAGCAGTTAGGTAGCATATGTATATTTTTCAAATCCGTAATCACTATTTTATCCATCTCTAAAGCAAAAGAAGAGCGGAACCTTATCCAATGTATTTAATTAAAAATAGATGAAAGAGTGCATACAGCCGATTTGAACTTTCGCAACCAGTTCCATGGGATAGTTTGAGTACTTCCCGACCAGTGGAGTAGTAAAGCAAAATAAAAAACACTACGAGCTCAACAAAAGTTCTGGCAGAGGCGGGTCTGCCGAAAGCTTAATTCTGTCGGATTTATTTGTATGGCGAAGTTAGACTGTGTCTAATCGAATAATGGCCATCGAGAGCCGTTGAGAGACAAATAACCGGGCTGCATGGTTGTTTGCATCGGGAAATTAAATTGCATAGTCCCGTTGTCAATGGGAGTATTTAATTTTCATTCGTCGTGTAAACTGGTTACGCTCGTGGTTAACTTCACGGAGAGAAGTTGGAATTTTGCTTGAAAGCTCTACGTGAGCGGCGAGAGAGTAAATTCATTAAACATGGTCACATTTTCAATGCTATTGTGAGGTCTATTGCGTAGTGATGTCAAGCAATTTATCCTGTCTCGACGAAAGATGGGTGCCTGAAATGCGGATTCTCTTAATCTTCTCAAATTATGCTCTTTCACCTTGAAGTTGCATATCAGCATGTTGTTAAAACTTCTAATTTATATTGTAATGTAAAAAATAACACTTCTATAAAAAACATGTCATGTTAACCTCTCGTATGTACTCACTTGCCTAACCAATTCACAGAAATTTTCGTGTGCGCGCGCATTACCCTGGCGGTGGGTGCGAAAAAAACTCGATAGTACATTCAATAGCACTATATGAGCAACAAGCAATTTAGTTATCGATTTTGAATTTAACATCATCAAGTTGGAATTTTGTATTATCTGATGTGTAGCTGACTGTACCCTTACAATCGAAACTAATCGAATATAAAAGTGATAAAAAAATTATTTCAACAAAGAACTCTGACAGAATCCTGATAGTATGGTGAAATGTCGATACAAAGTACCTTCGATATGGCGTCCTGTCGATGGAACGTTGTCGATACAATGACCGTCGATGTAGAGCGATGTATCAAAATTTCATACTTAGATTGCTAATTAATCATCTGACATAAAAAGCCGTAAAAAATATGTATCAAATCAATTTGAGGTCAGTCGATGATCGAAGAAACTCTCAATACACTCAAATCCATCGAACCGTCTCGAGTGCTCAACCAAATCCAACAACAAAGAAGTTATTTCGGATTCAATAAACTCGATATTGGGAAAGCATCTCTTTTTAACTTTCTCCGTATGAAGATTTTCCTCAAATGGCGACGTGAAGTTATAAACGTGAAATGGAAATGGACGCGTTTTGTTTGTATCTTTTTTTTCACAGCAAGTACTCTTCGTTCCTCTTATAATCTCTTTAATTTTCATAATGCCGTATCCATTAAAGGGTTGACTAAGGCATATTATTATTTTATGTTATCCTAAGTGAACATAGTATTGTAAGGGAAAAAATATAGATTACGTAATATAATATTTGCTATTGCTATTTTTTCAATAAAACGTATAAATAGTATTTATTAAATACAGTTATTTATATTATAATTCAGTGAATTTATCCTGCAATATGTGTTATTTCAGTATATTTATTCTTTACTAACTCATAAAATTGTATCTATGTCTTCGTAATAAAAATATAACATCCTACATTCAAATTCGAGTGCTCCAAGCAAGCTAGTATTTTTTCCTATTTAAAATCATTATTATGGTCAGATATGATCGAAGTGTCTAATACCTTTTTTTTTTTTTTTTTTATGCCGAAGAAAAACTCATTTACGCGCTTCCCCTCCCACAGGTGAGCGAGAGGGGGGTATGTGGGGCTCGCCAGGAGGAGACCGCAACATCAGCGTTGCGGCTTCCTCCACGACTGCCTCCCGTGATCCCACCCAACCAAGTGGTTCGGTGGAATCTCGGGAGGAGGGAATACCCACTAAAAAACTCCGGCACTTACCCTCTCGCCGCCAGTGCCGCCAGCCATGGGGCTGTGTGGGGGGCCGTGATGGCATTCTCCCCAACAAGTGTCTAATACCTAAGTAAAGTTGATGACAAAAGCCTAAGCCAACAAAACCAAACATAAAGTCATAATTAAGTATAGTTTTGGATAAACAGAAGTCCTTTTCGCCGTTTTACTTAAAATCAAGAATAAAACATTTTTTTCTCATCCTATATTATCTTTTGCCTTTCTCACATCTTCGTGTCGTATCCTCCGTGCCTCTTTATCCCACAAAGAGGTTTCTCGTTTTGTTTCTTAATTTTACGCGCCGACGAACATCTCAACCTACACGGCTGGAGTCGGCTCTCTACGAGTATACGGCTTGTGTCTCATATTCACACACAACATAAATAGCCCTATACAACGTGTAACAAAAAAAATCCTAAGCCGAATATGGTAGATAGGGACCATCAAACTGAACATCTTTTACTATGGGACCAACTCTGAAATCGCAAAAAAAATCGACTATTTCATACAATAATTAATAACTAAAATATCAAAATGTATGAAACAGCTGAATTGTTTTCGCGAAATTGTGATAACTTTTCTCTATTTATTTCAAATACATTGGAGATTATTCGCAAAGATTAGAAGCTGACATTTTCGCAGCGAGACTAATTTCCTGTAGTGTCGGCATATCATGTATGGTTAAATTATATTCATTTGAGATTTGTTAGGTACACGATAACCCAATTTTAGTTTTAAACAAATGTTACACCGCTTTGGTGCACCGAATTTAGTTAAACCAATTTAAATGGGGATGCAAATTCTGGTTTCTGAGATATTAGAGACGACGAGATGACTTTCTGAGATACTGAAAGAGATAAAACTACGGGATACTATGAGCTGTGTTATAGTTTTTCTATCTCACGAATGCTGTTCAGCTATGAATGTGGTTAGGCATGCACATGCACATTGTTGTAGTGTGCGTCTGCACGCTCTCGTATAACGCACACTAAAACAATTCCATGTGCGCGCCTAACAACGTTCATAGCCGAACGGACTTCGTGAGATAGAAGTGCTATTCTATGAAGTAGTATTCTGCAAAAGTTTTATTATTATTCGCAAAAAAAACTTAGTCAATTAGCCACCATTACCATTAACGATTCTAATGTCCCACTGCTTGTGCATTTAAGGTAGAGGGGCCATATAACCCAACACACATCAATTCGAAGTTTGGTGAGTGTCAACAAAAGCAAACGAAACCGGTACAAGGGCTTAACGTGCTTTCTGAAGCACGGAGGAGCTCGGATTATAAATTTTTGGTCATCTATCTGATGACCGACAATGGTTACTCCACCACAATCACAGCCTAAGCCACTGCACCATTGAGCTTAGGTATAATCGAGGTGGTTAACGCTCTGCCACTTAAAATACTTTTTTGTCGATTATGGACGCGTGCGCGTAGGTTACTACTACGTCGTTACTCGTTAGCGCAACTAACTGTACCCTCGCAGCAAATTGGAACGAAAGCTTTTGTATTAAAATTTCAAATAACTAAAAGATGCTTGAAATACATTTTCCATGTGACACCTTATTCCAAATAACATTTTGAGGCCAGCCAGCATAAAATGTTACCGATCCTATACATCACATTAGGGGCCCGTGGCTGCTCTGAATATAAATGGTACGAAATAGTTCAACTGGAAGGCGATACCACGAAAAATGGAGGCCCATTCGTGACCCCGTTCACCACTTGTCTCTTCACTTGGCCACACCTTTTAAGGTTATTTTGTAAGAATAATGAGATATCTTTCTCATTGTTCTTTTGTCTTTTTAATCGGGCACAGAAAAGCCAGTGGTATGATGGACTTTCATTTTTTTTAAGATGGTAGAATGGGGAAGTAGGTGAAAGGAAATTCTGTGGGAAATCTACACTGTAGTGCTATTATTTACTTTTTTTATCTCTACACTTACTCTTAAACACCAAAACTGTAGTCCGATTCTCTTAACTTACTATATTCAGCAGTATCGTAGCGACTAGTCGTAGTATCCGTTATCGTATTTAAAATGTGTCAAAATTTGTCAATTGGATGGCAACGACTAATAATTATTAACATTTTATCCCTTATTAACCTTTGTGGTGATTAATTGTAAAAATGTGTGTTTTTTCATCGCGTTTCTTCACTGTATTTGAATTTGACTCATTATGAGTTTTTCAGAAATCATCTAGTCTAGATCCTATTGATTTGAAGAATTATCCAGGTTATTCTGGCGCAGTTGTCGGTCTGCGGGTCAGAGGTCAGTCCTCAGCCAGTATTCAGGTCCGTCCATTCTCTGATAGTCATCTGTCCGTCTCTCCGGTACGTCATAACTGTCAACCTCTGTCATATGTCTGTCAGCCTGTCAGTCATTAATCGAAGGAGGCTGGACGCCGCAACATAGATGCATAGAAAACCAATGACTTTCGAGCTGTTCAAAACTAAAATTGTGTCACCACCAACCTTCGCGGCGCATCAACCGTTTCTATCGGTCGCTCGCAATAGACTATAGTAGTTTCGGTGCATGCACCGTAACTTAATGAGCAATTTTTCAGTACATTGTAATTTTACAGCCTTTCTAGTTTAGTATACACATAGAAGTCTTTGTAGAAAACACGTAAATACCAAACTTGGTTAGGACTCCAATTGAACGACTTCGGAACTTCAATTATGTTGGATTTTTGATAAAGCATAATTAAATGCTTGACATTCTGCACGAGCTTTCACTGGTCCAGCCTTGCAACTAAATATTCACGTGAAAAGAACAAGCGTAAAAAACCAATTGTAGAAAAGTCACCAGGAAAAAAACTCTGCATTTTTTCCTATCGGAAAGTATTGCTTTTTAATGCGATTTCCTAAACGGGAGGCGCGGTGGTCTCCGTCGGGATTCAACTAATGGATTTTGTTCATACTTTCCTCGACTCAATCTATCAGTGAGAAGTTTATTAAATTCCTTTTTATACAACCGTCCTGTTCCTTGTTCTGGAGAACATTAAATATGTACTCAGTTGAAGTAACGCCATTTAGTGAAGTTGATGGAAATTGGAGAACGCCGTATATTTACTTTAATTTACTTATCCATTATTGCACGTTATTATTTCGTCATGATTGCTTATCTAATCTTTGGTTACGTTTATATTTCAGCACTCCAAATAGATATCACTTAGGTATGGTAGCCACGATATTAATGCTTCTTTAATTAAGCTTGTTTATTACCGTTTTGTATGGAGAATTTTCAAGAATTTGCGTTTTCCATACTAACATTTTCTTAATTCATTTAACAACCACTAACGCTAATGTTTCAAAACTTTTATGCACAAATGTTTTAATACTCACTAATGCCATATGTGTTAAGTGTAAAAAATTAGTATCGGCTAAGTTACAACGAAATAAGTGGGAATTTCTGCTAACAAAAAAAGATTTACTTATGAGGTGCTTTTTTAACGTTAAAGAAAGAGAATCAGAAATGTATGGACGTTCCGTGAAATAGACCTAACGAACCGACTGGACATTCCGGTAATAGGACCTAACGTGGCTAAAGAGTTTTTATTGCTGATAGTTGGCCGTCATGATCGTAGTTCAAAATAATAACAATCAACTGAAACATGAAGATTTATAAGAGTCTGTGTGTATGAGAAAAAATTGCAGTTTTATACTTTTACCATTATTCATATAATTAGAGAAACTTAGTTTGTATACCTAAAGCTTTTACCGAAGCTTGCTTAAAAGCTTCGACCTTTTTAATGTAATACACTAAATTCCTTTGAGTACAATTTAAATGGATAAAAGTCATAATTCCATACAAAAAACGTCAAACTTAAAAAGTAAAATACCCCTCTTACATTTCATTTTCGAGCCATTCTTATTATTGCGGGGACTTTAGAGCGGGACCTAATTTGATCTTACAATTTTCTTCCGTCGGTCGTCCGCTTGGGGCTCAGTGTCAACGTTTCATTTGGATTACATATAACAAACTCCCATTTACTGTTCACAACGCACTTGTTTCATCTAAAATAAAGTCCAAATCAGTTGTTTTAATTCAATCTTTAATTTTGTGCAGTGCAGTGCAGCGGTCATTCTGTTACTGCGAGCAACTTGAACATCTTCCAAGTCTCTGTTGTTATTATTAAAAGAAAATGAGTATTGTTATGGGTGCTCTTGTGCTGCTATTGACTGTGGAACAGTAAAAGGAATTAAATGCGCTATATAATTGTCTGCGGGTGCTGAAAGGAATTAAGTGGTTTGTTTGCTGGTGTAAGATTAGAACACGATAAGTTTGTGTGTAATTAGAGGTTTCTACAATTGATTATATATCGATGGAGCAGTAGTGTAAATTATCGCTAGGATTATGTTCTAAACTGAAGATAATTTGTTTTATGAATCTATTTAAATTTAAATACGCCAGTACTATGATACTGCGTAGGGGTACAATTTTCTCAGCACATTTATTTTCGTATGTAAACTCTGAAGTAGAGGGCTAAACCGTCGTTGCCTTCAGCTGCTGGCTTAACTTGCCTTCCGAAGCAGGAGGAGCTCGAGTTACTTAACAATTTTTGGTCACTTAACCCATGACCGGTTGGTCATGGGTTAAGTGCTTCCGAATGTTGCTTAATTTTTATTTTATTTTAATGTTATTGGATAGCTTACACATATAACAGCTTATTAACATACAGATATATAAAACTAAAAGCCATTGACAAGCTACCACACGTAGATTTCAAGAGAAATTGATTTTAATCTAATTGAAGCCCAGAAGGGACAGGTGCATAACAATAAAGTAACACAAAACTAAATTTAAAACAATAACTTAATAACAGTAGTGATGCTGTTGAAAGATATATCAATATACATACAATGGAATTAACTGCCGAAATAGTCACAGGACAACGCGCTAACCCAATGCGCCATCGAGTTTCTCTAATTCAGTGCGAGCGAATTTATTGTTAACTGCTGTTTCTATTGATGAAGGAGGCAAATACGCATACACACTTACATACACAAAACATGCGCACACACACACACACACACTCACACACCTATCATGAAACAATATTAAAATTATTTCGTTGTTCTCTTAATTTTTAACAAATTCTTTAGAATTTTTTAAATTTTGAGATTTTAGAATTCACAATGCTATTTTTATATAAAACTCAATAATATACTAGAAGTATATTATTTAGTATTATATAAAAAATATTTATATTTAAGTAATGTTTGTATAAAATTATTTTTTTGTTTTTAAGTAACCATTTATATATCTTGCTTACAAAGTGTTGTTTCCGTAATTGGCTTATGTACTGTATAAATTATAGGTACCTGCGTAAATGCTAAGTAAACGCTGTGGTAACAATGTTCACTAAATAAAATGAAAATAAATGAATAAAATTAAAAATAATTTTGAACGTAAAGTAATTTAAAGTTTTCCTAAAAAAGTCTCATGAGAGAAAACTGTGCATTGAATGGTGACACATAGTGTTGATTTTCCCCTGATGACGTCACACCATAACTTAGACAGAAGTGATTTCATTTTGCGTTCGAATTCCTTCGGCAGATTCGGCAAAGCGTAAAATTGAGAAACAAACATGTTCGCTTTGTTCCCGACGGGATTATGTCTCGCAGACGTTCCTTTTACTCTTCTTTGCCTCACGTCTCTGCTTTCTTTAAGCTATTATAAATGCCCAACAAATACAATAATGCAACTTTTCTTTTGTTTGTGTTGTTCAAATTCATTGAAGTCGTTGAGGTACAAAATAGTAATTCTGTACTGTGGTTGAAGCATGTAGAGCTATAGGTATAACATCTATCACGAAAATACTTACTTTGGAGAGCCTCGTAACTAGATAAATCTAATTTAGGTTTTATACTGCAAAATAATAATATTATTATATTTTCTATTGGCAAATTAATACAAAATAAATATAAAACACACAGGCTTCCCGCCCACGAGCGACTTTTTGTAGCTGCGATTATCGCGACGTTAACCGCGGCGAAAATCGTGGCTTTTTTGTCGCTGTAAACCCTTTGTCAATCTTGTCAGTGTCATTTCGCTGGCACTTAGTCGCTGAGCTACTTTTTGCAGCTCCTGGGCGTTTACGTATTGAACTCTGTATGTTCTATTCTAGACGACAAAAAACCGCTCAGCGATTAATCGCTCGTGGGCGGGCAGCCTTGAAAAACTGTCGCATTGAGAACCTCCTCCTTTTTTGAAGTCGGTTAAAAAGAAACTTATCTTTTGTATGCGTTACATTGCTACATAAAACATTACAAGAGTTTGATGAAATCAATGTGCCAGTTATACCTACATTTAAAACAATCATTTTTTTAATAGATTTAAGGTAGGTGTATACTTAAATATCCTGTTTAATCCCAGGAACGTGTAATTTAGCCCTTAAACTTTTAAATTTTAAGTGCTTTTCGCTGTATCAAGTGTAGCTTACGAACACGAAACAAACTTTAAATCTCATTCTAACCCACTTTTTCGTTGTCATCGTTTTCATTCTGGTTTACTTCATTCCATTCCATGTCACATAAATTTTTCAAATGCAGCATCAGAATTTATTAATTTTACAGATGTATGATTTAAAAAGTTTTTTTTTAAGTTTTAAACCATATTTCAACGTGCGAAAGCTTTGCTGAAACTACGTCGACCTGCTTATTGCAATGCAATGCAATGTCTGGCTGCTACTTGCTTACTTTCTGTGGGTAGAGTACCTAGTTAACTACTGTAACTCTATGAAGTTTATTTATTTTGTATTTCCAAATTTAAGTGAATAATGGTGTCAGGGATGTAATATGCCCGATAGTAGTGACCGCTTACAAATAAGAAAGTTATGTACGTTTTCCTTGATTGTAATATAACAACTTTGGTCAAAACGAGGTTGCCCCAAATAAGCTTACCACATAACACTCACTAAAAGGAAATTTGGTTGAAAACGTTGATACTAAAATGTTTAATGACTTCCCAAATTAAACACATATAAAATCCGAATAACCCTCATACATTGAACTCATAAAAACAGACCCGAACGAACTAGACCCACATTTTAATTTCATGTAGCTCTGCGAATCCAGAGGTTTTACGCGTACGGAATAAGATATAAGAGATTACTTCATACAAGTGACTTATTGTAATACAATAATCATACATCTATCATCAATAAAGCAGAGGCTGTAATTATCAAAGCGCACGTATGTCATACGACATTTTATAACATATTTGCGAGGAAATAAATAAAACTCGGACTTTCTTAAGCGAATAAATTTTTAATCACTTGTTAAAACAGTTATAAAAATTTGAACAATTTGTAAAATTGATTATTACTTAGCCAGTTGGCATTTTTAATGTTGTCAAGTTATTATTATTAGTTACAATTTTACCAGTCTCTCTCTCTCACTCTCATGAGTGAATAAGTTGGAGAAACGAGACCACAGAGTTCTGCAGTCGGTGGCGGCGGCGGCGGCGGAGGCGGCTGCGGCGACGGCGACGATGGTGGAATGTACGCGTTTGTGCTCGTAAATGGACGAGAGTCAACATTTGGCTCCAAAATTTTATTAATGACAAAAACTTTTTGCTAAGATTTAAAAAAGGTACCTGTTGCCGAGCCGGCCTCTTTTTTACTAGTTTATGGTTTTTTACTTTTAACTTATATTTTGAATTCTGTACTTTTTATACTATAACATATTTTCCTTTTGTTTTGTTTTTTCTTCTTACATGTCAAGTTGTGTTCGTCAGTTTATAATAATAAAAGTACATTTAAACTACTATTATTTAGAAACCCATTTTAGCTCAGTTTCAGTACCATTCGTTTTAGATGGAGCATCCCGATAAACCGTGCGTTTTACATCACAACAACGCACAAGTACGTAATGAGATACAATACGATATTGGAATTGGTGTAATAAGAGACCCTTTACGAGCAAATATGTTATTAAATAATATTACTTTTTCTATAATATAAGGTGCGTGATTGGGTGGGTGTGATATCGCTGTTGGCTGTTGTATCTAATTTCCAAAACAAAAGACGTGTCAAGCTTTATTGTGATTTTCTATTTAATTTTTATTTATACATTTTGTCATAAATAAATGTTTAAAATTTTACTTTATGTTGAAATTGTTCATGTTCCATTCCGTTTTAGTGTCGTCCAGAATGGAAATATAAAAATTCGATGTCATTATAATTAGTAGATTTATTTAAGAATGGAAATAGTAGAATGGATTTATTTATAATAAACTTTATCAACTCATATTCGTTCAAATCGCTGCCCACTCATAACTTAACCGTCAGCAGGCTTCCAGGCTATACGCAACTTCATAATTAGCTATTTCCCATTTCGCCCAGAGCCACGCTCGGGACCTTAATTAACTGCACTATGTTGTAAAATTCCGGCATGGGTATAACTGTACAAACACATGAGGAGATGGCGGAATTGACGATGCGGATAAACAATTAGCGAATTGAGGAAACGAAACGTAACAAACAACGTTTTGTTTATCTTTAATTATATTATAGCTGTTTCGAGCAAAACTGTTTTAGGAGTTTTTCATAAATGGTATAATTTTACGTTTCAACGTATATTTTCAGTTAAACCAGTAATCATTAAAATTTGGTTTTTAATTACATGACCATCAGCCAGTTTTAATGTATCCACTGCTGAGGCAAGGCCTTCCTTATGGAACGATAAGGAGGATAAGCCCAATCCACCACGCGGGCCCTATGCGGATTGGTGGGTGTTAACGACTGCAAATGCAGCCGGGTCCAACGACTTAACGTGCCTTCTGAAGCACGGACGAGCTCAAGATCATAAATTTTTGGTCACCCATCCCATGACCGACCCTTGCGAAAGTTGCCTAACCTCCGTAATAGCCGGGACGGGCGCTAAACCACTTCGCCATCGATCTCCTGCATCCTCCACTTAATTACATATTCGAACTAAATTACCACTTTAGTATTTAAACCTTTAAATTGCTAATTGACTAACAGGCTTAAGTTTCGTAAATTCATTTTGATTAAAGTTCAGATTAGCAATTACATGGTACCAGATGTGTCTCCTTTGAACCAGTTTAATCGCAAGTGAGCGCATTTGATCCCGAATTGGATGGCTATGTAGAATAGCTCGATCAGCTCAACGATGCTATTAAATATTATTGCCGATAAGAGAAGATATTACAAATTGATACGATCTTGTCTGAATTGATCTTGTCTCGATTCAATATTAGAACTAGTAAATGGAACGCAAAAGGACATGTATTATACAAGGCGTTACAAAAGTACCCCTAATGCCGAATATGGTAGATAGGGACTAGGGAATGCAAACCGGTTTCACCGAAAACCGAAAAACCGGTTTTTTCTCGGTTTTCTTTTTCTTTAAAAAAACCGGTTTATTTTTTCTAAAACCGGCTATTTCGGTTTTTTGGAGAAGATTTGTGAATAACTAAATATTAAATAGTTCGACAATTTTAATGACAAACTAAGTAACAAGTTTGCAATATTACTAATAGACATTATTCTAGAGAGTAGCATTATACAGGGTGACATGGAAATTCGACCTATTCCTTGAAAGGGGTTATAGTAGAGCAACAAATTAAGCCCAGTGAACCAGGGGTCAAAACTGAATGGTTCTTCGTTTTTTAAGAAATTTTCTGACTTGTTACCTAAAACCATTAATTATGAATAAACTACTCCACTCTGAACATTGAATTGATACTTTTCTAAAAGCTGCAAAATAAGTGATCAGTTTAAATAAAAACGCTGGCCCAAAACATACATAATCTCAGAAATAAAAGGTCCTTAGTAGTAATAATTTTTATTTTCTGTATTTTTCCTAAATAATCGCCGTAAGTTATTGAAAAAAGTTGTATGAGAGTAAGCGTACAGATTAGTAAAATAACTTATTAAATTTATTAGCTTTCCAAAAAGGTATAAATGTTAGTAACTTTCTTAGCTGTTTAAATAAAAAACAGCAAAAGGGCGCTCTAGGTCCAACTTTTGATTTTGATTTGTTAATTGAATTCAGCTCGAAAGGCAACAGTGTTTACTCTACCTACACTGTGAATAAAAATAAATGTAAATTGATAAAGTTTAAATAAAAAAAAACAGCAAACAATTACAAATCCTGTTCAATCCTACCATTGTTGCGTATGCAAGCACCGAGCCTACGACGTACTTGGCTCACTGTCACTTCGCGCACTGCTCACTGTCACTTCGCGCACTGAAAGTGAGGTTTTTATTTGTTCGGCAGCTGCCAAAATTCTCTGCCTCAACTCTTCAATGGATGTCGCTGGTCGATTCGCATGGTACACCAAGTCCTTCATGTGATCCCAGAGATAAAAGTCGCATGGCGTTAAATCTGGACTTCTCGCCGGCCATGGCGTTAGGCCACCTCAACCAATCCATCTAAGCGGATAATTCTCATCCAGCCATTGTCGCACACCTCGGTGAAAATGAGCTGGGCACCCATCGTGCTGGTAGACCAGCACGATGGGTGCCCAGCTTCTGGTACCTAGTGCACATCTTCCAAAAGCGTGGTCAGTTCACTTCTTTTCTTAAAAAATTTTCGTACAATATGCCATGCAAATTTTGAGGCAAGAAGAAAGGCTCGATCACCTTATTTATCATGGACAATAACCATCCAAACATTTAACGAAAATCTTCTCTTGTGGGCCTTTCTTTCATTTTTCTTGGATGAGAATTATCCGCTTGGATGGATTGGTCGAGGTGGCCCGTAGCCTCGGCCGGCGAGAAGTCCAGATTTAACGCCATGCAACTTTTATCTCTGGGATGACATGAAGGACTTGGTGTACCATACGAATCGACCAGAGACATCCATTGAAGAGTTGAGGCAGAGAATTTTGGCAGCTGCCGAACAAATAAAAACCTCACTTTCAACGCGAGTGACAGTGAACGAAGTACGTCGTAGGCTCGGTGCTTGCATACGCAACAATGGTAGGATTGAACAGGATTTGTAATTGTTTGCTGTTTTTTTTATTTAAACTTTATCAATTTACATTTATTTTTATTCACAGTGTAGGTAGAGTAAACACCGTTGCCTTTCGAGCTGAATTCAATTAACCAATCAATACTCTTGAAAATCTGACGTTTTTATTTATATTAAAAAATTTAATTAAAAAAAACCGGTTTAGCCGGTTAACCGGTTTTTATGAAAAAAACCGAAAATAAAAACCGGTTTTTAAAACTGTCCGGTTTTGCATTCGCTAATAGGGACCATCAAACTGAACAACTTTTACTATGGGACCAACTCTGAAATCGCGAAAAAAAAATCAGCTGTTTTATACATTTTGATATTTTCGTAATTAATTTTTTTGTATTAAGTTTGATGGTCCCTATCTACCATATTCGGCATTAGGGGTATTTTTGTAATACCTTGTATATAATTATGATAAAAAAACAAAATACAAGTAGTGCAGTAAGTTACTTTCAAGCAATTTATAACAATAGTAAGTTGAGTTGGTTGGTATTGCGTGACCTAAACAAGTTAGGGCGAGTTTCCGAGCACAAGTCGGTGTTAATTTAAAACCTGGATCTCATCGGGACAGCTTGACGTGCCATGTTCGAGCCCTGACAGAAGAGTTTTAATGGAAACGTCATAAACTAACGGTTTGAGAAACGAAATTGAGATAGTAATTAAGTCATTGTTGAAGAACACGCGCAGCATGGAAATAAAAGAGCTAATGAAAAAAAACGATAAAATATGTTGGTTTGTTAGAAAATTATTTTTTTATATAATACCAAATAATATACTAGAAAAAATACGACTCGCACCAGATTATGTTCTCGGACGGGAATCGACCTTTGGATATCCGGTCCAATGCTCTGACCGCTGAACTACCGAGTCACTAGTGGGAACGTCGAATTTCTCCTAGTATATCAACTCTTATGACTCTCTTTTTTTTTCTAGTATATTATTTGGTATTATATAAAATAGCATTGTGAAAGCTAAAATCTCAAAATTAAAAAAAAAAAATTCTTTAAGGATAGTCATTGAGCTACCAATATTACAAAAAAACTAAAGGCTAGAATCGTTACCTAATCGCATCTGAGGAGCTGGTGATGAAGACATAAATAACTAAAGGTTACAAGTTATTAGAAAGTCTTTAATATCCTTAAAATTGTGCCCTTTTACAAGTGTCGTTGATAATTGAAAATTCGAAATATATGATGTTATTTATCATCACATCTATCACACCAAGATAAATAAAATGATGATATAAAAGAGACCGAATGTTGTATTATGCTAGCACAGCCATTCTCAAAGTGTGCTCCGCGGATCCCTAGGGCCCCGTAAAGCCTCTGTGGGGGTTCCCCGTAAATAGTGTTCATAATAAAATTAAATTAAAGGTAAATAAAATAATAAGGTTGCAGAATAAAATAAAATCTATTTAAATATTCCTAACTAAAATGAGTAGTAGTGGAATGCGTAATATTTATGAGAGCGCGACATTTCATCCAGCCCTAGGGGGGCATGACCACCGGAACACGACATACGCACACACAATACCACGCAGTATACTACGCAGCATACTGCGTGATATAGCATTTATCGACACTCAACTGTCAAATCCATTGTCTTTTGACAGTTAAACGTGATAAATCCTATATCATATCGTGTTTCGCTGCTTATGCTAGGGGGCAGGAGCTTAGTTAACTAGCTTAGTTAATTTTTTTTCTATTATTATAGGGCTCCGTCGAATATTTAGTTTTCCAAAAGGGTTCTGTTGCCAAAAAAGATAGAGAACCGCTGTGCGAGCACAAAAGCGCGACCTATAAGTGTTATCTCCAAACTGTTTTGGCGAAAACCCACTGTGATTAATCCTCTTGTCGGCGCACTTTGTAGTCTATCCAGACACTTTATTTTCCCGATAGCATCCTAGGCCCGCGTGACCGCCTCTAAAATTTCCTTACACGAACTTTGCAGTTGACAGCAGCAGGGTGGGGGGTAGAGGGAGCATCCGGTTCCGTCCACAAATATCGTGCCGTTAAATTAAAGTTTCGGTCTTTACCGTTTTAACTTGTTAGCAAGTAATTTAGTTTTTCGAAAAGTCTATCTCATGAAAATAGTTTGGTAGAGTGGACTAAGGAAAGTTAGCATTAATTCGAATTTCAATGTTTACATCTGCTTTCTGTTATAGAAATTTCGTTTAATTTACTTAAGCGGTAAAAGTATAGTGTAGTGTGAGTGACGCATTATTAAAATCCTTTTTTGTTACATTTTGATATTGAAATGCAAAAATCTAAATAATTTATTCAATATAGAAAGAAGTAAAATTATTAAAAATATCTACTTATGTATGTACATAAATATGCGTTAATGATTAGATCTATTCCTTTCGAATACCAAAAGCTAATACCAATGGTATTTGTTTATTGCCGTTGTAAAATTTCTATTCCCAACGAATACTAAATTTATCAAAAATTATATAAAAAAAAATTGGTATTCGTTGGAAATAGATATTTTATAACAGTAATAAACAAATACCATTTGGTATTAGAAAGGAATAGATCAATAATTAAACGTGAAACATCACTACTTAAATTGTGTGAAGTTAGGCCTTCAATTCAACTATTACTTGCATTGCAATGCTAAAATACGCTAATACAGCAGTTTTTTTACAACAAAACTCTTCAAAGTTAATCCTCCTTCATTTACTGCGGAGCGGCAGCAAGTAATAAATACTAATATACAAGAATACCCGTAATTTTCTAGACACTAGCAACTCCAGGTGAGGCCATTAGGAATACAAAATGAAGGTTACGAATGCGAAAAACTTGCAAAATGACTCGGAAAAGGTTCTGAGTCATGCCACCTGCGATAACTGATGTTCGGTACTTATTATAAGAATTATTTTTATTTTATGACTGAATAATGTCAATGAAGTTTTGATGTAGTTGCACAAGACAAGATAAAAAAGTATCTTTGTCTTTTTGGTCGTGACGTGATGTTCTAAGTGGCTGTCGCGTTTTCACACTGATTAATTCATTCTATAGGTAATTTTTACGGTACAACATCACAGTACACATTTTTGGTGCTTTTAGGACCACAAATTTTAACGTGAAACACAAAGTAAATTTAAAAGTCAAAATCACTTCACTCGATCACGGAGATGGTTGAAGTTTAAGTGACAACATATAATCGTTGATATAATTCAATCCTATCTAACTAAACTAGTTAGAAAGCAACTGATAAGTTTAAATGCGAGATAAAGAAAGAGACAGAAAGCATTATTTTCGAACACTGTCAACTGCAAAGTTTTCAAGGTGTCGCCGAGGTCCCGGGTTCGATCCCCGGTTGGGTCAATTTAGGAAACGAACTTTTCTTTATTGGCTCAGGTTTGGGTGTGTGTGATACCACCGTTGTCTCTGATTTCCATAACACAAGTGCTTTAGCTACTTACTTTGGAATCGGAGCAATGTATGTGATGTTGTCAAAATATTTATTTATAATTATAATTATCTTTTACTCATAAAAGTAAGGATTCAAAGCCTCGAGATGTTGCTTAAGACGCCGGCGAACAGTGAGCTTCCCATACAAACGTAATACCAAAATGATTTGCAATTTGAGCATAATTAACTCTTATTGTGATGTTATTCGGATTAAGACAGTGTTTGTCTAGGTTTCTTATAAATATAAAATACTAAACCAAATAAAAATTCATGCGATTTACAGTTTTGTATAAAAAATAATAATTGGCATTTATTTTGAATTGGGTTAGTATTTTGGAATTTTTATTTAATAGAAACCTAGACATATACTGTTTTAATCCGAATAACATCACAATATTAGTAAATTATGCTCAAATTGCAAATTATTTTGGTATTACGTTTGTATGGGAAGCTCACTGTTTGCCGGCGTCTTAAGCCGCAATCCAATTTAAGAAACATTCTATATTCCAGTGAGACAGTTCTTAGAACAACTTCCTTAGTCAGCTCTTTGCCAGACAATTTAAATTACACAAAGCAACTTTCCGTCAAACTTTGAATGTGGCCTTTATTTTGCAAATGCTGAAATAACATAAAAAGTCCCTCACTTCGAGTATATTGCACTTTATTTGTTTGGTATACGGCAAATAGGATCTTTTCGCTTTGATTGGAGCAGCTGGGACCAAGTAACTTATAACTTAAAACTACAGTCGCATACTACTTTTCAGTAGTGTTATATTGTGTTGAGTTTGGTAAGTAGGGTTGCTAGAGATCCAAAAAAAATGAGATCTATGGGCCTACTAAGAAAAACAGCTCATGATAATCGGACTACGTTATCGTCGTTGGATTTACTTATTTTGGACATTATTTTTCAGATAAACATGCCACAAAGCGACTAATGTCGTCCCATTAGCGTGATACAGTTTTCGGAGTAGGTGGTTTTGGGTAACGCTTTTCTTCTAACCATGGTGTTGCCTGAAGCGTATTTAAAGTTTCAGTTTTTTTCGTGGCAATAGCATTTTGATTCCGATCGAACCTTTTCTTTCTAGAATCGGCTCCCTGGACCAATGACCCTTTAGTTTGAGACATAACCACTATATGGTATGAAACATAATAAACAAGACATCTATGGTATGAAACAAGATTACTATCAAAGTAAACTACTAATTTACAGGTAAAGCTAGCTTAAGACTAAGACGATAAGCTAACGAATTGCCGGATTACGTGGATCATGCAGTTACACCAGTAAACCAAGGTTCAAGGAGCGCTTAAATAACTAATGGGTCAAAACAAGTCCCTAAGGTACCGGATTTCAAACACAATTTATTACTGAACTAAGTAAACCCACCTCTTTGAGTAGTATATCCCGGGGGCAAACTAGATGAACTTAGACGTTTCACAGTTAAGGCGAGGCCAGTTCACGATCTGATGAAAAGATTGGTTTTTAGCTTCCAATGTGAAGAACTTATGTAGACTGACACAAAAATTACTGTAGACTGAAAAAGAAACAAAGAAACAAGTTAAACGAATAGAATATTGAAAAATCGCTTGGTAGCTCTATAAAAAAACCTTAATAACACCATAAAAGCTTAGAAAAATAAACTTCCAATCGTCAGTTCTCGTAATTTTCAACGACATATGTTTTTTTACGCAGAAAGGAAAGTATTTTAATTGATCTTACACTTTAACCAAGTAGATTTTTAATAAATGATCCAGTATTCCAGAAATCAATAAAAATTTACTAAATTTCGTTAAATTTCTGGCGAAGCGATGATAAAAGCTATGCAATAATCAACCATATTCCAAAGAGATAGTGAAGGAGTAGATTTCGTGAACTGGCCTTACCTTAATACTTATGAACAGTAAATCAAACCAAATAATATTCAGCTATTAATAAAATACGGTCAATTTTCTTTCATTTGATACATACGAACCACAAACGTAGAGATTTTTTACTAATTTATAATGCTCACAGTTTAGTTCACAAGCTTGTAAGAATGCACACTCATTATTGTTGAACATACAGTGTATCATCAATAATGTATGAATCAGTGTATCATCAAGAATACACACTCATTATTGTTGAACATACAGTGTATCATCAATAATGAATGAATCAGTGTATCATCAAGAATACACACTCATTTTTGTTGAACATACAGTGTATCATCAATAATGTATGAATCAGTGTATCATCAAGAATACACACTCATTATTGTTGAACATACAGTGTATCATCAATAATGAATGAATCAGTGTATCATCAAGAATACACACTCATTTTTGTTGAACATACAGTGTATCATCAATAATGAATGAATCAGTGTATCATCAAGAATACACACTCATTATTGTTGAACGTACATTTCTCTAACTTTTGTAAGTTCGACAATGGATATTGATATTGTTATGGGATAGTTAATATCGAAACAGCACATCTTTTAAACATAATAATGCTTCTGATTTACTTTATTGCCAATACTTACTTTAGGAGGTATGAACACCATCGAATCAACTCACTGCATTTGAGTATTTACTATGTCTGTGACTGAAGATACTGTTAATAAGTAATTTCCGTTTGCTTCATACGTGTATCTTCTGCCAAAATATTGAGTAATGTTGACTAAATACTTATAAACTAATAAGTACTTTAAGTCATAAGGTAAGTAAGTCATAAGCTATATGTTCATCTTCACTTATGTTCAGTACCTACATGATTGAATTTGATAATACTCATGACGGATTAGAGCTAGGATTAAATGCTAATCCTAGGTTCATGATTTGTAACAGTCAAGAGTTATGTCATTACAAGTCCAACTGCGAATACCGAAACACGATAATCGGACAACGATCGTTCGCAGTTTCCGTTTCCGATTAATGTCGAACATGAAGTAGTTCACTCAGATGACGAACAGCATCTTATTATAATTGGCGAATTATTTTTCTTAGTAGGCCCTCAAGTAAGCGTAAAATACGAAATAATCTAAACGACTGCTTAATGTCTTCTCATTTTCAACTAAAGCAACCAAATAAACATTTTTATCGGATCAAAGGCACAAAACTATTCAACAGTAGAATTCTTGTATATACCAAGAAAAAAATCTAAAAAATAAATTAGTTTACTTGGATGGATCCCGAAAATGGTGTCCAATATTCACCTATCTATCTGTTATACAAATTCACTTATACCATAATCGGCTAACACAGTTCTTTGATTTACTTGTGCTTTACTAACATTGCAGCCCTGACCCTATAACATTTTTAATCACATTTCTCAAAAATTTCCATTTCACACGCTTATCAACCCCACAAACTACTTCGCTATTGACTTTCATTATTTATATTATCTACAGTGACTAAATTTGCATGATCATATGCCTCGATACATCTAACCTTGATATATTACGCGTAACCAGATTTGACGATATAGGTCTTTGGGGAATGCATCGTACATCTCCGCAAACTTCATATTGTGCGCTCTTGTTATTTTGATTAGCGTTATATCAGAATGGCAGATGTTATCGTTAATGGGATGTCGATCGTACATGTTTAATTGCTCCAAAGGGATGGTGCCGCGTGTCAGTTCAATTTCCATGTGGCTGCAAAGGACAAGCGGTCACGCACCCTGACATTAGCGACACTGCGGTTTTATCAATTCTCTGTATGTGTTTAGCTATGCAAGTACCAGTGGCAAGTGAAATAAATGTTGACAACATTTTACTTGTTAGTGGTATGTTTTAGCTGTTAGATACGTACAAATAATTTTAAAACAGCCGTACATCGGTTCTGTAAAATACAATTTTACTCTATTTTACAGATTCAACAGATGTCATACTACCGAAACATCAGGCAAATAAATTATCTACATTTCAAATATTTTAACCAGTAATGGGTATCTAACTGAGACCAGCCAGACAGCGCTGCCGCAACGACGATATATCGGGTTCGGAACCAAAATGGTAAAAAGGAACCCTTATAGTGCGACTCAGTCTGTCTACCTGTCTGTCACAGCTGGATATCTCGAGAACTACTAACGCTATCAACTCGACATTTGGGATAGTTTTAAATTACATTTGCCCAACTATTTTGCAAATAAGAGAAAATAAAAATATTTTTTTTTTGTAACAGGGACTGAAAGGGGGCTTAAAAATTCGAAGTGAGGCTACTATGGGGTATCATTATGATAGAGCGCTGCTTGCACATTCTCAAACATTTTTTAGGCCGCATAGTTTTCGACTTACGATGAAAAATTAAAAAAAAACAGTTGAATCTTCTTATGCCCGTATTCACAAATATGTTTATGAGATCTCGGTGACCGCGGACACACAGCGTCCCAACTATCAATCACACATAATACGTAAAACAAACGAACCAATCACAGAGCTCTATTTCAATGCAGTGCGTTCACATAAGCAAGGGTCGTTTGAGTATTATTCTTGAATACGGGTTTTATTTGTCGTTGTTAATGTTCGAAAGCATTGACATTTTGACTGCCTTTATTTGACAGGCCCTATTTAATAAATCTGACAATTTGTCACCTGTCATTCATGACAATTTAATATCCATTGCGTCAACCAATTTGAAAATAGAACAAACTACTCATAGTCATAGCGGTGTAGTAGTACACCGCAACGTGAACCAAATTGTCATGACAATAAAATTGACAAATTGTCACGTTATCAAATAGGGCCCAGGATGTTCCAAGCTTTGCGGTCACTTAAATCTGACATATACAACATGATGCAGCTTAGCCTGCATAATACACGAGTATAAACCTGACATGTTACCAAATTAACTGTCACTGGCTAATCTTCTGCATGACCGCAAGTTTGTATCGGTTATATCAATTTTTTGGAGCGAGCGAGCGCGAAGCGAGAGTGAAGCGTCTTCGTTTCAGCTTATTCAAAAATGATTTCGTATGTCTGTCTGGCTGTCCGTTTGCTCTGCTGTACAGGTCGCATTTTTCAACCGATTCTCGTGAAATTTTGTGAGCAGGTTCTACAATTACTAAGATTTGTCGATTCGAATTTTGGAAATTTTGAAAATGGCGGATATATGGGGAAAATCATATTTCAGCCATTTCGAAAAAAGATCAAAAAATGACACAAACGCAAGGTCTAGCTCAACAGAGCCACTAGCACAAATAATTATTTATTCAAAAGATTATTATAGATTATGATAAAGATATGATAAAGCCACAAAGTTTTTGCTTCTAATCCAGCTTAAAACAGTTTTTTGTGCTTAATAAGTCATCTGATTGTAGACAATATTGTCCTGAATTACGGTCAGAAATACATAGTTGATAAAGTAAGGTTTTGTAAGCTGTAGTGTCAGATGTTTTTTTGTATTGTAACAAAATTAATATCTGAACTTATAAAAAGAGCAATAAATTAAAGCACAAAGGATTTATCTCTATAAACATCGAAGTTGTTGTTGAACAAAACCTAATTAACCGAAGCCAAACACAACCTCTTTCAATATGATCAAGGTGTATCTCAAATTAGGCCAATATTTCATAGCAAGTTCAACAAGGAGGTTGGGAGCAAACACGTTTCACTCAGTTTAATTACGGGGAACTTATTAGAAACAATTTACGATAAGGCACCTTTATGAAACTCCCCTGACTAATGTTAGAAACTAGCGGGCATGTTGGGAAATTACGCTTGCACACTTGGAATACTTGGGCCAAGTTTTGCGTTTGCTATAAACAATGAGGATGGACGCGGAAATGTCCAACTTTATATCTTTATTACAGTTTTTGCTTGCTTGTGTATGTTTATTTTAATATGATAATATTAAAAGCTGTTCAAAAACCTAAACTTTCTAAGCTTTTTTATATTACTTTTATATTAGGTATATTATTTTTTTATATACAAGGTGTTACAAAAATACCCCTAATGCCGAATATGGTATATAGGGACCATCAAACTGATCAACTTTTACTATGGGACCAACTCTGAAATCGCGAAAAAAATCAGCTGTTTCATACAAAAATTAAAATCGAAAATATCAAAATGTTCGAAACAGCTGATTTTTTTTTCGAGATTTCAGAGTTGGTTCCATAGTAAAAGTTGTTCAGTTTGATGGTCCTTATCTACCATATTCGGCATTAGGGGTACTTTTGTAACACATTGTAAACATATTTGACGTTTTAAAAAACTCTTGTCAATAATCTTTCGAAAGCGAAGCAATAACGAAAATTTGTAATGAAATTAATCAAAGAATTATTAAATAACAAAGTAGCATTGGCTAAATTAACGTCACTTTTGTTAGACTTCGCGTTTAACTTTGCGATTGCGAGTCACCGCACAATCGCATTCGACTTATTTTGCCTACATGCCTTAGCTAAAGCATTGTCCACGCGCATGTTATGTACCGACTTAATTGAATTCTAGAGTTTTATTTTTGTTGCGTCTGCGAGAATTTGACTGACAAACTTCTTTGTTTGAACGCTGATTGACTTTCATACTGTAGATGTCAAAAAGTAGAATGTTAGCGCACCTATACTTAAAAAGTTAAATTATGATTAAGTTTCATTGCCTACTCTTTTTAACCGGCTTCAAAAAAGGAGGAGATTATCATGTCGACGGCTTTTTTTATGTGTGTTTTACCACAACTTTACCAGTTGTTAACCAATTTAAATAACTTTTTTTATCTGAAAGAACATAGTTCAGGTGTGGTCCCATAAAAAATTACAGAAACCTGGCCAGTAGTTTTTTCATAATGCTGAAAAATATAAATTATTTAGTTTACCATCGCACGAGTTTTTACAGATTTTCAGGCAAAACTTCTTTGTTTATGAACCGATTTAGTTGATTATTTTTTCGTTTGAAAGGGTTCATTAGTATTGGACCTTGTATTTAGAAGAAACACAACTCCTCAAAATCAAATAGGGTATGTATAGTGATTGAGATATTGGTATAGCCTGTTTATCCTTACTTGTCCTATTTGGTAAGCAATCTTCACCCGACTCTTTATTGAAATATTCTATTATAAAATACAACAAATGGTTTTCCACACATAGATTACGAAATAAATTGATAATTATTAATGACGATTTGATTTAATAAGATAACATATTTTTAAATCAAGATTTATGTTAAAAGATATATAACTGTCAGAAGTTGTTTACGAAATAGGACAAGTAAGGATAAACAGACTATAGGTTATTTTACTTTCAAGAATATGGCTCGCCTTAATCAATCACACATGAAACTTTTGTTTACTTTTGTAAATGAACTCAAGAAATAAAAACTATTAATAGGAAATATGATTTGGCGTGGATCTTCTGTCGAATTTCTTCTAGTACTTTTGACGTCGACGTTCTCACCAGTGACTCGGTAGCTCAGCGGTCAGAGCATTGGACCGGATATCCAAAGGTCGCGGGTATGATTCCCGTCCGAGAACATGATCTGGTGCGAGTCCTATTTTTTCTAGTATATTATTTAGTATTATATAAAAATAGCATTGTGAATGCTTAAATCTCAAAATTTCAAATAATAAAATTTTATTTTAAATGGTAATAATCCAACGAACACCGTTACAATAGCATGCATTCAATGAAAAATTGCTTGTTTTGTCGTATTCGTAATCGCGATGTAGGCACTAAAAATGTTTTGCTGGCAACAGTGATTAAAACAATTTAAACAATATTTTAAATTACCACGGACTATTAGACATAATGGTCGTTAGTTAACTATTAAGGTTCTTACTTTTCAAAGAAATAGGTATGAGTAGCAGCCGTTATTGTTTTTAGTAGCTAGTTGCATTGTTCAGTGTGCTTGCTTGTGGGCCATCTTTTATATTATTATTATTTCTTTTTTTTACAACGAGATAATGCTTGGCCTTCACCTCACCTGATGTTAAGTGACGATAAGGCCGAAAGTGGAAGCGCACTACACCTGGAGTCCTCATCACTGAGGAACTGGCTATCTTACCTCCAACTGCCGGAACACAACATTTTTGAAATAAGCCTTGACGGACTTGAAATAAGCCCTACCACCAACCAAACCGAGTACAAAATGTACCCCCGTACTGGGAATTGAACCTGGGACCTGTGTCTTACACGTGTGGGCAAACCATTAGACCACAGAAGCGGTTAAATGAAAGGCTAATGAAAGTTTCAGTATATCTATTTTCAGTAAGCATTACATATTAGTTACATATAGTTTCCTCTCCCTACAATTACCATCATTTTTTAGGGTTCCGTACCCAAAGGGTAAAACAGGACCCTATTTTTAAATGTCCTCTCACATAATGAAAGGAACATTATAAGCCATAAATAACATTCTATGAAAAATTTAATAATTATAACCTAAAAGTACATAATACCCACTCTGTGTGTTACGAAGTAAAATTTATTTTCCGCTTACACGACTAGCGGCGATAAGCGACACGAACAAAAATAAACAATTACAATTTTCACCTATTATAATTGTTAGTGAATTGAAAACCTACTTTTCGAATAATTAGTTGTTCACAGACTCTACCATTATACTAAATAGTATACTAGAAAAAACACGACTCGCACCAGATCATGTTCTCGGACGGAAAACGAACCCGCGGCCTTTGGATATCCGGTCCAATGCTCTGACCGCTCCGAGAACATGATCTGGTGCGAGTCGTGTTTTTCTAGTATATTATTTAGTATTGTATAAAAATAGCATTGTGAATGCTAAAAATCTCAAAATTTATTAATGTTCGAGTCAAATAATTCTGTCTCTGCAATATAACTGAAAGTAGGAGGGGAATTTAAATAAATGAAACTTGACATCTCTACATAAATACGTACTCAATAAATCATGCTTAGGTTAGGCATATAACAAAATGCCATTTTTACTCGTATTGATGAGCAAAATTTATTTCAGTGTGTCTTCGAAACATAGTTAAAATTAAGAACCTGGTGAATCTACGTGAACGAAAAGCTGAATCTGCTAAATTGGTAACTTCATAAAGTTTAGAGTGCTCGCTAAATAACGAGCGTTAGGTCGTTAGCGTTAGGACAAGTTGCGACGTGTCCACGAAATGGGTCAAGATGTCACGTCGTACGTAACGTGCAGGCTGGCTACGTAACACGCCAACTGACACACAACTACTAAACTGTGGATATGGAAAACTTTATTTTTAAACAAATTTTCTAGATTAGATTTATAACGTCGGACGAGTTGTAACGTCTTCATGAAATGGCAGGTACAGGAAAGTGAGACGCAGTAGATATTTCATTGTTGTCCGGCCACATGTAACCGCGTGGGATTTAATGAATTAGATGAGAAATGTTATATTTAGGAGCTTGCTATAACTTCTAAATACGGTATTTGGAAATTTTGTGACGTGTCCACGAAATGGATCAAGACGTCCCACCGTCACCGTACGACCATACGGGACACAAATAAATCGATATCTTATCTATAGAAAGTAAACTAAAATACATAGAAAGCGAAATAAGGCTCTACCAGTTGTAACAACTACTTGCATATTAACAATAATAATAATGCCAGATCGTTAACTTGCTAACTCGGTGTACGCAAAAAGCTTTGGCAGCAAAGCCTGAGGCTATCTTTACACTACACACCAAGTGACTTTACTAAACCATTTTTTCCATCACGTCCATTGTATGTACACAATAAGGAGTACACAATCCTTGAATTATTTTGTCTTATTTGCTTAGCCTTGTTAAAGAATGTTGCTTATGTTCAATTCAAAGAACATAACGCCATACAAAACCAGGGCCCTATTTAATAACAAGACAATTTGTCAATTGTCATGACAATTTGATTTACATTGCGGTGTAGCTATGAGTAGCTTGTTGTATTTTCTAATTGGTTAACGCAATAGATATGAAACTGTTATGACAGGTGACAAATTGTCACGTTTATAATCTCAGGCAAGAATAACGCTTTATTTCATTTGTTCCATTGAGCTTTGTTCGGAGATATAAAAATATTCCTCGCTACACATTCCAATCGTGAAGTGTTTCATCATCTATATGGAGTTAATGCTTTCTCTGCATCATGAAATAGTTATAGCAATACTTGTCAGAAAGTGCTAATATTAGTTTTACATAATTCTCTCCATAAAATACAATAGAGCAGATACTCACGGAAGCCAGAATCTACAAGAGCCGGTGAATATGCAAGACAAAACTCGGTCAAACTTGCAGGAGCCAACCCTGGAATTATTCACGAGCAATTTTTATACAAAGCTGTTAAGCTGCTAAAAAATGTTACCTACGAACTCCACAGCTTAAGTTTTCACCGCATATTGTTGAAGTTATTTTTGAGTTTAAGAAGTAATTTAAAGCAACATAATTTTATTAGGTTATGCATTTATTTTTATTTATACGGTCGAGAAGACTTGGGTTCTTTTCAAAAGGCCGATCTTCTGATGGATGGCCAAAAAGTTTGAATCTCAAACTGTTTCTTTAGAAAGATTTACTATCTATAGTTTTGAAATCAGACTGTTTACTTTGTTTTTATAGATAACACACAAACACTGCATTAATTTCTGTAAAAGCTAATAAGTTTCTTACGCCTGTTCTTCTTGTCAGTAAAAAAGGTTTGGAACGGGTTGTAGGAAAATATAAACGATTCAAAAGTACTTAATTATTAAGTTTATTTGAATAAAGAAATTTTGACTCTTAAAGACTCTCTTAATGGTCTGAGTATATTTGTCACAAGTTGATAAACACAATAAATACATAAGGGAGTAATTTACATCAAAATCCATGAAACCCAACGTCCGTTTAACGTTAAATCTCAAACTCACTAACGAAGGGAAATCCGAAACTGCAATTGTGCTTAACACCGTTTGCAAGATTTCGTTTCAAAGGCTCACTCCTCATTACCATGGAGACCCTGAGGGTCCTACAGGAATGCGTCGTGGTGCACGTCTCACACCAAAGACCGTATTTAATCCTGTAGTTTGTTTAATGAAAGTAGTAGGTGTTTCACCAACGGTTAAGCATCTAAACGTTTTAAGTCTCTCATTTCCAGTTTATGAGCTAAGAGCTTTATATTGAAACTAGCAAAACTACTTGTATGTTTATTTTGTTAATTAATTACCTTATAGGACTACTCGTACAGTTGTTTCTTCTAAGGGAAAGCCTTTTCGATATTCATTTATACTATTATTGTCAGTTGTGTATTTTCTAGCTTTTTAATTTATATCAAGTTTGAACAGGGATATTTTAAATAGGGTTAATTGTGAAAGTATCAAATGAACTCGAGATGGATCTCAAATTTAGTTCCACTAAAGGAGCGAGAATCGAACAGAGGCAAAACATTGAACAATATAATTTTAGTAAAGTAGTAGTACGTAGTATGTAGATCTAGAACAAGCAATGAATAAATAAAGGAACTATTGTACAAGTCCGGCAAATCTCTTATAGTCACTTGTTTAAAAGGGGAGCACTATCAATTACTTGTATTAAACTGGTATGATTTTATAATAATGAGATGTTAATAAAATCACGAAACAGTCCGATCAACATATTTGTGCTCTTGGATCTTAATACCACAAATCGCGATGTTGATCACCATGATTATTCCCTGCCTTTATACCAATATAGTTATTTGGGGTTGGAGCAGAGCGGCCTTCTCTTTTAGTCTTTTCTATCACTCGTCGTGTCTTCATTAAATTTTTTCATTCATATCATTCCGCACACTCAATAAGTTTTTGAAAAAAAAAGTTGGATGGAATATCCATCTTTTTTTTCAAAAACTTATTTTATCTCTGTTCTAATTTTTAATCTTACCATTACCCGTTCGATTATGTGTAATCGGAATAGTTTCCAACTATCCAGCTGGCAACCGACCGACCGACGCTCACCCCTAGAACTTTGACTGGCAAATTATTCACTATTGTTGCCAATGGTGCTTGACTACTATTACGCCTATTTATGTATATATATTTACTTATGTATAACAGGTAAAACTATGTACTATGGTAAGCCAAATCTGTGGAGGTATGACACATCAATAAATAAATCTATAAATAAACTTATGCCAAACCTTTTTTCATGTTAATAAATTTTCACTTTTGGAGAAGTGTTTATTGTTTTCATATTCGTTAATAAGAACAAGCCGAGGCAATGTAACTGAAAATTTAATGAATAAATGTGAAATGTACCTAATAAATCTATGTTATGTTAATTCGGCGAATAACATTTTCTAGAATCGGTGAATAAGATACGAAAATATACTCGATACTCTTATACACGAAAATAAACTTATTCGTGGTAATGCAGAGGCTGAATGATTTTAGCAATTTGGGAGATATATCAGTTATGTGGTATACATACATAATTTATGTCTGTATCAATCACTTATTTGTATTACCATTTACAAAACAGCTAAAGAAGGGTGAATAACAAATGGATATCAACATGAAAAATAGACTAGATTAAGCAAATGGGCCAAAGTTATCTAGATTGCCTAAAAGCCATTTTGTATTTCGTCCCATTATGGAAATCTGGATATTTTACCTAAGAGTGGTTAATTTGTAGTATGAAGACAGCTGCTGTAAAAAAATTAAGACCATTTTAAGGTGAAAAATAATATTGCAGGTCTCTAAAATTTATCTAATTAACATAATCTAAATACTTGTTTGCAAAAACAAAATATTTTATTCATCGGACTTTAGTCATGGCATGACTTTGTGTATAAAATAATTGGGTATATCGTCTAATAAAAAAACGACGTAAGAAAACATCAAATTATCAATGCTTTACTTGACCAAAATTTCTATTAAATTCCCACCGTTAAGAATATACAATATTAAATTATGCTCCATGCATAAATAACCTGCGAGTACCGGAAGCGAGTTTCCCAATAAAGTTAATTTCGGCTGTCCAGGGATTTCCCCCGGGTCGTCCTCATGTAAATAACCGTCCCATCGGATCTTAGTTCCTGGCCCATTCCTTTGTAATTGATCGTATATTACCAACTTCCAACTAGTTATGGTGTAATGTTTTATGGGGGTAACGCTCAAATTAACGGTGCCTGGTGCCAATGATTTTGGAGCGGTTAATTACGATGTATGGTTAGCTACCTATCATGGGGAAGTAGTCCGTATAGTTCTACTGTTTAGTTCCACTAGTAGGACTAAACGGAGAAAAATATTCGTTTAGTCCTACTAATTTTCTGTCAAAAATTCAATAGAACTAAATGGGCATGGAAACCTTTTAGTCCTATTAAATATTGTACAGAAATTAGTAGAACTAAACGGATAATACTATTAGGACTAAACGGATAAAAACTAGAAGGACTTAACAGACAAAAATAAAAGTCAAACTAGGTGTCAAACTTAGGCTCGGTTGCATCATCTTAATTTAACTATAACTATAACTGTACATGATACAAACTTATCTGAGCCGGTGGCCAAAACTGAAACTAAGTGACATTACATATTATTACCTAGGTTACGCCATAGACGACAGCGACGCTGTCACTGAGTCAGATAATTTTGTGTTTGTTAAAGTTAAGGTTAAATCAAGATGATACAACTCAGCCTTAAACTTATTAATATTTTTTGCATGGGTGTGGGGGGTTACCTTTTTTTATCTATTTTGAGTGCGTGATGGAGGGCACAGTGTTAAAAATCTTTGAAAATATACTTATATCATAATTATTACGTGAGTATTTTTAGCGACTATGGTTAAAAAGTTTTAAGATTACATTTATTGTTGTTTTGAGCTTCTATTTCCGGAATAATATAATTTACATGGTTTAGAAATTAGGTGTTTGTTATAATTACAAAATATAGAAAAATCACATGCCTATTGCTTTATTTAACAGGTATTAATAATTTGAGCAGAAAGATTGTAGCATTTCCTTGATTAACTTAACACTTTTTTACTAAAATCATTTACTGTCCAATAACTGCCAAATTCAATATAATAACACAATGGTTCACTGTATCAGTGATTATTGTAATCAATTTCTACAGTTAGCAAGATGTTTTATTTAACTTACATTTACATTTTTATAAGTTATTTTGTACATACTATAAAAAAATAACTCGTCCCGGAATAATATGTAACTTCTCATTTCGCAACTGCACCTTTTAACATCTATGAGTAGAACAGCCACTTAAAACGATCATTTAGATTTAGAATATTGCTTAACATTAGTAATCATTGAAAGAGCCATTTTCTCGAGAGCACTTCCAATGAACTTTCCCATAAATCATACGAAGTAACTAAATTAAAAGCAACTACAAATTTCCAGTGCAAATAAAACTGAACGGAATGTTTTTTATGCGAGTGTTAGAACGATAGTCATTAATCTTCAGTAGACCTCTCGCTCGTTCGCCGTAAGTAAGTAAGGGATAACGAATAACTGGCCGTGTTTCGCATTTGCAGTTGGAATGTTAAAGTTTATCGAAACTGCACTGGATTTGGTATATCCGGCAACTTTTCCTGAAATAGTTATCTGCGTTCGTGATTGCTGGCGTAGACTTTTTTATTTAAGTTTAAAATTTATTTTCCAAAACTTTTGCAAGTCTGAGGTAGACACGGTCTTTGGTCACCCTTCTAGACCTACCACCACCTTTTATTAGACACCATTACATACACTACTTACGTATGATAAAACCGTCGGAGTTCGAATCGACTTTTACATACAAAAAACACCACTTTATGTCCCTCGGTCAAGGAATCTAAGATTACGTTTGCAGGTACTCAATACGATTTCCCAATGCTTCATAATTTTTTTTCAAGCTCTTCAAATGCACTAAGCTAAGCACTATAGTCACTGTGTTTAAATACAGTCTACAATATAACATAGGACTATCACATTGTTTAGTACGGCTCAATAATTTAATAGGCGATATTGAGCTAGCGGAGCATTGTCTAATACCTGGGGAGCTAATAATGACAATATTAATAAAGTTCGCCGCAGGCAGAGTGCCTGCTTATTGTCTGTTTCCTCTACCAAGCGAGACGGTTAATGGAACCGGTTATATCACTGAACAGCAAAATAATTTGATGTCGTTCATTAATAAGCTTTGTAAGATGTGCAGTTAAAATTCACCGTTTAACTTTAAATTGCGTGAAACAGTTTTGCTACCAAAGTTACAACAACTAAATGCAAAAAATTAATGTTATTTCAAATGGGTTAATTGAGGAACTCGGTGACGCAGTTGTATAGCGCCAGGCCTAGCGATTGCGGAGGTTAAGCAACCTTTGCAAGGATCGGTCATGGGATGGGTGACCATAAATGTATAATCTCGACTTCCTCCGTGCTTCGGAAGGCACGTTAAGCCGTTGGTTCCGGCTGCATTTCAGTCGTTAACACCCACCAATCCGCAACGGGCCTGCGTGGTGGGTTATCACCAGTCCTCCTTATCCATTAATAAGGAAAGCCTGTGCCCGTGGGGAACAGTGGGGACATTAAAAATAGCTCATGTTGAAATGAATTAATCCGTTCAAGTGGAATAGTTCGAAAAAAGTTATAAGTTATGACCTATTTTTTATAAATATTAGAACATAATATAAATATACAAACATTGCTCTGATCCCAAAGTAAGTAGCTAAAGCACTTGTGTTATGGAAATCAGAGACAACGGTGGTAAACATACACACCCAGACCTGAGCCAATATAGAAAAGTTAGTTTTCTAAATTGACCCAGCCGGGGATCGAACCCGGGACCTCAGACATGGCGACACCGAAAACCGGCGTACAAACCACTCGACCACGGAGGTCGTCAAAAAAGATGGGTATCAAAAGGTACATGACTGTATTATAATAATTAATACCTCCACATAACAAGCTTATAGTCATAGGCCATTAAAGGCGTGTTTACACGGCGCGAGTTCAATTAACGTCTTTCACGTCGAAGGGGATCCGACGGTAATCTGTTTATTTTGTCGTCGCACGTGTAATTATTGGGTGGCCTATAATAACGGTTGATAAATGAGCTCCTTGTTAATTGCGTTATAGTAATCGTTTGTAAATAAGCTGCGCTCATCTTAAATGATGAGACAGAGTGATAATATTTGGCTTTAAGATGATTTTCATGCAATAGCAATATTGATTACAGTCATCAATTTTAGAACAAAGGCACCCTTCAAATCAAAGAACCATATTTTATTTATTTATTTATTCATTTGCCAACAAACATGTTACACTAATGGTAAGTAATATCTTAAAAACCTATATTAGGTTTATCTAGATACTAGGTTCTCAAAAATAACTTAAAAAGAGCAACCCACAACAAAAATTTAGATAAAACAATCAATAATTATAAAGAGTGGGTAGGTACATAAGTATTTATCATACAGAATGTTTGAGGATGCATTTCAAGTTAGCGCAATAGTTCCAGCCCTGCTCGACTCAAATGGCCGTTCTATTAAAATTAACTCTGGTAGAATAAAATGACAATGTATGGGATTGACAGGAGCTAAGCGCTAGCTTATGTCATTCCTATACATTGGTGTTCTATTTCTACTAGCGTTAATTTTAGTAGAATGGCCTTTTGAGTAGGCCCTCAGGTAACTAACGTAAGTTATACTTATCAACAGACTTAAGCTTGAGGAGCCCGTGGCGCATTGGTTCAGCGGCTGGCCCAGTGATTGCAGAGATTAAGCAACATTCGCAATGGTTGGTCATGGGATGGCTGACCAAATCTTTATTATCTCGAGTTCCTCCGTATTTCGGAAGGCTCGTTAACCCGCTGGTCCTGTCATCCTACTTATCCACCCATAAGAAAGGCCTGGGGCCCTATTTTTGAAAGGCGTCGAGAGTTCTTTTCGAGAGAACTTTATACTACTTATTTTCATTGGACAGCTATGGTTGTCGAATGAAACGGAGTACCAAAGAGTTATTGACGTCTTTCAAAAATAGGGCCCTTGTGCTGTGCCCCAGCAGTGGGGATATTAAAATTGGCTGATGGTCATACATATCAAGCTAACGTTAATCGTAGAAGAGTACTTACTGATAAAACATTTACTAAACTTATTAGCATAGAGGTATAGTGCTTAGTTTTATTTCCATTTTAAGTTAAATACAATAGATAGATAGACTAGATACTGTTAGTTCCAACTCTAACTAGAGTGCATTCCGAAAACTACGCGACAAAACGCAAACTACAAAACACAGTGTTTAGAACTTTCAGATTTGGTTTTACACTCAAACTGTAAAGTTTTAACTGGTGTTGCTTGAACCCTCAAAAATGTTACAAAATCCTTTTGAAACTTTGAAATATTGCACCAACTCGACGGGTGTAAAGGTCTTACGTAACTGGTGGTTGGTACACAAACTTTATAATTGGCCATAACCCTCCAATGCGTGGCCATTCCCTCGGGAACTTGGTAATTAACAAGTCAATTCTGCTTCCCTCTGTGACAATAACTGAGTGACTTGCAATGCAAGGCGGAACATTGGCAAAGGAGTTCGGAACATCACGCCCTAAAATTTTTGGAAATTTTATTGAAACAGGTTGTTCATGCGCACACGGAGGCTAGGTGTAAGTTCCAAATGTGGTTGTTATACGGCAAACCCGAAACAGGTCGCGTTTATAATGAAATGTTTGAAAGTAGAAAAGTTTTCAAATCTCGTCTAAAGTGGTGTCAAAACCATAGAGAAAAACTCAAAATGGACATCTTAACATCTAAGCATTCAAAACAAGACTTTAAGAGCTTTTGGAAGGCCACTAATAAACTAAATGGTAAACCGACCCTCCCTGTGAGTGTTGATGGGGTCAATGACATCAAGGGTATAGCTGATATGTTCAGAGAGCACTTCACTATCAAATCACCACTGGGCCCCTATCAGTCGGTGGATGACGCGTGTCCGAATGGCCAGGAGCTAAGTACTAGATTTTTAGCTAAAGACGTTAAGGAGGTTATACAATCTATGTCGCGCGGCAAGTCTCCGGGTCATGATGGACTTAGCGTGGAGCACCTGAAGCATGCGGGCCCCCATCTACCCAGGGTGCTTTCGATGTTCTATACTTTTTGTGTTGGGCACTCGTACCTGCCGGCTGATATGACAAAAACAGTGGTAGTACCAATTGTTAAAAATAAAACCGGTGATGTAAGCGATAAATCTAATTTTAGGCCTATTTCGCTGGCCACTGTTATAGCGAAAGTGCTTGACAGTTTGCTTAATGTTCAGCTAGGCCGTTATCTAAGTTTACATGATAATCAATTCGGCTTTAGGCCAGGACTTTCCACTGATACAGCCATCTTGAGTTTGAAGCAGACTGTCAAGTACTACACAGACCGTCAAACACCCGTATATGCCTGTTTTCTCGACCTCTCCAAAGCATTTGACCTGGTCTGCTATGAGACCTTATGGCAAAAATTAAGAGATATCAATATGCCATCGGAGCTTTGTAATATCTTTAAATATTGGTATCAAAATCAGGTCAATGTTGTGAGATGGTCGAGTGCCTTTTCGGAGCCATATAAGATGGAATGTGGGGTGAGGCAGGGAGGATTGACCTCGCCCAGTCTATTCAATTTGTACGTTGATGCACTGATAGGTGAGCTCAGCGGCAGCCGTGTCGGCTGTCATATAGACGGTGTACCGGTCAACAATATAAATTATGCCGATGACATGGTGTTGCTGAGTGCATCAGTCTGTGGTATCTTAAAGCTCCTCAAAATTTGTGAAAGGTATACCCTCGAACACGGCTTAAGATATAATGGCCTTAAGAGTGAATGCATGGTCTTTCGGGTTAGAGGGAAATGTCTGACCACCATCCCTCCTATTAAACTATATGGAGCACCGCTCCGATGGGTGGACCAATTTAAATACCTGGGTCATATCATTACCTCTGACCTGAACGATGACGCTGATATAGAAAGAGCGCGTAGGGCGCTGTCTGTAAGAGCGAACATGGTGGCCCGAAGGTTTGCTCGTAGCTCGGCAGAAGTTAAACGAACCCTATTTCGGGCATACTGTACCAGTTTCTACACGAGCAGCCTTTGGGTAAATCGTACGCAAAAACAGTACGGCGCCCTACGTGTTCAGTATAACAACGCGTTCAGGGTGCTGATGGGGCTGCCCCGATTCTGCAGCGCGTCAGGGATGTTCGCCGATGCACAGGTCGACTGTTTCTACACCATTATGCGGAAACGATGTTCATCCCTGGTGCGCAGGGTTCGGGCCAGCTCTAACAGCATTTTGAGCGTGTTCGCGAGCAGATTTGACTGCCAGATCATGCGTCATTGCTGCATGGTGAATGTGCTGCCTAACAGCAAATATTGACCTGATTAGTTTATTTATCGTATTGTATTTTATTTTTATTATTATTTGACTTTACTGTATGTTATTTGTGAATATGGGCTACTTTGTCTGAAATAAATAATTTTTATTTTTTATTTTATTTATTTTATTTATAATTAAAAAACATAATTAAAAAGATCAAAAAAGCTATTGATATTCTTAATGTAATATTGAAACTTGATCATAGGTATTATAAGAAAATTCTGCTCTTCTTTGAATTAACAAAAACCGATAAACTAAATCACTTGTCATAGCAGTGCTATTGAAAAACAGAGTCCGTTCATCCGTGTTTTAAATCACAGGAGTGACCGTTCGAACAGAGACAACACAAATCAATCAAGCACTTTAGTTAGAATCTATATAATACCTAAGTATATAATTTAAGTCAACAAACACTGAAACGCTTATAACATACCGTTCAAATTGGAACTTTTAGTAAGATAACTTTTATCTACCAGCACTTTTGTGCGAAATCTCTGTTCTAGTGCAAACGGCGGTACTTAGAACACAGTCCAATTCGGACCTTAATTAAGTATTGTTGTTGTTCCTTTCATTTAGCTATTTTCCTTAATTGAGGACTTTTAAGAGTTAAGAGTGCTAGTTGAAGGGGACTTGGAGTAAGTTAGTTGTGTAATTACCAGCAATTCGTTGTTACGGCGCTGTTAAACTTAATCTAAGTCAGAAAGTTGTTACTCTGAATAAGACTTTTTTGAGTTCGGCCGTCGGAATGGGGGAACGACGTTTGGAGCTCGGAGTAAAGGGTTTTTGCTCACCGATATCCATTCGCTATTACTTACGCCAGCTTTCACAAATGTCCCGTTTGAAAAGTTAATTGTTGCTGAAATGGGAAATTACTAGCAAGAAAATCAGCCTTTTTTAATGTCCCCACTGCTGGGGTCAGGCCTTCCTTATGGGTGGATAAGGAGGATGGGCCATGACCAACCACGAGGGCTCAATGCGGATTGGTGGGTGCTAACGAGTCGTTAGCACCCACCAATTTTAGGACTGAAAGAACTGAAAAGACTCAAAAGAACTCAAGACTCAGGACTCAGAAGACTAATTAGTCGTGAGTTCTGCAAAAAGAACTTATAGTCGCAAAATTAGGACTAAAAGACTCAGTTCTTTTACAACACCACTAACGACTGCAAAATCAGCCTGGACCAACGGCTTAACGTGCCTTCCGAAGCACGGAGAAGCTAGAGATAATACATTTTTGGTTCTTTTCAGTCAACCTACTCAATACTAAACATCACAACACACACGCCTCCAAATATTCCCGTATAGCGTTCCAAATATCAAAAATATGCCAGACGAGCCACAATAGCCCGCATTCATGTATTCCGTACAAAAATTTCATAGGAAAAATTCGGTTCCTTGGCATGCAGCGACCAGCGGTGCATCTACTACCTACCCTCTGTGAATATAAATAGCCTTTTCAGAAAATAGGAGGGGCGCATATATTACACGAATACGTTTAATATCTTAAAATGCGTCACCACATTTTTGTTGAGCAAAACAAAAATAAGATTATGCCCACTGCTCCCCTTATAAGATTTTTATCAGTGGAATATAAACTGCATAAGGCTTTTTGGAGGATCTTTTATTTAGTCATTTACTCTATATTCTTGGATTATGGGATCCTTTGTGTTTTTATGGTAGACACGTGTTTTGCTAAACTTGAGCCTCAAATATCGATTAATATAGATTGTGTCCATAGTCGTTTGTATTGCCAAATGTCATAGTTTCTCTAACTACAATACAATAACGATTGTTTGTTTTTGTCATTCTTTGATAGAAAGTTTTGGAAAAGAAGCCGAAATGTCTGAACTAACAAGGCATTTATACACGATAACTTAATAGTGTTATAGGGTTAAACTTTATTTCGTCACTCAGCTCCAAATTTTTCCGTAGCTGCTTATCTCTTTCTAACACTCGTAAACTTCGCTCGTCTTAGCAAGAATACCGCTCATCGTCAACCACACGCACGCGGCCGCAGCCGAGTTGTTTTCCCGCTCTAGGAAATGATGTTTCTGAGTAACAGAAAGAGATAAATAAAGAAACATGCGGACCAGGCGAGCCAATGTAAGTAATTTAACATTTTAATGACTTCCGGTGGACTGGTCAGGTCATATGTATTATACAAACACTGTGTTCATGCAAACGGACCATATCCTCATGGTTATTACTATTCCCTTGCAGGTATTATTTCAGGAGCCATCTATATGCAACGATGTCACCGCATCAGTCCAATTCACAATTTACATGCAACAGCGTTATTGCCTAGATAAACTTGATTCATACTATATATAATGTTGGACTTCAGTAAACCATCAAATGTAATTTGATTATATTCTATTTGGTTGATTACTGTTTTTTTAAGTTAAATTATGACACTAAACTAACCACAGAACAAATAATATTTTTTTAAACTAACCTATTTAAATCTATTTATAGCCAACAAACCAAAACAACTTTGTAAGTACTCATAGTTTTTTTTTAGCATACTATTTTCGTGTTTCTTATATATATATATATATATAGAGATACCAACCCTGTAAATGTTGATCATGCGTACTGTCACGCGAGCACATTGTTGATCCGATGACGTATGTTGATCCGGGTGGTTTTTGTTGATCCAATATAACTTTTGTCATACTAATGTGGCTCCGGTCGGATCAACGATTTACTCCGACGAGTTTTGGGATACGCAAAGAAAATGTTGATCACATATACAAATCCACTCCGATAATTGTTGATCCGATTCAAATGAACCAATCAGAAGGCGGCAAGTCTCTCATTGGACCCTCGAACCACGGGACGAACGGAGCGACGACGGCGCCTCGTACGGCGGCGTCTGGAGTGGTTCTCCCTTGGTTGAAATAACAACGTTTCATATAATCTCAATTTTTCTAACAACGTTTAACATAATAATCGTTTGGTAAAAAATTAGTTAATATCATTTTTGTTTCACATAATTTTCATTTGTTATAAACACGTTTGCGCTATAACTTATTTTTGGGGAAAGGTATAGCCTTTTTTAATAAAGGTCTACAACAAGTGATTGATTTTAATTTGCATGAATTTAAAAACCATGTTAAAAAGACGCTTATGGGTAAAGGTTATTATAAAGTAGACGATTATCTAAAAGACCGAAATGCGTGGAAATGATGTAACATGTAAAACATAAGTAGATACTTTGTCGTTACGTAATAATCCTGTTGTACTGTATTTGGTAATGATATATTTAAGTTTGTAAATATCGTTACTTATTTATGTTAAAGTTGATAAGTTTCTTGCGCCTGTTCTTCTTGTCAGTTAAAAAAGTCTGGAACGGGTGGTAGGAAAAATAGACGACTCAAACTTAATTATTAAGTTTATTTGAATAAAGAATATTGACTCATTTATCACAGTGTTTATTCGACATCATGTTTGCCTACCACGAAGGAATTTTAGGCAAAACTTAAAAGTTTGTTCGATGATTAGATGAGGATTTTCAAGGAGAATTACTTTGCTTCGCCATCTTATCTCAATAAGATTGGAATATGACGAATTATGTGACACAAATAGTGGAAACTTCGAAACGACTGAGTGGCACTGGTTTTAAAAATGATGAGTGAGCAACATTGCTACTAGCCGGCTTACCAGATTTTTGCCCATAGTAAAAATTAATTAATTAAAAACACATTAAAAGTGGAAACAGCGTAGAAGTTAAACCAAATAGATGTCTGATAAAGAATAAAGACGATGATCTAGTTGTTGACGTTGAATTATTGGTATTGGTGATGGGCACTTTTCTCCGCATTTAGACCAATTTGGTCCGTTATGCGTGAAACCTCATAGCATCGGTATGGCTAATCGAGCCATCCCAGCTCCTTCCAGAAGCGTAGAAGCCTCCTGAGGCGTTCACAGGCTTCTAGGAGCGACCTCACCTCTGTGAGGATTTCTGCCCGTTGTATGGCCAGCCCCACGCACTCCAGAATCACGTGGCGACTGTTTCCTCTGCTTCCAGGCATCCCCTGCATAGAGGACTGTCTGTCGCATTCATGATGAATAGTTGTCGGTTTAAAACTAAGTGACCTGTAAGTGTACCTACAACTATCCGGAGGTCTGGGCGATTGAGGCTGAGCAGCCTGCGGGTCACACGCGGCAAAACTGCAGTCATCGCCATCTTAGACTGTCTACAGCTTGTTAGGTCTACCCAACGAGTACTGTGTGCAGCACGACTTCGTTATCCTACCCATGAGCGTAGTTGGCTGAACGGGAGTGGCAGAATGGGTATGGGTCCTGCCACTGTTGTAGAAGATCCCATTCTAGCCAGCTCATCGGCGGCGTCGTTCCGGTGTGATCCACTATGCCCTTTAATCCATTGTAGGATTACTCCGTTGTTGGATGTCAAACGATCCAAAACTTGGTGGCATTGGTAGACGATACTGGAGTTGATCGTGCTTCCAGTGCTGTTAGGACGGCCATGCTATCAATCAGTATGCGGATGTTTAGTCCCTTCATACCTCTAGAGATTGCCGTAGTAGCGGCGTTTATTATTGCAATATTATCGTCGTGCCACGTATTTCTATATACTCTCTATGAAAGCTTCTCCACACGGCGATGTTATCGCGGCGATGCGACGATAGAAGAAGCGCTTATTCGTCGCGATTCTCTCGCCCGTGGAGACAGCGCCCTAGTGATATTTTGATATTTAGGTCTTGTGAGAATACTCTAGCTCCAGTTCCAGTCCTCATTTTGGAACCGTCCGTATGAATTCGGACTTTATGTATGCCAGAGTAATCTCGGTCGCTTTCAAATAACTGTATTTAGTATTTCTTTTGGAAAATATATTGCTTGGGGATCCTGTCACATGGGGCAGCGATTAGTGACTCATGTTTTACTAAGTTATTCCACAATATGGAGTGAGGACCCTTTCAATTGTACCACAGACCCAGGTGTTTAAGCCTTATAGCAGCCATGGAGGCTTCTTTTTGTATAAACAGGTCCAAGGGTGTTAGATCCAGAGCTACTTCTAGGGCGGCTGTGGGGGTAGTTCGCATGCAGCCGGTTATCGCAGAGCATGCCAATCTTTGGAATTGCTGCAGCTGGTTGATGACGGTGCCTTGCTCTGTTTTGGACCACCAGGCAACGGCTTCGTATGTGATTATGGGACGTATTACAATTTTATACAACCACATCGTTATTTTCGGTGATAGTCCCCACCTTTTGCCGAGTAGTCTTTTACATTGGCAGAAGATGATGGTGGCTTTCTTTAGTTTTCCTTCGAGATGTCTGTTCCAGAGGAGTTTGTTGTCTAGTATCACACCTAGATACTTGACTTCCTTGCTAAGGGACAGACTGGTATTAAAAAGTTTAGGGAGTTTAAGATTTCCTTGACTTCGTTTGTTTGTGAACATGATTAGTTCCATCTTTGCTGGGTTCACTGATTGATTGTGTTTAGTGCACCACTGTTCGACGACCTTCAATGCAGACCTCATTTGGTCACAAATCACACTCCCAACTCGTCCGCTGATAAGTATGGTCAGGTCGTCTGCATAGCCTACTGTGAGAAGTTGCGGTCGTGGAGCCCGCACTTCTCACCATGGACACACCATGTTTGGACAGGGCCTGGCTTATGCTGGTAAAGTTAGTTTTGTCAAAGGCTCCTTCAATGTCGATGAAGGTGCCTAGTGTAGATATTTTGTGTTTGAGATTGCCTTCTATATAGGAAACCACTTTATGTAGGGCAGACTCTGTTGATTTGCCTGCAGAGTAGGCGTGTTGGTTTGGATTTAGGGGGTTCCTGACTAATGCAGTACTCCATATCTCCTTGTCTATTAGTCTCTCCAAAACCTTTAAAAGGAATGATGTGAAGCTAATTGGTCTGAATGATTTAGGTTGAGTGTAGTCTCCTTTGCCGGGTTTAGGGATGAAGAATACCCTGACTGGGAAGGAGGGATCCTTTTCATAGAAATATAGCGGTGTGCTAGGCAACTTCTGTAGATGGCTACGAGGTGGTCAATAAGACCTCCGTCGCTCCACCTCATGAGTCCTGTAAAAACTCCATCTAGTCCCGCTGATTTTAATGGAAGGAAGCTGTTGATTGCCTATCTTACTTTCTCCGGGTGGACAACCTTGTGGGCAATGATCCAGTCGGTTTCAGCCGGTAGATTCTCATCTTTTCCTTCCCATGTGCGACTTTCCGTTATGCGGCACCCTAGGAAGTGAGTGGTCATTAACAGTTCTGAGATCTCTTGATCTGTTTTGGTGTAAGTTCCATCGGGCTTTTTCAGGAAACCAAGATTATGTACTGGTTCGCTGCACGACGCTGAGTTAACGAACGGTGTTTTGAGATTCCAAAAAGTTTGTGTGTTAGCTGCTCCAGTAGTTAGTGGAGAGTATGGCACAGAATATTAGCACACATGAATAGTAAAGATATGAATAAATTGAGAAATGGTATTGTTAATGTGATGTTTTTAATATAACCAAATCTCAATGTAAAGTTTGTTGTGAGGGCAAACAGTCACGGTTACCCTTTTCGACTGGCACAAGAGCAACAGAAATACTCCAGATTGTTCATTCTGACATAATATGCGGCCCCATGGAATGCAAATCCATTGGAGAAGCCCGATACTTCTTGTTGTTTATCGATGACTTCAGTGCATTAAGACATTTTAAAGAATTTAAGTCGATGGTAGAGAATCAGCATAACAAGAAAATAAAAATTTTAAGATCAGACAGTGGAAATGAGAATTGCAACAAAGATTTTGAACAATATTTTAAAGAAAAAGAAATTGTATATCAAAAGACTAGTGCTTATACCCCTGAGCAGAATGGCCTTAGTGAATGATCCAACCGTAACATTATTGAAAGGGCCAGCCAGATGTCTGCTATTCGAGGCTAATCTAGAAAAAAGATTTTGGGCAGAAGCTGCTAACATAGCTGTCTATCTTAAAAACAGATCAATCGCTTAGACAAGACACCCTATGAAATATGGACAGGTAGAAAGCCAAATTTAGAACATATTCGGATATTTGGAAGTCCAGTGATGGTACGCACGACAGCACGTCAGGTTATACAGTTAAACTGCGAAAACAGTTTTTATTACGTAGGGCATAAAGGCGGTCTCAAGGTCAACATGTATAGTCTGAGGTGCCGTCGTGTGTACCTAACTTCCCCGTATGTATGTGTTTCTGATTTTGTCCAGCATAGTGACGCCCGCTGACCAGCGTAACATGCGCATCTCTGACGTATGAAGTTTGTTTAATTGTTGTTTATTTGTGGCCCAACATTCGAACCCATACAGCATGGCAGGTCTAATGGCTGTTTTGTAAAATCGTCTCTTCACCTTCAGAGGCATTCGTCTATCGCACATGACGCCCGTGAGCTGTCGCCATTTCATCCAGCCCGTTTGAGCTCTATGGAGGACGTCGCTGTCAATGTTTCCGTCATTGCTAAGCACGGAGCCAAGGTATTTGAACTGGTTGACTGTTGGTAGGCGGTCATTTCCTACATACAAGCTAAAGCCATCGGAATCTCTTACACAGGATATTGCTTTATGAAATCTGGTTCTATAATATCTCGGGAAAGTTAAAATAAAAGAATAGGTAGTTGCATTATTAAATAGTTGTGAGGCTGAATAAATGTCACTTTCTGAAGCCTGTAGGGAGGCTATCTATTTAAGAAATTTAGAATTTGAACTAACTGGTTCTTATGTAAAAATTGTATTGTTCAGTGATAGTCAGAGTGCACTGAAGTTGGCAAATAATAATCATCAATATCATCGTCGTTCAAAACATATAGATGTCAGATACCATTTTATAAAAGAAATCGTTAATAATGGAATTATTAAAAATGACTATTTGCCTACTTCTGAAATGTTCGCTGATTTACTCACAAAAGGTTTACCAGGACCTAAACATAATAAATTTATTAAAACTCTTGGTATTATAAAAAAGGCGTACTTAAATAAAACTAAAATTTAGATGTGTAGTAACTTTTAGTGAAATTTAAAATTGTTAACACTTTGAAATGTTTGGGTTATTTGTAAATTTGATATAGTGGGGGTGTTAGAGTTCTTAGTATCAAATAAACTGGCAACACTGCTTCCGCCATCACCGTTGTGTTATTATTTATCAGGTTTTAGGCGACCGACGTTGCCGTACGATTGCACTTGCGGCACGTGCTACTTGCTAGTGCGATTAAATGGCAACGTCTCGCCGCGCCGATTTGCCGCCGCCGTTTTGAAAAAGGTGGCTATTAAAGACACATTTTGAATTTAATACGTTTGCGGATCCGCGCCTTAGATCCAGCACGGTATGCTGGAAAAAAGACGTGATACTATGTAGGTATGTCACTGATAATTTGCTTCTAAGAATACATAAAAAAATTTGTAAAACACTTACCATCATAACACGTAACAACACAATCACATTTCGCCTGCAACCGACCGTTGCTTGCGACTCGCGCGCGGCCAACACCCCACGGCGCAGGCGTCAAAGGCCAAACGCCCTCGGATCAACAAAAGTTAAGAAGATTGTGCACGCGCATGAATATAAAACGGATAAACATTTGACGCCTCGGTGTAATTTCTATGACCGTTAACGGATCAACAAAACTCTTTGATTTATGTATTTTTTGATGACGAGTATATTTGGAAGAAACCGATGCTGATTGGCGGACGACCCTTCTGTGTCAACTCTGGATCAAAGTATATCGGTTGTATTCGTAGAGAGCCAATTATACACGGCGAAAAGGTGGATCAACATTATTTCAAAAATGGTACTGGATCAACATTTCCATAGAACGGTTGATTATATATATATATATATATATATATTATAAAGATCTTATACAGAAAGCGTTCTCCAAAAGTTTTCTTCACAAAGTTCAAAAATCGATTTATTAACCGATTTTACTAAATTAGACTATGGCTTTAAGAGAGACAAAGAGAGCCAATAACATCATTATAATTCTTAAGGTATTCCTTTTTTACCAAAAGGGTATTGAACAGCCAAAAGCGGACGAAAATCTATAACATGATTACACAATCTTTATGGATCCTTAGAATCAATTTTAATGGCAATGTGTTTTTTATTATTTTTCATTAATGAGTTAATTTTCTTCTACAAAGGTCTATTAGTAAAGATCAATTGTTCGAGTAACAACAACTAAGTAGTACAAATGGTTTTATTTGTATCCCCATGATTCCCCCATTTTCCTCTTCATCGCCCCAATCGCTAATAAAGAACAACCCTCTTTTCCTACATTATGGTCTTATTCTGGTAAAAAACATAACATTACATATATTTGAATCTTACTGACCGAGCGAGCGCAAAGCGTCTCCGTTTCAGCTTGGGCAAAAATCCGTCTGGCTGTTTGTCTGTTCTAGGTCGAATTTCTCAACCGATTATTGTGAAATTTTGTGAGCAGATTCTATAATTATATGGAATTTTTTGTCGATTCAGTTTTTCGAAATTTTTCAAAACGTCAGAGATACGAGTGGGAAAAAATCATATTTTAGCCATTTTTTTAAATGTTACAAACGTGAGGTCTACAACTCTATAGAGCCACTAGTTATTTTTTTTCTAAATTTATAATGCGTGTTTTTTATTTTCAGGTATTGCAATTTCAAAAAGTAAGTCATTACCTCTACCTTATTTTATACTAGTTTTATAAGTTTGACGTGTGTCTGTCTGAGGCAACGTAGGTCCCAAACGAATAGACCGATATTGATGCGGTTTATTTTATTTTAAACCTGGCGTGATCGAGATGGTTCTTAGCATTAATTTATGAAGATCTGTTCAGGCGTTTGAAGATCATCAGCTCATTTCTTACTTGACAAAAGGGTTTCAAGTAATAGCAAATGAGATGATGATCTATATACACTTCTAAAGACTTCCGCGCGTACAGTTCATTAGAAATAATACACTTTTTACTGATTATAGTGTGTATATTATTAATTCAAGTGTTTTAGAATTATTTAGTTCGATTTATTGGTTTTATGAATTTCCGACGTTTCGACACTTTTCCAAGGGCCGTGGTCATGGGAGGACTAAAGCAAAAAGGTTGCTCATATTTTTATGAAATTACCTGCTTGGATCTTTATAAAAATGCATTCAAGTTTATTAAATTATTTTATAACTGCGTTCTGATTTTAAAAATTATTACTGAATTAAATTGATTACAGTTCATTAGAACAAGATCTAGTTACTAAATTATGCATAAAACAACTGTACTCATACCTAATTGCTATCTCATTGTCACTTGTCTCAAAGGTAACTCACTAATCACCAGAATAGTGCCAACTAATGAGCTTCACTCTTTCAATCACCCCTGACGTGAAAAAGATCAACCCTTGGTCACAGAAAATATATAGCTAAAGCAGTAACACAACTATATACAAACCTCTGAAATGGCACACACATTGACACGTGTCGCTACGATACGAGACCTACTTCGCCACAGAATTCATAAATTGATTTCGCCAGGCAGTTTGTATTCGCAATATTTTTTAAACCGTCAATCTAGCATAGTATGACCACCACAACACGATCATGGTACCTACAGCGATTTATTGATACTTGACGGTCAAAATACAATAGATTTTGACAGTTCGATATCGATAAATCGCTTATCATTATCATCGTATATTTACTGTATATTCGTGTTTTATGATCACATGCAATAAAGGGCATAGCTAAAATACTGCTTTATCTATAATAATAAAATTTACTGTGCCTTAATCGTGCCCTTCTAGTAATCACTAACCACTCTTTGTTCGAATCACTGAATGGGAAAATATTTTAGAGAAGTAAAGGTAAGTTATTCATTAAAAAACAAAATAAGTAAAAATACGAACACTATCTCGTCTTTAAGACTACCTCATACTGGTGATGCTGTATCTTTCCGTTTGTAAAATGGATTTTGTGAAATATGAAAGATACAGCTGTATTGGAATGCTTTCCTGGTATGAAATATAGTCTGTGTATGAAACATATGCTATTTCAGTTATTAAAGTGGTGTAAAACATGTTTCCTTTTCGTATTAAATAGGTCAAAACATTTTAAAATCAATTAGGTGTAGATATTTAATGCACTTTTTTATGATGATAGTAATAAAGATGACGATGAGGTGAGTATGAGTTCTCGTGTATTGTCAACCACACCACTGGACCACACCACTTGGGTGTAGTTTACAACTTTTTATGTAACCACACCACTGCCGACTAGTGATGTGTAACATGTCATCGTCGTGAACTTACGAATGTTGATTAATTTATATCGATAAATGCAAGTTTAGTATTAGTACTTCACTACGGTGGTGTGGTTACCTTAAAAATTGTAAACGAAACCCAAGTGGTGTGGTTGACAATACACGTGAGTTACTAATTAAATTAAATACTGCGAAAGTAGTGCAATAAATTGTGTTATTATAATAAACTATATCGGGATTTACACCATGTACCTGTTTATTTTTGAGACTCCGATATTTCGGCGCAGTTGCATGCGCCATGGTCACGGAAGAACTGTCGATTGTTGCGTGCGGGTAGATGTTATTGGCAGACAAATCGGTCTACCCTCCGTCTAAGTCTTTTATTATTACGCTCGATACTCGATACTCCGTGAAATATCGGAGTCTCAAAAATAAACAGGTACATGGTGTAAATCCCGATATAGTTTATTCTAATAACGTCAAAAACCATGGAAATTTAAAACAATAAATTGTGATCAGTCTAACCAAACAAATACCAAAATAATTCATCAATACTTTTATACAACCTCACCCGAACTATTAACAAATAACCAATACTATTAAGTCGATCGGCCAAGGAAAACAATTCACTTTCGGCTTGTTGAGCAAACTTGCGCGCCTAATCTCTTATCGGGGTTAAACCAATGAAGTCATCAATTTGAATGAGACCTCCTTTGAGGGGCTTTCCTCTCAGCCCTCCGGCTAATCAAAGACGAGTGCGGAGGTTAATACCGGTGATTTTTTTGGCCAACTTTCCTATAGCCCTTTGTAAACCTTCCTGCTTTTTCGTTTTATCGAGCAGAGTCATTAGTAAGCATTTTTCGACAAAGCTAAAAGTTTAAAGTTGTACGCTTATAACAAGGGTCTGTTCCCTATGATGTCTGACTCCTTTTTTGGACGTACTTTATATATATAATAGTTATTTTCCCGATCATAAGACGGCACGGGACAAGTCTGCAAAGAATAGACAAAGATAGCTCAGAAAAAATAGGAAATGCATAAAGTGTATAAAATAATATACATGTTGTAAAATTACACATTACTTATTTGCAAATGTAATTAATCAGGCAGTCAAATGGCAAATCAAAGAAATTAGATCATGATACCTGATGTAACAATAAATTCGCCGTCACTAAATTAGCAAATAATATTTCCAACGAATCAAACATTTCCAATCTTTAGTTTTAAATGAACCCACCTTTGACCGCGAAATTTCCAAGCGAACGAATTCGCCACATCTATTTTCCAAAAGGCTGATCCTTTTGAACATACGGTTTAAATCATACGGGGGTCTCATCAAAAACTTAGGGCTACCGCCAGAGGCTCCGAATTTGCCGTCCCAACGCCCGAGCCCATCCACTTCGCACTTGTGATTTCCCAGGAGCAATCTTTGTTAATAATTCAAGGCGTCCCATGTCCAAACCTTACTTTAGTTACGAGGTCGAATAATTAATTTACTTACAGGTTACTATGACCTATTTTAGGGACTGTTCACAGTGATTTTGTAACGGCATTAATCAATATCCTATAGGTATGAGTAGTTAAGAGCACTTTCACTTAAAGGCGTTTTAGTCGCGGCGTAAGCCATACGTCTGTCATATCCATACATAGATCCGCGTCTGTCGCACGTCTGTCGCGCGTCTGTCATAGTATGGATATGACAGACGCACAGCTTACGCCGCGATTAAAACACCTATATGTGAAAGCGCTCTAAAGATCTTCAGTTTTTGTAAATAAATATTGTGTAACACACTGATTTCGTGCGTAGTCGAGCAGCTAGATGGAAACGGTTAAGCAACTATTGCTAAGATCGTTCAACGAATAATGTATTAAAATTCCTACGTGCACGGAATGCTGTTTTGTTATGATTAGGGCTCATTCATAAGGAACGCCTGGGCTAGAAATGGGGATATAAAATACCGGCCAAGTGCTGTTTAGCTGCTAGAGCTTTGTGACAGACGGACGGACAGACGGACACGTGAATGACAGCAATAGTACTCCGTTTGGCCCTTTCAGGTACGAAACCCTAAAAATGACGTAAGTAACTGCTTTCTTAACTTGATTAATTAAGTTAAACCTAAGTAATTTCAGAAAAACAATACTTATTGAGGATATTAAGGTTTCGGTCGGTGAACACTATTCAAACTGAATGACTTCGGTTTGATACACTATTATCTGCACCCGGCTTCTCATAAGACATGTTACAATGTATACGTTATTATTATGATACGTTGGTATATAAAGGGTTTCTGTTTTAGTATTATAATAAATAATTACACTTACACCTACTCGCCCTCTCACATGCACACATGCACTTACATTATTACACACCGAGAGGACCCTCAGAAAAAATAAAGTTGTTAAAAATAAGTTTGCATATCTCTGGAAAAATTATATGGATATGGCTTAGTAACTTATTTATTATAACTCTGAGGATAGTGGGCGCTGTATGCTGAAATACAGGATTTAATATCCTAATTCAGCAGCAGAGGCTACATTTATTGATTGTTTTTTCAATGTTTTAAGCTTTTACCTGTTAGATATTCTAATATGTAACATTTAAAGTGTGTGTGGTAATAAATTATTATTATTATTATTAATATGTCAAAATGGCTGACTCGAAATATCGCAGGTGCAACTCGTCGATGTAATGTTTCGTAGTGTTATATGTAGCGTATAAGAAGTTAATAAAAAGGAAATCGACAACTTGATAGATTTATTATAATTTCACTAATCGAAACTAGCTCTTTAAAGAAAGTTTAAATTTTATCCGCAGCGGGATAGTGCTTGGCCTTCAACTCACTTATTGTGACGATAAGGCCGAAGGTGTAAGCGCATTACACCCGGAATTCTCACCACTGAGGAACTGGTTATCTTACTGCCCGAACTGCCAGAACACAACAATTTTTAAATTGTTGTTATGGCGTCAGACTTAGGTAAGATAGTGGTAGCTAGCCAGGCGGACTTGAAATAAGCCCTACCACCAACCAAACCAAGTACAAATGGGGGTACATTTAATCTCCATTCTAATCTCGTATGAAACAGCGGAATTTTTTTCCGCGAACCATTCTAATCTCCTAGAAATCGAACCACAGACCACTGGAAATCGAACCACAGACTACAGACGCACGACAGAGGCGGGTAATTAAAAAGGCAGTTTCATTGTATAAAAACGATAGTGAACTTCTTAAACGTAGATATAAAATTGACATATATTTTCGCTAGCTAAAACTAATAAAAATATTTAAATGTCTTGAAACCTTTTGTTTTGATAAATTAATGAAAATACCTAAGTATTATAATTTGTTTATTTCACAATTTATTTACACTAATTATTTATTATTATTATAGGTACTTATCCAGTACATGTACTATTATGATACAAATTTGTTAACAGGTGACGTTTGTAGACCTATGACACCATGCCAATGTCATAATAACCGATCGAATCTGTTTTGTAGCTCAATAAGACACGTCAAAAGTTTAATGACCGTTGACACTGCTTGCTTATGCTTAATGAATTTCTCAGCTTATAATGCTTATTTAGCTTTAAGTCTAAGTATTGTGCACTACGTAGCTTTTATCTGTGAATGCTTAGCTTTTAAGTATTTTTTTTAGTTAACTTGTAAGTGATGCTGTAAGTTCCCCAAAGAAAACAAAATAAAATAAATAAATAAATGCCATATGGCCGGATACTAAAACGTCACTCAACTTTGAGAGGCTCTCAAACATCGTCTTATCGCATCAAATGTCAAAGATACGACAAAGACAGCTTGATGTTTAAGCGCCCCTCAAAGTTGAGTATCGTTTGAGTATTCGGCCAATAGTTACAAAAAAAAAGTATGTCATATACTTCACTAACGTATGTGATCTTTTGTATTTTCCTCTGTATTCCACAAAGGTAAGTATGCCGAACGACCCTCACGCGCACATCAAGCTAACCTCTTTATACCTGTCGGAACCCGGTCTTCCCGATCCGAGGTCATTGTCCATAAAAGTCCCATTAAAGGGCATTAACCCCGTACAAAAAAAACAAGCGATAAATTACTAGGCCGCAACCATGTGTCTTGTCGGGATCCGCTGTAGCTGTATTTAGTAGGCCCCTTGTCGGATAAGCGGCTTTCAATAAAATTAAAGCCCTAATGTTTGTTGAAGTTAAATTACTGAAACGTATTCTGAAACGTAATCTATTAAATTAAAAAATACAATTTGTATTTGGTTTCGCAACCTCAGACCTCCGAATCATTATGAATTGGAGGTGGTTTCTAATTTTTTCAGAGCAATTATTTTGGTCCATTCGTAATTATAAGACAAGGGAGTGTGAACCGGCCAAGCGCAAGTCGGACTCGAGCACGATGGTTTTCGTACCAGTATCTATAAAATCGGCAAAAAATCCTGTCTGATGTGTGAGAGCTCCCCTTAAATATTTGTTTGATTTTAATTTAATTATTTATTTTTAAAGTGAATATATAACTAAATATTCTGTAATAATAGTCTCAACTTCATCCACTTTAAATTAAACGGACAATCTTAACTACAGTTTAGCCCAATTAAACCTCTTTAACATTTTGAACATAATAGATATCCTGGAACTTTAGTACTTTCATTATAACTGCAAATAAAAATAAAATAAGAAAGGGAATCGCAACAAAAATATTGCGAACAATAAGTCTTTTTGGTAGACGCGAGAAGAATAAATTTTATTATTTGATACCGGGCTCAGGTGGAGGGCGCGCCGCCTGCATATTATGTTCAAACATTGACAAATACACTCTAAGTTATTATTGAAAACCTTCTGTCACAACAGAAGCCTATCTAGCAGACTAATATACTAATATTTTTCTAATATTATTTATCTTAATATAAAAATAGCATTGTGAATGCGAAAAATCTAAATTTAATAATTGTATAGCTGTTTAATCTTTATCGATTGTCAAAACATCTGGAAAGATGGTCCTAACATTGATGAAATTACGCTGGCTTACAGCGACGAAGTAAAAAGTACTAGAAAATTTCGCCGCTCCCACTAGCGACTCGGTAGCGTGATTGGCATTGGGCCGGAATCCCAAGGACACCCTTGTTCGAGTCCCGTCTGAGGTGCTACGGGTGAGTCGATTTTTTCTAGTATTTTATCTAATATTATTTATCTTAATTTGATGTTCCCTATATTTCCGCCATTTTAAAAGATTTCAAAAAACTGAATCGACAGAAAAAATCTATATAATTATAGAACCTGCTTACAAAATTTCTCGAGAATCGGTTAAGAAATGCGACCTGTAGAGGAGAACAGACGGACAGCCGGAAAGCCGGACAGCCGGAAAGCCGGACAGCCGGAAAGCCGGACAGACATACGACAGCATTTTTCCCAAGCTGAAATGGAGACGCTTCGCGCTCGCTCGATCAATAACATAATGCAAAATATTAAGATTGTACCATGCATTGGTCTCTATTGCCGTACACGAGTTGCTTTTTACCTGGAACAGCTCGGAGCAGCATCAAAATGTTATCCACAATGTATTAAAAAGTACGAATAGAACTTATTCTCATAGGTAATCACATCACTGGTCATCATTTTTTTTTTCTTTTCTTTTTAAGTATAGTTTGTGAGAAGTGTCCTACCTACTTAAAAAACGTATCTACAGGTTTCTTGACTCGACGCCTTAATATGGGTAGCCTAAGTATGTCATGATCTCTTTAATCATTTCTACGGTGGTGTCGTGTGAGGCGGGTCGTTACGTTCCCTCAAATATGGTTGAGCGAAGCGATGGCTGGTTCGTCATGCTCGGGAACGGGTGCTGCCAGTGGGAATGGGTCTGCTTCTGCCTACTTGTCTTAACGTTTATTGAATTGTATGAACTGATATATATATATATATATATGTATTTTTTTTTTGTTATAGCCTAGGCTGAACCTTAAATTTTGAATTAAGCTTGACACCTGTAAATTGATTCAGTAGAAATGAGCTAATTAAATAATGTTATTTATTTATGAATTTATGTTAATGGTAACATGTATGAATACTATGAATGTAATGTCTTTAAACGATATACATATTTGTAAATATCGTTCCTTCTAATAAAGCTGATAAGTTTTTTGCGCCCATTTTTCTTGTCAGCTAAAAGACGTCATAATGGGTGGTAGGATAAAAGAATTGACGATTTAAAAATGCTTGTTATGTGAGCTTATTTGAATAAAGAATTTTTCAATTCAATTCATTAAGACTTTAATAAAATTAATGAAAACCTGCGGTGATAAAAACTTTTGTTTTTTTTAAGTATTATTATACTTAACTACCTATACCACATACCATGATCAAACGTATATGGAACTTACTGTATCGCGCTAGTTTTCCTTACTGGCGATACCCTTGTATCTTCTTTTTATCGTATGAGGATCAGTGGCCACCTCTGGTGTTAGAGTTCATCAAGCCACCTGTAAGGCCTCTGACTCGGTTTTACGACTGTTATCAGATGACAACAGCCGGGACCGACGGTTTAACGTGCCCTCCGAAGCACGGAAGCTCTCAGTTGTAATGCCACTTAACGGTCACCCATCCGATACCTGACCGGACCGAGCGTTGCTTAACAAACGTGATCGAGTATAATCAGTCTGTCAAGTTCTGCCAAGAGCGCTTGAACCGTATATGACAGAACTATATACAAACTGGTGTAGTCTTAATAACGAAATAATAAAAAGAATACGAACAATAGCTAGACTGTCTTTATCTAGACCTATGTCACCCAGCTTTATTAACTCACGAGACGTTCATCTTCTTCTTTTTTTTGTTATGGCAATCTACTTTCCTCTTGGAAGTAACTTTTGCCAGTGTCAAGTGTTAAATAGTTCAGTGGTAGATATTGTTTAATTTTTCATTAGAATGCGGGTGCATCGCATTCCAATGCTGCTTGGAGCATTTGGCACCAAGTATATCAAGACAGTTTACTTGGTTAGTTCTGCCGAGGAAGCCACCACTTCAATAAAAGTCTCAGCTTCACACAATCAAGATCGCGCTTATTTCAATTATCCCACATATTGTTCAGTTGCGTAGACACTTGTACCATATAACTGCACCAATTTTAAGACACAATATCCACTATGAATCAATTTGAAAATAATTAAAATAGACACCAAACCGAACTCGACAAAATGGCGCCAAAAAACTCCACGAGACGTTAAACATCAAACAAACTGAAACGTAAACAAACCAAAACAAACATTCGGCAAACAACCAATGGCGAGTCAGTCGCACGCGGACTGTTTGCAAAGGACGACTTTGAGCAACTTTTAATGGTATTTATGAAACTACATGTGAGTGAGTAAACTATTAGAGTCTCTTGTGCTTTACTTATTTATTTAGGTACTTCTAGATTTTGGTTTTGAGGAAAAGTGCGGCCCACTACTCAAATGACCGACATTCTATGTGTTTGAACGCTACGCTTACTACTAAAGCTTTAAAATAAGCAGTAAATTGTAAAATTACGTGCCTGCTTGTCAGTTCCATACAATACATCAAAGTCTGTGATTTACACAAGTTTGCGACATGTGAATTCATCGTCTATTGCTTATAATAATGCTTTAATAGAAGTGCAAACAGTAACAGCGAGATCTTTTATACCAAGAACTGGACGTATATAGGTATGTTATGTTATGAACTGATGACTTTCTTACATTTTTATATATGTTACATTTATTTATCTTTACCCAAAATTATAATTGCTGAGGTCTTACGAAGGTAAGCCTCGACCGCTATGGCAAGCTAACAAACTATAGAAAAAAAAATCAAACGTCAAATTCAAAACTATCAAAGACAGCGTGTTAGAGCAGACGAAAGACAAACAAATCTAAATACCATTAAACTGACATTGAGATGATTTGTATATTTAGGGTGCGATAGTGCGTGTGTATTCATTCACTCGCCCACGTCATATCCAAAAATAAAGACAATCCAATATCTTTGTATCAACAAAAAAATACACCGTCACGGTTACATCGCAACTGATTGAATTACGAAACTAAACCAGCATGATTTGAAAATACCGTTCAAAAATAAGGAAAATATTTCCCGAGCCGTTCATTCGGCGTCAATTACAAGACGTCAAACATCAAATAGACGAAGTCAAACACAAACAAACTGAAACAAACAGTCGGTAAACAACTGTTCGTAACGCGTGACTGGGGCTTGTATCGCAGGCTCTATTTGGAAAGGGCGGGCCATGACGAACTTACGATGACATATAAGGCGGTGGGTTACTATGTTACAGAGCGAACGGCGGCGGTGCGAAGAGCGATTTTCTAAACATAGAGTGTCATGCCAATCTTTAACCCTTGAGGTTTTCGTCTAAATCCGGAGAAATTGATATTTTTCGGCAGGGTCATTTAACATAAAAAGTCAAATTTAAAATGGTGGCCATTCCAACAGGAGAGGGGATAGACCCCAATATGTGGGTGTTTTTGTCGATAAAATTAGGTTAATTTCACGCCTTTATATTATCGCTAGTACAAGATCATAGACACTGTATATAAAGTCTATGTGTTTTATACATAAGGGTCACAGCCGCTGCGGCCATATTCGAAAACACTAAAGTCATTTGTTTTGTTGCACTTAGAACTTCTTAGCTGCTACCACAGAATAAATAATAATACTAGCGTACTGCTACATCCCATCAGGTCTGAATATAGGCTGACTTGTCATGAGATTTACTGTATGAAATATCTATGTGTATGTGCATGGAAAACCGCCATTTGATCCGAGCAACTCTTCTTTCCACCTTATATTTTGTGCCGCAACCGCTGCGCTTGTGACCGCGGCCAAGGTGCTACGTATCGTAGATCGTAGCAAGTTGCTACGATCTACGGTGGCAACCGTAGTAGCTACGCAATACCATTACGGTTCAACAGGGTAATGACTTCTTTTGTTGAATAGTTTATAGCACGTTTTCAATCCGTAAATTATATCGATACGACATGTTTTTACAACTAACTTTTCAAAGGATGATAGTTTTAAGTTTGATAAGCCTAGAAAATGTTTTTCTCATAATCTAGTAATGAAGATAAGTGTAAAAAAGGACTTTGACAAATTCAAGATAGTGGTATCGTCACGCATAACATTGAAAGTTTATGTTTATAACTTGCGACCGCCCGCGACTTCGTCGTTGACAGTTCTTATTCTATTCTTTGGGAACCGTACTTTATTCTGGATTAAAGGTACCTGTTAGGAAATTTGTTAGTACTAAATATAAAATTTAAACTTGGAAATCAATAATTAAAAACAATAATCATAAATGTTCAACCCAAGATAAGATTGTAATCAATACAAAGTAAAAACCTAATTTAAATGTTATAAAAATAAATGTAGCTTTAATACTTACCCACTCGAAACATGTAATAATCTAAATATCCGTTTTGCGAATTTCCATTCACTTAAAGGATAAGTACTTACTGAGCTTAAAAAACCTACGTCAGAACAAACAAAGAGAATCCAATTTTCCCGTTCAAAAAGAAGACCAAAGTATCCGTTGCAAAGTATCAGTACTTCAATAACTACGTTTTGGTCGGATAATAAAATTATAGAGTACCTTTTCGCAGAAGGAAAGCGTAACAGAGTCGAGATGTAGCCCGCATACTAAACCGATGTCGTATCGATCTCGAAAAATACCGCATCTACCTTGGTAAAGAGGTGAAATGTTGCTGAGTTGAGGCGGCTGTCGTTGTGTAACACTTCGTTGTATGGATGAGTTACCTTCTTAAATAGGTGTCGTGTTATCGAAAACGACGTTTCTTTATCTATTGTAAGTATATCTCTAGTTACGTATGTTAGACGTGAGGGTGTCTGAATTTGAAGGCTTGTCATTTATAAAATTACTTTTGTTGTCTTTGAACTAATGTTGAAGAAATTCTACAAAACGTAATTAAATTCATAATTAGTTACAAGTATTTTATAGGATTATAATTAAAATAAGTTCTTATATTACAATAATAACATATAGATATTAGGTACTAAAATTCATCATAACATCAACACTGAGCTGCCAACATAACTCACACTGAGATCACACTAACATCAATCGTACTGAGAAAAGGTAATCGACCGAGCGACCGCGAAGCGCTAGCGAAGCGTTTCTGTTTCAGCTTGGGTAAAAATGCTTTCGAATGATCGTCTGTCTGTCAGAATCGGTTAATTGATTCTCCTGAAATTTTGTGAGCAGGTTCAATAATTATATAGATTTCTATGTAGATTCAAAACATGTTTCAGCTGTTTCGAAAGATGTTCAAAAATGTCACTAACATTAGGTCTACAGTTCAAAGGGCCACTAGTTAGCATTTATATTCAAGAGGAGCGTACATGAATTAAATAAAATAGGTTTTATAAAACAATATCATTTGAATAGTTAATTTACGCGAAATGGATTATTTCTTATCTTTAGGTCTCAAATATACACGAACAGCACTTTGACGACGCACGAACAACGTCGACAGCAGCTGCAGACCAATGTTGACGGCTGCAGTTGGCTTAACGACGGTAAAATTATGACGCCTTATGCTACAAATAGAAACAGTTTCAACCATGATGCCCACCTCACTCGCAATGAAAACTCGTCATATCTTTCATTTCGACCTCTTCTAGGGCGCAAAATATGCCTACATAACCCTTATTTAAAAAAGGACTTTCAATATTGTGGGTATACGACACGACCGTAAAAGCTCAAGACCGTTGCGGTATGAAAAAATAAAAGAAGTAAAGTGGAGTCCCATGTCCGCCGTACGTGCTGTGTGCTCCTCCCGAATACAAACGGCGAATAAACGAAATTTGAAACTCCAGAGGATCCTACTACGAACAACCGGGAAAGTGCGAGCTTGACTCGTTTATCTATCTATAGAAATATATATGAATACCTTGAGAAATTGAGATTTGGCTTTTTTGCTGTGTTTTTACAGTCAGGACAATGTTCGTACGAAAGATGTTCGTTTTGGAAATCTATGATTTGGACAAGGTTAGAGCTTATACATATAATGTAATATAAAATCTATAAAATTAATGTCATTTTAGATTTTTTTACTTCTTGCTATAAGCATTTCATTATTCTAGCTAGGTCCAAAAAAAAAAAAAAGGTCAACGTGAAATACCCTTCTGTGTGAAAAGTGTTTCTGAGAAAAACACCATCAAATTTCCTATTAGAGCTCTGTTTTTCCTTTTGAAATGAATCGCGATAAACGGATGCTAATTCGTCGTTTGATATAATTTGATTTTAGACAATCTAATATGTAACGAAGCAGAACGAACGTCGTCCGTACTATCGTTGGTTTTCAGAGTAGACCCTGAGTATGGGGCCGACCCTTGAGGAATTCTGCTGGTATTTATTAGACGTTAAATAATGTGGCACGGTAAACATTTAGGCAAAAAAGTACGTGACTAATTCAAAACGTTCGTTACGTTATTCTATTATAAGTGTTAATATTATACTCAATAATTTAATTTATATTCGTTTAATTCTCACTATAAAATAGAACACTAATAACTATTTAGCTAGTGTAGTAACACTAAATTTTAGTCGAGGTAGTATCATATTCACACAATAACAAATATTATGAAGTTCATTAGAATTACCTATAATGAAAATAAAAAAAAGCACATTTGACTAGAACTCAGAAGCAAAAGGTTATTTCTTTTTCAACGCATTTTTAATAAAAAGAGGAAATTATTTTCACATGAAACGGTACGACGCAGCTCAACCTTTAAAAACAAATACGCTTTGAAGCGTGAATTCCCGTAAATTGATGGTACTTTAAACGGGCATCGGTTAAACAAAGCTATTTGGAGTAGCTTTAAGCGACGAAAAATTACAAAGCGAAAACCGCTTTGGTTTCTGATTGAGAGGGATAAAAGTGGAATCGAAAAGACCAAAGGTAATCCCGACTGACCAAACACCACTCAAGGATGTCCACTTGGCGCAAGAGGAATGAAAGCAGCCAAGATCTTACACTCGGACTAAATAAATAGATGGAATTTCCTTTTCTAAGTCGAACTGTTTTGATAAACGTGAGCCTTATTAATCCACCTCCTTACAGTTTATCTAGAAAGAGGACTAGCATAGTGTTAGCTTAACAACAGCAGAAGCTTTTGTATACCACCATGTACCATTCTTTTTAATTAATTATGATTAACTTAATTTAATTAATTAACTCACTTTAGATTTAGCTACACTAACTCCGTGTGAATCTGTTATTAGCTTTTGAAGTTTCTATGCTGAAAATTAAAAATATGTAAGCTGATGAATTCACCGAAAAAGAAATAAATATACAGGGTGAAAAAACAGGGCAGTTGGAGGGAAAGTACCATAAATATTGATGACGGCAAATATTGAATGGAAACATTCCTTTATTTTTTTTTAATAAATAAAAATGCATTTGACAACCTGAGTGGTGCAGCGGTCAACATGCCGGTCTACCACGCAAGAGGTCCCGGGTTCGATTCCCGGCCGGGCAGAAATTGAAATGATGAATTTTAATTTCTGTGACGGGTCTGAGTGTTACTATGTCTAATAAATATATATTTAAAAAGTATATAAGTAGTTTATCAGTTGTCCAGCACCAGTATGGGGCTAGATGGCGCTGTGTGAAATTGTCCAAGCATTTATTTATTACTATTCAAATATTTCTGATAAATCACTTCTCACTCGGTTGAGATACCGAGAATCAAACGGGCTAAAATCTGAAAAATATCCTGTTCTTTTATGATGCTAATCGATAGGGTCAACGATAAGGGTCAATTTCTTTGACGACCTCCGTGGTCGAGTGGCTTTGTACATCGGTTTTCTAGGTGTCGCCATCTCTGAGGTCCCGGGTTCGATCCCCGGTTGGGTCAATTTAGAAAACGAACTTTTCTATATTGGCTTAGGTCTAGGTGTTTGTGATACGACCGTTGTTTCTGATTTCCATAACACAAGTGCTTTAACTACTTACTTTGGAATCGGAGCAATGTATGTGATGGCGTCAAATATTAAAAAAAATGAAAGCAGACGCAAGAAAGCTAAAAAATAGTAGTACCTTTTGACATTGTTCAAACGATTCAAAAGATTATTCAAACCAGTGGCACTCGGCAATAAATAATGCGAGCGCCAAGCGTCTCTGTTTCAGCTTGGGCAAAAATGCTTTCGTATGTCTGTCCGGCTGTCCGTCTGTTCTCCTCTACAAGTCGCTTTTCTCAACCGATTCTCGTGAAATTTTGTGAGCTGATTCGTAAATTATAAAGATTTTCTGTCGATTCAGTTTTTTCAAAATGGCGGAGATATAATAATATGTTAAATCGAGGTCTACAGCTCACAGACCCACTAGTTTTAATTTCTTTCAACATGTAGGTACCCAACACTTACAAAGATGGAAAACACACACCGAAATCAGGTCACACTAAGTGGGCTCATGTTTGGCATAAAAGGGCAAGAACCCAGTGCCGTTAAACCCATTAAAAAAAAAATAGACTATTGACACATACACATACACAACACTCTAAAATAAATTATTTTATTACAATCTATGAAATATCCACCGTTTTACTTTGTCAAAGGTTTTTTCAGCGTGAAGCATAAGTCACGTTCTCCACCTGCAAGTTTACGTTTGTTTAACGAGTGCCATTCTCTGTTCACTCAACTAAATCTTTTGGGAGCCAAACAACTACAAACGAGTGCCTTAAAAACCCGGAACGATTTCGGAATACGTAAGTCCGCAGTGTGTGCTTTAGAAATTATCGGCGACGTAAAATGTTTAGAGTTGAAACCGTATGGGATTAGGGTTTTTGGAACCCTAATCCCTGGGAATGGGAATTTAATGTGAAAGTAAAGGGACGTTTTTTTAAGTTTGAAAATACGATTTCATTAAGTATTGGATCTGATAAAACACCAAAAAAAAGCACAGCACTCTGTGATTTTATACTATTATTTTTTCTGTGAGAGTTACTTTCACACCTTTGCTTGTTTTATCAGTACAATGGAGAACTGAAACTGAAAATGAAACGAAAGGCAAATAAAAACTGTTTCATTTTATAAATACAAAATCTTTTCATTTAAATTTACTGTCGTATCAAAGTATCCGTTTCAGTGGTTGGGACATTTTGCAAACAATATTTCCTCATTAAATACTTCTAAAACAACAAAGGCATGCGGAAGGACCTACTAATGTTTTGTTATAGATAATAACATTACTTAATACAAAATATTCTCACTCTCAAGATCCCACATATTGTATTTAAAAGCAGTACTGAAACAGCCCAGCATTCCACGAGGGAGTAAATACTCTGTTAAACACGATGTCAACTGAAAGCCTTTTGTGCAACGCGAAGTTCTTTCGTATTCCAACTCAGTGGCGCTGTTGAATTATGAATGGTGTTGCCAGGTACGGATCCACCGTTGTGGGCATAGTGCCCACAAGCCTAATTTAGTCTCGCCTGGTGCATCTCACTTGCTGGTCATACTATACTTACGACTCCTGAGACAGCGTCAAGATACCTATTTACCTAGTCTAGTCGGTGTTCCTATATTGGCTTGGAAATTGTTTTGGTATTTAATCGAAACTGTTTGACTATTCAATTGGACGAAATCGGGTCTGACTTCCTCCAATGATGATTTCCATTCCTAAGGCCAAAGTCCTGCAGCGCGGAAAAAAGGAAAAAATCACATTCAAAAGTCGTTCATGAGTCATGATTGTTCATGAGCGAGTTCGTACTCGGACTCGCACTTGGCCGATTTTCGGGTAACTGTGACCACAACCTTTTTTGAAGGCTGGATCCGCGCCTGGGTGATGCAGGAGGTTTCAGTAGCGGAGATCCGATAGCACTGTTGTTGCTTTAAAGTTTTAGTGCTGCTGTTTTGAGGAGCTGATGTGACCGCTTGTTTTACTTTCCTAGTTTTTTTAAAGAAGTTAGTTATTTTATGAAGTTGAGGTCGGAAGAAAACTGCTAGTGGCAACCGCTACAATTTTACAAGTAAAATACAAATAGATATAAGAAATTTTTCCACAATGCAGATCGTAATGTACTACATACAGACATTCTAGATTATTTTACTTAGCACATGCCCAACATCGTAAACACAAACAATAAAAACTGCGTAGTAAACCTTTTCACGCTTTCAAAACTTTTTTCACAAATCAGTGAGTAAATCGGAGTCTCTATTGTTTCATTAGAAATTAGGGATAAAATAATAATATCTGTCTTAGCAATTGTGAGAAAGAGGACTGCTGACGCCTCTCTTTGAGACAAGCCAAGCTGAACCAAACTTCTAAAAGTTAGTGTTTAAAGTATATACTAACACAAATCACTCTTTTATAAAATATACCAGCTGCTCCGCTTCGGCTTCGCACTGGTGGCGCCATCTATTAGTTGTTATTTTTAATGACGGAAAAGATAAATTGTTTTTCAACAGATTTCGGTACATTTTTTTTTAATTGTATTTCATAACCTTGTCCTTATAATAACAAAGACAACAAAAAAAGAATTATCTAATTTGGTGCAATCGTTCTAAAGTAATGCGCTTACATACATTTCGGCGATTCATTTTTATTTATATAGATTACTCCTATAATGTCACAACACTACTTCCGCACAACCACATATCAGCCAAGCGGCGGCGGTCGCAAACACAATATTATACTGTCCGATGTAGAAGCCCTTGCGCGCGTAACTTCGCAGACTTTACGATTCGCAGCGGCCGTTGGATTACACAAATTACCCCAGCATTACCCCTGTTTAGCTTCAAAAAACGTAAGCGGGAGACCCGTAAGTAAATTTGTTTTGTACAATTGACGGTGGCACCGCTTGAATGAAGGGTTTCATTTTGTTTAACCGGTCGCCTGCTGTGTGCTGCAGTGTGATAATATTTTAACAGCGTGATGATATCAAATTTTGATTAAAATCAAAATATTTTTATTTTAATCAAAATTTTTATGTTATTTTTCGTGGAAAATATGTGAGTGAAATATTTTACTTTAACTAATAACAAGGAACTCTATAGATATTCTACAAAGTGACGTAACAACTTTAAACTGTTACATATAAAATGGATTCAACATTTAAGTGGTGCCATGAATCAAAGTGAATGAGCTTCAACCGCTGAAAAGCTAAAAGTATTTCAGTTTGCTGACATAGTGAGCGATTAGCGCGCGCTCGTTCAATGTCAAGCATTTTATCTGGCGAGTTTAAAGATGACCGGCAAAATATTAAGGAAGCGTTAAAATCGCTTTTCACGCTTAAATACTTCTATTTACTGGTTTCGGTAAAGATTTTTTAAAGATATTCGCTGTTTTTTTAATTTCTGTAAGTCTTTTCTTCAGTATTAAAATTTAAGTTGTCGTAATGAGATTATTTTTCAATAGTAATACATTTAACATTTATGTTGTCGTAGTAATGAGTAATTTTGGTTCCAAACATTAATTACAGTTAAATGTAAAATTAATCTTAACAAAAATAGAGTCGAAGACCTGTCCTTTAGTAAATAAGTAAAGTAAAATAGTTTAGTATTATAACATTTGTAAACTTCACCTTATAATAAAATAATTACTACCTATAATATGTAATATATTACAATATAATAAACCTTATAAATTATGTGAAAGTAACACTAAAACATGTGCAATAAATAAAATTATATAAAATGCGTATTTCATGTCGCTGACCGTACAAAATCCCATAATGCCGCGAAAAAAACGAGGTTGGTATTTTAAAGAGACACCGAAATATGCGCACAGCCATGCGTCGCAGTGTTGCCGTTACGACCGAGCCGCGGTGTAACTTACCGAGTTTTATGGGGCCTCGCTCCGGCTTCTAAATATTTAGGAAATAATTACATAAGCGCCACCCGCGGTACTAAGGCTGGCTTCATAAGACTAGCTACAGTTTACTGTGTTATGGTATAGGCATAGACTTCAGTAGTATTAAAGTACGATTCGTGTTTTGTTCGTATTTTTGGTTATTCACAAATCACAATACGTTTAGTGCACAATTAACTTCTGATAAATACTACAGCTAACCGCCTCTGTGGTCTGTCTAGTGATTCGTCCACCCACATACATGCATAACAACGCAGGGTCCCGGGTTCGATTCCTTGGAGTCTCCCACTGATTGAGACCTTATCGTTACTTAACATCAGCTGAAATTAAGGCCAAGTGAGTGCTTACCCGTTGTGAATAAAAAATCTATATTTTTCAGTGTTTGCTGTGTTCGCATTCGCTGCCTTTTAATACGCGTTGTGAATGCGTCATGATTTGTTCGCCTGAACAGGCGGAGCGCATTATTTTAACCGAATTATACGCAGGCATATTGTGGCGGTTAATCTAAGAACTGCTTCCGCAAAAGCTTTCTGCTTATTAAAATCATTTTACATATACTTATTAAACGAGTTCCCTTATTATTGCGGCACTTTTGACTACCTCCGGGGCCTAGAGGCTAGAACTCAAAGTTGTCATCGGTCAGTTTCAGGTTTGATTCTGATAATAATTTGACTCGCAGAACACCTTATTCATATAAAAAAATACATTTTTGTATTGCCATTCGTCTTTACTAATTTTTTATTTGATTGAATCAGGCGTCACTTGGCGGAAGCCCGTAACCATTGTGAACACGTGTAGAAACACGTGTAGAGTAGTCTAATTGGTGAAGGTGCAAGGTGTGTTGCTGTCTTGCTAAATGCAGGTATTGTGCACTGATACCGAACCGATGGCGTAGCTTCTTTGACATTCACAAGTGCTTGTAACAGCCTGGACTGAATAAACGAGTTTTGAATTTTGAATTTTGAATTTTGATATTTTGTGGTGTGCATGTGAATTTTTTTGCGGGCAGGCGGGTGGTGCATATATTTTTGCGGAAGTAAGCTACATATTATATTTATTTTTTCACAATTTACTAATTTCCATAAACAAACCTGCACAAATGACTCAGCCACTTTAATCTAAAAAATATTATTTTGTTACTTAAAAGTCACATAAAGAAATTGAATAAAATAAAAGTAGTCTCAATTTTATTTTCCTACGTCCCGATTTTACGGACAGGAAAATTGTAACACACATGAAACGAGGTCAAAAGTCTTTTTTACGAGCAGCGGTAACGGCCTGAAAGTTTGTGTAAGGATATTCAAATTACTTGTTGTGTATCCAACCCAACTAATATAATGTTTGACTATGGTCGAGTAATAAAAAAGATTGTTCCCGATGGTGGGTAAAGTGCTTCCTTTTTTATTTAGATCTTGTCAAGGGCAAAGTTATTTTATTAAATTGTAGCAAGTGTGTAACAAACCATGTTATTAGTGATCTTTGTTTTTATACCAAAAAAACATATAAAAGTAATAAAATGACTATTTTTTTTAATCTTCTAAGGGTCGGGCTATGGCGACAAGCGACACGCCAACTTTCGTGCCAATTATACTTAAACACTCAAATTGAAATAAGGGACAGCGACATTTCGATTTAATGCCTAATTGGATTACTTTATTGTGTTTTCGCTTTTTATGGCGTTACAGAATTGACAATTATGTAAAATAGAAGGCCAATCTATACGACCTATATTTAAGATAGATTGTGGTATTATTTTAATCACTTAACGAATAAGAATCATTTCTTTACTTTTTAAATTTGTGGATGAAACAGAAATCTAATACATCATTACTTACAGTATTTTTTGGGAATAACTGAAAGATAATTTAGTCGTTGGTGTACAATTGAAAACCCACAGTGAATCAATTGAAATGCGATTTACCTTCAGACCTATAATAATATGTGAAGACAAAAAATGGTTTCAACAACTAGGTGAAGCTACTCTGAAGCATATTCTAATAATGTTAAAAAATATAATGGTGAATTATGAAACTCATGTAAAAAAAATTTGGAGCCACGTCATTCACTTCTTGAAGACACGAAAAAGGTTGATTGAAGCTAGAATAAAAACGTACACAAAACCGCGTCCTCTTCAGAGGTAAATTAAAAAGCAAACTCATCCCAGATATCATTAAAGAAAGTCGAAATTACCGTGGCACTCAGACTAATGGAAGAAAACACTCCGAAGGGCCAAGTTTCTGCCGTAAAACAGATACGTTAGGGTAACGGCTCACTGACTCTGTCTTGGAGGTCCCCACAAAGGTGTTCTGTGAGTCAAATTAATTTGTGCTTTTCCTTTAACTTTTAGATAGAAATTAAATATCTATTTAAGGTTCTTTTTTACTTTTCATCGTAATGATAATTGTAAGCATCAAAATAAATCTATGCTATTTTCACATAATTATTTTCATTTAATTTCATTTAATCAAGTTATTCTAATTAATGTAGAAATAATATTGATACATACAGTAAACAGTAATAAGTTGACTTGACACGTATGATCTGTAAATTCTAAGCATTATTTACTTCATAAATTTTCTGATAATTATGTAGATGGAAAAATAAATAGAGTTGTAATATCTGAAAGTTTATAATTAATAATCACTTTAAGACATAAGTCCTAATCTTGATCGACCTACATTTAGATTTATTGGTTAGACTGAGACTCTACTTACTTCTATAATATAGAACTGCTTACTAATGTTGTCATCCAGTAAAATTTCTATGTCGCCATCAAACAGCGAACACACTTTACGAAACAAAAACAACATGAAGTTTAAATTCATTGAAGAGTCTATACATACTTTATTACTCCCCAAGGACTATATTGAATGACCCCGTATCTGTGACGATGCAGTAATATTTTTTCCACTAGACCGTTGCATATTTGAGCATGTACTACAAAATTGGATTGTGTAGTTTGCATTTTTTATGGGAAACGAATAGCCGGCGAAAGGGAGTGAGGTAAATCAGGATCGTTTTAATACGGCCTGGGGTTCATTAGTGACTTAAGTGGCATCGTTTTCAGGCTTAAAATTAATGGCGATATGTTTTCTGTAAGGATGTGAATTTTGTGACATGGCACTGGAGACTAGTATGAATAAAAAGAATAATAAATATTTGACAACAATCACAAACATTGCTCCGATTCCAAAGTAAGTAGCTATAGCACTTGTGTTATGGAAATCAGAGACAACGGTGGAACTACAAACACCCAGACCTGAGCCAATATAGAAAAGTTCGTTTTCTAAATTGACCCAGCCGGGGATCGAACCCGGGACCTCAGAGATGGCGACACCTTGAAAACCGGCGTGCAAACCACTCGACCACGGAAGCACAAGTGAAGCGTCTCCGTTTCAGCTTGGGCAAAAATGCTTTCGTATGTCTGTCTCTCTTCCCATTTCTCAATCGATTCTCGTAAAATTTTGTAGGCAGGTTCAAAAATTAATTACCTATAGTTTTTTTTGTCGATTCAGATATTCTTTTTTTTTAAACCCTATTTCAGCCATTTCGGAAAATGTTCAAAAATGTCACAAACGCTAGGTCTACATGTCACAGAGCCACTAGTGTAAATTAGTCAAAGTCGCAAAAAAACAGAAGAGAAGCTTACAGCATACTGTGTACTTACCTAATAAAGCGATTGATATTTTCACCTTTTAAAAAGTGCATTAGTCAAAATCCGATATTTAAGATTACCCTACAATTATGATAGCTATTAGGACGGCACTGTCTAATCTTGGTCTATCCGTCGAACTTACTAAATAGCTACAGCAATTTGATTCAAAGTAAACTAAATGCTACTCTCTGAACACAGCTGTAGCATTATTAAAGTCACAGCGGCTCCGTAGCGATACCATAGCCGCTACGGCGCGGCGCGACGTAGCGTGTCGTAGCGACCTAGTCGTTGAAACACCTTTTCGTATGGACGTTGGAGGTTTGTCCATTTTGCATTTGATTGTCACACTATTCCTTTTCAAACGGACGCCAATGACTAACGACATCTTTCCCACCAATCTAGCATTAAAATTTCACTATTCACTTACTTTCACAATTTTCTTCAACTTTATGTTATACTTAAATGATGATTCTTTGTATTTAAATTTAAAATATGTTTTACATTGAGTTTACAATTTGAAAAACTTGTTTGTACAAAATTTATCTTGCGTATACGCTTATACGTTTTAACATGAATACCAAACTTGTATAGGACTTAGATATTCGTTGTGTTTACGAAAATCCGGCTTCTGACCTCAAACATTACCCAGTTACCCGTTACAGTAATACACCCACAAGGCATACAAGCTACAAGGCTCACGAGATCCAATTCCCTCGCCTCGAAAGCCTCCGGTGCCTTACGAGGTAACAAGGACACTGACCTCTTATATCATAACAAATATCTACAACCTACTCGGTCTCGCATAAGTTTTAATATGATCTGAAAGTCGCCTGTAACGATGTTCGGTGAAAACTCGGTAAGTATAAGTATATTCAAAATATTAGTTACTGGATAAATCGAGGTATTTAAATTAAAAAAGAACGTATTACGTGCTTTTAAAAAGATCACGGATAAAAATAGACAGAAAAATGGTTATGTAACTTTTGACAAAGATAAAACACTACCGATTTACCGAAAAAGTGGGTAACAATTCTTCCGTCGAGGAAATGGCAGGTTTTCCCAAAATATGGGTATTCCATATTCAAAGATAACAAATGCAGATGGATCACAAACATGATTTCGGAACGTTCTACTCAAGTGAAAGATAAAGCAAAGGGAAATAGGTTTATTGTCCTTACGAGATCGAAAGTAGGGAATCCTTTTAGGGCCCGGTCGTCGGAACGGCACCGTTTTGTCAAAAACCTTTCCCGCTTTTTCGTGGCGTTCGCTGAAAGTTTGATGCGGCCCGCGTCACTACTTATCCCGGCGGGGTAAGGAACTCGTATACCCCTCGATCCATTCAGCATTGCTGTGAATAAATAATGAACAATACTTTTCCAGTTTACAAAAAAATGTATTATAAATATCTACTTCTTTTGTAATAAAAAAGTAAGTACTACTATTTAAGACTGTGCTGTGCAGTTATCCTACCTAGTTGTAGTAGTGAAATTTTCTATTGCTTTGCAATATTTGTATATTGGTATTATATGCAGAAAAACCTGAACAACAAAATAAAAAATTCGCCATGTTGCGAACAACTAATAAAACTAATTACTTGTACAGAAACCGACGTAAATCTGACACGAGAACAATGTAACAGCAAGTGTGGTGCCCCCATATATTTTTGTATTCAAACTAATGTTATAACTTCCCGAGATTACTAAATCAGGACTTTTACTGTCTGTGAAATATAAAAACGAAGCATTAGATTGTAAGCGTTGCGTTGCAACTGAGATGCAAATTCATAGGCATTTCATCCCCCAGCCAATTAGATCGGACAAACAAATCTCGATTAGTGCGGCTCACTCGTCTCATTAATGTCGTACTCGCATTTAATTGAAATTCGCCCTCTAAACTAGTAAGGAGGAAACTTGTCGATTGCCATTCGTACAATCGATAAACAAGTAGTAGGTTGTCTTATGTTTTCCTGATAATTTTTCAGGTTTAATGAAATTCTACGAATGCTAAGTTAGTTGTAATTTCGAATTTAAAATTTGGATTTACCTTTTTCGCCCTAGGGAGAATTAACCACTGGACGCGTAACGTCACGCAATTCGCCTTTACTCCTCTGGTTACTTACTGAACCTAATATCCTCAGTAAACGATATCGCGTATTCAGTGTGATACGAGAGCTCGAGGTGAAACAGTAGTACAAAAATCGGCAAATGCTCGGTATTGTTCAGCAAAAATGATAGCGGGCAAAAGTTTCTTTTTACGCGGAAGTACAATTTCAACCTATTATAGTAGCAATTTTTTCGTAAAATAAATAAAATTTGGTACACTGAATTTGCTTAAATTTGTAAGTAAACAACACACACTAACAAAATACTTTTCAGATTTTGTGCTAATAATAAATAACTAAAACTAACTCGCCGTTTTTAAAGTCTATAATCCAAAACGTCGATATCAAAATTGCACATCACTAACCCAGATTTACTCCATCGTAGGGCTTGTCGAACCGTTATTAGCACATTCTTTAGGAGATAACGTCTTCCCCCCGTTAAAGATAGAGTTGAGATATGACGTCGCAAAGTCGTTACTTTAATTAAATTCTTTTATGCGAGTTCATCTTTTGAAACCCCATCCTGAGGTGAAAGTCATTAAGGTTTGTTATTATTAAATGGGGTTCAGTTATTTTGACATGGGTGGAAAATAATTTTTCAACAAGGTACTGATTTGCTCTATTTTTATGAAAAAAAAAATCAGACACGTGATATATTAGAAAAATACTTTTGATACTTCGATCTTTATATTTTTCAGGCCGATTTATTTTTACATAAGCTAAATTTACTAATTATCATTTTCTTATTCATTAATTACATAATGTACACACGACGGCACCTCAGACTATACATGTTGACCTTGAGACGGCCTTTATGCCCTACGTAATAAAAGCTGTTTTCGCAGTTTAATTGTATAACCTGACGTGCTGTCGTCAGTACCTATCATAGTACATGTAACTTTCATATGAAAATTACTAAGGCGCATGGACCAAGGATAATTGATCCATGTAAGGAGTCACAACCGGTGATAAATTATCAATAGAGAATTCCTGTCCTCCACAAAATATGCTCAACAACCGAAATTAACGACGCGTGCACACTACGCAAAAGACATACAGCTTAAAAATTGGGGTCAGCATAATCCTACGTTTCGTTTTCTGTGATTATGCGGGTCTGAGCAAGATTGATGACGACTTGCAGGCTGCCGGGCTTAAACGCCTAATCCGCCAGATTATGAGGAATAAATAGCAATTCATGCTTGTCCTAGCACACTCGCTTCACGTTGAATAGATGTGTGTGAAACATAAGTGTCACTTTTGAGAAATTTACTTGAACGTCGAGTGTATAAGGTACTCGTTTCAAGGTTGTTGCTAATTAATATTTTGATGTATGTTGGTCTTTTCGAACACACAGTGTAATACAAACTAATTTTAACATCCATGGCTCAAACATGTCAAACAATTATGTTACAGAATTATCTTACATTCATCGTTCGTAGAATGCCTAATGCGTAAATTAATAAATGATATTTTGAATTTATTATTATTATTATTAATAGACATAGAAATATCAGTTGGAACTGTTGGAAGGCTACTTTTGTCACTCGCTTCGCTTAGGTTACCTACCTATTATATTTCTGTATCTATTACAAAGGGACTAAGGTCACTTTAAAAAGGGACCTTAGTCCCTTTTTAAAATGCTCAGACCGTAGTCTCCGCATGTTCCATTGTTTACCACGACCTCCGTGGTCAAGTGGTTCGGACGCCGGTTTTCAAGATATTGCTATTTCTGAGGTCCCGGATTCGATCCCCGGCTGGGTCAATTTAGAAAACGAACTTTTTTATATTGGCTCTGGTCTAGATGTTTGTAGTTCCACCGTTATCCGTGATTTCCATAACACAAGTGCTTTAGCTACTTTCTTTGGAATCAGAGTAATGTTTGTGTATTTATTACTATTTACGTACCGACAAAACCTAGGTACATTCAAATTCAACCAAAGGAGAAAAGGCTTCAAAAGACCTCAGACGTATTCTAAATCTGTTCTTAGGCGAATTAGTTTAGAATCTGACGCTTTTACGAGCGAATCCTCGTAAAGCCTGAAAGAATCGTTTTCAGAATAGTCTCATCTCTTTGGAACAAAATGTTTTTCAATTATGCAGTATTTGGATGCGATTTGGAACGTTTCAGATTCGCAAGGTTTACTATGGGACTCGTATGTTTTCACGAAACGGGCGTAGTGGATTACTCATAGCAGGGACCAACTAAGGGTAAACTAGGGGCCAAACGCGCTAATTCTGAACTATAAAACCGAAATCATTACATTGTCATTTAGGTTATATTTACCTTAAAATCGTTGGTTTAGCTTTAGAAATCTCATTTGAATTCTCCAAGATTGGCATTCTAGGCTCCCTAGGCATAGCTTTCAATAATTTTAACAAAACTAACGCGAGTATTTTTCTGTAAACGAAACTGAAACGGTAACAATCTAGCTTTGGTTTTATCGTTGAAAATTAGCGCGATTGAGCCCCAGCCCCCTGTATTCTAAGGGGCAAGTTTTTTTATGACTTGAAGCTCAAAAATTAGTATTTGACTATTTAATGTCATATCGCAAGCTTATGTTAATCATAAACATAAATGTATTGTATGAGACTCACAAGCTCACGACACGTTGGATAACTTTATTGATTATTGTAAAAGCTATAAGTAAGTTAATGTTAGCTTTCAATGAAAGATTGTCATTTAAATTGGGAAAGGAGACTTAGAATTATTTTTCTTAACTCCTACCATGCAACCTCCTTGATTCTGCTTTGTCATAAATATAGATATAGGAAAACATTTAATTTTCTCCATTGCATTTATAGATAGGTTTGTATGACACATAACAACATAAACATTGGTGTCCTGTTCCGACGATTCCGCGGTCGGTTACCGGACACTGCGTTGCGCAACACGTCGCTGCCAGCCAATAATTGAAGATTGTTATATTATATGTATGTTAGTCTATAAGGTATTTATTGTATGGGCCATTGATGCCTGAAATAAATGGTATAATAATAAAAAACAATGCAAGACTACAAACTTATAATTCTTATAAAAATTCAGAATTTTTTACATTCTCGCCCTTGATGCGTCTCTGAGTAGGCTGTTCCCGCGTCTAAGCCTTACAAACGTTCCTCCAAAATCGGCGTTATTTAGCACTGGCGCCCTAATTAAGGTTCTCCCTAACTTTTCTTGACGTCGAGCCTCGTATGTCGGCTCACCGGATAGATTGTTTGGACAGTCGATAGGCACAAACGGATTTAGAAGGATTTACCGAAACTTTGTTTGGGCCAAGTTTCCCGTTTTATCTTCAATGATTTATGCATGAAATGTATTGTGAGCTAACATGTTCGACGTCAAGTTCATTAGAGTGTGATAATTTGAAGTAAACTGATTGATTGGTTAAATACACTTTACACTTGTCGGAAATAATGAAATATCTTCTTTTATTATAATCTGATATTGAAATAAACAGTATTTATTTTAGAGTCGTGTAAGTCGTAGGCTAAATAAAGCAGGCTTATCGTAGTCGTCCACAATCACAATGTACTCTATGTAGTCGTCACAAGACTACGACGTAGCACTATTAAATTTTCTGTGGCTACGGCACATAACGGAGAGAGCTACACGCTATTGTTAATTAGGAAGAAAAAATGTTACATACATACATACCTCTACTTCTTGAAAAACATTCATCCCAATAGCAAATGAAACAATTGAAATAGTAATATTGTAAAGTTATAATCAAGACTTATTTCAATTTAGTAACTTTAGGTTTATGTATATTTAAACAGCAAATTAACACAACAAAACTAACCGCAATATAAAGTAAAACAGCGCAGAGTAATTGAAATCGGCCCCATGCCAACCAGGGAATAAGCAGGGGCGAATAAGAATAGGTTAAGCGTACCCTCGGGAACCTACACGCTACGCTAGGGTTTTTGTGTCTGACAAGGCACTAGTTTGTTGGTATCAAGGAGCCCTAATAAAAATTTAGAGGCGCAGTCAATCGAAAACAAGCGTTGACTTCCATCTCTAGTTCGGGTGCAGATATTTAAATCTAAACTGTTTATAAGTAACTATTAAGGTTTAATATAAATTGATTTAAAAGTTTTTGTTATTGTGTGTAAATTAAAAAATATTATTTTTATCTGAAGTCTAGGTTCAGGTTATTTATTAAGCTTTCACATTCACATCATCATATTTTACTTCTTAGTGATAAGCATTCTAAGTTCTATTGATGTAGCACACGAGCCGTAATGTTGCTGTGGGCCTGTGGCAATTTTCAATAACGTTTACGCTGATGGGCCCTGTATAGGCTCATCAAAATAAATATGTTTAGCGTTAAGCCAGTGTTGCCCAGTAAAACAGAAATCCCAACAACGTACTTTATGCAACAAGAAAAAGCTCTAGAAAAACATCTCTATTATCTAACAAGCTTCCGCCCGCGACTTCGTCCGCGTGGACATTCGGAAAATCCTTAGAGAACTTATTATAAAGTACTTATATAAAAGAATCGAAATGAAATGAAATGAAAAATTATTTTTTCAAATAATATCTATTAAGTGCTTTTGAATAGTCTATATTTTCCTACCACCCATTCGAGACTTTTTTAGCTGACAAGAAGTATCATATGTTTTAATCAAGCTATAAACTATCTGTGAGCCAAATAGTAAGAAGTAGGATTTCTAGTTTTTTGTTTTGTTGTGCCAACACAAAATATCTGTGGTCGAGTGGTTTGTACGCCGGTTTTCAAGGTGTCGCCATCTCTGAGGTCCTGGGTTCTATTCCCGGCTGGGCCAATTTAGAAAACTTACTTTAACTGGGTGTGTGTGTTTACCACCGTTGTCTCTGATTTCTATAACACAAGTGCTTTAGCTACTTACTTTGGGATCGAAGCAATGTTTGTGATGTTGTCTAATATTTTTATTTTTTTTACACAGACACAAAGGCTGCTTCACATCAGACAATGGCAGTTTACTTTACTTTTCTTTCTTTAAAAACCTTTGGGCAGGGAAAATTACATTGTGTAATTTTCAAAGTCTTATCTTATCAAACCTACACATGCAACCAGGATTTGATAATGCTTAGGGCTCTAAGGCATAGACTGAGCACGCCTAAGCCCGCACAAAGGCCGTGCAAACCGGAGGAACCAATCACCAAAACCAACAGCAATACTAATGCAAATTGGGATTACCTCCGGATACCTATTATCCGGTGTAAACAGTGACGTACCGCACTATACTAGTAGGGTTGGCACATAATACTTATAAAACTGACTTTAAGTTGTAGCGCCGCAATCATATCGCTATATTTTTTTTTATCGCTATATTAGCAGTTGTTGAATAGCAAAGAAATACAGCATCAGCGAAAATTACAATTTGCCTCCAAAATAATAGTTTGATATTTGGGCTTTGATATTTAAAAAAGAACGTAAATATTTATGTACCTATTACGTTATTTGTATTTTATGGTTAGACATAAGTACCTAGATTTATTTACTTTGCGAAGTTCGTTTACTTACAATAAAATTAATGATTCTCACCACGGATGTCGATTATCGAAATACTGGTGTGTAGGTATAACTGAGAAAAAAATGAAACCTAATTAAATAAGTTTTCTCGATAATTCTATGAATTTTAATTTCTGTGACAGTTTCGGGTGTTACTATGTATTATAAGTATATATTTAAAAAAGCATATAAGTAGTATATCAGTTGTCTAGCACCCATATTACAAGCTTTGCTTAGTTTGGGGTTGATGGCACTGTGTGAAATTGTTCAAGCATTTATTTACTTACAATGCGATTAATTTAACAATTTACAACTGAAGTGACTAATTTCAGAGCGCTTGCGGTACAAAACAACGTATTTTAATGTGTAAAATTATATTGTCTATTGTCAATTTAATCGCATTGTATTTATTTGTTATGCAGATCTGCTCAGTCATATTAAGAGTTGTAATAAAATAATAACAAAATTACGAGAAATATGAAAAGAAAAGGAAAAACCTTTAATAATGTCAAAGAAAAACACAAAGAAAAGACAACAACGGGGTCTTAATTGCCCAGCGTATGTCGCAAAGGTCGCAACGTAACACACTTGTCCCAATTAGGTAGCTCTCTTAATAAAAACACTTGTAACAAATACGACAAATTCACCCAGCCACTATGAACTCCCTCATTTCCAACTCGACAGATTTTCAACTCGACAGATTTGCAACTCGATAGATTTTTAATTCGTCAGATTTTCAAGTCGTCGTTAAATGTACAGTTGATTACACATTCGCTTATTATTTTCCCCAAACAATATAAAAGATACGACCTACGAGGAAGTTCATATTTTAATTGTACAGTCAACAACACATTACGTTATACATCTCCAATCGAACTTAAATTCAAAATACCGCAATTTAGACATAAGTGGTAACCTGATAAGTTGCTGACTGTACTAAGTACTAACAATATAACACCCGAGTTCACCCGACCCGAAGCATGATCTAGATTATTCTAGAGAACTAAATTTATTTTAAGGAGTCGTTGCACGTATCCTTTGTGTTTCATAACGCGATTTAACTCGTACTCCTCAAGCGAGCTTTAATTCAAAAATACAACGTTAGGTAAGCCTAGGTAAATAAATTACTTATTTTATCATTTAAGGTAGAATCAGCATTAACTACGGTAAAATGTGCTATGTGCATTTAGAATCACTTATTCTAAAAAATATGGGAATTTTAGCACGTGACACGTGATGCAATAAGTTTATCATAACTCCACCGTACTCGAAATGACTGGAATTAACTTAATGGTATGGTTTACCGATTTTAGTATCATTTACTCTGATATAATGAGTAAGTAATATTGTTATAAACTTATTAAATTAATAAAACTTATTAAAGCTTTTCAGACAGACTTTAAAGGGATTTTTTTCTTCAATTAAATCCCTTCATAAAGTAGTGTTCATTTCATACCGAAAATATCTTTGACACAATTTTTCATCTATTGAAATCAATATTCCGTCCCAGTAATCCCGATTGAGGACAAAAAGGCATTTAAGTATGAAATTCGCCAATTTATACGAGCCGGAACGCCGCCGAAGTGACGAACGGATCACAATTAAATACCCTTCTTCAAAAGGGGACCGATTTAATTTAAATCCGGCTCTCTTAAGCGATGGACACACGTATTTTACGGAATCAAATTATTACCTACCTCTTTGTTAAACGGTTAACCATGAATTCTGTAAAACTTATTTTCATCTCCATTTTCCAAATAATATCGGCACGTTTTTTCCGAATCACAATTTGGTATTTCTCAAAAGTTATGAGGTTTCCCAATTTTTGCTCATTAGCTCAATGATTTAAAAAAAAACAGGTTTCAATAACACTTATAGGTTGAAGTTAGTGAATGCTATTCTATAGACATCAACATGACAATCTACATTTTGCCTGCCTATGAAGCATTTCGGATCCTTTTCTGATTTTATTTTTCAGTTTAACAAGTACTGACCTAGTGAATAGTTTGTATGCAAGAGGAACGCCGAATGTTCTTTCATATCTTTTTGCTAAGGTAGGTATTTGAAATGAATGGTTAGTGGAAGTGGAACATTGCGAAATTCAGCCATCGGTGTATTTGCGACTTTGATACGGCTAGCGACTAAAAAGCGTGAGTTTCATGTCATGAAGGGTGTCCAGTCTGTCTTTGTAAACCGCATTCGCACGTGCCTGCTCGTGGACCGTATCTGAATGCGGCCCCTTGAATGAAAACCCCTGTCAAAATTTCTGATTGAACACACAATCTTATGTATAAAACGATTCGCCACTTTTGCGACTAAGTTTTAAGTACATATGTAATGACAAAGATGAATTTACTTTTATTTAGCTTTGTACATGTGAACACAGATTGTGTAGTCGACAAATCAATGTACTGTAGATACCACAATATGTCTTTTCTTAAATAGGTTTTTCTCTTTGAGTATGATTCAGTTGTAAACTGAAGGAAGATGTTTTCCTCAACAAATTAACGTCTTCATAATATGGAAAATGAAAAATTATGATTAGTGTTGTGTTACTACTTATTTAAAGTTTCTTACGGTTACTTATTTCTCTGAAACAGAAGTAGTTATTACATTCTCTTTGAATCAGTACACAGTCGAGTTCATGTTGACACTTTTGACAGGCATTGCAATAAATGTACCCACCTTTACGCATCATTTTCATCAACCTTTAACTTTATGTCAAAGGTGCGTACTGCATACATTTATTGAATTCGACTGTATGGCATAAGTCAACATCCTGTCAAAATTGTCAACATATGAACTCGACTGGACCATCGCAACTTATGACGCAATATTTTCTGTCTTACACACATCACTTAATTAACGTTACTTTTCCAGATACTTTTCCGTTCTAAAAACCATACTTGTTTAATCCCGGCTACTTTTCAACAAAAACTAATATAGGCATAGTCACCCAAGGATTTTATTAAAGGGGTCGGATTCTGGGCCGTAGATCAAAGGAGGCAGATACGATCGGTCCGGGTTGCCCCGGTTACAGGAATTCGGAACGGTTAGATCCGGCCCAGTTATAAATTAAATCAAATGGAATCACACTTTATAGAGGAATAGGTATTCAAAGGATTTATAAATGAGGAATGGAACTAGTTAAAAAATTCATCAAGTCATTTTGTGACATGCTTGTTTTGATGAATGTTGCCAAAGACTTCTATGTGTATACTTATCTAGACAAGCTGGCTGAAAACTTGCTCATTAAGTTACGGTGCATGCACCGCAACTCCTTTAGTCTATTGCGAGCGACCGATAGAAACAGTTGATGCGCCGCGAAGGTTGGTTGTGACACAATTTTAGTTTTGAACCAGCTCGTCTATGTAATTGAAGTCATTGAATGTTGCAGATTTTTCATCGTAGTTCTGGATAACTTCACTATCTACTTAAAAATAACTTAGTGAAATGGAATATGACTAAATATACACGTCTATCTAGGAAAACCTGCGCATTTTTGAACAAGGATGGTATGTACAAGGTGATATGGATTCAATTCAAGATGTTTTACTTATGTACCACTTAAATACTCAAAATCGTGAATCATGCAATTTTATTCATAGACTTTAATGCAATTTGTTCTTAGAGCCGTATCTTTATACATATGAATAAACTATATATAGTATAATGAATAAATGCCTACGATAAGATCGTTTCCTCGACAATGATACCTTCTTAGGTAACTTACAATTAGAAGGAAAACGACGAGGACAATTATATTATATTTATTATGTAAGTACTTAAGTACCTACTTATATTAGATTTATATTACTTCTTCGATGCCTTCTTCTATGTTCAATCTAGATACTTATTTATCGTATTAAGAACCTAAAATGCTGAAGAGTAAATGCTAAATGATTTTTTAAACTAAGCCAGCACCGCCTTAGAAGAGAAATAAAACCTTACTTAATATTATTTTCAGAACCCTTATCTCGCAAAGAAATGTGCAAATCCGACTAAGCAAATTGAATCGAGCAAACAAACGACCTTTTGCCCGGAAACATTCTAAGGCACTTTAACGTTTATTATCCACAAACATCAAGTCACATTATATTCTTTATTCATTTTATTTTCGCGGGGTCACGGGGGGGCCCGGCCGGAATTCCTGCAATGCTTTGATGTAAGCCAAACAAGAAAAAACATGGACGAAAATGCACTCGAAGCGTCTTCATAAAGGGGGGAAAAATATAATTTATTCACGAGATAATTTTCTCCTCCCTTTGGAGATAGTAGTCGTTTGAAGTGGGGTGGGCACGGTATGTTTGCTCTAAGAGAAAGCTTTAGTCTCCTCACCTTGCTGAGTATGCCCAGTCTTGTTTTTTTAATTCGTTACAAAGTAAAATGGAAGTTTAAAATATATATACTTAAGTAGGTAATTCTTGTCTAAGCTCGTGTCGGTGGTGGACTTAGTGAGTAATCTTTATGTACCAGGAACCCCGTAATATAATTAAACTCATATTCGAGCAGAAACTAACATCAGTGAATATACGCGGACAAAGTCGCAGACGGCTGACAGTTAATATTATAAAATACAAGAGTTACCAACAATGCTAAGATATGAAAACACGTAACTACTCGACTGATCGCAACGCATGCAACTTTTTTATAAAATTACTTAGTATGTCGTTTGTTACTCTGTAGCTATAAATAATACAAGAAAAAATAATTCATTCAAAGTCTGACTTCATTTGTAACGTTTAGCCGTAGTGTTAGATCTAAAAGGGCCTCCATGAGATAGGCAAAGTTGGGACGTTTCATATGTGTGCGTTTCGATTGCTCGGCCACAACAAGATTCTGAGAGTTGGACTTTATTAAGTCGTAGCAAAAAAATGTAGAATTCTAACGTTCAAAACCAAAAATTTGTAAAAGTAACTGTTCGGAAGTTATTGAGGTATAATCGTGGCCGAGCCGTTGAAACGCGGAGAACCGCGCGGCCACGCATTACTCCTAAACTAAACCTCTTAGAAATCTAATTCTTTTTGTAAATCACAGGCTTTATTTTGTAAAAAATGTAGATAGTACAAAAAACATGAAAGGCTTACTGTTTTGGTAAATACTGAACTTCAAAGTCGTGGCCGCGCCGTTGAAACGCGGAGAACCGCGCGGCCACGCATTACTCCTAAACTAAACCTCTTAGAAATCTAATTCTTTTTGTAAATCACAGGCTTTATTTTGTAAAAAATGTAGATAGTAAAAAAAACTTGAAAGGCTTACTATTTTAGTAAATACTGAACTTCAAAGTCGTGGCCGCGCCGTTTTGTTTTGTACTATCTACATTTTTTACAAAATAAAGCCTGTGATTTACAAAAAGAATTAGATTTCTAAGAGGTTTAGTTTAGGAGTAATGCGTGGCCGCGCGGTTCTCCGCGTTTCAACGGCGCGGCCACGACTTTGAAGTTCAGTATTTACCAACACAGTAAGCCTTTCATGTTTTTTGTACTATCTACATTTTTTACAAAATAAAGCCTGTGATTTACAAAAAGAATTAGATTTCTAAGAGGTTTAGTTTAGGAGTAATGCGTGGCCGCGCGGTTCTCCGCGTTTCAACGGCTCGGCCACGATTATACCTCAATAACTTCCGAACAGTTACTTTTACAAATTTTTGGTTTTGAACGTTAGAATTCTACATTTTTTTGCTACGACTTAATAAAGTCCAACTCTCAGAATCTTGTTGTGGCCGAGCAATCGAAACGCACACGTTTCATATTGACTTTATTTTGTTTGGAATTGGTCGTGGAATCGAGAAAACATTGAAACAGCCTTCATCACGAGATCTTCTTTGAAAGGGCCCAGTGACTTGTATTCATAAAGAAAAGTTGTTAATTAATTTAATGAACGCCCATTTTATCAAAATGCCCGTTTCAAATAAGTTCCAGATTAAATATCATTTTCCACCTTGTTTATATCAGATACTTACTTACTTATAACATTCCCAAATTAAAGGAAATTCGCAAAATGCTTCCTCGAGTTGGTAATATGCAACATCTTTCATGAAAAAAGGTTTATAGTAAATATTGAAGTAAGTTGTATAAATATTAATGGTGCATTCGAAACCAATTAGTCTCATCTGCACCATTGATGGTGCAGGTCAATGGTGCATACGGTACGGAGGGAAAAAGACACCCAAAACCTCTTTGCTCAGTTTCGGGACATTTAAATAAAACAAAGTTTTAAATACAATAAACTTCCGAATTTCCTATCTACCTAGATAAAAACGGGTGTGGTTTAGCTGTTTAGCAAAATATTCGTATTTTGGTGAGCAGAAAAATCTATTCTGTCAGCCAAATTGGTTAGTTGGTCACCAACTTAACTTGGTTTTTTTAAGCTGCAATCAGTAATCTGCGTTTAATAAATTTTTGATGACGTTTTATAAAGTTTTGGTGAGCAATTTAGTGACCCACGTTTAATAAAATTTGGCTCTTTTGATTCATAGTGACAAGTACTGTTGGGAAATCTTTTTGCAAAATTTAGGCTTCTAATTTAAAAGATTCTTCTTTCAAATTTAAAACCTAGTTGCAAATTAACCTTTTGTACAAATGCTGTACTAATTGTAAAATCAATAACTAAAAAAATACACAAAATTGTGTTCAATTTCTTGGTCCAATATAACATTCTTGAAGACGAGTATCGCCTTGGTTACGTAGGTACATAAATAAAACATAATTCGTAATATAATAAAAAACATCTATTTCGTAATAACATACCTATATGTTTACAAACTTAATATCTAGAAGCAACAAAAACAAGTCAACGAAATACAATTTACTATAAGTTAAGAGGGCGTAGTCTGCACACTTGCGCCGCCATTAGAAAAAAAAAACATAGTGCTTAAATAAAGACAAAATTGTGAATTATCTCTCTGTAGTGCACTTAGTAGAAGCTTTGTGGTTCTTTTTATCGCTTAAACAATATTTTCTATCCTGTCGTTTAGTTTAATGGAGATTTCTTGCGATAAGTGGGCACTTTTAACAATAAAACTCTATTTAACTAAACGACAGGCTCGAAAATATTGATTAAGCGAGCAAGGCGCTAGTTTGCATACTATGCAGCCTTAACAAAAAATACAAACGAAGACAATGAAATCGAGCCACCGCATTGTTACATAGAAACCATAAGGTTTTAATAGAAAATTAACACTTTTTAATGTAATACCATAGATCGCTTAAAGGTCGCTATCTTAACTTAATATCAGATACAATACGAATGAAAAGCGATATTATTTGTATTATATTGTTCAATGTTATCAGTGGACAAAATACAATTAGGCAGGTACTGAGAAACTTCTTCACTTACATTTCTGTACGCTCTAATCCGGGTCGTCCGATTAATCGGATAAAGAAATCGGACCACGCGGCCAGAGGGCTCAAAACACCATGTTTAATTGACCGTTATCACTTTTTACATTAGTTAAAAAGCGATTTTTTATCTATGTTACTATCAATTTGGCACTTATCAGTACCCTGATATACCTATAAAATACTACAACACAACTATTTCTATTTATTTTAACTGACACAAAGATTATTAAACGCAAAATTAGGGCCCATTTTTTTTAAACTTGTGCAACGTTCATTTTAGGGCCAACACAAAGATAGACTTTTTGTCATTCAGTCCACGAAATGATATTTAATATGAAACGATTTTGAGAGATTTATTTGCAAATAAGTTCATTTTTATGATTTTTGAAATAAAGATCATTAGTATAAGTGAATACACTAAACTGGTTTTAGAGATTAATTAAAAGAATAAGTACTTGAAGTTTAAATGTTTTACTTTTTATACTTACATGTTCGTTAAAATTTATTAAATAAGGTGCCTACATATACTTTGTTTTAGCATTCTCTTTTTGCTACAATCTAAAGATCAAAGATATAGCTAAAGCACAGAGAATTATAAAGACTGTGGCTAAAGATTATTTTGAACAACTATAAACGCTATGATGTCTACGAATTTCACAAAAATACTATTGTATTTTATAAATACTTATTCCTTTTTAATTTGACTTTGTTATTACACATCTAAGAGACTTAGCTTTAATATAATTAAATATTAAATCTTTAAGAGGTAAACTGTCAATAAAGATTAATTATTTTTTACAAGCCGATTTTGATTTATCATTAGGCCAATTCGATGAGCCCTTCGTTGCCATAATTCGTTTATTTACCAATCTTTCGTCGTTACTTGGACCTCCATTACTTATTCTTTGTTATCTTAAGCAAACGTTCCACCATCACAGAGTTCCAAAATTCATAATTTCGTACCGCTTCCAGAATATACAAGGTGTTACAAAAATACTCCTAATGCCGAATATGGTGGATAGGGACCATCAAACTGAACAACTTTTACTATGGGACCAACTCTGAAACCGCGAAAAAAAAATCAGCAGTTTCATACAATTTGATATTTTCGTAATTAATGTTTGTATAAAACAGCTGATTTTTTTTTCGCGATTTCAAAGTTGGTCCCATAGTAAAAGTTGATCAGTTTGATGGTCCCTATATACCATATTCGGCATTAGGGGTATTTTTGTAACACCTTGTATTATTTATTAGTTTTATGTGATTACATCAAAACTTTCTGAGACACGCGTTATTTTGAAACAGTTCAATATTTTCAGCGCATGGCATTATCAACTTCCAATGAATAATTTTTTGATTTATTGTTTAAAAACCGAAACCCTTTCATACCGAACTGATCAAAGATCAAGGAAGTCGTCATTTTATCTTACAAATACATAGCGCGATTAAGTTTATAAGTATCTTAAGTGTGCTACCAAGAATACAATGTATGATCAAAATTATCTTCACATTATGTACAATGCGATTAAATTAAATACTTACCTACATACGATAACACGTCAGGTTATACAGTTCAACTGCGAAAACAGCTTTTATTACGTAGGGCATAAAGGCGGTCGCAAGGTCAACATGAATAGTCTGTGCCGTCGTATGTACAACAGAAGTGACCAACTTCCGAGCGCTTGCGGTACAAAACGATGTATTTTAATTTGTAAAATTTACTCTACTATGATCTGATGCAAACTGATTACGTTACCGTAAACTATCGTTTTCTCACTTTCACTGGCATTGACTGTGAGCAGTATATCCGTTAGTTTACGGTAGCGTAAACTGTTTGCATCAACTCATGGTAGGGCCACTGTAGTACACAGCGAACTAAAATCTATGGAACAAGTATTCCGCTCAAAAAATACCGCCACATGACAGCAAGTCAGGATATACAGTCAAACTGCGAAAACAGCTTTTATTACGAAGGACGTAAAGGCGATCGCAAGGTCAACATGTATAGAATGAGGTGCCGTCATGTGTACATAGTTAAATTACTCGCATTGTATTTATTTTCTAGGCCTAGGTAGCAGTGTTTATTATTATTATTATAAATTGGTCCTACTTCATCCTATAATTTTATTTCGAAAATAATGTCAGAAGGTTATATAAATATTTTTTTAGCTCCACGACACTAACATTATTACAATAAAACGTACAGTAACCTCTAATTCCAATAGGAATAAATCCATGAGATTTTATTAAAAAGTAAGTAGCTTATATTCACATAAGTATTTTTATATATTCTTGTAAGTTACAATCTTCTACTTTTAACATTACTACAAATAACATTATAGTAGTTAAGTCAAGGAGGCTTATCTATAAAATTAACTATCAAAATAACTAAAATAGCTTGAAACGATCAACATATTTATATTTTATGCTCAGCATTCACATAGTTACATTTAAACACTAACTTTATTGACAATAACTCAATAAATAAATATACAGGATGTTACAAAACAACCCGCAATTCCGAATGTGGTAGATAGGAACCATCAAGCTGAACAACTTTTACTAAAGGACTAACTCTGAAATCACGAAAAAAAATCAGCTGTTTCATACATTTTGATATTTTCGTAATTAATAATTGATGAAAACTGTTTTTTTTTTCGCGTTTTAGAGTTGGTCCCATAGTAAAAGTTGTTCAGTTTGATGGTCCCTATCTACCATATTCGGCATTGCGGGTTATTTTGTAACACCCTGTATACAACATCAAAACAATTGATTCCAAAAACGTTAATAATTAAGAATCATAGCTTTAGGCTTTAAACTAGACAAAAATAATTTCCTACATGAAAATTATATACAAACAAATAGTCCATTAAAACTTAATTTAATTAGCAACAGCAGTTACATAATAGATCTTATGAATATATAATGAAGATCGCATTTGGTTTAATGCACTGAGCATAATTTTCGTACACACAATACTATCACATCACAGAAACTCTTCACTAAAACTATAATTGTCCATGTCTGCATTCACGAACTTTGGAGGTATTTAGAGACTCGAGTAGACAAAATCACGAAGTTCAGAATATGAACTTAACATTAGAGCACAGTTTTACAATTTAATTAGAGCATAATCATCTAATTTCCATTCTTTTACAATAAATCTCTTTGTACAAATTATTGACTTATAAACATAATTTTGAACATCATCACTACTTCATTTCAAAATAATCGGAGCATTCAAACCTACCAAAATAGCTCATCATTTGACAAAAAGCAACTTTATCTTAATACATTAAGGTGCACTTTCATTTGTTGTCTGAGAACAAACGAAAATGCACTTTAATGACTTGAAATAAGGTTGATGTTTTCGACAAATGATTAGGTATTTTAAGTAGGTTTAAATGCTCAGATCATTTTGGCACTGTACAATGGGAAAATCAGAAAATTAAACAGAGTCACTAATGGATTGAAATTATAATTAATTATGAATAGAAAACATAATATTTAGTGAGAATATATTATTATTTTGACTCCATTAGAGCATACCTAATAGTTATTCAATGTATCCTAATAGACAGCACGTGAAGTTATGAAAAATATTTTAGACAACGTCAACATAATATTCTGTGCTGAAAAAGGTGGAAAGGTGCCGAAACGTCGGGAAACCTAAAAACCAATAAATCAAAACTAAATAATACACGCGTTGTAATCCGTAAAAGTGTATTATATCCGTAATCCGTAAAAGAGTAGTACGCGCGGAAACCTTAGAAGTGTATTAGCTGAGTCGATTTTATAGACTTAATTGATTAGCTTTACCACGGCCTATTGACGTTTTGAAATGAAATAGACTTAAGGCAGTTTTATCCCTCAAGTGGCGCCCTCATTAAATTTATTGCTCGCTAAGTACATAAGGTATCGAATATTCACATGTGCCGATTGAAGCTAGTGGCTATTTTCGGTACTTTTGCTTACTACTACTATACCGAACTATTTTTTACAGAGGTTATTGTTTGTAAATAAACTATAGAACCTTGCATATAATTATAGAATCTGTACATGCGAATTTTTAATACATTATGTACTTAGCGAGCAATAAATTTAATGAGGGCGCCACTTTTAGGTATATATGAGCCTTAATCAATGAACTCAAGTGTATTTCGATTTGAAATCGAGCTCATTATCTTACGTGTAACCTCCTCAGTTCAAACGCCCAGCAGACAGAAGGCGAGCAGGTTGGAGCATCAGTCGTCTGCGTCGTCGTCGCTCATCTCCTCCTCGCTGGTGCAGTCTGGTTGAGCAGACTGCGAGCTGCAGCGCTCGCACCAACACACAAATAGGTAGTTTTGTGCCAGCTCCTGAGCATAAGCAATTAAATGTTACGCTTGCACTTCACGCTCACTGAGTGAAGACGAGCGTTGGCGTACATTGCCGGGTTTGTAACAAATGTGACAAAGAGATCCTTTTTAAAAGCATTAACGGACTAAACATTTGCCGAGATTCGGGGGAGCGTGTGGAGCCAGTGTTCAATATTGCTCTGCTCCTAGATCTAGACAAAAAACTGTTGGTTTCATCATGCTACTAGACCTACCTACTACCTGCAAGAACTACGTTATCTTGTTGGTGTATAAATAGGTCGTAACAAACCCAACTTTTAAATACGCCCAAGATCTCAAGTAGCTTGTATGCATACAGTTCCTCAGTCAATGTTGTATTAATAATTTCATCACATTTTCAAGTTATTCAGTTTAGGTTCAAAATTGGTTAATTTTTTGGTTTTTTGAGTTTATCTCTCACTACATTAATTGTCCAAATTGATTTTCAATATTATGTTGAAAGTTTATTTCAATATCAGTTGAGATTTGTAATCTTAAAATAAACTCAAACAAACTTTAATATAAGAAGGAAAGTAGGTAGGCAGGTAGGTAAAGTAGGTAAAGTACTACATAACAATAATAAGTGCATACAACTCACTTTCTGCCTTGAATGTCTCGATCTCTGCAGCGTGCAGTCATCCAAGTAACTGATGCTTATCTCATCACCAGGGAGAATTGGTTTCAAAGCCTTCAGTTGTATCCTGTGATTGCCATAAGGGAATGAGGACTCGGCATTCGGTGCACAGCTGTGGTTGCACGCACTTTGTAGTTGGAATAAACCAGAGCCCTCTGTGTTCAGAAAAGTGCCAGATTCTGGGAAAAAAAATAAGCAAATTTTCAATAGCTGCCTATAAAAAATATATCTCTTTATCTATACTATATATATATATATATTATATATTATCTGTCTATCACCATACATTTTTAATAAACTTCGAATTTAACATCCAAAGGTTAAAAGTCAATTGAAGAACTATTGTTGTTGTCAAAGTCCTAAGAAAAGAAAAATCAAAATTAAAAAATGTATTTCCTGGAAATTTTACCAAAAACGTAATAAAGGAAACTACGCTGAATTAATATATAAAAAAAGCTTGATTCATGAAGCTGTGAATAAATGAAATGTACCCTATTTCGGACTCACCTTCTTCAACATACTGGTACAGTTTATCAATAAACAAGTCTATTTGTTGCCTTTCATCATCTGACATAGTGAGTTCTAGGACAGCGTTAACCCATAATGCTAAAGGACTGGTGCCGATGCCTTGTCCATTTGTACCAATCAGAGCCATAAGAGAACAAAAACCTTCAGGTGTGAGGAACTGAAAAAAATATATATATGTTTAATTTATGCTAACATGCTGACTTTATTTTATATTACTTGTTAGTATTTGATTGAATCAGGCATTACTTGGCGGAAGTCCCAAACCATTGTGAAAAGAGAAATATATGTAGCTTACTCCCGCAAAAATTTTTGCGGGAGTAAGCTACATATATTTCTCTTTTCACAATATTACTTGTTATTCGACTTTTCATTATCTTTTTGACATTTATTTTTAGTCAATAATTTACCTCCTGTACATGATCGCCACTTATAACATTTCTGGTCAAATCTCTTAAAGTGTTTATCTGATCGGCAAACTGCTCCCCAAGCAGTTTATGAACTAACTCTGCATCTTCATTGACTGTTCGGTGACAGAACTGCTTTATTTGTGCTGCAGTACGAGACGGATCTGAGCTTTGTTCAATGCAGGCCAATATTCGAACCAGTAACATTACGCTTGTAGTCTCAGGAGGGTAGTGCATTTGTCTGAAAGAATAGTTTAATCAATCATCAAGAAATAATCTACGTTTTTTTTATCAGAATTATTAATAATCTAGAAAATCATTTATACTGATAAAAAAAAATAGCTAAAATTATTTGTCATATAGTCCAGTATATAGACATTTTAGGTACATTCAATTATTCTTACTTACTTCCATGCCTCCAATAAAACAGTAATAGGATGCTGTGCATCACTAGTGTCATAACACAGCAATCTATGATAGGTGGCGTAAGCTCGATCTCTACATGCTTCTGAACAATACAGCACTGCACACTGGTTGCATGTCGTTATATTCTCCAAATTTATCTCAAAACAATTTGAATGAGGCAAAACTATATCTGGTTTACACGATAGACGTCTCACATTCTGTTCTGGAGTCTCCAATGGTCTGAAATGAAACAATAACATTTTACTTAAATTTACATGGAGTACTCTTCACTGCTTTACAATTTAAGCAATAAGTACCTCTACTAACCTCATACAATAATCACAAGCTAAATATCTATATGCAGCGTTCCAGGCAAATTGGCACGACACTAATGGATCTTCTTCTAATATAATTGCACCTTGGTCGTATTTTTTCGTTGCAAATAATCCTTTACCCTGTAATAATGTTCAAAGTTGATGAGGATACAGCTTGGATTTTTCGATTATTGATTTTGGAGATGCTTACCTTTTTGCTGTTAGACGTCCGAATTTCAAAACCGTCCATTTTTTTATTTTGGAAATATTTAAGAACTGCTTTAGGCGTCGGTTTTAACAGAGACGTAAAGTAAAATATTTATAAAAACGACACATACAAACGAGAAATGAATGAAATATTAATTTTAGCGTTCGTTTGACACATAAATTTTAGGTTATACCACACAGAGTAGGTAGAGTAGTAACGTATAGTAGAGACAGTAGAGTACTGAGAATTGAACGAATGAACGAACGAACACAGAGATTAGCGTTAACCCTAAGTGTTCTATACCATATTTATTTAAATCATATTTTATTCATTTACTACAGCTACCTGTACAGTGAGGCTAATAATAATATTAAACTAGGCTTACAGTAAGAGCTACTTTTTTACATTTTTGTGTAAATCATTGACTAGGCTTGGGTAAAAAATAAACATTTACTTAGTCACATATTCCTTGATATTTATATTTATTAACAATGCCTTCATGAAATTAATATCAATTAAGTCACTTAAGTTACTTATAAATGTGAAGACACCTTTAATTTATAGGCTTCAACCTGAGCGATTGTATCAAATAAAGGCATAACTTTGGTTTCGGGGGTAAATGATATGAGTACAGCTGATATAAACGCTGTTGAGGAAAATAATATCGCAGGCAGAGACGACATTTTTGTCACCTGTAAAGAAAATTGTAAGATTAAAGTAACAGCAAAAAAATATTTTTGCAATAAAATAGACAATAGGTACTTTTATAGGTTAATGTACTTTCTCGTGTGTTACGTTTTACCAACATGATATATAATAACAAACATATATCGAATAAGAAAACTTACCAATAGTGCTGTCAATGGAGCCACAGTGCTTCCAATTCTTGCTGCAGTATTACCCCACCCTAATAAGGATCCTCTTACACTAGTAGGAAATAATTCCAAGCTATAAGTGTAAATTCCAGTAAAACAAATTGCTACACCAAATTTTCCGACGAGGAAAAGCAATATTTTGAGCCACAACAAATCTGAAAAGAAAATATAAAACATTCTTTCCGTATTCATAACTGCACAAACAAATCCTCCAAGTGATAGTATTTTTTGATCAGTTGAAAGTATTTGTATAATACCTATTACTTATAATATTTTTCAGATACTTACAGTTAGGCGAAAGAGATTGTGCTATCAAAAATACTGCACATATTATATATCCAAACTGTAAAGTTATTTTCCTGCCAATGTGGTTCATAGCAAAGTATGCCAGTAAATCTCCAGGGAAAGAGACAATCGCGGTTAAAATGAAGTTTGTGTACTTGTCACCGGGCAATAGTACCGAGTGTATTATTAAGCCATAGTAGAGAAAACTCGAAGTAAAGAAACAAAAAGATGTAACCGCCAGTCGTATCAACAATTCTTTCGATTTCCATACATCTTTCATAGATTCTTTTTGTATTTGGTTTTCCATATTATATTTTGATCGAATTTCCTCGTCACTCAAAGCATCAATTTCTTCATTGGACAATTGAAGACCGTTTATTTTCGAAATTAATCTGAATGTTTGTTTCACATCATTCATTTTTCCATGTAGAACCTGCCACCTCGTACTCTCTCTTACTAAAATTATGAATGAAATAAACAATATGGGGAGAGTGTAGACTACTAAAATAAGATACTTCCAATATTTCAAACCCATCGCTAATAAAGCGAACAAAATTTCTCCCATGTACACTGCGTAAGAGAATATAACCCCTGTAGCAACTCTCTTAGTTTCTCCTCCGACTTCAATCACTAAAAAATTACGTTTTTTAATTAGCACAATACCATAAAAAATATATAATTAATAATGATATTTAACACTACATTACTTACATAACACAACCGCAACTGTATATAACCCTGATGCGATGACAGATTCTAAAAATTCTAATGTTATGTAAGCGTAATAATTAGTAACTAATACTTTAAATACTCCGACGAAACCTCCAACGGAACAAATAACTAAAGTGGGCTTTCTCCCTATTCTGAAAATATTAATAATTTATAATATCTTCCAATCACTGTTATTAGACAGAGATTAATTTGCTAAGTAGCCTTACTTATCAGCAATCCACCCAGCGAATATCATAGAAACAACCATACCGCCATTATGAATGGTTCCGACTAGTGAGGCTTTCCATGATTCGCAACCTAGGCCAAGCTAAAAACAAATTAATTTTTGATAACAAGTGGAAAATGAAAAGCAATATGCTTTTTAGCCGGCTTCACATAAAAAATACACAAACCAAACATACAATAATGATTCAGATTTATTGCCATAAAGTAATATTTTCCAGACTTAATTAAATTATTTAAAGTATAATTTTCGGTTGAATATCGGGTCGCTTATTTAAGTATACATAATATACTGGGATAAGCCGTGTTTATTCGACATATAAGCAATGGTTTTAAGTTATCTGTGATTTAAAATACATATGATCTATTTTTAAATCCAAAACAAAAACGATGGATTTGAAAGACAAATGATAAATAACAACAAAGACAAATTAACTAAACAAATATAGTTTATTAACTTTCATTTAACTTATCTTTCAGCAAATACTTTTGTGTAAATAGAGTAACATCTACAGCTAAGATGGAAATACCATTGCAAACAAATTATTTAACGTTACTCCTTCTGTAATGTGAACATAATATTGATAACATTTTGACATTCATCAAACGAGTTCATGAAACTGCCGTTAAGATTCTTATAATCTTAACACAATATAGCATATTTATTTGATAATGCAAATGCAATAGAGTTGTGAACTTGTGAGAGTAGAGTAGAGTAGAGTTGTAAAATGTTCTCGCCGCGTGAGGATATCATTATCTTTTTACTAAGGGCTATAATTTTATTTTAAGTAAATTTATTCAAGAAACTCAAACAAATTTTACGAAAACTTAACACCATCAAGCAGGTTCTAGCAAAGAGTTTATAAGCTAACCCCTTTACTAATAAATATTGTATAGCAGATGTATAAGTTACACAGTGGTGACTCTTTGTCAAACTATTTAAGTTTGACATTCAAAAGAAAGGGACAAAACACTGTGTAACTTATACATCTGCTATACAATCTTTATTAGTAAGGGGGAAAGTATACATAAACCTATTATAATAATATATTAACACCAGAAATACGGATAGACTAGTATCAATGTGATATTATTCCTTTGAGTCGGTTTAAACAGAGCTGCCACTGGATTACTTCCTGGCAGGACCTAGTCAGATTTGATGAATTTTATTTGAAAAATAAAATGTTTATCGAGTTGTTTAGCGAGTTTAAATTGGTAACAAAGTTTTAAAAATTGTTTTTATTGTATTTTGATTATAATTAATAATTTAATTGGGTTCTACCAGGAGGCATACTCTCCAGCAGGGCCCATTTTGTATTACCACTTTTCAAAGATATTATGATGTTTAAACTTTGATTATATACTTGTGTTAAAATAATGTTTATAAACAGTTTAGTTTAGCACAATAATAACATCTAACTTGCACTTTTCACTGGAAATGCAGATTTTTTACGAAACAAATTAAAACATAATTGCACCTGTAAGTTATTTCATATAAACATGTGTGATAAATATATTACGCCCAAGAACTTTATTTAATATGAATAAAACATTCTTCATCACCCCATAAAGAATTCGTCATTTTGACATGCGGAAGTAATTTATATATGTCTATGCTTTTGTTTGACTTTTAAAAGGCCCATTAAAACTTACCTCTGAGATCATAGAATAGTTACTTTCAAATACCCATTCATGACATTTTTCTACTTGATCCAGAAATATGGCGCTTGAACAAATCTGATTCTCCTTATTATATTTTTGTGTATCAATAACAGGTTTGTAACATTTCGGATCTACATTTTCCGGCCACCATGTTGGTGTTTCTACTGTTGTATTTCTATTTTCACATTCCGGGACTTTACATCTGAAAAATCACATAATATTACCTACCTATATGTTATAATAGCGGAACTTGATCCTAGGAATTTATCTCTTCTCGTCGATGGCAAAATATTGAGGTAATTTTTCCACGGTCTTCTAGTCTAGTGCACATAGCAGCACATTGTGTGCCTGCTATTAACTGTATACCTAAAAAGCATGTTTATAATTTATGCTTGTTTGTATATAATAAGTATGTAGGCCAAGCAGGTTTTAGTTTATTCAATTAATGTTACTCAGAAAATTTGATGCATATACCTTCGTAAAATATTTTATAAGTATAATGGGTTATTACAAAATTATCCTTACTATTAATGTTATTGATTCTTATTTTTTTTAAATTAAGAAGATTTTTAATGACAGCTTCTGTTGTTATCAGAGACAGGAACACTTACAGCAATGGTCACAATTTTCAGTAAGACAATATACTCAGGTACTTCTTAGTAATTGGTTCTAATATACTGTTATTGTTTGCAAATTCCAATGGCTATCGTTTGATTGAAATTAATTAGTCAATTGTCTCTGAACCACGAAACGATCTCGTGATGGAATCTTGAAGTTAATGCTTAGGTATATGAAGACTATATAGCTTCCACCAGTGAATTTACCCGTGTGAAATTCCTCTTCCTATTTAAATATCGATAAAAAACATTAAACATAATTATGTTACCATTACAATGATCTTAAACTACTTATTATTTGCAAGCCCAAAGCTTTACTTTTACCAAAGTTACGCTTGAAAAGATAACAATCACTAAAATTTAATTTTTGATATTTTATTAACTCTATCTTGAACAAACAATAATTATTTATAATATTTTAGATCTGACGCTGATATAATAATCATTATTAATCATAGCTTTCTATACACAGGTTTTAAAACCCTGAAACTTATTAACTAAAGGTCATAAAAGAGCGGAATAATAAAATTAGTATAGGATATTTACTCTGTTTTAATGCAAACAAAAAGATATTCTAGGTGTGCAACATATTTGTTTTAAGTCCTCGTCAAAATAAATAATTCGATATCCATAAATGTCAGTTGCTAAAAGTGCAATTACATCATGATCAAAGGTGTGATTGATAACAGGATGTTGTGCAATATTAGTAACTGAAATATTTTTATGTATTTGTCTAGACTACACCCGGCGAGAAAGTGAGGTTCTTATATTTTTATCTCTCATAAAAAAACAATAAGCATCATTTATCTCTACTTCGTAAAATTGATCACTAATACCTACATTGCCGATTGTTAAAAAAACAGTTCTAAAAACAGTCGTTCAAAGAATTTATAAGAGGCTTTAAAACCGAATGCAGTTTTGAAACAATTTTTAACTGTATTGTTTATTTTAATTTGAATTGAATCAATTGCCGAAAACACAATATTCTATTAACTAGCTAGACTATAATATCTTATACTAGATTTATTTTTATACTTATTACTTAAATGGACATAAATATTAATAAATTCACATTTTTCTCGACTATCTAGCTTTAATACTTATCTTTATAACTACGATGAACTAGTTTAAAGTAACACCTGAATTAATGAAAAACATCACAATTTATCGCTTATTATAGAATACTTAATTGTCCATTTATCTGTCTGGCGAAATCTTTTTAGTGCTATTTATGTATAGTACCTAGCTGGACTTTTATTTATTCTAACTTATAATTTAAAATATTAATTGTGAAAGCGAAGAAAGTGTTTGTTACGCTTTCCCGTCTAAAGTACTTAACCAATCGTCATGATATGCTTAAATTAAACATTGTCAATGTACAGAAAATAGACATAAGGAAGGCAGCTTTTAACAAGAAAAAAAAGTACTGTTCCCGAGGGATTGAAAAATAGCCGTTCACGCAGGCAATGTCGCAGTCGGCCGTGAGTAGGTATTTACTTTGATATTTTAATTTAAAGTAACTCGTTTCTTTAAACTACCTAAAACTATAAAAACAAAGCAATCGTATATTTTTCGTTTGAACTCATACTTTGATAATTTAATATTTTTAATTCAACTCGTTTTTCTTTTAACAAAGCAAACAAATATAACCCCTAAGTCTGGCCAGTGAGTCATGTCATCGAAATGGTAGCGCCATTTTCACTGTTAAATTAATATGTTGAGATTTTTAGCATTCATAAAGCTATTTTTATATTTAATCTAATATTAACTAGAAAAAAATTGACTTATTTTAATTATTTATAATGTAATTTTTATTTTTATTGTTATACATGATGCCCTCCGCATGATTTGAACCATGACTGGATTTATCACAGTCAGAACTTGTTCACTTAGTAGTCTAGTCTGTGAGATTAAATTAACCTCATTAATAAGAAACTTTATTAGTAATTTATGTTTAATTTTACGATGAAAAATACTTCGTCTATTTCTCTCTCAGACAGAAATGAGTAATTACTTTTTAAATTTTACTTATAAAAACAGCACTGTAAATGCAAAAATCTTATAATTGTAAATAGTAAAATTATTGTTGTGTCTTCTATAGTAGAATTTACATATTTTTAAATTTCGCAAATAAACACTTACCTATGGCCAACTTCTTCAGACACAAACACATAGTTCACATGTGTCATCGACACAACACATAAAGGTAAACATAGCAAAAAATATTGAAAAATTTGGAAATATCCAAATTTTTGAAGTCGCAAAAAAGGATCACATTCGCTATCTGATTTATTTATCACATTTAAGACTACCATTGCTGTTTGATTCCTGTTACTGACGGCAGTTAATGGAGACAAGTTTCTAATATTTAAACATGATCTTTGGCGCTGTTGTCGTTGCTAAATGGCAAGCTTCGAGTACAACAGCTTCGTCGGAGATCACTAATGTTTGTTTATAACACTTTTATCATATTAACCTTAAGTAGTTATTTAATTAACATCCAGTGTTAATAAAATAAATACCATCTTCTTAAAGTCAAAATTATAAAAGATGTGTTGTTTTATTTTTTTTTATATCATGTATAATGATTAAAATTTTCAAGAATAGTAATTCTAATTTAGAATGGATAACCCCGCTCTATGTATATCTGTATTTTTTTGGTTTTTGCGTAGCACCAATAGTTAGTTTAAGGTTTACCCAATATCTTTACTTCGTTTTGTTTTTACAAAAAAAGCAAAAAGACTGTCTTTTATTTTTTTATACAAATTCTACTTCTGGTTGACCGCTTGGTAGTCTTGGTATACACGACGGCACCTAAAACTATACATGTTGATCTTGAGACAGCCTTTATGCCCTACATAATAAAAGCTGTTTTCGCAGTTTAACTGAATAACCTGACGTGCTGTTGTGTGTACACACGACGGCATGTCAGATGCAACAGTTGTACTGCAAAATCAACTTTTATTACGTAGGGCATAAAAATGTTCTCAAGGTCAACATGTTACCTCTGACGTAACCGTCCGTCGTGTGTTATGGTTTTTATATAGGTACTTTTTTTATGCATTAGTATAAATATTATTTAAGTCTTCCTAGTACGTACAAGCTTTCCTTAACGCAATAATAATAATATTTTTTCGTATCATAAAGTATACTGCTCGTATATTTTTTATAGTTGTTTTTTTAAGAGCGCGCCGTCATTGGAAAACAAATCATAGTGCTTAAATAAAAAAGAAATTGTTAATTATCTCTCTGTAGTGCACTCCAAAGAAGTTTTTTGGTATTTTATATCGCTTACACAATAATTTCTAGCCTGTCGTTAGTTTAATGGAGTTTCATTTTGCGAAATGTGGCCACTTTTAGCAATAAAACTCGCAATTAGCAATAAATTATAAAATAAAATATTGTTTAAACGATAAAAAGTACCACAGAGCTTCTTCGGAGTGTACTACAGGGAGATAATTCACAATTTCGTTTTTATTTAAGCACTATGTTTTTATTCCAATGGCGGCGCTAGTGTGCAGACTACGCGCTTTTAACAGGGTTTTTTGTATAAGGTTTAGTTTTAGAGATATAGGTATGTATCTACACTTCTTAGATTGCCGCGTAAACTATTCATTAAAATGAAACACTTTCTCAACTTTTATTATTTTAGGTACTTGTTGTTTTAGGATTATTTAGTTTGATTTAATGTAAAATCCCGTCTTCGTTTACAGGAGTAAGTAGGTAGGTAGGTTAGCTTGGCTGATGTGACTTGCTAGACGTTCTACAATCTCAATCATCTTGTAGTGTCATGTTGATTATTTGATAAATAATAAAAAAAAGGTTATGCACTTTTATTTAAAAAAAAACACTAAAAAAAGACAATGTTAATGTGACACTGTTTTCACTTTGTGAACGACAATAAAAATTCTTGACGACAAGCAAAGAGGTCCTGTATCTTTGGTTTATTAATTTAATAAGCATAAATTGTCAGATCCATTCAGTAAAATGTTAGGTGTTTTATATGAAAAATACGTTCACACGTTAGATATTATTTAAGTAAAAACTACCGTAGTATATTTTTTGAAGAATACTAAGAATAATATTTTTAGGTTTCCGTAGTCAACAAGGAACTCTTATAGTTACGGCATGTCTGTCTGTCTGTCTGTCCGTCTGTCCATCCCCAGCCTAGCTCATAGACGCTTAGTACTAGAAATTTAACCTGGATATACATATTAATTACGCCGACCCGACAAAGTGGTGAAGTAAAATTTTTAAAAATATTTTTTTTAGGTTACCTCTTCTACACGTGAAGTGGGCATGTAATTTTTTTTTCTTATCTACCCCATAGTGTGGGGTGTCGTAGACTCATAGGATAGCAATTTTATTTTAAAAATATTGCGGGTTTGTGCAAACAGTTTTTTGATTGAGGCATCCGTTTGTGAGTTATTAAGCTTTAAAGTGCAAAATTTTGATAGAGTCAAGTATTCCTACCCCCTGCCAGCCAAATGGTTGTTTCTGGATACGTGAAAAATTCCCAAAGACCAAATTCAACCATATACCTACAATTTAAAAGCATTTAGGTGAATGTGAATGACATGTTTTATGGTGAATGCCGGTTCTTCTTTAAAATCCTCAAGCTCAAATTGATTGATTAGTTCACACAGCACATCAATATTCTTTAAAGACGATTATGTTGCGGCATGTGGGTATTTTTTTTTAAACTCAGTCATCTGTCAAAACACAGTTAACATGAACTTCAATGTTTTTAGCTGATACCGCCGCAGGTCTTGTCTTGTCATGATGATTGATTGCTCTAAGATTACATACAAGTGTGTGTTCCGTCGTTTTGGGTGTAGTTGTTTGGGTAAACTTTAACTTGTTTGAGTTGCAACCAAGCCACAGAACGATCGAGTTGTTTTTATAACCTAAAAGAACTTTAGATGTCATTAAGTACAAAGTTTTCATTATCTATTTTGGAATACGGATCATTTAAACATTCCTATAAACAAAATCTAATAGAATCTGTTTCTTTGAGGAGCAACAATGAACTTGTAGACACAAAAACATCTAAATACAAAATAATGTCAAATGACATTGACATTATGACAAAAGATAAACGTCAGAGCGTTTTTCAACGACCGATTTAGGTGGTTGTTTGGTTGCTGCCTTAGAGCATAAAGAACGGGAGATGGCAAATACACGTTCCCCTTTCACCAAAGTACATGACCAATTTGATCGTGACAGTTTATAAAAACTAGTTGGTCTCGAACACCCGTCATTTTGTAAGAATACATGTCACCGATCGCAGCTCCGCAAAAATGGTGAATTGTGCAGTGTTTTCGTGCAAAAGACGATCTGAAAATTCAAATTTTACTAAGAACGGGATTTTATATCACACGTAAGTATAATTTTATTACCAAACTATAATATAATTACGAAGAAAACGCACTTTGTTTGTGTAAGATTATGACGACATTGCGATAGCAAAACGATACCAAACACATGTCGAATACCATAATAAAAGTTGTAGTGCTGCGACAAAGAGAACGAATGCTTATGCTCTAAGAACGAATGAATGATCAAGTGAATGAGTTTTAACTATTATTTTGATGTGATCAGACCAGCACATAAATTGTCAAATATTATTTTTTATATTTAATATGTAATAGGTAGGTATTGACTTTTTTGCAAAATCTATACATAGTATTAATTGGAGACACTGTTTTACGGGTGTGATGTTCTCCTTTTTTAATCTTCTCTTTCTTTTAGGTCATCCCGGGATAGTTACTAGTCCTCGGCTGTCTGTCGGTTATGTAGAAGTGGAGAGAATCTTATAAATCAGTCCTGTCAAAGCCCGAGCATAGGACACCAAAATCATTAACCAAAATAAAGGAAACTGATGCCGAGATCCTCAAGTCAAATTGTTCCGATTGTGCAGCTTCTGCAGGTAAGAAATTTCAAAACTTTTGTTTACTTAAACTTTCGTTGCAAAAAAATTACTAACTACCAAAAAGGAGGTTTTCAATTCAACCAATACATATTTATTTGTAGATTATAGGTATTAACATATTATCATACCAACTTTTTCATTTTAAGGTAGCTGCAAGCATTCACTACTGCTTATATTTTGGCTTGAAAAGCGGAGCTGTGAGCCTTCCAGCATATCTACACAAGGCTTCTGGATAAAGCCTACCTTGGCATCGGAACGAACTAATCATGTTTTGGCAGAACATGTATACAAAAATTTAATAATACCTAATAAAAATTAAACACAAATCACTTGTTTTCCAAGCATTTATTTTTTGTTTCACTTTTTTGTACTATTATGTTTTATTAACAACTCGTATTGTAGAGACCACGACGTTTCAATAGTAATACACAATCACGATTGTATGCACAATAAAGTATCATCTTGCCAATGCAAACCAATAGAAACGGTGCAACAGTAAAAGTATTTAGGCCTATCAATTGACAACCGCCACAATTGGGGTCCTCATATCGAAACTGTGTGCCATAACTTCGTGCTCTGTTAGCTAAATTTGTCATAATCAAAAATAAAATACCGTTCCAAGTTCTATTAATCCTGTACAAATCCTTGGTAGATCCTATAATTTCATATGAAATTTCAAGCTATGGACGCACATTTCAACCTACTTAGAGAAAATGTATAATCTACAATTACGAATATTAAAGCTTATAGTTAGTAAGAAAGTGAATCGTATCTATAAAGATAAGTATGACGAACTCTTTAGGTAATGCAAGGTCATATCGGTTCATGACAAAGTGAGTTACGCAATTATAACTGAACAACTCGATAACGTTGCTTCTTTGCCGAGGATTAATCATAGAATACAAACAAGACAGATTACGCAGAAGAAACTTCTCAAGGGCCGCTCAAATAACTTTTACGGAAAGAGAAAATTTACTTGTCTTCTTCCTGTCATAATTAACAATCTACCTAAAGAATTATAGGTTATTCTGGATGACCTCAAACACAAAAGTGTGAAGCAAAAACTCAAAATTTATTGTTCTACCAAAAATTTGCTTTAGAATTTCTCGTATTTAAACAATAGTCAGCTTTTTCTTAACATCATCCTGTGCACACGCATTTAAGATCAAATATTGTGTTTATTAAGTATTTTTTAAGACCTTAAAATAATATATATATGTATACAACGTGTTACAAAAGTACCTCTAATGCCGAATATGGTAGATAGGGACTATCAAACTGAAATCGCGAAATCAAATCAGATCAAAATGTATGAAACAGCTGTTTTTTTATTTCGCGATTTGAGAGTTTAGTTTGATGGTCCCTATATACTATATTCGGCATTAGGGGTATTTTGTAACATGGTGTATACATATTTTTTGTTTTTATTTTTTTTTGTTCATAAGAATGAAGCAATTTGTTTTTTCTTTTCAATACTGCTTAGTTGTATACCGACTATCTATTTTGACGAATACGTAGTGACTAGACAAACCTAATCGGGTTTTACGTTTTAGTCGCTGGGTTTTTCTATAAATTGTATGTTTTACTTTGTTTAATAAATAAATAAATAAAGAATGTATGTTGAACATTTAATTATAAGCGCATTTTAGTCACAAAATCAAATGAAAACCATTTAACATAATGTTGTTCGTAATCAATCACTCATCTTCCAATCATTCAATTTCATCGGTCTTTTGACGGCACATCACTAGCTATTGTTGTTAAGTTTGGCGCTGCCGTAGCGTGATCTGTCAGAATTTGTACTGAGATTGTTAGTTCCAAATTTGACCACCCACAATTATAACTGTGTGGGATTTTGTTTTTGTGTGCGTGTGTAACAACAAGACTTTTTTCTACAAGAGTGTGCGTGAATATGAAGTTGTGTGCTGTGCGTGTTTACCTCGTCCCCCTCCAAAATCGGTGAACAAAATCTAGTGTAGAAGAGTGCTGTTGGCATCTCCCGTTCTTAATGCTCTAAGGTTGCTGCACTCTGAGCCACGGAACGGGTGAAACTACGCTCTGACAGCTGTCAGAGCGCGCTCGAGTGCACTCGAGCGAAGCGACGGAACGCACCGCAACGCAATAGTCAGTTTAGTTTATTACATTAAGGAACTTTTGCATAACTTAAATATATGTGGAAAAAGTACACATTTTATGTGGGTACGTTCGCACTGTGGTATAACTGGAAATGAAAAAGCAGATGAAGCAACAAGGAAGCCTACAAATGAAGACCATACCTCTTCTATGGAAGTTCCATTCACCGACTATAAGTCCAAAACCAATGAACACCTGACACTGCTCTGGAAAGAATATTGGGAAACCATTAGTCAAGATAAGGGTCAGCATTATAAATCGATCCAAGGAAGCCCGCCCGCCCAACCTTGGTGGTACAGGAAAAAAGTACCCAATAGAAAATTTATAACCACAATAAACAGACTGAGATTTGGCCATGGCCAATTTCGCGCTCACCTGCATAGGCTGAGGATGGCCTTAGGGCAGATAATGCCAAATGCCCTGTTTGTGATGTGAGTGAAGATCTACAGCACATCATTTTCACATGTAAAAGATTTGGCTTACACCGCCTAACACTGATCACGGAACTTTCAGAGATTCATAAAAAAATACCAGATAAACTAGAAGATCTTTTAGCTAATTACAGTAACTTCATGCCGCTTTACAAATACATCAACAACACAATCAACAAATTATAATTTGATTAGACAATTTTACTGGAAGAAAGAGAAAAAGCCTATCCAAGACAGGCATAAAAGGGCTTGAACCCAGTGCCGTTAAAACCCTTATAAAAAAAAAGTCAGTTCATTCTGTGTACGAAATGGCGGTCAATGTTTTAAGCGCTTAGTTATTTTTGTGTTTTGTTTACTTTTAACACTTAAAATGCATATAAAACAGGTAAATAGGTTTTTATTATAAAAAACAAAAATCAATGTCCTGAAAATTTATTCTGTTAAAAATAAATAATAATAAAAATGTAATTTTAGTTACCTTATTGTTGAAGTGTTTTTTGTTTATTTTTAGGTCATTATCCAAGGATTTAAGAGTTACCGTGAGCAAATTGTTGTAGAGCCCTTTGATAAACGCCACAATGTAGTCGTAGGTCGTAATGGTTCAGGAAAAAGTAACTTCTTTCATGGTAAGTCTCACTTACTTTCGAAGCTTGTCGAGCTTGATGAGCGAAAAATTGTTGAGGAAATTTCATAGTTTCTTTATCTTTATATCTTCGATACCTATTAAATTTAATATTAAAACGGTAACAAAAGATCATAAATATAATTTGTTATAATTTTATTATATTAAGTTTTGTTGAGAGAAAAGTAGGTTATATTGTTGGACTTGTTGGGTTACCATACTTACCATCCTTAGATCATTATTCGCATGATGTTGTATGTTGATTAACACTGAGATTATTTCAGAGAATCCAATTTCAAAATCCTTTTTAAATAAAACACACTGATTAAATGAGGATGGGCTTTTTCATTCTCGTTAACTCTCAATCAATATAAAATATTAATGCCCAAATCATGAAGATCAGTAGTCACTATCTGGAAAAGAGTAACTTTACTGCCGGTTAGAGATACACAACCATTAATGTTACATTGTGTTAAATGAAAACGGCTAATTAATAGAACAAAAAGCTCCTTCTCACATGGAGCTACTGAAAAATTATGGTACTGTGACTCAACTAGTTAGTGATTACAGTTACAAATCAGTTGCAAGGTTTCAGTCGCTTTGGTTATTTCTGCTCACAAAATGACATGGTTCACAAGGGGAAAACATGTCAAGTGGACCGACTAATGATGTAGACGACATTATTTTATTATATTATCTTCCTACTAATATTATATTATGTGAATGTTTGGATATTTGTCACACAATCACATAATAGAAACAGCTATGACTACAGATTTGGATGAAATTTGGCACACAGATATTTTATAGCCTGGATTAAATTTGTCAATGCCCGAATGGCCGAATGCAGCCGGTCAACAATGGAATATCTATTGTGTCTCATTTTCCGGGCCTTGATGGGTTCAATAATAGAATACTTTTTATCCACGAAGTTTTCATTTGTAATAAGCTTATTTCATATTTCAGCTATACAGTTTGTGTTAAGCGATGAATTCTCCCATCTAAGACCAGAACAAAGATTAGCCTTACTTCACGAGGGCACTGGGCCAAGAGTAATTTCTGCCTTTGTAGAGATTATATTTGACAACTCGGACAACAGAATACCTGTATGTATAATAAATAATAATAATAAATTTTGACAACTTCACATACATTGCTCCGATTCCAAAGTAAGTAGCTAAAGCACTTGTGTTATGAAAATCAGAGGCAACGGTAGTATCACAAACACCCAGACCTGAGCCAATATAGAAAAGTTCGTTTTCTAAATTGACCCAACCGGGGATCGAAACCGGGACCTCAGAGATGGCGATACCTTGAAAACCGGTATACAAAGCCACTCGACCACGGAGGTCGTCAAAGAAATTGACCCTTATCATTGACCTTATCGATTGGTATCATAAAAGAACAGGATATTATTTGTCAGATTTTAGCCCATTTGATTCTCGGTACCTCAACCGAGTGAGAATGAGATGTATCATTGTATTGTATCTGTATATTTTTATATAATTGTTATTTATGCAACTAATACCAGGGTTGGCATGATTAAATTACTGATTTAACTCATGATTTAAATCAAGTGATTTTTTGAATAAAAATCATTGATTGAATCAAATTGCTTTTTTCTTTTCCTATTTGAGAGAGAAAGAGAGACTCACTGCATCTTAAATATCTGGTGGAGTCAAATTTTCTTCACATTCACTGCTATGAGACATTTTTAAGCAAGAACAAAAAATTCAGTAGGTACAGCAAAAAGTAACAAACAAAATCAAAAATTTTTTGATCGCTTTAAAAATGGCGTGGATGGCGCGCCCGCTTAAGTGATACTACCACAAACATAGATATTACAAAAGAGCAATGTACATAATGGTAAAAAAGTTAAATTATATTACGTTTTGTTAGCAAAAGTTTTATGTAATATATATTTCAATGTCGGTATTAATGTGTATAAATATGTCAATATAAACTCGTTTTGAAGTTTATAATTCATTAGTCCCATAAAGTCCAATTTGTGTAAAAGCTAACTATGTGACATTGGCGGAATTGTGCAGACCACAGCAAGCCACTCATTAAGAAGAAGAAGAAGAAGTTTACGATATGAGAGTAGATAAACTTTACAGCAATAAGCAATCTTGAACATCTTGTTCTAGCTTCATAAATTGTATTGAAAATTTATAATAATCTTAGCCAAGGACTTAAAATCAAGTAGCTATGAACAACAGGAATTAAATTATCACCATAGAATAAATCCTCTTTAAAATCTGCTTTTGAATCGAGCAAGTCATTTTAATTATTTATTTTTACAAACTAGACTTTGGTTACAGATTGAGAAAGATGAAATATTCTTGCGTCGAGTCATTGGCTCCAAGAAGGATCAGTTCTTCCTCAATAAGAAAGTGGTGCCGAGGTCTGAGGTCCTCAATCTGTTGGAGAGTGCTGGGCTATCTAACTCCAACCCTTACTACATCGTCAAACAGGGAAAAGTAAGTAGTTTTTTTTATATTTATAAAAACTTATTCGTCAACTGACAAGTGTGGAAACTCGCGAGTGTGCGCGAGTTGGCACCACGGTTTTACCTATTTTGATCGTAGTCAACTCGCTCGATCGTGAAAATCTGACTTATATTTTTAATTACTTTATAAACTTTTTATTTTCAGCTTTATTTCGTCAGTACCCCAGATACAAAAGTGAATTGCAATAGTATTCTATTACCATAATATAATGTACTAACAAAAGTAAGTTAATCATAATGAATTTGTCAACAGATCAACCAAATGGCAGTTGCTCCGGATTCACACAGATTGAAGCTGTTGAGAGAAGTTGCAGGCACTAGAGTGTACGATGAGCGCAGAGAAGAGTCTGTCACCATTCTTAAGGAGACTGTTGGAAAGGTAACTTTATTTATATTTTTTTACCCAAACTGAACTTTTACTATGCAATAAATAACTATTTAACCTCCGTGTTAACATTAACGTAATTAACCTCTGAATGTAATGAGCTTAGAAACGGTTTTTTTTGTTATTTTTTAAATATATACATTTTAACTTAAAATGTGACGTTTAAATTTTTTCTGTAGCACTTCTACTTATTACTTATTCATATATTTTTTTTAAATTTAGGTTGAGAAGATTAATGAGTTCCTTCAAACCATTGAAGAACGTCTGAAAACCCTGGAGGAAGAAAAAGAAGAATTGAAGGAATACCAGAAGTGGGACCGCGCTCGGCGCGTATTGGAGTTTATCATTCACGACACTGAGCACAGGGAAAATAAAAGAAAACTTGACGAAGTAAGTATTATAAAACAAGTTTTGACTATTAAGGCCGCGTTGCATCATCTTGATTTAACCTTAACTTTAACAGACACAAACTTATCTGACTCGTCTATGGCGTAGCCTAGGTAACAATATGTAAAAACATTTAGTTCCAGTTTTGGCCACCGGCTCAGATAAGTTTATGTCATGTACTGTTATAGTTAAATTAACCGAGCCTAAGTGTTTTTTACTTTTTTATCCACAACGCTTCGATCATCTACATCTGTGGATATAGGATGTCATACAATAACAAAGCTGAAATGTGGCACATGCCGTTTGACAAATCACTTGACACTAACGGCCGATTTCAGTAATCTATCTTCGGTAAGAAATATGCCTACTATGGATCTGTTACTAAGGAACTGTTGTTATTTCCCACCATTTAATAGAAATGTCTATGCAACAAATCTAGTAGGTTTTATTTAACAAGCAACATATCTTTAGAAACCAGTGCCGTTAAACCAATTAAAAAAAAAGCCTATCTCTTACTGAGAATAGATTATTGAAATCTATGACACCAGTTGTTTTAATGTTGACAATAAGCTAACTGTTTCGGAACCTTTTATAGAGGATTCATATCATAGGTGTAGATAATGTTTTGAATGCAACTGTACATAATTAGGTATTAAAACACTCATGTAATACTATTATCACACATTCGTATTGTAATCATTATAAAAGGGTTGCTTAAATAACTATTACGTAATGGTATACAGTGACGGAAAACATGTTTTTTTCGGTAGTTGGAAAAAATGCGATCAAACAGTGGCAAGGAACAACAACACTATGCTGATTTAGTAAGAGAAGCGCAGGACCATGTCAGAGAAGCTAACAGGTAACATAACAATGTTGAACCATATTAACTTTAACATAAAGGTTAACACCCGTATTAAAAATTGAAAAATAACGGACGCTAGCGCGGTTTTATTGAAATTACTTCGGTGTTTACCACGGGAGTTGCAAAAGTGCCAAAACGTTGGGAAAAATCAAACTAAGTCCAAGAAAACACTTACGGATACTAGCGCGGTTTTATCGAAAGTACTTTGGTGATCGGTTAGGATTTAGTTAGATTATTGACAACAGCATGCGCAAAAGTGCCAAAACATTGGGGAAAATCAAACTAAGCCCAAGCGCGCACTGGCGGCCACCGAAATGCATTCATTGTATGATCAGCGCGCGCACTCGGCCGCGGCCGATGAGATAACTGCGACCCGTGTTGGCCGCGACCCCTGGGATCAACGATTGTAGGATTGTGCGCCAGTGTGCGCGCACTGCCCGCAGCCCGCCGCGGGCAGACGTGTTTACTTGTCTACAGAGTGTTCAAATTACATCGTGATGTCTTTGGCCGCAGTTCTGGCTGCATGCTTGGTCGCGACACGAGTAGGTTGAAATTAAATGCTATTTCTGTCTCTGTCTTTCATTATGTTTTTTCTCATTTACTGACTACTACTTGACATCTTACACACTGTCATAGTGTCATTTTATTTTTAAAATTATAATACTTTTTCTGCAGATAAAAGAGTTAGGATTATGAACCATATCTTATTCGAAATTCAAACAGGACTGCTCTATTTAGAAACATATCTAATGTAGTAATAATAAAGGTTAAAACCTCATAGATCTGTGTCTCGTAATGATGCATTTTTACTTATATTTAAAAGATACTAAGTGCAACATTGGGGAAATTGCACTAATGCTCACGATATTTTTATCCTCCAGAAGAAGTGCATCAGGATATTAAGCAATATAGACCAGACAGACTCTTGCAAACCATATTTCAAAAAGTTTAATATCATGACCTTAACAAGTCTGTATATCTTTGAAGCCTGTAGATTTGTCAAAAAACATCCGGAACTATACTCACCAGTTACATTATTACGAAGAAATGACCGCTATCAAAATAAACTTGCACTTCCTTTTACCAAAATAAAATTATATTCCGACTCTCCGCACTGCATGCTCATTAAAATTTACAACCATATCCCCAACAATTTAAAAAACATAGATAAAAATATTACATTTGAACAAAAACTAAAAGAATTTTTGATAAATAAAAGTTACTATAATTTGCCGGAATTCTTTGACGACAAATTTGGTTCCTGAAATTATTATCATTAATTATTTAAGTCTTAATATAACCTTATTAAATATTTAAAATTGCTACGCCCTTGCAGGGTGTCACATGCCTCTCTAAATTTGTACCCTTACAGAATGTAAGTTTAACCTGTACAACACATGTGACTTGCAATAAATAATTATGATTATGATTATGATTAACATACAGCTTGACCATAAAGAGTTGACAAAAAATGAGGGCGCCACTTTCTATGCAAACACGTCAAAATCACGAATAACTTGGCAACACTGACTATATTTTGTACTGCCAAATTTTAGTTCCATTTTGTTTAGTTTCTACTCTTTCTGGCCAAGCTGTACACGATAGAGAAGTAAACCTCACTATTTTTATGGTTTCAAAGAAGTTATCAGCAAAGTGGGTCACGACTCAGTTGGATCGACTGTACATTCAATGAACAACGCTGGTATCCATTAAAGTTGTTTTATTTCAATGTTGAACCATTTGGTGTTATATTATACCTATTCAAACCCTTTTTTCTAATTTTTTAATATCTATTATGTGCTCAATAATGAAATGATCTTCAATTTTGACCATTTTAGGAAACTAAAAGAAGCTCGTAAGGATGTAGCGGCGGCGCGCGAGGAGAAAGATATTCTGTCGACAGAACAACAACAATTGTTGAGGGAAAAGACCAAGTTAGAACTTGCCATCAAAGACTTGACCGATGACGTCGACGGCGACAACAAGTCTAAGGTGAGCTCCCCTATTCATACTTTGATACACGTCAGTTGTCTAAAGCTACCACGATCACAGTACTCACACCATGATCCAAGAAAACAAGGTCTGACATTCCGGATGACACTTACTTACACTGGCTTACGTCATCTAGAGTTAGGGTTCCCAACCATTGTGTTAAAAACAGTATTATACTGGTTTTCACTACATTATACTTTTTACTGCTGAACAAAAATAAAGTATACAAAATACTGTTATTAGCATAACTGGTAGTAGTAGTAGGAAATACTGTATTTTTTCCTAAAATACTGTTTATTTTCCTTCTCAGACCTAAATATACTTTATTTTTTGTAAGAAAGTTGGCAACCCTATCTTGAGTTCTACTATCTAGTTACCACTTTATGGTAACAAACAAAGAATGAAGGATTTTTTCTGTCATCACATCATATGCTACCGAGTCGCTAGTGGGAGCGGCGAAATTTTCTAGTACTTTTTACTTTCAAAACATCTGGAAAGATGTTTCTTTCGAATGTGGGGGTATTTCCTCACATTGATGAAATTGCACTGGCTTGCAGCGAAGAAGTAAAAAGTACTAGAAAATTTCGCCGCTCCCACTAGCGACTCGGTAGCATAATTGGTCAGTGCATTGGGCTGGATTCCCAAGGGTGCGGGTTCGAGTCCCGTCTGAGGTGCTACGGGTGAGTCGATTTTTTCTAGTATTTTTTCTAATATTATTTATCTTGATATAAAAATAGCATTGTAAATGCGAAAAATCTAATTAAATACTAGGAGAAATTCGACGTTCCCACTAGTGACTCGGTAGCTCAGCGGTCAGAGCATTGGACCGGATATCCAAAGGTCGCGGGTTCGATTCCCGTCCGAGAACATGATCTGGTGCGTGTCGTATTTTTTTCTAGTATATTATTTGGTATTATATAAAAATAGCATTGTGAATGCTAAAATCTCGAAATTTAAAAATCGATATTAAACCTTAAACCTTCCGTCTTTAAGTCGACAATCGTTTGAAGGAATCCAACACTTTACTTAGGATTCATTTAAATAGTATAATTATTTTCAACCTAGGAAAGGGCCGAGGCTGAATTAGAACGCCTAAGGCAGCAGATATCCGAAAAGGAGCGCGAGCTTGAGGAACTGAAACCGAAATACGAGGAGATGAAGGCGCGCGAGGAAGAGTGCACGAGAGCTTTGGCCCTCAACCAGCAGAAGCGACAAGAGTTGTACGCGAAACAGGGAAGAGGCACTCAGTTCACGTCGAAGCAGGACAGAGATAGATGGATTGAGAAGGAGTTGAAGTATGTGTTTGTTTGGTTTTGATGTTTTCACAGGGTGTTTTTTTTCTTATTGACGTTAATCGGGTATTTGAAACCCCAATCAATGTAATACATACTTTTTATGTGCTATCAAAACGGCATTTTCCTATAGATTTTTTATGGCAAAAACGTATTGTGACGCCACTCATGCTAAAAACGAACTAATAAAGTTAAATCACAATTGTTATTCGTGTTTTTATTATTATTTTTATTTTTTTATTGATCAATTATCACATGAAATAAAAACCTTAGATGTATTTTGATATATTATAGATCTCTAAGCAAGCAAATAAAAGACAAGAAAGACCACGAAGGTAAACTTCGCGAAGATCTCCGAAGAGACGCGTCGAAACTGACGGAACTAGAGAAGAGGATAGAAGAGATGACGAAAGAAATGGAGAGACAACGCGTGGCGATCGACGAACACAACAAACAGTATTACGAGTGCAAGAAGAAGAAGGACCAAGAACAAAGTGCGAGGAAGTGAGTGTTTGTTTATAGACAAATTTTGGGCATTCATATTAACTCAATAGCTGGATGAGGTATTCATACGTTCATATATTTTTGTTGTTTTAAAAAAAAAGCATAGCTTTACAAAGGGATAGTGCTTGGCCTTTACCTCACCTGATGTTAAGTGACGATAAGGCCCAAAGTATAAGCGCACTACACCCGGAATCCTCAGCACTGAGGAACTGGCTATCTTACCTCTGACTGCCGGAACACAAAAATTTTCAAATTATTGTTTGGCGTCAGAATTCGGTAAGATGGTGATAGTTAGCCAGGTGAACTTGAAATAAGCCCTACCACCAACCAAACGGAGTACAAATTGTACCCCCCTCCTGGGAATCAAACCCGGGACCCCTGCGTCTTACACGTGTTGGCGAACCACTAAACCACAGAGGCGGTTAAACATACATGCTATATAATTATGCTTTTATACTTAGTTCAAATTTTTCTTTTATTCATACGAAACATAAACATCTCACAGATAAATAACTTTCAAATCATTCATGGAAATATACCAATTGGCTTATTTTCGTGTTTTTTTGAAAATAATTTATAGTTTTGAGATATCACATTGGATTAGAAGCGCTTAGGTTTTGGTGAATTTAATGTTTTGAGAAAAAGTTAGACTAAGGAAAAATATACCGTTTCATTGGTAACACAATACCAACTGTAACAATACCAAAGCTTGTGAGTAATAAGTAAGTAAGTAAAGTAAGTAAAAAATTGCTTTATTCAAATAAACTTAGTAATTAAGCGCTTTTGAATCGTCTATATTTTCCTACCACCCGTTCCAGACTTTTTTATATCTCCTCTGGTCTTATGGTGATTTGAATTTTTTCTGTTTCCCAGTGAACTGTGGCGAAAAGAAACTTCTTTGACTCAAAATCTGTCTTCTTTGAAAGAAGATTTAGCTAAAGCGGATCAAGCACTTCGTTCTATGGCGGGCAAGGTAAGTACTCGTAATTTGTTGTAGCTTAAATCTTATTTTAATTTACAAAGATTTTCCGTTCCAGTGATTTTTATATTTTGTTTTACATTGCAAAATGTTCTAACTACCATATAGTCTGTTTATCCTAACATGTCCTATTTAGTAAACAGCTTTTTAAAAATAAATAATTATATGGTCACTAATAATTAGTAATTTCTTTCGTAATCTATGGGTGGAAAACCATTTGTTGTATTTTATAATTTATTTTTTCAATTAAGAGTTGGGTGAAGATTGTTTACCAAATAAGACAAGTAAGAATAAACAGACTATAGTTTACTTTAACATTCAACAGCCGATTCTAAACGGAAGAGACAGTGTAAGGAAAGTGTTAGAAACATTCCAAGAGCGAGGAGGCGAGTGGGCTAAAATAGCCACGCAGTACTACGGCCCAGTTATCGAGAACTTCACTTGCGACAAGACTATCTACACAGCTGTTGAGGTAAATGGGTAGTTTTTATTTACAAATGTTTAGATTTTCAGTAGTGTGTTTTATATTGGCGTGCTTGCCAGTACTTAAATAATATAATAATAATAAATGCTTGGACAATTTCACACAGCGTTATCTAGCCCCAAACATAGCAAAGCTTGTAATATGGGTGCTAGACAACTAATATACTTTTTAAATATATACTTATTATACATAGTTACACCCAGACCCGTCACAGAAATTAAAATTTCTGCCCGGCCGGGAATCGATCCCTGGACCCTTTGCGTGGTAGACCGGCATGTTGACCACTGCTCCACTCAGGTCGTCGAATTAATAATTAATTCAATCTTATAGAATTTGCATAACTCAACAACATTTACATTTACGACTAAATAATAATACAAGACAATTTATTATATCTAATTCGTAACTCATTTTCATGTAATAACTGTATTGTCACAATATCATAATCCTCTATTTTTACTACTAAGGGCCTGTTACACGACCGCCGAATAACCTCTAAATAGCTTATGGTGATATGACAACTTATGTGTCGGTTACACTACTCAGAACTTACTTTTTGATTATGAAACAGACATTAAATGTACAATAATTTACACAAAGGTGACAGCCGGAAACCGTCTCTTCCACCACATAGTGGAATCAGACACCGTGGGCACCAAGATCCTTAAAGAGATGAACCGGCAAAGTCTGCCCGGTGAGGTGACGTTTATGCCTCTCAACCGACTGCAAGTTAGAGACATGGTCTATCCCAGTGACAACGTAAGTATAATGTGTTTCATTTGTATTGGCGGCTGTGAAGCTAGCCACTATGCGCGTAGCCGTGCCCCTTTGCTTACATCGAAATTGTTTTCTGCGCATCGTCTCGCGCGATGTTCCGAGCCGCCTTTTTGTGAATTCCGCCATTATCAAAAATATAAAACGGTTTAGCTTATTTGTGAATTTTATAAAATTTAATCAATAATTTTATTAAACATTTTTGACGGATACTAGTGCGGTTTTATTGAAAGTGATTAGTAACCTTAGAAGTGAATAAATATGTCTAGTCATAATAAATAATCATTGCCTTTAATTGGAACATGTCTTTTTGTGGCACAAAAAAATAAAAAAAATGCATTTCTAGTGGGTCATAAAATACTGTTTCTTGCGCCCGTTCTTGTCAGCAAAAAAGTCTCTAATTTGTGAACTGCATGTTTTACCAACAATGTGGTCTCCATAGACAGTACCTAGTACCTACCTACTACTAGTTATTAAAATATAGTACACTTTAGTTAAACAAAGAATGCCTGGAAGAGATTGCTATTTAGCAATAAAGCCGCCTTTTGTGTGCTATTGTTCTGTTAGTTGTGTTTTCTTGTTTACTTACTATGTGTTCTGACTTTGTGTGCAATAAAGTGTTTAATTATTATTATGTATCTCAGCTTGGGTTTCTCGGGTGCTAAGCCTATTATTAATTTTTACTTTCTCACTTGAATTTGTACTTACACTAATTTAGAATCACAATTTTTCCCATCTCTACCCAACAGAATGCCATAGCCATGGTTCAAAAGTTGAAATACGACCCGAAATACGCGAAGGCGATGAAGTACATATTCGGCAAGACCCTCATCTGCAGGAACCTGGAGTGTGCCACCGAGCTCGGGAAGCAGTTCCATCTGGACTGCGTCACCTTGGAGGGAGACCAGGTATTTACAATTTTTTTTCCACAGTGAACGTTCCTTTAACATAATATGTATAAATGTATGAACAGCTGAACAGATTTTGATTTGGTTTAGACCACTTTGTTTTTTAGTCTGTAGAAATAGTTTTAAATTAGACATAATTACTAATACATTACATTATTATAATATAATTTTTTAAAATATCCTTTATATGTCTAATATCAACAAAAATATGCAATTAACCACATGCAAAGTTTAAAATAAAACCTATTTTACCGTTTGTTTATGCAAATTGTGCCTTACTCAGTACACTTAAAACTCATTTCTTCAACAATTTTCTTCCAAAGGTGTCATCAAAAGGTTCCCTCACCGGCGGTTACTTCAACCAATCACGGTCTCGTCTAGAAATGCAGAAAACTCGCTCAGAACTGATGGAACAAATCACCACTTTGGAGCAAGAGCTGAGCACTCTGCGACAAGAGTTGAATAAGACTGAAACTAGCATTAACACTATCGTGTCCGAAATGCAGAGAACGGAAACTAAACAGGGGAAAGCGAAGTGAGTAATCCAGATATTGACAAGTTTTCCTGTTTATAATATACTAGGTGTTACAAAAAAATCCCTAATGCCGAATATGGTATATAGGGACCATCAAACTGAACAACTTTTACTATGGGGCCAACTCTTAAATCGCGAAAAAATTATCAGCTGTTTCATACATTTTGATATTTTCGATTTTAATTTTTGTATGAAACAGCTGATTTTTTTTTCGCGATTTCAGAGTTGGACCCGTCCGCTATCGATGGTTTTGATTGGTTAAAATACGTCAGAAATGACATTTGAAACAATCAAACGATTTTAGGACTGTGGCTTGTGGCGCCCATAGTTCCTCACTATTCATCTCCATTGTTTGGTCGTACTTAATTTTTTTTTATTAATGTCATAACATTAACAAGATAGTGTTGTAAACATTTTGTTAAATGTACACACGACGAAACGTCAGATGTAACCGTTGTACTGCAAAAACAACTTCACGTATGGCTCTTCGACGTAGAGCATATAAAGATGATCTCAAAGTCAACATGTTATGTATAGTGCACTCTTCTGTACATGTCCTACATTATATTAATGTAGACTTCTTTGATCAAAGAAAATGATCAAACATATTTCCAAGAATTTACCTAATGCCGCGTTTACATGATCAAAGTCTGCTTTGACAACGTAGCTTTGATCAAAGTTTACTTGGATATCTGTTGAAGGCCGACGTCAAAGTGCAGTTATCAAAACTACTTTGTCAAAGCCGGCTTTGAGGAAAGTAGAACTGTGCCTAAGTTTACTTTGATTAAAATATTGATCAACGTGCGCTTTGATTGCTCGCTTACATGATCAAAGTAGTCATCAAAACTACTTTGTCAAAGCAGACTTCATGTCACCGCAACTTAAGCAAAATAGCTAAGCTGAGAAAATCAATTTGTCAGATTAAATATAGCCTATTTATGTGCAAGGACTAAAACAATACTGAATCATATAACCTATATTTTGTGTTCACCAGGGATATTTTCGATAAAGTGAAAGCAGATATTCGTCTGATGAAGGAAGAGTTGGCGTCCATAGAAAGATCCCGCGGCCCTAAAGAGCGCTCGCTCGCTCAATGTCGCTCCAGCTTGGAGGCCATGCAGGCTACTAAAGAGGGGCTCGAATCTGAGCTACATCAGGTAAGTTTGTGACTCTAACAGCCAAATACTCAAACAATTCTTAAAGTTATCTTATTTCAACAAAGTTGTCAGTTTCGTTACCAATTGGAAGTCGACTTTACTTATTTAAGAATAGCGGTGAAGAACTTCGCCGCGCCTTTCGACCTTTCGAGTTATTTAAACCGGATTAGTCGCGTGTCATGACATTTTTGTCGGAAGTAACTAACCTTTGGTAAACCTATTTCGGATATATTTATTGTTATGAAACATTAGAATTTAGATTTCGGCCACATGACATTTGCAAGATATGTAATGTATTGAATCAGCTAAAATAATAATCTTAGCTTGTTCTTGTGTTATAGGAACTAATGGAGCAGCTATCGAGCGCGGACCAAGGCAAAGTGGACGAGTTGAACGATGCCATCCGACGTCTGACACAAGAGAACAAAGAAGCGTTCAGTTCTCGTATGAATCTTGAAGCGACCAAGAACAAGCTCGAGAACTTGCTCACTAACAATCTCATTAGGTATGAATTATACTGATCAAAGTTACTTGCCATAGAATAAGGCATCGTCGATCGGCATCGAGGACGAGTTGAACGACGTCTGACACAACACTCGTGTCACATTTTTGTCGGATCAGTCTCGTGTCACATTTTAGTCGGATCAGTCTCGTATCACTACTTGTCGGATCAGTCTCGTGTCACTTTTAGTCTGATCAGTCTCGTGTCACATTTTTGTCGGATCAGTCTTGTCATATTTTTGTCGGATCAGTCTATTGTCATATTTTTGTCGGATCAGTCTCGTGTCAAGAGTTCAAAACAATTTGTCGGATTTATCTAGTCTCCTAACCAATATTTTTAAATTTCCAGATTTTAGCATTCACAATGTTATTTTTATACAATACTAATTAATATTGATTTTTTCAACAGACGTAAAGACGAGTTAGTGCAAGCCCTTCAAGAGATCTCCGTGGAAGACCGCAAGCGCCGCCTGGCCAACAGCAAGGGAGACCTCACGGCCGCCGAGAAGAGAATCAAGCAGATCAACAAGGAGATGGAGGAGGTCGAGAGGAAGGTGCAGGCGGCGGTCAGGAACGAGAAGGCGCTCAAAATGGAACTTGACAAGTGGAGGAATAAGGTATCAAATATTTTCTTTATTTTAAGTAGCTCATAGCATTTAAAAATAATTTCCTAATAAAAGTTATGGTTAAATTAAAAATCAAAAATAATTATGAAAATAATTTTACAATTATGAAAAAATATTTTCTTGACTTTCAAAGTGATACTTTTGAATCGTAATTTTTGTTACAATGCGATTAATTTATCAATGTACAACAGAAGTGGCTAACTTCAGAGCGCTTGCGGTACAAAACGACGTATTTTAATCTGTAAAATCTTCTTGAGTGAAGTTGCATGCAGCGTGTCAATTTAATCGCATTGTATTCACGACGTCTTTTAGCTGACAAGAAAAACCCTTACCATCAGCGATATCAGATCAGAAGTAACATTTTGATGATTTACCATGAATTACTAGCGTTACGTAGCAAGTGTCTTTTACATTGTTTTTTTAAATTAAATAGTAGAATACTTATTATTATTGTGTGTAGGAAAAAGAAGCACAAGACAAAATGGAGGAAGATGCGAAAGGCCTAGAGAAGATGGCATCTAAAGAAGTACTACTGCAGGAGAAGATACAAGAGTCTCTGGACAAAATCGCGGCGCTGGGGACACTGCCCAACGCGCCCGAACTACACGCCAAATACCAGAAGTTGTCTTTGAAACAGGTATTTATATCGTCAAGCTAAACTTTTTTTATCCACTACGGGTTAGTGCTTGGCCTTCACCTCACCTGATGTTAAGATCAATATAAAAATAAACTAAACTGGTATCAACAGATGTAATGTGGATTTAATTTAGTCATTCAGATATTGCCTTACCATAAAAGATTTTAAAACACTGTTCAACAAGTGTTTGACTTAGACACTGTTTAAATGTGATGCTGTTACTTTTATGACAATATTGTTTGAGAGAGACAGCATCACATTTAAACAGTCTGAATTAAACAGTGTTTTAAAATCATTTGTGGTAAGGCCGAAAGTGTTTTTCTTTGCGTGCTTAAAGCAAGACTATTATGTGTACTGATAACTTTTTAGGTACTATCAACAACACTTCCGCTTTACTCCTAAGGTTAATATCGCTCGCACGTCACGTCGTCACTAACATACGTTTAGTTCGTGTAGGGGCAATACGCGCGCACACGATTTTTTTTGCAGTGGTAAAGCACGTGAGTTGCCGTTCGTACTTACACCTACTTAGGGGTCATCCATTAATCACGTGACGTTTTTTTAGCAACTTTTTACCACCAACCATGCATTATTTCTAATACTGTAAAAATCTATTTTAATATTATTGGTATTGATGTTTCTGGACTAAATATTTTCAAGCGATTGTAAAAACATAACTGAAAATTCATTTATAGCTTTGTCATTGAATAAATAAATTTTTTACAGCTTTTCAAAGAACTAGAAAAGGCCAATCAGCACCTGAAAAAGTACAACCACGTGAATAAAAAGGCGTTAGATCAGTTCATTAGTTTCTCAGAACAAAAGGAGAAACTCTACAAACGTAAAGAGGAACTCGATATTGGGTAAGAGATAAATTATTTATTTTAGAATATTTCTTATTATTTTTACTCATGTGCCTGCCATTAATTTTACTTTTTTACTTTTTGCTATACCGTCAAATGATTTAATGTTATTGCGCAACTAACACAAAACCTCTATAGGCAAAAATAAAACCCAACACCAAACACTTGCACCCTTTGTAACAATAATTGACGTTACAGTGTTTTAGCCCTTATTAATGTCGAAGTTATGTTGTTTGACTTCAAGCGTCACTGATGAGTAATTCTACACATCCGCAATACAGTTGTATTAGAACGTAAGGCTATTTTCTCATTTGTCGGCGCAGTACAGACCTCGTAGCTAAAGTAACACTTGCAAATCTTCGTTATCGCTTCACTTTCGAAACATGTATGAGATTTTGGTAACAATCGAATTTTAAAACGTCAAATCCATAATGTTTCCAAGCGAAGCGATAGCGAAAAGGAGAACCGGCACATCCCATAGAAGAAATGCTTAACTTGTATACGATTTAATTTGGTCTTAAATTGTAGCAAATAATATCTGCTACGAGAATCAAGATCTCTCTTCTCGCATGTAGAAAAAGAGTTATTAATTGATTAATATTTATTATGGAAACACTACGGGAACAACGAGTCATTGAAAATTCCGTTATCCACATTATATCTTCAAAGGGAGCTGTGTCACTATGAAATATAAAATATGGCTGCTTAAACCATAATCTCCTTGCCTTTTTCAAAATTAAGGAAGCAAAATGTCAACTTAACTTCAATTTGACATTGACAGCTGACATTTGGTTGACAGATACCTCGGCCGTTATGCCGACTTCGTATAGCGCCATCGCGTGTTTCAAACGCAATGGCAAAACTAATTTAGCGCGATCGCCCCCCTGGTTCTGATTCTGTACCGCGCCGTGTTGATGTCTTGCTGCTGCTGCGCCGGAGGCAAATCAGGAACACTCTCTATTGAAATAAATATATTTGGACGCTTATACAAGGTGTTACAAAAATACCCCTAATGCCGAATATGGTATATAGGGACCATCAAACTGAACAACTTTTACTATGGGACCAACTCTGAAATAGCAAAAAAAAATCTGCTGTTTCATACAAAAATTTAAATCGAAAATATCAAAATGTATGAAACGGAGATTTGAGAGTTGGTCCCATAGTAAAAGTTGTTCAGTTTGATGGTCTCTATATACCATATTCGGCATTAGGGGTATTTTTGTAACATGTTGTATAAAGGCATCCAGTAAGCTTTCGGTATGCTTTCGGTACCGCGTATACCGAGCATGCTGATGTCGTACCGCTGCTGCCGACAAATAGGAAAAGGCTCTTAGTGTAAATAAAAATACTATTTTTGATACTATCAACACATTCACTTAAGAATCAATCATATTATCGCACAGTGGTGAAAAAATCCGCGAGCTCATAGAGACGCTAGAACATCGCAAGCTAGAAGCGATCCAGTTCACGTTCCGGCAAGTGAGCAAGAACTTCACGGAGGTGTTCCGCAAGCTCGTGCCGCATGGACGAGGGAGCCTCGTGATGAGAACTGGGACGGACGATGCTGATATCAACCCTGAGGTGAGTATTATTAATCATCATCATCTTGATAGCCCATTCTGACTCTAGTGTAGTGTTCCGCAAGCTCGTGCCGCCCAATTCCGGTCCGGTTCATGTCGAACTCCGGTGCCATCTACATGATGCTTCGCTACACTATTTATGTAAACAATAAAGCTAATTTAACTTTTACTGTTTGTACATTATTTCTGTGTTATATTATTTATATAACAGTATTTGTTTTACGCAAGGCGTTTTTATCTATTTATGATTAGGCATGTTTACTTAGTTAAATCAATGGTGAATAGGTAAAACAAACAAAAAACTGAAAGAAAAATTTATTTTTAGCGTGCAACGGGCGACCAATTCGCGGGCGTAGGCATCAAAGTGTCATTCACCGGCGGGGAGGGCGACATGCGAGAGATGAACCAACTGTCGGGCGGGCAGAAGTCGCTCGTAGCGTTGGCTCTTATCTTTGCCATACAGAAGTGTGATCCCGCACCTTTCTACCTATTCGACGAAATCGACCAGGTAAATATATATTGTTCTGTAAAGTTTTAAATCTGAAATGAGGAAATATTTATTTATTTCATGTCATTAAATAGACTACTTTCCAGATATTTTACAAACATCTTAACATTTGTTATTTTGAATAGACAAGCACTGTTACTTTTAATTACTATGCATGTCGTTTTCGTCAACTTGAAATATCAAAAAAAAAATACTCTTTCCTTTACCTAAATTTCAAAAATTCAATAAAATACTTATTTTCTTAAGATGATATTTAGTTTGTAATAAAAATTGCATTACTAATCTACTCTCAAACTATTTAAATAATACAAGAAAAAGATCAAAATTTAATATAAACAATATTTGAATGACCCAGGCCCTCGACGCACAGCATCGTAAAGCGATCGCGAACATGATCCACGAGCTCTCATCCTCAGCTCAGTTCATTACCACCACCTTCAGGCCAGAGCTCTTGGAACACGCACACAAATTCTATGGCGTCAAATTCAGGAACAAAGTGTCCCACGTCGAATGCGTCACGCAGGAAGAGGCGAGGGACTTCGTTGAAGATAGTGCTACACATGCGTAAAATTTTATATAGAACTTTTGACAATTTCCGTCTACAAAATATTTTTAAGACTTTTTGTTAATTTCCGTGAAATTGGTGTTTGAAGCGTGTGCGCAAGTTTAATTCTTTTCATGATTTTCAAATGTTGTTTACAGATTTGACAGTATATACATTTTATTATTCATTGATATAAAAATATATGGGTAATATATATAATTATGTGTTGAATGACGCTTCGATAAATAACATAAGCGTAAACTGATCGGCAAGGCGCAACGAATACATCGCATCAAACAAGTAATTAAATATTGCGAATCATTCATATTAAAATTCGATGCGCTGCCTGCGTTCATAATGACATTTTTGTAGGTAGCAATATTGACAGAAGAGTTTTATAACATGTAATTAGTATGTGTTTTTAGTTTATAACATTTTATTTTTATAATTTACTGATGTTTTCACGCTAATAATTATCAACACATAAGTACTTTGTTGGTTGATTTTAATTTATAGCAATGGCTTATCGCTGTTGAATTTAGGATAAGTTAATTAATGTAATTTAGCCTACGTCCTTTTGTGTGTAATGGCGACATTGGAGAAGGTTACTGTATATTATTTGGTGTATTTATGAATCCGCTAACTACACAAAATGTTGAGCTGTTTACGTCGATACCAGATAATTACTGGTAGTGTCGCTATTGCATTTCTTTCAATCTAAAAAACCCCGCACCAATAAAGAAACGAATCTAAAATGGCGGCAATACAGGCCAGCAGTTTTCTTTTGCTGTCTCAGCCATACAACTAAAAATCAATGGCAAACAAACCGCGTGAGATGGCGCGATAATGGCCGCCATTTTTTGATTCGTTTCTTTATTAGCGCGGGTTATACCACCCAACACAAAATTTAAGACTTGTTGAACTTAAACCCCAGTGCTAGTGGTCCATTTATAAATCACATTCTTGCGGCATTATGTGGAAAATCTTTATTCTCAACAAGTCACACTGACTGGTTGAGAAAAAAGTTCGCAACAAGTAACAGGTGTGACTCTATGCGAATTTTTATTTTCATCTAGTAACATTTGTTAGTAAATGGTTTGTATTTATTCTTCTCCTTCTTCATCATCGAAGCGTGAAAAACTATTACTCGTTGCGAATTTTTTTTCTTAACCAGTCGGTGGGACACGATTCAGTGTGACTCGTTGAGAATAAAGAGAAAATCTGATGTCTTCTTGTGTGTACACACACACATCAGATTTCAAATGTTTCGTAATATAGGTATTAGTTTAATGACAAATACAAATTTCCATTTTGTACTCGTGTCTTTTTTTTCTTTACTTTGGTAACTTTGTCGTCCTAAAATTATGGGTGCTAATTAATATAAATAAATGAGAAATAAGTATTTATTTACGAATGAAAATTGTGACAACTCATAGATCCACTCGTAGAATTTTCAAACAAAGTACTTAAAAATACCTACTTGCTGTAGTTATTAAACGGATAAACTGTAAACTCCTAACAATAGTGATATGATTAGAGAGCATTCTTCAGACACGTAAAAGTTAACAGTTAATAAAAAACCATATATTATAGACCAAACGTACGTACGTACGTACAAGAACAATTTCTCATTTTTATACAAGGTGTTACAAAAATACCCCTAATGCCGAATATGGTATATAGGGACCATCAAACTGATCAACTTCTACTAAGGGACCAACTCTGAAATTGCGAAAAAAAATCAGCTGTTTCGTACAAAAATGAGAATCGAAAATATCAAAATGTATGAAACAGCAGATTTTTTTTTCGCGATTTGAGAGTTAGTCCCATAGTAAAAGTTGTTCATTTTGATGGTCCCTATATATCATATTCGACATTAGGGGTATTTTTGTAACATGTATATGTATATTTTAGATTTCTTAGTTGCCTTTGTGGATCAAAAAAGACTGTAAGGTACTATAAACTGAAGGTAGGTACTATACAAATATCATGTTTGAGCGGAAGTACTGGTAATCTTCCCAAGAATAGCATATTTTTAAATGCCCTTACTAATAAAGATTGTATAGCAGATGTATAGTTACACAGTGTTTTGTCCCTTTCTCTTTAATGTCAAACTTAAATTGTTTGGCAGAGACTAACCCTTGTGTAACTACATCTGCTTACAATCTTTATTAATAAGGGGGTTAATGTATAGGCTGAAAAAAGTATTAAGCTATATTCTAAGGGGTCATTAGGAACAGTTTGAGAATATTAATAATATTATTTTACATTGGATTTTTTTTTAAAAATGTATTTAATTTCAGACTGTAATGTAATGTGATTGTAATGTGAATGGCCCCTTGAAATATGTCTGGTACTTTTTTACATTCTGTATGGTATTACTATCTAACTAGATAATGTTATAATATTATTTTTAAAACTCAATTGCATAGTTACAGTATTGTACTTATATAAGAGTAATAATAAAATCCCACACAATCACAACACAACTTATGAAGTAAGTATGTAGTATTATTTACAATAGAATTCACACAATATGCGTAGATATAAAAACATTGTTAGAATAGTTTTAGGGTTTAACCGCTCATATCACACTAACTCGAAGGCACACTGACGTCATACAAGAAATATGGCAATTTATTCAATTGGCTATAGTTGTGTCTATGTTTGGTAAACAGAATAAGGATCTCATCTTTACAGGTTTATATCATATCTGTAATTTGCGTTACGGACGCATAAAGGTCTGTAATACTTTTTTATAGTTTGTATTTGTTTTGGTAAGGCCGAACTTTTGTAGCACAATTTATTTTCTTGCACAAATATAAATGAAAGATTTTAAATTATTTTCTATACTTAATAAAATGTGGTTTTACCACACATAAGCACAACATTAATACCTATGGCTATTAATACTTGTTAGATTGTCCAATAGATAAAACATATTTAAGATACCTTACTGTACTAAATAATGTACTTTGTACATTATACGCGTGAGAGTCAAGATTTGATTACTTTTATGTACAATTACGAATATAAGTAGGTTTATTTTTATCGCGAAATTTTAAAACTCCATAAAAATAGGAAGATATTGAATATTCAATATATTTATAATACTCTCTTTAAAAGTCAAACTGATTTCAAGAAGCATTCACCGAGTTATAATCCGCGCGCGATGAGAATGTGATGGAACCTTGTCAAACACAATCGAAAATTGACTAATTGGTTTAATTTTAATTAATTTAATAAAACAATTGTTTACTTGTTATCTTACATGAAGTTGCTGCAGCAAAAGTTCCCTCACTTCGGATGCGTGATCCGTGTTTTTGGATATCCCTGGACGTGCGAACAAACGCGTCTCAGTTTGACAAGGTTCCATCCCATTCTCATCGCGCGCGGATTATACAAAGTTTTTGGAACATTGTACTGTGGTCTTCGCACATAACCGTGCATTCACACCTTTGATCATATAAAATACTGCCGCTGCTTTATTTGATATTCGACCTTACGTCAAAGTAACTGGTTTTAAATTCTGACGGCAGTGGTGGTAACTACGATCTTATCTCATGAAATGGTCACGAGGTCGTCCGTCGCCAATCAGTACCTACTCACGTCGGTCGAAGAACGCTACTCTTTCTTACGCATCTCTGTCTTACTAACGCAAATAGAAGAAACGGTTGCACGGTATGGAATATTGTAATATTTTAATTTAAATAATTAAATTAGGATGGTTTCAGTACATGTTTGACTTTAAATTCATAGTGAAATTATGTGTACGCACAATACTTACTGAAAATATGATCTTATTTCTTTATTTTTTTTTTACTTTTTTGCACAACTTCACAGTACATTTAGGCATCGTTACGCCCGGGCCCGGGTGGTCAAATGACTACCTACTGAGATCGATCTAATGCTCATTTTAAGGTGGTTTCAGTACATATTTGACTTTAAATTCATAGTGAAATTATGTGTACGCACAATACTACTGAAAATATGACAATCTTATCTTTTTTTTACTCTTTTCGAGTTGTTTTTGCACAACTTCACAGTACATTTAGGCATCGTTACGACCGGGCGGTCAAATGACAACCTACTGAGATCGATCAAATGCTCACTTTCGATTGGATCATTCGTTCGCGGCTTTACGCACGAAGAAAAGGACGCACTGCACCGACCCCAAATCAATTGGGATAAGGGTAGGGGGATGATGATGATGATTGACTGTAAGTCAAATCGGAGTAAAGTCGTAGAGTTTGTGCAATGTGCGAAGACCTTTTGTCCGAATAAGTACATGAATAGCGATTAATATTTAGAGATATACTTACGGCTACGATCGAAGTTAACAAAAGACATCACTATACGACATTAAATCTATAGTCGAATAGCGTGCATTTTTAGAATAAAGAATCCTAATTTTAGTAATTGGCACATGTTAATTATAATATTGCTGAAAACCAATATTCCCATTTTTTACACACAGCCAAATTGTAATGAATTAACATCTAAAACATCGTCTTCGTTATTTTCTACCACACAAAAACAGATTAATGTTTTAGTAAAACTAAAAAAATAATTGGTTTTAAAAGCAGGACTATAAAAAATAGTAAAAATCACAGGCAACTAACGCTTAGTATACAACTAATTTGAGAGAATAAAAGCATTTCATAATAAACTAAAACTACAATATTTCCCTAATCATAATATAAAATCATTCCCTTGAGCAAGTTTATTCGACTATAGACCACAAATATACCATTAAAAATAAAATCAAAGACTTACTTAGCGCTATAACCTCAGAGGAAGAGCGTACGGTGAAGTCCAGTCCCGTTCGAAAACGTCCTGTAGTTCTCTGCGTATGTCTTGCGAGATGTTCTGGAATATTCCATGGGACTCGTCCTGGAACACAAAGGCGACGCCGGCGGTGTCCACGAAGTAGTCCCCGGACCAGTTAGAGGTGCCGATGTATGCGGTCCGGTCTGTTACCATGTATTTGTTGTGGTTGACGCGCGCGAATGGGATTTTGTCCTGGTCCGGCGTTGAGGGTACGACGAAGCGTTTCTGGTGCAAGATGGAAACATTAGTTACACATGGGGATTGGTCTAATTATCGAGTTATGAGAAACCTAGTATCTTAGTAGTTAATACCAAATAATATACTAGAAAAAATACGACTCGCACCAGATCATCGGAATGGAATCGAACCCGCGACCTTTGGATATCCGGTCCAATGCTCTGACCGCTGAGCTACCGAGTCACTAGTATCATAGTAGTTGCCAAAACTAGCCACTTTTATAACTTTTTATATTCCTAAACTCCGGGAATCATAAAACTAAGGGATTTCAAAATAGAATCTCGGTAGCCTTTAGGCTTTCAAGGTTCTAATTAGAAATTGAACCTATGAAACTTCAACCCTCCGGATTTTTGAGAATCAGAAATTCCGAAAAACCTTATTTATCGACTCTGAAATACCAGGCTTAGGGCCTGTTTTCACAATGTCAAAGTAAATTTTGAGTAGCTTACTTGACAAATGATGTGAGAGTTGTCATATGAAAAATATGTCAAGTAAGCTACTCAGAACTTACTTTTACATTGTGAAACAAGCCCTTAGGCTTTTAAGACTCTGGGTTTCAAACACCGGACTTCTCTAAATCCTTGTGTTTCGAGTCTCGGAATCCAGGACTCGCAGAATACTGGCGTTTTGGAAACTTCTTCATAAGCTAGAGCTTCATAATTCCAGTGTCCTGGAAGTTTGGAATGCCGCAGTCTCAGAATACCAGAGTTTTAAAATCTCCGAGTCTTGGATCTATAGTGTTGGATTTCCTGAGTCTCCAGGACTTCATGACGACGACTTAAAGACATAAAACCATCAGATTTTTATAAAATTTAAATGACAGTTTACTCAAAGACTCCCGTGAAGAACATAGAACTTGAATCCGGCTCGAAGGACCATTCAATTTTTACTTTTGATCACTTTGATTCTTATTATTTCCGTAAATACCTACTATCTGTATGTCGACGCGCGGATACGATTGCGTGAGCGCGATGAGCGACCGCAAGAAGTACACTTCAGAGGCGTGCGAGTGCTTCCACCAGCTGATCAGCATACGCACTTTGACGCGGTGCTCGAGCGCGGCGCGCCGGATCGCGTCGTCTATCTTTGGCCAGAACCTAGAGGTGAAAAATTTAATTTTTAAAGAATTTAATGTATCACGAGCAAATAAATGTACACACCATGGAAATTGATTGTTCCATGGTATGTGAATGTAATTGCTTTTGTTCGTGACGTACCATTAGATTATTATCAATTTTTTAGACAATATCGTTGCTGAATGCTTTGATTCTAAACTTGGAAGGTAGTTAAATCACTTGTTGTGCTATGGAAATCAGACTTCATAGACAACAACTAGGCATATTTTTTTTTTTAGAATAGTGTTACAAGCGTGTCACTATTCGTTTGTGATACTATTAGTGTAATAGTGCAACTATCACACTAGTGCAACACCCCGAAATAACGCCCCACTTTCAAACTGGGAGCTTATTTTGTATAATGTGTTTTCTTCTTTGTCTTGCTATTCTAAGTTGAATTTGGAAAGAATAGTAATTTGTACCCAGATAAAAATACTAAAGTGGTGTATCGAATTTAAAAATTTGTCAGTCGGTCGGTGTTCAATTTGCGTTCTGTGTATTCGTAAAGCGCTATCTAGGTTATTCTTGATCGAAAACAACACAATGGCCTTTATTCAAATTCATCCGCCGAAAATCAGCGCGATAGCTAAACCCTCGTGAGTGATATAATTGCTGTGCTTTTTTAATGATTAAGAGTTATGTTTGATTAGAAGTTTTTAAATAAAAGCTTTCTAAACAATAGTAATATCACAGGTGTTATGCTCACTTACATTCAGAAGCCACCTATAAGATAATCACATAAAGTTACATACTACTCACTTTAACTTAGGCGCGAACTCTAGCGCGGGTGCGTAGTCCATCACCGATATGTAGATGAACTCTTCAGCCGCCTCCATTATGGACACGATCGCGTCGTCGTCGTTCGTCCGTCCCGTCGGATTGAACGGCGGTGGGGAACTCTTGGAAAATAAAATGACAATTATGAAAAAAATTAACTAGAAATCGGCAATTTTATACTGCAAACAATATAATTAACCCAAAAGAGTACCTACCTAAATCAACTTTCAAAAGAGCGATATTTCTATACGTCTCAATTTGAGAACTTTCTAAGCAGTTAGCAAGTCAACGTAACTTTAACGTTTGTTTTGACTTTGAAGTGAGGACGTTACTTATGGAGTTAGGCAAAGTTACTATAAGGACTGTTTTATTAATTTATGATGCGAGGCATTCATAACTTGGCTTCATATCCCAAGACGCATGTGATGCGAGTCTCTGTTGGATTATGAATGTCGCTGTAAAGTCGTGGTGTTATATTAACTTAACAGAGTATTTCTTTGTCTCTACTTTATGCTATTAAAACAGACGAACATAGAACCTCCTCCTTTTTTTGAAGTCGGTTAAAAAGCGACCGCTCGCGACTTCGTCTGCGTGAATAGTTTTTTTGCTATCCATCGGGAACAATTATGTTTTCGGGATGAAAAGTACCCTATGTCCTTCTCTGTACCCCTGACAAAGTGTATGCAAAATAGCATGACGATCGGTTCAGTAGTTAAGACGTGAAGGCGTAACAAACATACGGACCATTTATAATATTAGTAAAGATTAACGTCCGTCTCTAAAATGCGCAATAGTTTATGTCACATATGTTGAAGAATTACGATCAGAAGGTCTAAGTAGCAAAACGTTCTACAGCACTACTAAAGTGTATACTTTTAAGGGAGAGCGGAGCTTCCTAACACAAGCAATCACTTGCTTATTTGAAGAGTTCCCTTGATTTCTCCAGGATCCCATCATCAGATCCTGACCTCATGACAATGGGACCAACTTATTACTTTTAAATAGTATTTATATAGTATTTAGTATTTACTTTAAAAAAAAAAATTTTTCAAATCGGTCTAGCCATCTTCGAGTAATCGAGTAACATAAATAAAAAAAAAAAAAAAAAAAAAAAAACATTCCGACGAACTGAGCACCTCCTTCTTTTTTTGAAGTCGGTTAAAAAGGAAACAGCCACAATCATATTGTAAACTTATACCTAAGTTGCTGAAATAAATGTTTTGATTTGATTTTGTTCCGTACAGGGGAAGCAGATGCTGTGATGAATCAGGATTACTCAAAAACTACTGAACCGATTTAAAATTTTCAAAAAATAGGACCATCTTGGGCACAAACCTGATAAAGTAACGTTTGAATCATGTCAATCGGTTTAGCCGTTTTTGAGTAATCGGTGGATATACATAAAAAAAAACAAATAAACAGACGAACAAAGAACCTCCTCTTTTTTTTTGAAGTCGGTTAAAAAGAGCGACTTTGGGCGACCAAAATTATAAAATTAACAATAATATGTAATTGAAATTGTAGTAGGAACTAGGTATTATGACTCTGGACTATCACTCGTGACTCTGGTAAGATCCTTCTTTTATTTAGTTTTGACTGAGAAATGTTTTTCAAATTTTTAATAGCCTATTCTTGTTCATTAGTGCTTTACCGTTATAAATCGCTGACGAAGAATGATTCAGCCAGCGGTCGTCCATAAAATGAATCATCAAAACCTTAAAAGTTTTTTTATGTCATTTCATTATCGTAACGGGCAGTGCGCTTCAGTAGGTACTTCCCTAACCAGTTTTAAAAGGTAACAAAGTTCTAACGATGGCTATCAAAATGGGTTGTTTTACGATAGAAACCGTCCATTAGTCCACATAAATGTACAGTCAACGGCACGCTGGTCTTTCACGACAGGGTAATCATATTCAATCAATTTTATACTTAAATGCGAAGAAATTAAGGTTTTAAATAAATTGCAGAATTTTGTCAGTTTTGTATAACCTGATGTGCTGCTGCCTGTACTTACCGACTCATTTCTCCATAAAAAAGTCATAACTATGAGGTAAATTTTTAACTAGAACCATTAAAAGTCGTTTTAAGGGAATTCTATAACTTCGAAACTTTGTTACATTGGTTAAAAACGTAACATGAATTTCAAAATAATAAAAATGTCACACAGTTTAGCAACTTTTCACAATAAAGCATACTTAGGTATTATTGAGTTGGTACAAATGATAAGTAAAACTAATATTCCATCCATTCAAATTATTTACAAATACAAACGAAACAGAACTATTGTAGCTTGAGTTCTCCGTTTGTCATTGCATCTTTGTCAACAGAAACTTTAGAAATCGTTGCTTATTTGATTGAATCAGGCGTTACTTGTCCCAAACCATTGTCAAAAGAGAATATGTAGCTGACTCGTAGCTTACTCCCGCAAAAAATATACAAGGTGTTACAAAAATACCCCTAATGCCGAATATGGTATATAGGGACCATCAAACTGATCAACTTTTACTATGGGACCAACTCTGAAATCGCGAACAAAAAATCAGCTGTTTCATACAAAAATTAAAATCGAAAATATCAAAATGTATGAAACAGCTGATTTTATTTCGCGATTTCAGAGTTGGCCCCATAGTAGAAGTTGTTCAGTTTGATGGTCCCTATCTACCATATTCGGCATTAGGGGTACTTTTGTAACACCTTGTATATGCAAGATGCACCGCCGGCCCGCCCGCAAAAAAATGCACTTGCACACCACAAAAATATCAGTGCACAATACCTGCATTTAGCAAGACAGCGCCACACCTTGCACCTTTACCGATTAGACTACTCTACACGTGTTTCGCCCCAATCCGGAGCATCCTCAAGAGTTAAATCGTGCGTAAACCAACACCGATTGGATTCGGTGCATCCTGCATATATTTTTTGCGGGAGTAAGCTACATATATTTCTCTTATGTTTGCTTGTTTTCCGCTCGGCATTGCATCTTATGGCCATCAATGTGCTAATGGCGGCATCGCTACAATAAACATAAAGGCTAATAGGTCAGGTGGCAAAGGTCGAACTGGCCAAGCATGCAAACTATGTATTTTCATGAGAATATCAGTCTAAATGGAGGGGGTGGTCGCCCGTGTGACCTTGCCCTACGAATGTTCGTCGACTACGTAGTAAAGTCAATTCTTTGGGAGACTACTTGGGTATGACTATGCTTGTTTGTTTATATCACGAAAATTGATCAGTTGTCGTCGTTCTTGGAAAATGAGTTTATGTGGCATAAAATGGAAGTAACATGATATATTTATTAACTTTATATTTAGGTAGGTATATGACTAACGCCCGGTCTCCTGATTATCGGAGGTTTAACTTTATCGGAGGGGTCCACATTATCTGGTAAAGGGCTGATTTTTAAATCCTCAGTTAACAGATATTAGTTCTTTTAACCGTTCAACGCCCGGAAAATGAGTCATTAGATATCCCATTGTTATCCGGCCGCATGCGTCCGCTCGGGCGTTGATGAATTAATTGTTAACCCAATAAAATAAAAATCATTCGAAAATGTGACACACAAATGTATGATAGATAAATATTTTCAATTTGGCGGTATAATTTGCTATTAAACGAATAAAGTTTTATCTAGGCATTGAAAAATCAGAAACCAGTGGTAAGTAACTACCTTTGAATATAATATACTATCTTTGTATATTATAATATTGATTAAACATTATTTATCAATATTAACATATTAATGATGGTTGAGCCCTTCATATTCAACAATAGAACGTTGACATTAAACTTATAGATAACTTTGAGAATATAAAGTCTCTCCAAGTTAATTAAACGCTGTTAAAGTTTCAAGTTTCTACCAAAACCATATTTATAATCCTCTTGTGTATGAAAATATAAAGATAAAAGTAATAAAGTACAACACGTAAAATGAAAGAAAACAACTTGAAATTTCATTACAAACTTTTCTTACAGTGCAACTTTATAATTAAAACAACAAAGAAAAATTTATAAACATTAAAAGAAAGTAGAAATGAGCTAAGATCCTTTCTACTTATCCAGATGAAATTAATAGTTGCTTCTTGGAGAAAACAAAGTAATAGAAGGATGAAATTTTAAATATGACATTGTTATATTCAGATTAATTATAACCGGTGAATACACAAAAATAATATACGCGACAAATTGAGAACCTCCTTGTTTTTGAATTCGGTTGGTTAAAAATATCAACCATAAGCAATTTCAACCTAGGTACTAAGCGTTTTCCACAAAAATCACTGACGTATTTACATTTCTCTGAAAGCCACCGCATACCGTGTATGACTAACGTACCAACTGCGACAATAGAAAAGCCATCAAATTCATCAATTTAATCACAATTACGTGAAAGTTGTCCTTCATTTTCAAGAACATCTACGTGAACACAAACATACGTACGCTTAGCTCATTTATTGTCACAGAATAAGTAAATAACCAGTATGTTATCTCGACCAGAATTTTTCGCAAAGTATCAAAAGCAATTATGTTATAGAAATAGAAGAAAGGTAACACAAAGACCCAGACCTGAAACAATATAATATCCCGTGACCACGGCCCCTGGAAAGGTGTCGAAACGTCGAGAATTCTAAAAACCAATAAATACAAACTAAATAATTCTAAAACAACACCTGAATTAATAATATACGCGCTGTAATCCGTAAAAAGTGTTTTATTTCTAATGAACTGTACGCGCGAAAGTCTTAGATGTGTATACAATATAATATGTTGAAAAGTTAGTTTTTCTAATTTGACCCAGCTGGGTAAGCGCAACTTCAGAGATGGTGACGCTCTGAAAACCGGTGTGCGACCACTCGATCACGGAGGTCCTCAAAACACTGGAACTGTATCACTCAATCCGTACGCAGCGTTAGCGCGTCTTAACGGCGCACTTTTGACTGGTCTGCAGTTTGTGTAAAGATGAGATACTGGTACTTGTGTTGTAGGTGTGATTGTCTAGTGTAGGATACATTTGTTTGGTCCAGCAAACCCCGCCCCCAGCCATTAGTCGCACGAGCCCACAATTTAGAAGCGAACTTCCAACAGAGCTCCTTAGTAACTATGACTTTTGTTTGGCTAAGTGAACTGGCGTATTCTGTTAGAAAATCTTTGCTAATGCCAATAACAACTGTAAAAACATTTTTTCTAATGTTTTTATAATGGTATCAGATACATTTTACATGGGCATTTTTTTGGTTAAATAGAAAACATTACACTGAAAACCCTGATATTATTTTTTACTAAGACAACATTATTCTAAAAACGTTTCAAATAAAATACTGATCTTGAAGGTTTTCTTTCAAGAATTGACAGGCTATTGTAACGTCATATCTCTTATGCAAATTAAATCGATTAGATTCGAGTGAAACAATCGTGGCTGTAAACTGTAATATGATTGTAGTTTCATAAAGATTGGTGTATTAAGTGGCATACAAATCTGTACCCAGAATATGTAACTCTAGAAGTACTCGTGACCTCGCATAACAAGAAACAGATTAACCCTTTTTGGAATGACAAAACAAGGTTTTATGCAAAACAGTTGGAAAGGGTTTTTAAATTGAACGACGCCACTCTGTAACCTTTCGAAAGTTTTCTACGACTCATCACCGTTTAGTCAACGTCAAGTGTCAAGGCTAACGGACGGGGAGCTTTTAAAAGCATTTTACTAACTAGTGTTGGGAACTGACTTTTGTTTTAGTTTTTAGGGTTCCGTATCCAAAGGGTAAATAAAACGGGACCCGTGATAGTTAGACAGTTGAAATTTTCACAGATGATGTATTTCTGTTGCCGCTATAACAACAAATACTAGAAAACAGAATAAATTAAATATTTAAGGGGGTTTCCATACAACAAACGTAATTTTTTTTGCTCGTTTTTACTTGATATTGACAACGACAACAGGTAGACGCTTGAAATATTCACAGAATATTTAGTTAAATATTCTTTTAAAATAAATAATTAAATAAAATAAAACAAGTATTTAAGGGGGCTCCCATACAATAGACAAGATTTTTTTTGCCGTTTTTATAGATACCCTTCGTACGGTACCCTTCGTGCGCGAGTCCGATTCGCACTTGGCCGGTTTTTTTTTAATTAGTGTTTCAATGGTAAATTTTTGTCAACTTTTAAAGATATGTCATAATGTATTCTTGAAATCGGCAGGAATTCGAACTTTTGGAAGTATTTCTTCTAAGACAAATGTTTAAAGACGACGGCGGCGTTTGAAATACTCTGTGAAAAATAAGAACAAAATTTTTGAAAAGTTTAACTTGATCTCATAAAGTAGTAATTAACATTATGTTTTACAATTCAATAATAAATGGATTACTATCTGAACACTTTTAACGTGTGACGTAGGTAAGAGTAAGATAATTTTAAAATGGTTTTGAGCTTGAGATTTTATATGTGACTAGTTTTCCGCCCGCAGCTTCGCCCGCGAAGACTACAGGTAGTATATCGCGGAGACCCGTGCCCAGGAGTGGGATAAAAAGTAGCCTATGTCCTTCCCCAAGGTACCATCTATATCCGTACAAAATTTCGTCAAAATCGGTCCAGCGTTCTAAGCGTGAAAACGTAACAGACATACAGTTACTTTCGCATTTATAATACTAATAAGTATGGATTTTTGTAATCCCAACAAAACTTAGAAATATACGCGTGGAAATATTACTTCTTACTTAAATTTTATAGGTGTAATTTAGATGTCACAAAAAAGGTTTTATAAGCTAAACAACATTTTCACCGACATGTTTAAATACCTTTAACAAACAGAGTTAATGGTTCCGCAAACACAGACCCCTCGCCTAGGGGTTAGGTTTCACTATATTGGCAATTCAAAACGTAGACTATCCTAACGACTGATGACATTGGACCTTTTATCGGGGCCTTTTAGTCTAGTTAGTGTGCCTAGAGCGATAATAGATCTCTCTCTATAAGATATAACTAGCGCCTAAAAGCTTAAATGTGCGATTGAACACCGACACGACATTTCTATCGACAAGAATAAATTTTAATGGCACTAAGACAGTGAGGCGAACAGTGAGCTTCCAATACAAACGTAATACCAAAATGATTTGCAATTTGAGCATAATTAGCTCTTCTTGTGATGTTATTCGGATTAAGACAGGTTGTCTAGGTTTCTATTAATTAAAAAATCCAAAATAAAAATTAATGCGATTTACAGTTTTATATAAAAAATAATAATTGGCATTTATTTTGAATTGGGTTAGTATTTTGGAATTTTTATTTAATAGAAACTTAGACATATACTGTCTTCATTGCAAATCATTTTGGTATTACGTTTGTATGGGAAGCTCACTGTTCGTCGGCGTCTTAAGAGGAAAAGGATAGTCTGATATGGAACTCTTGAAATCAATTCCGATCGATCGACATTGGTTGGAAGTATAACTGCCTCTATGGTCTAGTGGTTCGCCCACACGTGTCAGACGCAGGTCCCAGGTCCGATTCCTACGAGGGGGGTACAATATGCGTCTAAAGGATTTGTACTCCGTTTGGTTGGTATTAGGACTTATTTTAAGTTCGCCTGGCTAGCTACTGCCATCTTATCAAAGTCTGACGCCATAACAACAATTTAAAAAAAAGATGTGTTCCGGCAGTTAGCTGCCTCTAACTTTTTAACTCGATAGCCAGTTCCTCAGTGGCGAGGGATCGGGATGTAGTACGATTACACTTTCGGCCTTATCGTCACTCAACATCAGGTGAGGCCAAGCACTATCCCGTTGTAAATTAAAAAAAAGTTTAGTCATATTTGTGTCGCCAGCGCCGTATTGATCGTGCGGTCACTGGGTTAATTAATTGCGAATGGAATTGAAATCATCCAATCCATCAAAAGGCACTTCCAAATGCAAGAAAACGGTTGCTATCAACATTGCAATAATTGAGCATGGCTTTACGTAAAGTAGTAATAAATATAAAAAATAGATATTAGTAATTATTTACAATTCTTGATGTTTGTTATGAATAATACTCACATTGCTGGTATATCATCAAAATGACGACTAGTTCAACAGACTCGATTTAATTTGTTTAATTATGCGGATCATTGTTATTGCTTAAGGTCAGCGAACTTACTAACAAATTGATGGCCCTAAATCTACTATTTTAATACTTAATGCAAACGAATCAAACAAATTGACCACACCTCGACTGTTTTGGTGGAAAAAATAACATTCCATGTAAAATACGTACGTGTCATAAATAATGTTTGTGTATAGAATCGACGTCGCTACATAAGATTTTTGTTTACCCTGTGTCGCTACTATTAACTAAAGTGGACTGTCCACCGCATATCAAATCGGTTTTATTTAGTTTGTCAACACAGATGAGGGTGCGCAATAAGGAAACGATTAAAATATACTAAAAATAATTTTGTATCGATTGAGTAGTACTTAAAAACACCCAAATTATGTTCTATTTTTAACCGACTTCAAAAAAGGAGGAGGTTATCAAGTCGACGGTTTTTTTTATGTATGTTTTAACATAACTTCACCAGTTGTTAACCGATTTCAATTATTCTTTTTTTATTTGAAAGAACACAGTTCGTGTGTGGTCCCATAAAAAATTACAAAGATCTGGCTAGTAGAACACGTCTAGTGAAGTCGGGTGGGGCTTTTAGAATTAGAAAGAAAAAGAAAAGCAGTTGTCCTCCCGCTCCACCCGACTTTAATAGACGTGTTTTATTAATATGATATAATAGGATATGCGTAACTAATAATTTGAATATTAATTCTTGCTTTTTAAAGGCATTCAATTTTAAAGCAGTTTTTGTTTTTGTTTTCAGGTTTTTTGAAGGAGGTTTTTTGATGGACATGTTTTTACAATGCTTAACATGTGGCGCAGCTAAGTTATCGTAGGATTCGTAGGTGTTCGTGACCTACACTTAGGGCGACTTGCACCAATTATATTTTCGTAAACGAAATTATGTTAGGTACTTAAACAATATTTGATTTATGGTGCAAGTCGGTGTTAGAGTAGAATTTATATTATCATTTCACACTCACCGTTATGTAAGCGCCGTACGCGCGCTGTGAGTCGGATATGTTTATGGGGTGCGCCATGTTGATGTCTGTCGCGAGCTCCGCGGGCCAGCTGTCTGGGATAACTGCGTCCGGGGTGCCGAGACTCCAGTAAACCTGTACCGACAAAGAGTATTAAAAAATCTCTTTTCAAAATAAAGTACCTACCTACTTAATTTGAAAAAAAAAAGTCTTAAAGAGTTCAGCGAGCATTTTCTAGTCAAATAATGTTTGAACGGATTTGGAGTGTCATTAACTGAAAAGTTCAAAACATTCCCTAAAAATCCTGCTCCAAAAATAAGTCTTAAAAGTACAGTCAACTGAAAAAAAAAATTGGAGATTTTACAGTTTTGTATAACTTGACGTGCTGCTGACTGTACGTTACACATTTTTATTTCAATTTGTAACTATTTTTCTCCACACGTGCTTAATAAATAAGTGTAAAAAAATGCAACAATGGCAATGGAGTTATAAATAGAAGAAAAGGCATGTCGCAAATGTCGCAATCAACTAATTAATGCGCAGTAACAATTTACTCGTATTTATTATTTATTCAATTTATTAGTATTTATAAGTTTGCGACTAACTTTTTAATCAATTTTTATTATTGTTATAATATTAATAATAATAAATTCGTCTCAAATCAATAATATACATGCAATGATTAAATATTTTGTTTATGACACAGTGACCGCGGGAGGGAAACCCACAGCCTCTGGTATTCTGCCATAACCTGAACAATATTGTGTCCCCCAACAGAAAGACACTATACTCATAACAATATTTCAGGACATCAAGTCTAATAGTAATAAACGTCAATAAATGTTTCCAAAATAACAAAATATATCAGTATGAAGAAAGCTCTACACAGTTCCTCAGGCCAATCAGAGCGCGCGAGTCTGCTGTTCAAGCACCCAATGTTATTATCCACTTATTAGGGTAGTATTATAAACTACTGTTGCGGCGCGCCTGATGTCTCCGTAATAGCAATCTGCGTGGTTCATCAAATTTGCACAGCGAGGATATTTTTTTATTTATTGTATTGTTCCCTACCTTCACACACTTTTTATCGATACGTCTTCGAGAACGTTTCTCATACCTTTTGCATTTTTTATATAACTTTAAACAAGAAATTTCATGTAATTTTGAGTCTAAACGATATTACATCGATTGTCAAGAAAACCTGGATTTCATTTCCACATTTATGTCGCATCGAACATAAAAATTTGGCGACCGTGACAGGACACGTGAATCATCAGATTTTGCAATAGCTAAGAAGCCAAAATTGCACATCACATTTGCAAAGACCTTTACTGAGCAGAAAGGTGAAGTTAATTATTGAAGATGCATCATCAAGGAGTGCAATTCAAGAAGTGCAATTGAGAGGAATACTTGGACGACGTACTAAATCATCACCCTGCAGTGACGAAAATCAAAAGATAAGTGCCCCATTATTCCATACCTACAACATCCAACTATCCAAATCATTCCATATCCATTAACTAAAACTCAACTTTTTCCATTTCAAATATCATTAAAACTTCCTTATACTTCCAAATACAAAGACCGTTTTACTGTCAATTCATTTTCAAATCACATGTGTTTAGTCACTAATCATTTAACCTAGCTGTCTATGTTTCTTTTTCCAAGCAAAATACTTAAAGGTTTAAGTGAAATTGCCTTTCGCCCTAGCACAATACTTAATGAGTTTTTGAGTCAAAGTTTATCACATAATTCTTACTTATTTATAAACAATAATTAATTATTTATGATAATAAATATTAAATCTAAAATTAAAGCAACCTATAATACATACTAGTACCCAGTAATAGTTATTTTCTTAATTTGTTTTTATATCATCTAACTATAATTTGCTAAAACTTTCAGATTATAATCAGGAACGATTTGAATTGCGTTTTGCATTTCAACCGAAAATACTTAAAGAGATTTTAAGCTGCCCATTGCAATTCGCTCGACGCAAGTCGCAGAGAAACCAGTTTGTTATTACTGGACGTCAGCTGACCGTGCCGCCGAGTGAGAATACAGATAAGCAAAATCTAATTCATTACCTACGCTTTTACTTAGATCTTGATCGCCGATTGATCGCAAGTGATTTGCAATATTTCCCCTTGGAATCGCATTTATTTGTCTTATTTAATTGAAGTCACGTTGGTTAAATTGTAAAAACAAATACATAATAAAATGGCGACGGATAAAGGTGATTCCAATAGGGTTTTGTTAAAGGATTTAATTACTAGGCGCAGCTCAATTAAGGGCCAAATAACAAAATATAAAAACTATTTAGATAAGCTATCAAATTCGAGTTTTCCTTCAAATATAGAAATGGCCGAGCTTACTCTAAGGCTGAATAAGTTTGAGAGTTTATCATTAAAATTCGACGACTTGCAAAGTCAAATAGAGGTAATCAATTCTGATAATCTGGCGTCCGAACTTGATGAGCGGGAAGGTATCGAGCAGGATATAATTATGGCAATTGCTACAACTAAAACCATGATAAGTAGCTACAGTTCCGGGGATGACTCACGACGCGAATCATTTTGTCCACCAGCTCAGGGTCTTCCCGATGATCAAGATTTTGGCGTGAAGCTGCCACAAATCCATATCTCAAAATTTGACGGTTCCTACTTCCGATGGCTGGAATTTCGAGATACTTTTATTAACCTAATTCACAACAATAAGCGTTTATCTGAAATTCAGAAATATCATTATTTAATATCATATTTAGAGGGCGAGTCAGCTCGCATAGTTTCAAATCTCGAAATTTCATCTAAAAATTATATGGAGGCCTGGGGTTTATTGTGTGGTAGATATGACAACAAGCGACTGCTAGTAAATCACCATTTAAAGTCTTTATTCAATATACAACCGGTTTCTAGGGAATCAGATAAGGCCTTACGCTTCCTTATAGATCATGTGACAAAGAATTTAAGGGCCTTGTCTAGTTTAGGCCAGCCCACTGATAAATGGGATCTTATTTTAATTTATATGATAACGTCAAAATTGGATAATCATACACTGTTAAAGTGGGAGGAGCAGAGAGAACATTTTGACGATCTACCTAATTTAGATCAATTCTTTAAATTCTTAAGCAATAGGGCAGATGTCCTCGAGTCTTTAAACAATAATAAAGTAAACAATATTCAGACAAAAAATCAGTATAATCAAAGTGTTCCCTCCACTTCATTTAACAATAATAACAAACAATTTAAGCATTCTTCTCAACAAATCAAGTCATTTCCCGCTACAAATCATAAATCATCATTTATATATACATGCATAATATGTGATAAATTTCATAAAATTTATGATTGTCCAGTTTTTAAAGCCAAAAGTGTGAATGAACGATTAGCCGAGGTTACAAAATATAAGCTTTGCGGTAATTGTTTAAGGCAAGGTCACGCGCCTGAGAACTGTGTTTTAGGCCCGTGTCGCGAATGCAACAGAAAACATAACACTTTGCTTCATAATAATGAAACAAATAAAACAAAAAACATTCAGCCTGAATCTTTAGTCAATTACTGTAATGAAAATAGTCAAATATTATTGTGTACGGCAATGATAAACATAAAAAATCCTGAGACTAATGAATCAATGTTAGTGCGTGGATTACTTGACTGCGGCAGTCAATCATCTTTTATAAGTACTTCTCTGCGCGACGCATTATCCATTCGAACTCGTCCCATCGATAGAAACATCATAGGCATTGGCAATAGCTCCGTTACTAATATCACAGAGTGTTGTACCGTTCAGCTTCAATCTATGCACTCCGAGTTTGATGTAACTTTTTCGTGTTTAGTCATGGATGAATTGACTGGGAAATTACCTAAGCATCCAATAGACGTCCGCATGTTAAATATACCTAAAAACATTGTTTTAGCCGATCCAAATTTTAATCAACCATCAAACATTGATGTTTTGATCGGCGCTGACCTGTTTTGGGACATTGTTAAATGTGAACAGAAAGGCTTAGGAACTGGCAAACCAGTTCTCAGAAGCTCGCATTTGGGATGGCTTGTTGCAGGGCCCATTAAAATGAATAATACCCAACATAATATTTTTTGTAATCATTCACTCACTTCATCATCAGAACAGACAGTTGACAATTTGGTTACGAAGTTTTGGGAACTCGAAGAGGTACCCTTGAGCTCAAAATTAAGTGTCATGGAACAAGATGTTGAAAAACATTTTCTAACTAATACTACTCGTCTTTCGACTGGCAGGTTTTGTGTAAAACTGCCTCTGAAAGAGTCACCTATGTGTCTTGGCGATTCTTACGCTATGGCAAAGAGGCGATTTTTCAATTTGGAAAAACGATTTCGCAAAAATTCAGACTTAAAGGCTCAATACGTCGATTTCATACGTGAGTATGAAGAGCTTGGTCATCTTTCTACAGTTCAAATAACTAATCAAAATACATATTTTTTGTGTCATCACCCGGTTTTTAAACAAAATAGTGAATCCACAAAACTTCGAGTTGTCTTTGACGGCTCCGCTCCCACCTCATCAGGATTCTCTGTCAATGACATCCTTATGGTTGGCCCAAACTTACAAAGCTCTCTCTTCTCCATTTTATTGCGTGCTCGATTGTATAAATATCTTCTGACTGGCGATATCGAAAAGATGTATCGCCAGGTTGAAGTTAATAGTGATGATCGCCATCTTCAGGTAATATTGTGGAGAGAAGATGAGTCTCAGCCACTAAAGAAAATGCAATTAAATACGGTCACTTACGGTACGGCAAGTGCCAGTTATTTGAGTACAAAATGTCTTTGGCAGGTTGGAGAAGAGTGTGGGGATGAAACTATAAAAACAATCATTCAAAAGGATTTTTACGTGGATGACGTACTCACAGGGGCGGACGATGAGCAAACATTACAATATATTCAGAATTCTGTCACTGATGCACTTAAATCAGCCTGTTTCAAATTACGTAAATTTAAATCTAACTCTGCTACAATTCAAAGTAATGTCGATTTGAATGCCAATCAAAATTTAACTTTTAGTGAGTCGCAGAGCACACTTGGACTAGGTTGGAATCCTACAGAAGATTGTTTCTTTTTTCCAATTAAAATTCCACCCCAAACTAGCCAAGCTTCTAAAAGAAATATTCTGTCATTGTCCTTTAAAATATTTGATCCTTTGGGTTTGCTTAGCCCCTGCATAATACAGACTAAAATACTTTTACAAAGGTTGTGGAAAGAAAAAATTGAGTGGGATGACTTTGTCCCACATGATATACAGGAACAGTGGAATGAGTTTAGTCAGAGCCTACCATTGCTTTCTTCTTTTTCAATACCTCGTCGAGTTCTCTGCGACTCCCCAATAGAAATACAATTGCACAGTTTCTGCGACGCCTCTCAGTTAGCCTATGGTGCATGCATTTACTTGAGATCCACTAATATTCACGGCGAGGTCACGGTGAAACTCCTGTGCTCAAAATCAAAGGTTGCTCCTTTGCATCCCGTTACTATACCTCGTTTGGAATTATGTGCTGCTTTGCTTTCAGCTAAACTTTGTAAGGCAGTTAATGAATCGCTCCGAATCAAACCATCTAAATACATTCATTGGAGTGATTCTCAAGTGGTGCTGGCATGGTTGAGTGGCGATCCATCAAAATTAAAAACTTTTGTCTCTAATAGAGTCTGTGAAATATTGGAGAACACCGCAGCTAAAAATTGGCGGTATATCCCAACCAAATCAAACCCAGCAGATTTCATATCCAGGGGTGTCAATCCTGGTAGTCTGTCAAATCTGGATTTGTGGTGGTCGGGCCCTAAATTATTAAATCAATCTGAATCTGAGTGGCCCACTTTAAAATTGGAGGTAAAAGATTTGCCTGAAACAAAGGCTGACAAGGTTTCTGTTAATTTTAATTCAAATGATTCTAATAAAACTTCAGATTTATTAAAATTGGAAAATTATTCCAGCTTCACTAAAATTCAAAGAACACTCGCATATGTCCGCCGATTTATTTACAATATAAAGAATTCAAAACAAAGGAAATCAGGATATTTAAAATTAGAGGAATTAAACGACTCATTCGATTTACTTTGCCTAATGGCACAAAAACAAAGCTTTCCCCTAGATTACGATAGGTTAATAAAGAAAATGCCCTTACATTTAAAATCCAAGATTCTCTCCCTGTCTCCATTTTTGGATCATAATAATATAATACGAGTAGGCGGTCGGATAAATGCTGGCTCATACAAATACGACAAGAAACATCCAATACTTTTGGATGGATCCCATCATTTAACACGATTATTATTCGAACGCGAACACAAGCGCTATTTACATGCGGGTCCTCAATTGCTTTTATCAGTTATAAGGGAATTAGTATGGCCGGTGAATGGCAGACGGGTTGCGCGAAACACAGTTCACAGATGCGTGCTGTGCCGACGCTTACAAGGCAAAACTCTGTGCCCAAAGATGGGCGACCTTCCATCCCAACGGCTAAACGTTGATTTCCCTTTTGTTTCTGTGGGGGTCGATTTTGCCGGACCTTTTTATACTTTAAATCGCAAAGGCCGCGGTGCTAAGTTGCAAAAATCATATTTGTGTTTATTTGTTTGCCTAAGATATAAATGTGTTCACCTCGAAGCCGTCAGCGATTTGAGTAAAGACTCATTCATACAAACGCTTAAACGATTTACGTCGCGAAGGGGTAAACCTATAGAGATTTTCTGCGACAATGGTCGTAATTTTGTGGCAGCAGCACGAGAGTTGAGTGAATTTATTAAATCAAACAATATCGCCCTATCTGACTATGCAAGTCAAGAAAGTTTTAAATTTATTTTTACTCCTACATACGCTCCTCACTTCGGCGGCATTTGGGAGGCTGGCGTGAAATCTGCAAAACATCACGTCAAACGCGTTATGGGCAATTCACATTTTACTTTTGAAGAGCTAAGCACTCTTTTCGCTCAGGTCGAGGCAATTTTAAACAGCCGTCCAATTTGTCCTTTGTCCTCTTCTCCTGATGACCTTTTAGCACTCTCCCCGGGGCACTTTCTTATAGGAAGAAGATTGACATCGTTGGCAATACCTGATTTTACCAATTACAAGGAATCGCAACTAAACCGCTACACTCGACTAGAACAAGTGCATCAGCACTTTTGGAAACGATGGCAGCGAGAGTACATCGGTGAATTGCAGCAACGATCGAGGTGGAAGACCAATAAATCCAGCTTACAAATTGGAGACATGGTGTTACTCCAAGAGGACAATGCCCCACCTCTTTCATGGCGTCTCGGCAGGGTATCTCGCCTATTCCCTGGACCGGATGGCATCACAAGAGTAGCCGATGTCATCACGACCCGAGGATGTGTACGTCGACCGCTGGTGCGCTTGTGCCCATTACCAAATTCTGAAGATCTCCAGTGTTGAAAGCCGGAGACTTTCAACGGCCGGGAGGATGTTGCGGCGCGCCTGATGTCTCCGTAATAGCAATCTGCGTGGTTCATCAAATTTGCACAGCGAGGATATTTTTTTATTTATTGTATTGTTCCCTACCTTCACACACTTTTTATCGATACGTCTTCGAGAACGTTTCTCATACCTTTTGCATTTTTTATATAACTTTAAACAAGAAATTTCATGTAATTTTGAGTCTAAACGATATTACATCGATTGTCAAGAAAACCTGGATTTCATTTCCACATTTATGTCGCATCGAACAACTACAATTGTTTGTGTTGCAATATAAGTAACTAATGAAATAATTATAGTTATGCAATCTTTATAATGTCTCTAGTAATTTGTAAGAACTTTGTCACTCTAAAAGCTTTTACTTTTTTAAACAGAAATCAATGACAAATGACAACTACAATAAAGTGATAAAGTTCTAACTGTGTACATATTTTAAGTTACCTATAAGACAGATTATCTAAAATGCCATTCTCCAATCCATTTTAAATCTTACTGTGTCAAGTCAATGTTAATCTCACATTAGATTGAGGTTTGACATACTGTGGTAATCGACAACTATCTTTCTCCAACAGATTTTAGACCTTAAGGTCAACACGTTAACGTGTCAATTCAATGTAACTTTTAGATTTAGGTTTGACTCATGGTGGTAACTCAAAGTTCATTATTTTACCACATGTAACATAAATTTTAACATTTATAAAATTATTATTGTCTGGTATTGGTTTTAGTGTTCGAATCATAGAAATAGAATGTCAAAGAACAACAATGTCAATGAACAAGTGATCCGAAAAACGAAGTGCAAATGTGTGAGTGAAATAGTGTTGTGTACACTACTTAATAATGTTATCGATGACTGTACCTACTTACGTCTTACTGTGTGGCTTACATAGTGGTGATATTGACATTTTCAATTTTTCATCTGGTTAGTTTCAGGTGGTTAGTGCACTCAACTCAGTATCGTAGGATTCGTAGGTAGGTAATTAAAACATTGCGTATAGTTCGAATAATTATTAATGGGTGTGTAATGTATGACATAATATATTTATATGGACAAGCACAAAATAATATCATACCTACAGTATTAACGTGATTTCACTTACGTACACGTACTTTTTTGTTTGAGTAAATAAGTAAATTGATTTTTCTAATTAGGTAGGTATTTCTTAAATTCTATAATTAGGTAAGTACTAACAGATTTCCACACCTGACGGAGGCAGAATAGCAGATCTTATCTTATATGTCATCAATGTATACTATCATATTCTGGTAAATAAAGGATTATCCCGCGCCTTGTCTGCGTGGAAAGTTTTTTTGCTATCCCTCGGGAACAATTTTTTCTTTCGGGATGAAAGGTACCCTTTAACCTTTTCTGTACCTCTGACAACGTGTATGCAAAATTTCATGATGATCGGTTCAGTAGTTAAGACATGATGGCGTAACAAACAAACAAACAAACGGACTTTCGCATTTATAATATTAGTAAATTTACTACTTAGCACTTCCTGCTACTTATTAAATAAAAAACCACAACAACCAACAACATGAATATTAATAACAACAACTATTACTGTTGTCTACAATTCCACAAATCATAAAGCTCCCATATAAGGCACAAAATTAATCGTATAACAATCGTACACACAAGCACCCACACATACACACACACACCCCTACACACAACACATCCCACACTTCATGCACACACTAAATCTTATCTATCCATAGACTAAATATATATTACTGACACTCTTCAACAAACATCTACACAGCTCACATCTTAACTACCTAACTCTCATAATACAAAATAAATGTACCTACCATGTTGGGGCACTGGTGACCTGTAATACGGGTTTTTTTATGAAAACCTATCTCGGGCATCAGTCCTCACATAATGGCTTCTTTATTTTTGTAACTATTAGTATAAGTACTTTGTGTAACCAACCATTGTGTGATGGAAAATAAATACATTTTTATTATTTTTTATTATTTTCTACTGGCACATCTTCATTAAATTATAAAATACCTAAGCAAAATACCCACCATAAACAAAAATAGATACTTACCTTTTGCATAGGTATTTAGATATGTACCTACCTAGTCAGTATCAATCTGATTAATGAACTATAAGTAGTTTTTTTACGATTCGAGTACGTAGGCAAATCAAACCTCAACAAATATGTCAACAAAATTAGCCATTCATAATATCTAAAAACTGTAACTTACATTTTCTAGAAACAACCGGCGCAGCAAGCGAATTCAATAATCACTGCACGCTATATCAATGGCGGCCTCTCTCAGCTCGTCGTCACAACCGATTAGGTACCGAATTCGCTTGCCGCGCCTCCAGTTCCGACCGACCTGCTGACGATATGGACACCCTACACTTTGATTATTCATAGTAAATAAATTTGAAAATTTCTCTAAAACGAATGAAGATATCGTGGAAATTTGTTTTCGGGACGTTTATCGTGATCAAACAGTTAAGAAAAACTGTTTATTTTTAGTCTGAATAGAATTTTCTCCAATATTTTAGACTTTACATTACAAAAATAGTATGGACTAGAGGTTCGCATTCTTTTAAAACTTTAGATCGCGATATCTTTGTCCCGGTTGCGTCGCATGAGCAACGAATGTATTCGTAGCTGTCACAATGAATATGTGACGGCTACAAATACATCAACCCATCGGTAAAGGCTCGGATTGATCTTTATTCTATCTTATTTATTCTATGTATAGGTATGTCAGCTTGAGTAAATACTTCTGAGTCCTTATAATAGAAATATTATAACATCAGAATGTGTAATATTCGAATATTTCTATTACAAGTTGAGGCAACAACAAGTTTAATCTACAAACTATTCATGTTAGCTACTGAAGCAGACAGTTCGTTGTGCCGTCGTTTGAACGGCTCCACAACTAATTCCAGTTGTTTCCTTTCTTGACTGGCACCGGGTTGCACGTAACTTGACTTAACTTGGTTAACTTTACCAATGTAATTGCGGCGCCATTGTACCTTCACTGTGCTGTTACCAAGAATAATGCTACTATTCGCCGTAGAAGTTATTAGCGAGATGATTGTTAAGTAATCATGTTTTTCGGAAATTATTTTTTAAGGTTTTTCATTTATTTAATAAGATGAGCGTTCCTGTCTTTTCATTGGAGTTTTATCCCAGGATATTTTTTACTCGTATACTATGAAAACTAGCAATATCTCTGTTCAGGTCAAATCTTGCAACTTAATTTTAAAGTAGTTAGTCTGAAATTTTTGAATGTGTTTTTGGAACACTTGTGCCTAAACAGCTTCTACAATTAAGGATGCAAGATTTTTTAAAATATCGATATATATCGAGATATTGATAATATCGATATATCGGTCTAGTTGGTTGGAAAAGGAGACACATTAGATATTTCATTTTTAACCTGCCGCATTCGGCCGCTCGGGCGTTGATAAATTAAATTTTAATTAAAATAAAATTTATATCAGATTTAATAAGAAAGCATAGATAGATCTTTTTAGGCATGATTATTTTTATTTATAAACGTTTTTATTAGGTCGCTTTTTCGTTTATTTGTTTGTATGTTTCTTTGTTTATCCACAAATTTTTTTGATTTAGCTTCCCGATGAGCTAGACTTACCTAAAAATGGTAGGGCGCATGCAAAAGATGATTGATGATAATTATGATAAATCTTACAAAATGTAATTTATAAAAAAGTTTTTTTATTATAAATTGGCTAAGAGATCAACTACATACATCAACTTGACACTTCTCACTCATTCTTTCTATAGGATAATTTTAGACATTTGAAGCAATATTATTGAGTTTTTCGCTAAAATATCTCATGGCGCGTAGGTACAAAGCATTATCGTCGACCTTTTTAATATTCAAAATTATAAATAAGTATACAACGTGTTACTAAATTACCCCTAATGCCGAATATGGTATATAAGGACCATCAAACTGAAGAACTTTTACTATGGGACCAACTACAAATCGCGAAAAAAATAATCAGCTGTTTCATACAAAAGTTAATTACGAAAATATAAAAATGTATGAAACAGCTGATTTTTTTCGCGATTACAGAGTTGGTCCCATAGTAAAAGTTGATTAATTGTATGTAAGTATGTACAATGTATGTTGTATTTGAAGTTATTTGCAGATAATTTTTGTATTCACAGAAAATATCGAGTCCATTTCGTCTCATTACCACCGCAAGGACAGACCTTGTAGCGTACCACGGACGCGACAGTTATTTTTAACTTAACATAATTGTTGCATGCATTTCACTGCCATTGCATGAAAATGCATTTTATATTCAATGTTTACTGTTCTAAATAGAACGATCGATACCATTTCGAGGGGAATGTCATTGAGCTCTTGCACTTTTATAAAAAATAAGTTAAAATAGAATGAACTTACATCAAATATCTTCCCCAAGTCTGTGGCAAGACAGGAACAGTTGTAGGCGACGATACCCAGCTCTTTCACCTATGAAAAAAATATTTTTTTTTAGTACCCTAGTTGTTTTATAATATTATTGTCTCTGGCCTATGTCTGTCAAAGTCGTGAAGTGTAGGGAGGGAGGGCGAACTTGAAAAGGAAGCAAATCATTTTATAGTTTATATAAATTAGAGTTGATAAAATTATAATATTGATAAGTTTGCAAGAAATGTGCTCAACACACGATTAACTGAACTTAAGAACCGCCAAGTCTTTTCCTAACTACAACTCGACCAAGATGGCACATGATAGCTAAGTTTATATATATTCTCATTTGATACCAAATAATATACTAGAAAAAACTATTCTCATTTCTCTGGAAATTGACTTTGGGAAAGTCCTAGGGAATGCTGAGAGTCTAACATAATGTTATCTGATCACCTGAGTTAGAGACCGCCAGTCCATGTTGGCACTACCAATATAAAAGTGAGATCTATCTACAATCCAAAATTTAGTGTGTAATACTCCATTCCCAAGTAGCTTGGAAAAGTTCAAGCTGCGCACCTAAAACAAAAGACGAAATAAATAAAATAATAAATAAATTTGACAACATCACATACATTGTTCCGTTTCAAAGTAAGTAGTTAAAGCACTTGTGTTATGGAAATCAAAGACAACGGTGGTATCACAAACCTGACCTGAGCCAATATAGAAAAGTTCGTTTTTTAAATGACCCAACCTGGGAACCCGGGACCTTAGAGATGGCGACACCTTGAAAACCGGTGTAAAAAGCCACTCGACCACAGAGGTCTCAAAATGAAAATTAATGTGAAATATATTCGAAATTCAGTATGAATACAATGTAAATAGTACCTTTTTAAAAACACATTTCAAACAGCACCAATGAGTACTTATTATGGCTCACCTGCGCAGCTTTTTTCTTAACTAAATATTCTGTATCTACATTAGGATATAGCTTAGTGGGCCAATTTTGAGCAATTTTTAAATTAATGTTTCGTTTTGACCCAGCAGCATATAAAGCTTGGAACACTTGCTCACCCTGAAATGTTACAAAAGCATTTATTATTGGGACAAATAACGTATTTCGAAAGATAAGAAATGTTCATTATAATTTAATAATAGTATATGTTAGTAGGGATAAGTCATTCTTCTCAAGTGTTAGCTATAAGTAATAAAAAATAGACACAAAAATTATTTATTTTTACCACCAACAGTTTACAACAGACTTCAAATGTGTTGGCTACTATTCCCGAAATTGTCACAGTAAATGAAATAGACAAAAGCTAGAATAGGTATTATTGTATTTTATTTCAATTTTATTAACTGTGGAGACTGGAGGGGATTGGCTTCTCATTATCCTTACTAATAATATTATAAATACGAAACTAAATTTGTTTGTTTGTTACGCTTTTATAATATTAACAACCCCGCCGCGGGCGGCAGGCAGGCAAGATTAAATCACTTAGATTTAAATCACAATTCAAATCAAGTGATTTTTTAATAAAAATCATTGAATCTGAAATCTATATAAAAAAATTAAATTCTTAATTGTAAATAATAAATAGATACTCACAAATGTTTGTTAAAAATCATTTAGTGTTATATGGATTTACTGCTTTACTGTTTTTACTGTCTGAATAAACTACCAAATCGTTTAAACTATCATATTGATAAAAAATATGTTTCTTCCGAATTAAAGTGTCAAATAAGTATAACAAAAGCGCGTAAAAATTACGATCTTTTCGATTTTTTGCAAACAATCATAATTATTTCCAACCCTGTCACTAGTTTAAAATAAATTAAACCTAAACACAACTTTTTAAAAGAATATGAAATATATAATATTTTATATGAAATATGGTCTAATCTAATAAATATGTAACACTTACCTCAATTGAGGAATTATATGGATATTCTTCATTAAACCTAAGACTCCAATAAAAGGAGGCTATTTCTATAGATGTTTGAGCTTCATCTATTAAATCTAACCACACACTTTTGGTAGGAAGATGTGTCATATTTGGAGGGTACATGTGACCCTCTGGTATACTCTCAACTAATGATAACCTGCAACAAACAATTTAGACACAGTATAAATAAACTAAGCCCTCTTATGCACTGGCAGTTGACTGCGGGGACAGCTGGTTGCTTTTTCCATTATAATATGCAACTGCTCGTAATCGTACGCACTTGCGGTTGAGTAACTGCCACAAAACATCATATTAAAATGGAACCGAGCGGGTGGCCACCCCCGTAGTTGACTGCTAATGCGTAAGTACGAAATAAACTAGAACAACCTGGGTGAAGGCTAAGCAGTAAGAATGAAATTTCCCAAGATGCAAGGTCTCACAGAACAACAAAGGAAAATGTTAAAAAATATTTCTTTTAGCAAGACATTTCCAGTTTTCTGCTATAAATACAATATTCAATACTAACCTACACTCGTCTGAGCAATGCAAACTAACGGAAGTGCTAGGAGTAGCTAACTGCACCACATTGGGCTGGTCGAGCAACGGCACCAACACCACCAGCACGATCAGCAGTATCACTATTGACACCGGTATGCAAGACGGTCGACACCAGATGCTACGCTTCTTTCTTCTACAAACAAAAAAAACACGGGTATAGTCAGTGCAGCATATCAGGTAATACAAAATTGTCAAAAATCCAAATTGGTGAAATGGTTCCGATTAGGGAGACTGATGACCCGTCCGGCTTACCTGTCATCCACCTTTCCAAATAACAATAAATAATAATAGGCTAATTTAATTTAATTCTTTTTAAATAATTAACTCACTTATCATTATAACTATTTCCGTTCTCATCTCGCATCATGAATATCTGCTCCCACTGCTCCAATTCTTCATCAGACGACGAAGCGTTCCCCACACTCCCTGACTCTAGCACAGTCTAAAACAACAAAAGAATAAATGAGTACTTATGTCAAACTTTTACAAAAACTAAAAAGGGTTATTGTAAAAGTTTTACATAAGTACAAGGTAATGAGAGGTAATTAATTACCTACTTATTTTGTGTATTGAATAAAAAATCGTAAGTAAAATAAACTGAATAAGTTCTTAATATGCAATATTTATATTCACAAAAAAATACAATAACAAAGATCTAAAAAACAAATTTTAATAAGTGCAACAAACTTTTATTCGGGCCAGCAGACGTTTCGGCAGTTTAATTATGTGCTCCATTTTTAATACATTTATCAATAATAAGATACGAACACAACAAAGAAAGAAATCCACTGATTGAAAATTGTTTGTATTTTTTGTTTTTGAAATAAAGAGAAACACAAAAAAAAGAAAGAGTATATTTTGACATTGACAGTCATTTGACAGTTGATGACTGTTGATGAGTTGGTTAACTTTTTTAATATTATCGTGAGATGTTAATTTATTAAATCGATCGATTTAAATATAAATTTATTAAATAGATCGTTTTAAATAAATTAACTTGTTAATAAATTAACTTGTTAATTTATTTAAAATTTACATACAATAACAGTTTTGTTTCTTTTTGAGCACTTTTTAAGCAATGTAGATTTTACGTGCATTGCTTTACACATTTCCAAAGTAGATATACAAAATATTGTGTTTTGCAAATAGGCACATTATTTTAAAGAAATAAATATAATAGACGCGTATTAATTCCTACAACAAACCATGTATGTAGTCAGAAGTTGCACTAGGTTATAAACAATGGTAAACCTTTAGTAAAATGAAAATCACATACATCACAAAAACAACTAAATAAAACGCAATCACGAATAGAACACGTATAAAACTGCATTTTTGAGTATCCTGTTGTCCCTTTACAAACCGTGCAGGCGCATTAGTAGCAAAAATATTACTGCAAAGCAGATGACGTCGGCAACAACCGCATTGTGCATGTGCATTTTAAATACTAGGTTAGTACAGTCCAATAAACTATTCAGGGCGAAACTTTCCGAGCAGATAGATACCATTAAACCCATAATTGAGGTTTTATTAGTAACTTTTTTCCTTCTCTTTCTGTTGTAGGTAGAACTTTTCAGATATAAACAAAAAGTGCTTTGAACTTTTTGCTTATTAATATATGAGTTTGAATTTAAAGGAATAGAATTTTAACTCCCAATATAGTTTGATATTATCACACACACTACGTCTTATGAGGTAGTATTTCTCGTAAAGAGTGATATTTTTTTTAGTTGGTTCATTTAATGCAAGAAGATGAACTAGAAAAAATGATTCACTGTTTATTTACTATGTACATAATTACTTATAAGTACCTAAATTATAATTTGTTACGTATGTTCTCCTTCAAAACTTGGTTGCGGCACAAAACTCGCGTGTTTAGTGGTTATACGTTGGTTTAAAAGATAATTACTATCCAAATGACGGCTATTACGCGTTCACGAATTTTCACAATCCTGGCGTGTGTAGTCGCCTGTCGTCTATTTTGTACTGTGCTGTGACTGCTTTCGGGTATTATTTAACACAAATTTGTAAAGAATATCGGTACCTACACAATAATATTCTTTACGTTACCTATTGGTATATCGGTACATTTACCACCGTTTCGGAAAATCTCTATGCATGTAACGTAAACGAAGTTTCTTTCAGCAATTCCACCTTCAGTAGATAATACACAATAATAAAATTAATTTTATTATAGCTTTTGATATAAGTAACCACGCATGACATTGACTAAAGTAGTATGTAAATAGGTACCTACTATTCATTGGTGAACAAGTTATTGAATCAAAAGAAAATTAAAGGTGACTCACAACTTGGATTTTCGTAGGTGCAGCTCTATTAATAATAAATGCCTAGATTTTTTGTAGGAAAGGAAACTCAACTTGGATTTTAGTAAGTGCAGCTCTATTAATAATAAATGCCTAGATTTTTTGTAGGAAAGGAAATTGAAAAGTTACTAGTTTGGTAGGTGTGATTAGAAACTTGTGTAGGTACCTACAAATTGAAATTTCTACAGATTTTTTATTGACAACAGAGTTTTATAACTGCGTTCCTACACGCAGTTATAAAATTCGGTTGTGGGCGAGCGAGCGGTTCTCAGCTTCCGGATAAGATCTCAGTTAACTTGACAGATGATTCTGTTTAGAGATATATCCGGAACAGAGACGGACTTGAGAGGAGGTATACATACATAAGACTTGGGTACCTACTATTAAGTATTCTGTTCTGTTCTGTGCCTTTAGCATTAACCCCGCATAAACAAAATGAACAAGTCATGAAACCATAAGGACCCTTATCTTGAAATACGTAGGTACCTACTGCTGCCACTGCCATTCATCGTAAATCGGTTACGGTCTATAAAACGGACTTCAATTACGTAGATGAAATTTAAAATGGCATCTAGTGTTTTATTTAGTTACGGGGCGTACGGCTGTTAGCTACCCCATAAAATGGTCATAAAGCTCTTGGCTACGTTAAAGTTAAATATCTTACTTAGGTTATTATTTTTATGAATCAGAATTCATTATTCACTGCAGTTTTCTTTAATATTTTTTAGGAAATAGTGAGATAATGGATTTTTCACTCGTGGTCCCACCAATAATGTCCTACCGGTCTCATAGTCCCACTAGACGTAAAACTGTCAAATTTTCTTATTCAAAGAAGATTGTTTTGGAAAAATTATAATAAAATTATTATTTTTAAAATTGGTTCCATTTTTTCGGCTCTCGTAAGTACTGAGATCGAACCGAGTCACATATAACTCAATTACTTAGGTGCAAACATACCATTCGCCATCATATTGAGACAAGGCGAGACGTAGGTAGGTACTAGTACACTAAACTAAAAATGTTCATACAAATGTACAAATGTTAACTACAGTCGCTATCGAGTTACTTAAGCGTAAATTCATAATTTAACGCCTAAGTTCTACCTATATACTGTTTAGTTCAACCCATCCAAGTTTATAGCATAACCTATGCACACAAATCCTTTGTAAACAATGATACGTAAACGTTCTGAAGGGGCAGTCAACTTTGCGTGCAGCTCGTGCAAGTGTTAGTGTATACATAAAGCTTTCACAATGGCACACAAAATATTACGAGATCCGTCTCAACTACCTAGCTGTCAAAACGTTAACGCAATACTTAGAGCATTAAGGTGCAATACGAAATAATTATGTCAAAAGTTATACCTCATTTACATTCGCGGCTCGCGACTCGTCTCTCTCGCGGCTTGTCTCGTTGCTCGCGCGCGTAACTGAGGTATTACGATAAGTCGCCGTTCAGCCGAGGTCTAGTTGATACGAAGCATAAAGATTTGAGTATGTCTCGATTTAAATTGTGTAAAGTCGACTAGACGCAGATAAGTAATTAACTTCAATTAACTAAATTTTAATGTACTTTTGTAAATATTTAAGTACTTACCTGTTAATTACTGCCGAACTAAGATTGACTTAATAAAAAACTACCTTCCTCCCGAGACTTCGGCGGCGTGGTATTCGTACTCTGACTATCAAAAGTAACATAATGTAATATCACAAGTGAGATGGCGCTATACGCGATATGTAGCTCTGTCTTTATCACAAAATTACTTCAATATTACTTTATGAGCTTAGAGTACGTACCTACCCTCCTGATAAATAGTATTCTATGTTTTAATTTCATCAAAATCATCGCGCTCGCTCGGTCACTTAGTAGCAGTGGCGGATTTACAAATTTTCAAAGTATAGGCTGTAAAGCTTTTGCCGCCCTTGCCTCCACAATTGTCAAATTGTCATGTCCTAGATTATTTTTACAATTCAACAATTTCGTTGGAATTGCACGTAAAATAATTTTTAGGTATATTTTTGAGCTAATTAAAGCTCAATCATGTAAGATTTGGAAGTCGGGGTAATGCATGCTACTTACAGGAACGTACAATGACAAATGATAAGTGAGAAGGGAAAGTAGTCGGCAAAATTTGTTGCAGACTTCTATGTGTAAAACATCAGAAAACAGAATACAGAAAACCGTCGTCCAGAAATCTTTTTGATTTCTGGTAGAAAAAAAAAATCGGTCCCCAAATTTGCCGCCCCAAAAATCTGCCGCCCTAGGCTCAAGCCTACTCAGCCTGCTGGTAAATCCGCCACTGCTTAGTAGGGATATAATAAATAAACTTACCTACTTTTTATGTTACTGTGGATTTGCTAATGTTAATAAGATACTAACTATCAAATAATATAAGGCAAAAACCCTTTCTTATTGTGTTCAATAAAACAAGCGATGTTATCTAGGTACGTACGGGCATATTGCCCCGCGGCGCGCGGCGGTTACAGCTGGTTACAGCTATACAGGGTTACAGCTGGTTACAGCTACAGGGTTACAGCTGGTTACAGCTACAGGGTTACAGCTGGTTACAGCTACAGGGTTACAGCTATACAGGGATACAGCTGGTTACAGCAATACAGAGTTACAGCTGGTTACAGCTACAGGGTTACAGCTGATTACAGCTATACAGGGTTACAGCTGGTTACAGCTACAGGGTTACAGCTATACAGGGATACAGCTGGTTACAGCAATACAGAGTTACAGCTGGTTACAGCTACAGGGTTACAGCTGGTCACAGCTACAGGGTTACCTTGTAGCTTTGCTATTTTATCTAAGCATTCGATCATTAATTGTGTCTACCTGTAGATTGCCTGATCCAAAAGATCTGATAGTGTTTTATTGGCACCAAAGGGTACTTATTAGGTAATTTAGAAGTTCGGCCATCAGCTTAAAATCGGATTAAAAGAATGTAAAAAAAATAGCAATCTAGTGATGGACATGTTTCGGAATGTGGCAATTGAAAAATGATTCTGAAATATCTATAACTCTGCTTACGAAGTAATTTTACCTAACTTTTATTTAGCGTGACTTGCACTAAAATTTTAATAATTTATCATTCCACGACATTGAATAATAAAAGTCGTGGGTACATACCTCTTTTGGCTGCGTCTTTTGTTTGACAACCCTACCCCATTTACAAGGTCGGTCAAGTAAAATTTAAATATTGTTACAGAAAACACCTTTTAGCGGGTCGGCTAGCAGTTGTCATGACAACGAGTGTAATAACAAAATTAGGCAAATAATAACGGTTGGAGAGCTTTGCAAACGTCGCATGTTTTTGGTTATTTAGGCCGACCACATACAGACGAAATCCCGATTCGGAATTCCGGAACGGAATATCGATTCGGAATTCCGGAACGGAATATCGATTCGGGATTCCGAATGCAGCAAATCCAAACAAATCTATTGACCTACCACACACATGCGGTAGTCTTTCCGTTCGTGATTTTCTCCGATTCGGAATTCCGCATGGAAGCCCGTGGGTACGGGATCTCGCACGGAACAAAGCCATTTCCGAACGCAAATCTACCATAGATTTTGTATAGGTCGCAATCGCAACACACTAACAATTGATCGATTGAAATCGTTTATAATTAATATAATTTGTCAGTTTCACTTGCGATTTCATAAATTTCAAACGGTTTCAATCGACAATTATTAGCAACAGAATTACGTAATCGGAGCAGTATCTACCAAGACTGGCCCCAGACCTACCGGTTTCATTTCTTTGCTTTGCTGTTATAGTTGAACAGGGGCTACCAGCTAACGCATCGAACTTCGGAAAGTTCGCCGGGCTTCAAATTAAAACAGATAAATCGAGCCCCAATCGGGCCAAAATGGCGAACCCTAATTTATGATGTCACAAGAACATCGATATCTTCTAAATAACTACAATACGAAACTACTTACTTCGATTTATCTGTTTTAAGTTGAAGCCCGGCAGACTTTGCGAAGTTCGATGCGTTAGCCGGCACGGCCCCCTGTTCTACTAGAATAGCAAAGCAAAGAAATGAAACCGGTAGGTCTGGGGCCCACCTAACGGCGAGTTTTTTAACCGACTTCAAAAAAAGGAGGAGGTTCTATGTTCGGCTGTTTATTTGTTTTTTTTTTTTTATGTATGTCCACCGATTACTCGAAAACGGCTAAACCGATTCACATGATTCAAACGCCACTTTATCAGGTTTGTTCCCCAGCTGGTCCCATTTTTTGAAAATTTTAAATCGGATCAGTAGTTTTCGAGTAATCCTGAAAATACTGTAATTTTTTTGGTAACTTTTGCACGAGTTTTAACGGATCTTCTTTGTTTTCTTTGTTTATAAAACGATTTAGATAATTCTTGTTTTGTTAGAAAGGGGATACTTTAAGGGTGTTAACATTAAAATTTCCTGCACATTGGACCTTGGACTTCGAAGATACTCAAGAGAACTCTTCAAAATCAAATATAATAGTGTATTAGTGATTACTCTACGGTATTGAAAGGTTTCGCATCAGCCATTTTTATTCACACTGCTGGGGCTGGGATACAAGCCTTACTTATGGGCTGATGAAAAGGATGGACCATAACCCACCGCGCGGGCCCAATGCGGATTGGTGGGTGTTAATGAGTGCAAATGTAGCTGGGACTAACGGCTTAACGTGTCTTCTGAAGCACGGAGGAGCTCGGGATAATACACTTTGGTCACGCACCCCATGACTGACCCTTGCTAAAATTAACAGCGCGAAAAATGGAAATTGATTTATTAGGAGTATTATACCATTAAAAGGTGTGAAAAATGAATAAAATATATGTATATCGTTGCTTAAATTTACTTATACATACCTACCACAAAAAAGTTAAAAATAAAAAGCTTTTAAAAATTAAAAAGAAAAACCTCCTTCAAAAAACCTTAATAAAATTGCTATAAAAAAAACAGCTTCAAAAAACAACAGCTCTAAAAAGCAAGAAATAATATTAAAATCTCCATAAGTACCTACGCATATCTGATATAAAATAACGTCTTATGAAGTCGGGTGGGGCTTTAAGAATTAAAAAATCAAATAGAGAAAGAGAAACCACGATAAATGTTTATATAAATTAAAAAAGATTAATATCTTTTAGCCCCACCCGACTTCAAAAGACGTTATTTTATATCAGATATGCGTAGCGTGCTTATGGAGATTTTAATATTATTTCTTGCTTTTTAGAGCTGTTGTTTTTTGAAGCTGTTTTTTTATAGCAATTTTATTAAGGTTTTTTGAAGGAGGTTTTTCTTTTTAATTTTCTTGGTTGTTTTTTCTGCTTAGATATAGCAACAGTGAAATTGCTAAATAGTACCGTGTCGTAGAAGTTCACGTTCATAACTCAATGCCTAGCATCTGACTGAGCCGTGATTCCGAACGAAAATAAAACGTAGGTATATGTGTGATGTTATTTACGGAATTCCGAATTCCGAATCAGCATTCCGTTTGTATGTGGCCAGTCGGTATCACCTCGGGGCATGAAAATATGTGAACAAAGCTATTTTGACAGACACATTCGTAACGATAAATGTAGCATGACATCGCAGGAAAACATTTCCGCTGCTCTTTTGTGTACAGGAGCTACTTTAGCCATTTCTTGATTGTTGGTAGAATAGAAACACTCTGCTTTGCCCTTTTCTGAAATAGCTCTTAGAAAGTTTGCCACTTAAATTAGGAGCTGTTAAGTTTTTTGAGATTTTTCGTAGTTAAAAACAATACTTACTTATCTTAATATAAAAATAGCATTGTGAATGCGAAAAATCTAAAAATTTAATAAAAAGCAATATTTATACGTAGGCATTGAAAGTGAAGGGCAAAGGCAAGAATATATTAAAAACGATTTGTTAAATTAAGAACCCACGTTTTTAGGTTAAAAACTTCTGTTATACGGTTACAAATCTTTATGGGAGAAATATTTTATACTTTTTGGTCCGTTTCTGCTTTTTAGTCAACGAGCTAAATCTAAAAATACACCATCTCCTATCGGAGAACTTGTTAAGACGAGTCATACGAGCCCAAACTCGATGGGGTTGCATGGTTTCAATACCGAGTTCCTGTGGCCTTCTTCCGGTTTCATCATCTGACCCTGGACCTCGTCTCCCGTCAGAGTACCTATTTTTCAAGACGATTCTAACGAGCCTCAACTCGATGGGTTTGTATTTTATTACAGAGTTTCCGCGGCCTTCTTCCGGCTCCATCGTCAGATCAGCTTAATGACACCATAATATATTGCATTATCTTCCAGTTCTGACCTTTATTCAAAGTTTCGAGTCTCTAGCTCATCGGGAAGCTAGTATAAAATCATTTGCTTTTGTGAACAAACAAGAAAGCAACCTAATAAAACGTGTTATTTAACTGATTTGATAGACTTTGATTTGATAAAAAAGTTACATTAAATTGATTAAATTCTAGTATTATATCCGCACAATCTGATTTTTAGTAATATAGAAAATTATTTTGTCCTAAAATTCATAAAACCACATGACTGCAAAATAAACAAGCACTACGAATCTCTCGTAGTCACATCGATTGCTACGCCGTAGCACATGTGTAGTTGCTACATTCTAAAAACGACGATTTTTGGTCATTAGGATGCTAGATTAACGGACAGAGTTACTTATTTCCCAGTTGCCCATAGTTTAAGGAATTCGTATAAAATTGATAGGGGTTGTGTTAATCGTAATATTGCGTGAGTGTAGGCCCTAAATGTTAAGAAACAGCAAGTGAACGTCGGCTTATTTGCCGATAATGTGTATAGTTAGCATAGCGGCACGCAACGCGAAGTCTTCATTTGAATCGCTACAAATGGTTTAACTATTTAAAGGAATAGGTACTGACTGCGGTAAAAGGATTGGTTGCATAAATTCTGACCAGAAATGTTACAGTTGATAAATATAAGAAAAGACACAGTGAATTGTAGGTACAAGAAGAAAACGATAATGCATGCTTTAATTGCAGTGCAAGTAAAAATTTAACATTAGTTTACCATGGAATGTAACATATTGACATCCTGAATTGCAGACTTGTGTTAGACTCATGGCCGTTTGCACTAAACTTTAGAATCGCCTAAGTCTTTTCCTAACTACAACTTGATCAAATTAAAACGGTGTCATTAACTTAGCTGTCATGCAGCTTTCATGCGCCTATTTATCTTGGTCGAGTTGTAGTTAGGAAAAGACTTAGGCGATTCTTAAGATTAGTGCAAACGGGTGTCAATGTTATTTTTCTCTGTAAATCCAAATAAACAGTTGGTGGGCTCGTAGCAAACGAAGACTCGACCGACGTAGCGATATTCATTAATTAATTCAATTCAAAATTCTTCAATAATTAAATATGTGTTATTTGTGGGCGACATTTGTGTGTTTAATAGGCAATTAAGTATAATACTCGATTGAAGCAAATGCTTCAAGATCTAAATAGATCTAGGCAAAATTAGTCTGGTTAGACAGTATTATGTAGGTAGACAAATCCCTGTAATAGAGGATACCTACATGGTATGCCCGGGGATTAAAAGGTTTATACGGCTACATCAAAGTTTCACATTGCAAGTTTTATCAAGTGGAATAGTTAATGCAGCTTTCAGCATATTATAGTACTTATGTAAGTTTTACTACTAGTAATTTTATGCTTTTAATAAAATTTATTTCGAATAATTATTTAAAAAATCTCTATTGATTGACGAAATTCATTATACAAAAGTCAAAATTTCCTTATTCAAATAAACTTAATGATTATAAGCACTTTTGAATCGTCTATCGATTCATTCATTAATAATAATAGTACTTAATAATTATAATAAAAAGGCTATGAGAAATTATATAAACTCGGTTAAATATTGCTAACTTTCACTTGACTAAATGATGTTTTGGATTTCTATTATTTCTATTTCGACGTATATTAGGCAATGTATTAAATAAGCTTTGTGTTGTTTTTCATGGATTGGATTTCGGCGTTTGTACCTAAACTCGTTTGATCTGTCATGTACAAATATTATGTACGTGGTAGGGTTGCAACTTACTGGAACAGCGAATGACAGAGTACCAAAGTGTTCTACTTCTGAGGCTGACTACGTTTCAATCGCACGTAACAATTCAATAGAATTGATAAAGCGTCTCGCGTGTTACCGGGACTCTCAACGCCACGCCACGCTAGAGAGACGACCATGAGAACTTTATTGAGATGATGAAATATAACAATTTATTTATTTATTCGAGAAACAAAGTCTAATAATGGTTAGTAACAATGGATCTTAAAAGCTAGGCTAGTACATGATATATTAAGTTAATTAAATTAAATTCCTAAGTTCATTCATTCATTATTATATTATTATTGCATGTCAATCTGCGAATATAACGTTGAATCAATTTTTATAACATAAATATAAGACAACATCACAAACATTGCTCTGATCCCAAAGTAAGTAGCCAAAGCACTTGTTGTGAAATCAGAGACAACGGTGGAACTACAAACACCCAGACCTGAGCCAATTAAGGAAAGTTCGTTTTCTAAATTGACCCAGCCGGGAATCGAACCCGGGACGTCAGAGATGGCGACACCTTGAAAACCGGCGTACAAACCACTCGACCACGGAGGTCGTCAATTTTATAGTTTTAACAAGAGAGCATGACAGATATAGAAGGATAAAATCTCGAACAACATTACGTACCTAGTTCGCGATTTCTATGACTTTGAAAGGAAAAAAACGGCTAAGTGCGTGTCGGGCCACACATTACTCGTCAACTTGTAAAGCCTACCTAGCAGTGATACTTTTTCTTTTAAATTAATTATATGTATTACTGTCCTGGGACACTTGTTGACTCCAACATTTTGTACTTTTATGCGTAGTATTTCGGATCCGAATAGAAAAGAGGTCTCAAAGTCACAATACCTACAATATTTTAAAAACTTATCGAACGTCACCCCACTCTCTGAGATTGACGAGAAAACATTTTTTCATCCCTACTTAACTGAAGGGGGGGGTTGGGGGTTATAGAGCTAAGCCGCAGACGGACATACGGACATGGCGAAACTAAATAAAAGGGTTCCTTGTGAACTTGACTACGGAACCCTAAAAATAGCATTGGGCGGTAAGAGTCAGGATGTCCAACTAACAAGATACCTAATCTTGTGGAAGAGCAAGTTTGAATCCCATTGCTTGTGTCATTTTTTTTTTGTTAAATCAAATATGTCAGTACTAATCTAAATTTTACGATAACATACTGTCGTAAATCTGTCATTATTTACTTTAAATATTAAAATAAAATCTTAAGCGTTTTATAAATACCAGTCTTACGAGCAAATAAACTGCATTCCGATATGGCTAGTAGGCGATATTTTAATAGAGTTGGCGAACACATGTCGCGTGATGACGGCTAAAACGACTCTACCACGAGCACGCAACGCGCAAGCCACAGGTAATACCGCAATAAAACAATTTCATGTGATATTCAGAAATTCTAATAGTTATAGGAACTTCACTTTAAGTGCATTATTTGTACACTAGGAACTTTAGAGCGGCTTTAACTTTGTGAATCATACCATAGGTAGGTTGTTCGACATGGCATGGATGGCATGGCATAATGGGAATAAAATCGACTGCAGTGACGTTGAAGTAAAAACACATGAGCAACGAAATCATGAATGGGACCTTTTCATGTATCATTAGTAAGTATCATTTTACACAATCATATTCTTCATCTCAATAATAAGTACCTATTGGAATTACACCATATTTATCAAACTGTAACATAATTTTAAGTTCAAAGTTTAAAGGATCATTCCCACAGCTCCGGCGCGGCGCCGGCGCGGCACCGGCACGTCCGTCAACTTCACAGACGTGTGTGAACAAGCATTTCAGATCTCCGGCGACGCGCCGGCGCCTCACCGGCATGACAAGCAGGGTTGTCACTTTTTTGTTTTAATAAAGTATTGGTTGCTATAATAGGTAGAAAAAATATAATGTTTTAAATTTCCATGGTTATTGACATTATTAGAATAAACTATATCGGGATTTACACCATGTACCTGTTTATTTTTGAGACACCGATATTTCGGCGCAGTTGCATGCGCCATGGTCACGGAAGAACTGAATGAAATGAATCCAAAGTAAATAAAAAAGAAGGTAAGAAAACATTATCACAGAATTCGTAATAATAGTGGTGCAAGCGATTTTCGACCTTAGTGACGTTAGGAATGCGGATGTTTTTTTCCTATATTCTTATTCACTAACTTTGAGGTTTCTCTAAAAACAGTTAATTTGATAAATGTCATTAAGGTTGAAAATCACTTGCACCCGTTTTTTAACTAGAGATCAGTAGACAAATGTATTCTGACCGTACAAGCGATTTTCGGCCTTATTGACATTAATCAAAATCACAGTTTTTATGAAACAGCAAAGTTAGTAAACGAAAATATTATGGGAAAAAGCAACCGAATTTTCATTGTTCATAAGGTCGAAAATCACTTGCACCTATTTTTAGGTATTCTGTGATAACGTTTTACTACCTCCACTTTAAATTATCTTCTCACATTCTCTATTAATTTTTCTAATTTGTATGAAGAGAAGATTTATAATTTCCCCAAATACGATTGTTTTTATTTCGTTAGATAACGTTTTGTATGAAAGATACGTTTTGTATGAAAATAAGATTATTTTATCTCCAATAATAAAAAAAACCTAAATTTCGTTAAAATCCTCCTATCTACCAACCCTGCTAGTCATGCCGGTGAGGCGCCGGACGTGCCGTCGCCGGGCCGTCGCCGGGCCGTCGCCGGGCCGTCGCCGGGCCGTCGCCGTGCCGTCGCCGTGCCGGCCGGCAAGTCACCGGCGCGGCGACGGCACGTCCGGCAAACGGGGTTGCCACTTTTTTGTTTTGATAAAGTATTGGTTGCTATAATCGGTAGAGAAAAAGTACGTACATTGTAGTATGAAAATAAAGTATTATTATATTTCAACTTTCAAAAACATGCTTTATACTGCTTTTGGTAATATTTTGGTAACTTTATTAGACTTAATCCACCTTTTCCACTAAGTTCAAGTAAAGATACTATTTTTTAAAATTTTCACTAGAATTATCATTAGACAATGTACGCACGACAGCACGTCAAGTTATACAGTTAAACTGCGAAAACAGCTTTTATTACGTAGGGCATAAAGACGGTCTCAAGGTCAACATGTATAGTCTGAGGTGCCGTCGTGCGTACTTGTACTATTATGTATTCTGCAATAATGTTTTACTACCTTCACTTTTATTTACTTTGAATTCGACAAATTATATTAAATTATCTTCTCACATTCTCTATCACTTTGTATGAGGAGAAGATTTAAAATTTACCGAAATACGATTGTTTTTATTTCATTAGATAACGTTTTGTATGAAAGGTACGTTTTGAATGAAAATAAGATTATTTTATCTCCAATAATAAAAAGAAAACCTAAATTTCGTTAAAATCCTCCTATCTACCAACCCTGCTACTCATGCCGGTGAGGCGCCGGACGTGCCGGTGCCGTGCCGTCGCCGGGCCGTCGCCGGGCCGTCGCCGTGCCGTCGCCGTGCCGGCCGGCAAGTCACCGGCGCGGCGACGGCACGTCCGGCAAACAGGGTTGTCACTTTTTTGTTTTGATAAAGTATTGGTTGCTATAATCGGTAGAGAAAAAGTACATTGTAGTATAAAAATAAAGTATTATTATATTTCAACTTTCAAAAACATGCTTTGTACTGCTTTTGGTAATATTTTGGTAACTTTATTAGACTTAATCCACCTTTTCCACTAAGTTCAAGTAAAGATACTATTTTTTAAAATTTTCACTAGAATTATCATTAGACAATGTACTTGTACTATTATGTATTCTGCAATAATGTTTTACTACCTTCACTTTTATTTACTTTGAATTCGACAAATTATATTAAATTATCTTCTCACATTCTCCATCACTTTGTATGAGGAGAAGTTTTAAAATTTACCGAAATACGATTGTTTTTATTTCATTAGATAACGTTTTGTATGAAAGATACGTTTTGATTGAAAATAAGATTATTTTATATCCAATAATAAAAAGAAAACCTAAATTTCGTTAAAATCCTCCTATCTACCAACCCTGCTAGTCATGCCGGTGAGGCGCCGGACGTGCCGGTGCCGTGCCGTCGCCGTGCCGGCCGGCAAGTCACCGGCGCGGCGACGGCACGTCCGGCAAACAGGGTTGCCACTTTTTTGTTTTGATAAAGTATTGGTTGCTATAATCGGTAGAGAAAAAGTACATTATAGTATAAAAATAAAGTATTATTATATTTCAACTTTCAAAAACATGCTTTATACTGCTTTTGGTAATATTTTGGTAACTTTATTAGACTTAATCCACCTTTTCCACTAAGTTCAAGTAAAGATACTATTGTTTAGAATTTTCACTAGAATTATCATTAGACAATGTACTTGTACTATTATGTATTCTGCAATAATGTTTTACTACCTTCACTTTTATTTACTTTGAATTCGACAAATTATATTAAATTATCTTCTCACATTCTCTATCACTTTGTATGAGGAGAAGATTTAAAATTTACCGAAATACGATTGTTTTTATTTCATTAGATAACGTTTTGTATGAAAGATACGTTTTGAATGAAAATAAGATTATTTTATCTCCAATAATAAAAAGAAAACCTAAACTTCGTTAAAATCCTCCTATCTACCAACCCTGCTAGTCATGCCGGTGAGGCGCCGGACGTGCCGGTGCCGTGCCGTCGCCGGGCCGTCGCCGTGCCGTCGCCGTGCCGGCCGGCAAGTCACCGGCGCGGCGACGGCACGTCCGGCAAACAGGGTTGCCACTTTTTTGTTTTGATAAAGTATTGGTTGCTATAATCGGTAGAGAAAAAGTACATTGTAGTATGAAAATAAAGTATTATTATATTTCAACTTTCAAAAACATGCTTTATATTGCTTTTGGTAATATTTTGGTAACTTTATTAGACTTGATTTACCTTTTCCACTAAGTTCAAGTAAAGATACTATTTTTTAGAATTTTCACTAGAATTATCATTAGACAATGTACTTGTACTATTATGTATTCTGTGATAGTATTTTCCTACCTTCACTTTTATTTATTTTGGATTTGACAAATTATATGAAACGGAAATTATCTTCATACATTCTCTATCAATTTGTATGAAGAGAAGATTAAAAATTTTCCCAAATAAGAGTGTTTTTATTTCGTTAGATAACGTTTTGTAAAGATACGTTTTGTATGAAAATAAGTTTATTTTTTTCTCCAATAATTAAAAATGTTCCCAAAATTTCTAAAAAATCCCCTTATCTGCCAACCCTGCTAGTCATGCCGGTGAGGCGCCGGACGTGCCGGTGCCGTGCCGTCGCCGGGCCGTCGCCGTGCCGGCCGGCATGCCGTAGCAATACGCGTTTGATTTGCCGGTGACATGCCGGCGAGGTGACTGATGTGTGTGAACAGTGTAGTACAACTTGTATGTAACTATATTTTTGCCGTTGACTCGCCGGTGGCGCGCCGTTGCCGCGCCGGAGCTGTGTGAATGATCCTTTAGTGGTTCATATTGTATCTGTCAATCACTACCGCACACTATTAAGACAAGCCCCCTTACTCTGACTATCAAAAGTAACATTAAAGTAATATCATAAGTGAGATTGCGCTATACGCGATGTATAGCTCTGTCTCTATCACAAAATTACTTTAAGAGCTTAGAGTACCCTCCCTGGATGAAAAAAAAGTCATATTACCCTGTTCCACATAATTTAATAATATGTTAATATGTTTGGTATACAAATTGTATTTGTATTATTTGATTTCAATTAACTATTTGTATTGTATTCTTACATTTACGAGCAGGTGAAATAAAATTATAAAGCCTAAAGTATATGTATTCAAAGTAATATATTTTAGCATGCTTTCCTGCTACGTGCTACGCCGTAGTATTCCACCGCTGAAGACGACCGACATGACACGACGACTACAAAGAAAAGGTACAAGGTACAGATTCTATCACTAAATAGGCTGATTAATAATTTTCTGATATTACCCAATGCTTTGTGGAAGTAACAAACGCCCCGGTGGTTACGTGCTACGGCGTAGCAATGCTACGACTGCTACAGACGAAACATAAAATTGCTCATTACAGAATACTCTATTATATTCTATAGTATTGATACATATTGCCAAGTAAACACACTATTCTGTGAATATTTCCAACGGAAATGTGTTTACGTGTCGATTTACATATCGTATGTACCTACCTATTATATAACACTAGTATTAGATTTTATATCAAAAGTAATAACAAAGTGTAGTGTCTCGTGCAATCAAAAAGCGTCATAAAGCTAGCAACATTGTAACTACGTTATATCTCGTGTTCGAGCGGATATTGCACTCATAAAAGTTAAGCTACTGGGAGCTGTGTGTTTTATTTATTCAATATTCCAGACAGATGACTTACGTCTAGGTGCTTTATAGATAAAACCTGAAGTACGTAGTATAAAACAGAAAGTATCAAGTCTAGGTTTTACGTGCCGACAAATCGAATTTGACTTGTTGTAGTAATGCTTCAATAAAATTCCGAGCCTACGTAATTTGCATTTTACAGGCAAACCTGTAAAAAATCGACCGATTTAAACCTCTTAATTTTCTTAGTAGATTAGTCTAAACACACACTTTAATTATGCCAGATGGATTTTTAAAATATATTATCTAGATTTTTATTTTAACGAAAAGAACCGGTTTGTCGTCGCAAAACTGCTTGCCATGAGTGGGATAGTTAAGTGTAATTTAAGAGTTTGAGCGAAACAGTCGATACAGAAAAAGTTTATCAATGCGTCGCCTTAAACCACGAAAACGGAGCTAATCGTTAAAACCGATTATAAGTAGATATATAAGTAGATGGAATCCAAACCGTCACGCGACAAACCCGTGCATTTTACATCGATTAGTAAAATTATTTATTAATCGTAAAATAATGTTTGTAGAACATGTTTTGGGAGATAGGTTGAATCGCTAATATGCATGTGGCGTGTGATGGTTATGAATACTAAATTAAACCGCTTGTTGTAGAGATGTGCAAAGGTTACTAGATGAATACGCAACACGCATTTACATACAATAACAATTGAAATAATTTATTAATACAGTTTATCGATAGAAATTATTGACCGAGCGAGCGCGAAACGTGAGCGAAGCGTCTCCGTTCATCTTGGGCAAAAATGCTTTCGTATAATTATCTGTCCGGCTTTCCGGCTGTCCGTCTGTTCTCCTCTACATGTTGCATTTCTTAACCGATTCTCGTGAAATTTTGCGAGCAGGTTCTATAATTATATAGAATATTTTTGTCTTCAGTTTTTCGAAATTTTTCAAAATGGCTGAGATATGGCAAAAAACATATTTCAGGTAATTCGACATATGTTCAAAAATGTCACAAACGCGGGGTTTGCAGGTTTACAGAGCCACTAGTAGATGTAGGTAGATAATGTTTGCAAAACATATTACCTGCCTACTACGTGGGTCGGTCGTGGGTCCTCACGTTCAAAGATAACAAATCTTTTTATTACCTCTGGATAAAGTTAATACGATCACCCGGTACGTTAGTAAACAAGGAAATTGTTTTTGCATAAACTGAAAGAACAAAGTTCTGCCGGTCTAGGTATTATGTTATGGCGGTTGCAGACCAAAAGCTAAGCTAAGTTAGTTTAGCTTAACTTACATTGCTGGAGTATGTTTTCATATATTTGGTAAAAGCCAAAAAATAAAGCCGAATGTGTAGATAGATTACCATCCATATACCTTGGAAAATTATTATAAACCCAAATCAACTTTTTTTTTAAAGACATTTTTATGATTATTGAACTGCATAGTGGCAACCATAGACAGAAATATTGTTCTGCTTTTGCCCATTAATGGAGTTAGTTATCGAATACAATAGCCTATTTGCCTCTAGGGTTGTCATTTTACATTTTTCCATACAAATAAAAAAACATAATTTCTCAGCCATGTGGTGTTTTTCAGGGTCTATAAAATTTTCTGGGGTTGTATGCATGGTACCCTTTCACCATATTCGGCTTTATAAGGCTATTACCAAACAACCTGTAAGGCGTCGACCTAATTGGCTTCGATAGTACGAGCAAACGATGCCTTTTCATCGCACGATGATACATGACTGTCGTGCGATGACAAATCAGGACACTCTGAAGAAATGTGTGTGTTTAATCTCATCGTGCGACGAAAACGCATCGTTTGCTCGTAAGATCATAGCCAATTAGGACGATGTCTATATGTGTAGGCTGCAAACTATGTACACAAACACAAGTATGAAAAATAACCCCTTCTATGCGAGCTGAGCTAAACTAACAGCTTAGTTCTTGGTCTGCAATCCGCTTTATAGCTACAGGGTGGGTGCAAAGGCCGCATAGCTAAATGCGAACAACACCCCAAAAGTAGGACAGGGGTGTGCGATTTTGAAATCAATAACAATCTTTCGCTATATTTGGGCAGCCTAGAAAAACACTACATCCAAGCACAAAAACAAAGGTTGAAGTTTTGCCACAATATTTTAGGTGTACGAGTATTATGCCCTTAGGAATAAAAAATACCCATGTATAATATAATCTGAACTATGTATATAATCTAATCCATTAAGCTCATTCAATTTACCCCAGGCCCTTTGTAAAACCTTGGAATAAAGATTTCAGCGAAAACTTTGAAATGTAAGTACCTTTTTGGTAGGTAATTCTAAATTCAATAAACCACTCGTAAGTTCAATAATATATTTGTGATGGGTATTTTTGAAGTCATTACAAAGGTTAAACATGTATTATTTCAGCAGCTTGCCTGACCTTTCACGAGATAAGATGTTTAGTTCAACAAAACAGCTCTGTTTATTCTATAAACTAAGTAAGAAGGCTCGTAAGTTAACCCGATGTCTAACTCGACTCAGTCGGCCAGTTTGATCTAGGTCGACTCAAGCCGCTTTATTAATACGCTTCTGTCAGTTTCTAGCAATATTGTGGATGGTTTAAAGCTTGGGAAGTTTTGGTTATGGCCAAGGAGATCCTTCCAAATAATAATAATAATAAGGAGATCCTTGATTATCCTATTAGATAATAGTATCGTAATATAGTAAAATTTTATTTAAAAAGATACGTAGGAACGTATTCTTACTAGTCCTTACTAGTATATAAATTCGAAAGTCAGAGCCCTATTTAATAAACGTGACAATTTGTCACTTGTCATGACAAAAACTTTCCACGCAGACGAAGTCACGGGCGGTCGCTAGTAGCACATAAATAATAAACTGCCATGAAAATTATTTCCACGCGAACGAAGTCGCGCAAGCAAAAGCTAGTCTTTTTAGTAGCGTACTCATGAACCATGCATTTTATAAGGACATATTATGAAGAATGTTATGTTATGCATTTGGTAAATCTTTAGCCTTAAATAATTTTTCGTTGATAATATTCTCATCATTACACAAACATATTCGATCCCAGAACGGTTGTTTGTCGTTGTTATTTGTTAGTTATACAACAAACAATTAAAATAACAAATCGCTTTTTCCCTTTCTTATACGAAAATTTTCAGTATCTGACAATTTTCATTACTTCTATTCGGTTGCCCGGAATAATTGCTACTAAAGGACAGTGCTTCTATTTTATTAATGGACTCGACAATCTTCGTGTTTTACCTGTCGTCGTTTTTCTATAACTATAAGTAGGTAATCATACCTGCTTAAGGGTAATCGGGTATCTATCCATAGGAGGCAAGTATATATATTAGTTTTATTTTAATATTTGACAACATCACATACATTGCTGCGATTCCAAAGTAAGTAGCTAAAATACTTGTGTTATGGAAATCAGAGACAAAGGTGGTATCACTAACACCCAGACCTAAGCCAATATATAAAAGTTCGTTTTCTAAATTAACCCAACTGGGGATCGAACCCGGGACCCCAGATGGGGACACCTTGAAAATCGGCGTACAAAGCCACTCGACCATGGAGGTCGTCAAGTCAAGTATATTAATAAAAAACGTAAAACTTTGATAAGGAGACTTATCCAAGTTTTAGTTTTAGGATCATCTTCATGTCAAAATCGAAGTAAAAGCTTTCAAGGAGATGATCCTTGAAAGCTTTTCCTTCGATTTTGAATACCTATGTCAAAATCGAAGTAAAAGGGACATGCATTGTGCTTGTGGCTTACAAGTATGTTTTAACATAATATCATTACTCAAAGTGGAGTATGGGACAAAAACCGCTGTTGCCCTACATGCTATAGATTTGGTCGTACAGTAAAGGTATAATTTCCTCCACGGTTAAGCTTCGCGTGCTGCCCGCCCATTATGCGATAGAAGATATTAACTCGCACACCTCACAAATTATTGTTACCCTAACATTCGATCGCGTCTCTTGTGTTACACTCAATGCTCTTATCTCAGTCCAATCTTTGAAGGCCGTAGGGCACTTTGATTCCGATGTACATGTAATTAGTTCAAGGCTTATCGTATTTACATATCCTAAAGGCAGACGAATGCGGTGTTCTTTAGGTAAGTACAGATTTTCACTTCGACAAGAGGTCGCGTCCGTTTTTCCATTTTTGTGGTTGTCGGAATAACAAAGACGTACAATTCCCACGGCAAATAAGGGTTACCATGGCTCGGGATTATGGTAATAGACATTCATGATTTGATTTGCAAGCACTAAATAGAATAACTCAATAGCGTAGGTAGCGTATTATGGTATTATCGTGAAAGGATAACATAACAACGGAGCAGAGGCTGCGTATGGAACAAACTAGGAGGTAGATCTCCGCTCTTCAACGTTACAAGGAAAGATTACCTACCTTCCAAAAACAAAAATGATGAAACCAAGTTAGTCACAAAATTCTTTGAGTACTTCCGTGCTCATGAAATCCCACAATGCCGAATCGGCCCCCAAAAGTATTATTAAATACTAAATACATGGATAATTGGGGCAAGGTCGGTCGCTGTGGCGTCGGCGACTGCTGCCGCTGGTGTCTTCCGCACAAATCGATATGTATGTGCCAACGATCGCACCACACGCCACGATAAAAAGAAAAACAAAGAAAACGCATCACAAACCGTCGGCAAACAAACCCCACCTCTAGCCCTAGGTGAATCAGCTTGCTTGCATTTGCACGACACTATCACTACAAAACTGGCGGCTTATTTAACACCTTAGAGCAATTAACACTATTGGATATCGTTTATTGCCAATGGACAATCGAGGAGGACTAACTGCAAGGCAGTGCGCTGCGCGCCTATGCATCTTTTACGGCAAGACAAGGACGAAGTTATTGGTTTATTATAAAGATTATGACGTTTATAAATGTGCAATTTTCATACATACCTTTCAGTCTGTCTGTTGACTCTGGAGCTTTTAGACAAACTTTCAGTTTATTTTTTTGTAAAAATATATTGTCTCTTTATAACTAGTCAAACTGATAATTACAAATGATTATTATAAAACAATCATTCAAAACGCATATTATTATGTTTAAGATTTGATTCGAATTAACGTTTGCATAGGTTTAAATAAGTTGAAAATTAATTTACAACTAATTTACATCACAGGCAATAAGTATTTGCAAAATCGTTCAAACAAAAGTTGCCTAAAATTTATAATTTACGAGACAACAAAATTATTAATTTAAAAATACAACCCGAGTTTGATAACTTTTTGAACAAAGAGGGTGAAAACTAGTTAAAAAAGTTGCTTACACAAAAAATACTCACCGAGAGTCCCGGGTTGCACCCCGAAGTAATCGAGTTCTTCCTGAACTTGGGCACGCAGACCTGCATAGAACTTTTCCCTTTGGGGGGTCCAGCACAACCGTACTCGTCGCTCCTCGTGAGGTTTATGTTGTTAGTGTTGTTCACTTTGACCAGGATGTTGCAAGTCTGCGAAGCGATTTGGAAGAGGCCTTCTTCTAGGTTCCTCTTGTTGCTGTACTGTCGGTTGAAATGCAAGTAGTCCCACAAGGAAGGCATTTTCTCTTACGAGGCTCGTAGCGCCGTGCGTGCGGCGACGTGTAACCCCCGTCACGGCAGCAGAGTAGTGCCACTGCCTCCTTTATGTAAGAGTCGAGCGGACTTGCGCGGTTAAAGTTTAGTTTTCGACAGTGTACAATCACTTGAGAAAGTATTCAGGTCCTTTTCGATTTCTTAAAAATATTGATAACTACCATAAATTATATCAGTTTCGTTTCAATAATGTATTTTTACTAATACCCATCGGAATAATATCTATGGGGGTTATCTGTGGTTAGAACATAATATAATATAGTTAGCAGATATATAATCTCTACCTTCGTTATAGTAAGTCTGCATTTCTACAAGAACTTCAGTGTGTTAAGCATTATGTTGTAAGTAAGGTTAATACTTATATTTATTTAAGTATTTATGAAGATACCTACTGCTTCAGATGTGACCACTTCATTAAATTATTGCCATTATTGGCGCAGGCGAGACAGCCTATAATTTATCAAAAGCATGATTAGCTCCCTAGACAAAGTCATATTTGTAAAGTGATAACGAAATTTGCCAAGATGTAAGTATAGAATTGAATTCGCTGATTATATGTCAAACCCAATATGTTTTTTGCGAAGTTCATTATAGGTTTTGATAATGCGACTTTGTCAAGAGGGTTTAATCGAGTGATTCTATGTAACTTTGTTGCAATCAACATCAAGGAGGTATAAAGCCAATTATGGACTATTTTTTTCGACCTTCAATTACCTATACTTAAAACCACCAATTACGACTGTACATTCCGCAGGTGGACACATTAATTATTAATCTTGTTCTATTGACTTTTGAAAGAGACATTTACCGTGTTCAACATTGGGTAGGTACACACTTCACACAGTCAACAGCAATTACAGTCAGAACTGAACCAACTATCTTCTTAAGCAATAGAGTTCAAATTTTGTCATATTCTGCAAAGAGAAGTCTGATTGTGCTGTCGATCGTACCGAAAATTCACTTGTCTGGGCACGCAATGCCGTTAGAGCTTACGTGAAGCACACTAGCCTTTGAACTAAATAATCTCGACTCTATTTAGTCCTTGGCATAAGGCTCTATTTCTCATTTATGTGTACTGGACTGGAAAACAATATAAATGGTAAATGACGGAACTGAATGCCATACGTGAAACACACTCTAGAGGGGACTTGGAAATGTTTACTTTATGTGTTTATGAGTCATTTGTGTAGCTCGAGGTGCAAGATATGTCAGAATTGTCTAAAATTTTTACTAGTGGCAGGTAAAGATATTTTACAACCTTGTGAAGGATAAATTAATGAAATATGAGTCACAGATAAGGTTTTAATAATCCTAGTCAGTGGCCAGCTCTTGCTTGTGGCTTTAGCTACAATCAACTTTAAAAAAATAGTGCTGTCAGAATTACGAGTTTCTCAATTACATATTGGAATAGGTTTTCAAAGGTTTTCTTTGTTATTTACTAACCTGTCGCTTCACTGCGAAGCCGGCTTCTGTAATGAAACTCGTTACAATCATTACTAACTTAATCATTAAAAACACAGAATTTTATAACAACAAAGATAAGGATAAAAACGTGTCAATCTAATGGCGGTATGTCAGAAAATTTATTTCGCTTGGTGGCGCTGCTGTAGATGGAAACGATCCACGTGCAAATGGATTATTTTCCTGGTTATTTTTCAATTATATCCAATTCCTTAAATATTATTATGGAAGTTCGACAGTAAACAAATTAAAGATTGAATAGAAAAAAAGAAAACTAAAATGTGTTGGAAAACTGATATTTACGAAAATTCGCTTCCAACATACAAACATTTATAGCAAACAACAAAATGATAGGTCTACATCTACACTAGCGCCTAGTTGGCCTTAGTGCGCCGCCTGGTGGACGATTTGTGAATCAGTCAAATTATCCTGCCATTAGGAGAGAAAATAGTAAATGTTCTGTAACATGACTAGTAAAATATATGTATAATAAATAATATACTAATACTACCACTTCAAAATAAAAACACTCTCCTTTTATGAGAGTTCTTGGCGAGTTCCCTCAAAGAAAAATACATTTGTCCTACTGGTATATAAGTTGATAAATCAAAGAGCTTTATAATTCACAAAACACAACTTGTCTTTGGGACACAATTAAATTAAGGGCAAACTAGGAAACAGAAGGATAAGAATATGAAGAAAATTTAATAAAGTTGTCCTTAATTTATTACCTTTCAAAAGTTGTTCAAACATTTTACTTCTTAATTATAAAAAAATTACTCTTCTTTAGTAACTTCTTTCATTTCCACATCGTCAGAAACTGACTCCATCTCATCGGGCTCATCCAGTAAAGCCTGTAGCTGGTGAATAGATGTTACCAGAACATGAAACTGCTTCTTTCTTAACGCTAAACGACTCTCTAACTGATGTTTAGTAGATTCCAAATTTGCTAATTCACTTTTCAATGTGCTGAGTTGCTCTAGTGTCTCTTTTCGATCAGGTTGCTCGCTAATTACTTTTGCTAGTACATCATATTCAATGCGGTTTTTACGTACAGTCTTAGCTTGTGCTAGATCCGCTTTGCTTTTCTCAATGTTGCCTTTCGCAGCTTCAATCCCTGCTTCTAGTATTTGAGTGAGTGCTTCATAGCTTTTTAGCTCTGCTGTCATCATTTCTGAACCTAGTTGAGATTTTGTAACAGCAAATTCACATTGTGCTAATTGAGCTAGCATGCGGTCATGTGTGGCTTTGCTACAAACAAAAAACATTTTAAATTTACCTACCTAATAAATGCTATGTTATGAGTTAGTAAGTTATAGTACATTATTTATCAACTGAATTAATTTCACAATATAAAAACACTGGATTAAAAGTGTATGATCATGTACTGTTGATCGTTTAAAGTTAGTATTAGTAGCAGATAGCAAAATTTGCTAAAAACTATTTAATAGTTTTAAAGTTAGATCAGGGCTCTGCCACTCCACGTGTGAGTATGAAGCACTCGACGTCTTCAGCAAGGACCAATTTTATTTGTCAGAAAAGATAAGAGCTACGCGATAGCAAGAGAGGCAACTACTAGGTGAATATAATGAAGGGAAGGGAACGCTGTGGGACCTGAATTGCACTTTATTGTATCGGAGCATGAGTCTTTGTGGAGTACAACTTCTGTACGCTAGTACTAATATCTATTCTGTGGTTAGATGTACTTAAGTACCTTTATAAATAGAGTGAGTGAGGCCTATGCCCAGCACAAGCCAAGCAGCCCAATGCAGGCTGCCAACAGTCCTGCATTGGGGGGACAGACCCGCATGTGTCCTTATTGTTCCTCTTTATCAGAAGCGTACCCAATTGTGCATGCATTGTTCCACAAACATCAAAGTCCTACATTGAAATTATGTGCACAGGGACAGCTTTTTGGCCACTGATTTTGGATTTTGAGGTGTCTCCCATTTTGTTTTAGGAAAGTTGGCAGCCTTAGCCTAGCAGTGTGTTGTGCGTGCGGCTAATGAAGAAAGAAAGAAGAAAAATACCGGTCTAAGTTTTTCATGAGATGATATGAAATATTGTAAATATGAGAATATTAAACCTGTCTTCCGGCTTATCATCAGTACTATTGCACCATTTTATTAATGTCTTCAAGAGAACGTTGAGTCTTCTATCATCTCCAGTGCCATCTCCGTCAATAAGTAATCTTCTACGAATAACATCCTCTGGAAAAAAATATATTTTACCGGAGAAGAGGTTATGTTCTAAGCATTAATAAAGTTTATACTACTTACCATCTCCCATATTTGTTGCAGTGAAGAGCATAAAATGATTGAGTGAAGAGTCTGATTGTTTGAAAAGATCGCTTGGATTTCAAGAACAAAACAAAATATATGGATGAATGATTGAAAACAAACAAAAACTACCACAAACAAAGTAGTAGTAGTAGTAGTAGTTATATTCGTCCTTTTCAGGACAGGCGAAGGTCTAAGCCATACTGCCAATTCTTGAGTTTAAATAGTTCAGTGGTAGATATTGTTTAATTTTTCATTAGAATGCGGGTGCATCGCATTCCAATGCTGCTTGGAGCATTTGGCACCAAGTATATCAAGACTGTTTACTCGGTTAGTTCTGCCAAGGAAGCCACCACTTCAATAAAAGTCTCAGCTTCACACAACCAAGATCGCGCCTATTTCAATTATCCCACATATTGTTCAGTTGCGTAGACACTTGTACCATATAACTGCACCAATTTTAAGACACAATATCCACTATGAATCAATTTGAAAATAATTAAAATAGACACCAAACCGAACTCGACAAAATGGCGCCAAAAACTCCGGTATCAATAGAAAAGAGGTGTGTGGGGTTGTTCTATATCGATTTGATTAATCGATAAATGAATCCCACGAAGAGTTGCAGATGCAGCGGGGATCACATTGTTTCTTATTCTTTGGTTTGAGGCCTACACAAAAAAGTTATTTTAGAACCACTGACCTCCATATATTTCACACCAAAAAAATTTTTCAGATCTGCGGCGGTATCGGCAGGGGCGGATTTGATACGTTGGCTGCCCTAGGCCTATGAAAGATTGCCGCCCCCTACTCGCTGTAAATCACGAAAAATTAAATGAACTATAGGAATTAAATTAAAATAAAAAACAACGAAAGTCAGTAAATGATAAAATTATCTCAATCAGTGTTTTAAATACTGATGCTTACTATTTCTATTTGTGAGTAACATTGAATCGTTATTCACAAATTGTCTTTTGTCTGGCTTTCTGAGCAGCAAATTTGTTTATCAAATCATCACAATCCAAAGACCGTAGTAGCTGTGATTCGATGCAGAGAATAGCCAGAGCGTTCAACCTGTCCTCGTTCATTTTCGAGCGCAAATAATTTTTCACCCGCCGCAAACACGAGAAGCTGCGTTCACCGGAACAGTTCGTAATCGGGATACAAACACACATGCGTAGAGCTATATCAACGTTAGGATAAATGCTGTGGAGATCCTGATCATGAAGCCATTTCAATAATGTCATCGGCGTGTCGGTTTGGCTTCGACTCGAAAAACACTGGCAGCGAAAATGTTGGCACTCTTCAACGAAACCCTCTTCGAGATCAGAAGAGTAAATATTTTTTAACGCTGTTGCTCTTTCTTCTACTTCAGTTGGGCTTAGGATCGTCAGATTTGTGAGAAACGAGAATTTATCATGGAATTGCTGGTATGCTTCTCGTCGTTTTCGCAGCTCGCAAAGAAGTTGATCTATGATGACCAAAAACGTGGAGACACGTAGTTTTTCCCGACCACTCATTTCTGTTTGTTCAGCAGACTCGTCGAAATGGAGTTTTCTTTTTTTTTTGCGCTTCATTTCTTTTTCGTATTCTCCGATTTCAGACAGTTTCAGCGCTTTTTCTTCGTAGTCATCGAAGTTGTTCCGAGTTTCGCACATGAGACCGATTAATGAGTCGTAAATCTGAATAGCGGTAAATATGTCGACGTCTACAGCCTGCAATTTTCTATTGGCAATATTCAACCGATTGAGTAGGAAACCCCAAAAAACGGTCATGAACGCCGTCTCCAATCGCTTTAGCTTCAATCGAATACCGTTCGCTTCAGATCGACTGATCGACTTTTCGGTGGTATCATGTTCAAAGGTGTGCAACGCTGTATAAATTTCGTTCCAAGACTCCAACAAACTTTTGCATGCATCTGCACGAGCTGACCAGCGAGTTGTCGACAAGCTTTTCACGGTACTTGTTCCCGCTTTCAAATCTTCTTTAGAGCGACGTTGAGCTTCTAAGATCTCCCAGCGATGTGTTGATGCAGTAAAAAAATTGTACACTTCTTGCAGAAGTCTGAAAAACGAACAAGCTTCTTCGCAACTTTCTGCTGCCGATTGCCCAACGAGATTTAGTGAATGAGCTGCACAGGGAACATACGCTGCTTCTGGGGACAGTTTTTTTATTTGTGCCTGCAGTCCATTGTAAACACCGGACATGTTGGAAGCGTTGTCATATGACTGACCACGACAATTTGAGATCTCAATGTCAAATTTTTTCAAGGCTGAAGTTATGGCGTCTGTCATCTCTTGCGCTTTATGACCGGTGTTAGGAATAAATTGGAGGAAGCGTTCAATCGGAGAACCATCATTTTGAACGTAACGGATCACAAACGTTAATTGATCGACATGAGATATGTCTGGTGAAGAGTCTACGATCATGGAGAAGTATTTCGCTGACTTGATCTCACTGACAATAGTACGGAGTACTGTATCGGCCATAAGTTTGATAAACTCATCGCAGATCGTCGATGACATATAACTTGTACGTCCACTACCCGGATTGCCATACCTCGAAATATGGTCAGCCAAAAATGGATCAAATTCAGCCAGTAGCTCCAGAGTCATCAAATAATTTCCATTATTTGATGAACCAAACTTTTCGTCGTGACCTCTGAATGGTAGTCCTCGTGATGCTAGAGCTTTTATAGTAGCCGCTACGCGTTTCAAAACGTTTCTCCAATACGTTATTTCATCATTGAGCTGTGCTGTCAGCCGCTGATCAATACGACCAAGAATATTTCCTCTCTTCTTCATATTTAAAATGCATAACTTATGGGTTGCGGAGTTCTCGTGCTGTGCCACCCGACTGTTAGCATTCTTCCAATCATTAAACCCTGAGCTGCCGAACTGGGTCCCACCACCAAACGCAAGACATGACCCGCAATAAACTCGACCGGTGCTTTGAGAATAAATCAACCAGCTTCGGTGAGCTTTCTCTCCATTCAATAGTTGCCGTTCAAATAACGATTTTGACAGATAACGCGTGCGGTCTTCGTATACGCGCTGGCTTTGGCAAAAATCAGCATGCATATTTTGCTGCACTCCATTCATCGCTATCCAGTCCCTAGTCCTATCGTTTATAAGCCATTGAGCTGGATCTTCGCACACTTCAAACGTATTATTTTCATTTTTCATATCTTTCAACGATTCCGTGAGAATGTCGGTAGTAGAGCCAACGTGAACTGTGGTGACCACGATTTGGTTACTACAGGTACTTGTACCGGGTTGTTCGGTATTTGCACCGTCAATAGTTTCAATCATCGTACACGCTGGAGAAGAGGAATGACTGTTCTCAGGGTCAGTTATACTTACCACCGGCTTCTTGAAAAATGCCTCTAATTTGTTCATTTTTTTAATGACATCATCTTGTTTCTCGGTCTTTTCTTTGGCTCGCTTTCTGTACTCCGCTCCGCTCAACTTTTTCCGCCCATCACTCATATTTGCAATATCAAATACTTAACACTAATTTTTTAATCCGTAATATATATTTGATCGGGTTAAAACTCACTAGACCACCAAAATATTCGCAGATTATGAAATCAACACAACTGTTTTAGCTAATCATGCACACTCGTTATTACTTTCGCGCTGAACACTGTCTTCTCACTGACAGAATGGGTTTGAGTTGAATCAAGATTTTCGAAGAGTCGAGAGCAAAAAGTATTAGGACCGAGCGTGTTGCAGCACGTTTACACAACATTGTATGTTGTGGTTGTTGATATACAATGTTGCGTGAACGAGCTGCAATCCGCTCAAGCCTGCTCTTTGCGCTTGGCTCTTCGAAAATCGTGATTCGATTTAAACCCACTCTGTAAGTGAAAAGACAGTATTCAGTGCGAAACTAATAACACAAGTAGATGATTGGCTAAAATAGTTGTGTTAATTTCTTGATCTACTCATATTTTGGTGGTCTAATAAGTTTTATTCCGATCAAATAGATATTACAGTTTGAAACGTGTTGTTACGTATTTGATATTGCAAAGATGACTGTTGGGAGAAAAAAGTGAAGCGGAGTACAGAGTACAAGAAAGCAAGCCGAAAAACGGTTGAGAAACAAGTTGATATGGTTAAAAAAATTAACAAATTAAAGGTGTTTTTTAGGAGGCTTGCGAGCGGTGGGCGGTAGAAATATGACGAATCCTGGGAACGATTATATCTCTTCTCCACCGTGTACGAAAACTAATACTAGTCGCAGCGATAATACTAGATAACCCAGTACTAATATCTGTAGTTTGTAGTAAAGCAAAATGAAAATGATACGCTTGAACTTGTAGTAAACTAGTAAGCAAAAATCCAGTTCCATGAGCCAAACTTTTAATAATCGTAATCGCCATACGTGTAATTTTTTTTTGTGAAATACTATGGACACATTTTCGAGTTTTTACACTTGAGTTTTTACATTTGAGTTGAGATTATTGAGTTTGAGTTGGCGGATAGGTTCACAGGAGGCGCGACAACTAAAACAAAAAAAAAAACCCACCAAATTTTGCCGCCCCCTAAATTTTGCCGCCCTAGGCCCGGGCCTACTTGGCCTATAGGGAAATCCGCCCCTGGGTATCGGCTAAAACATTGAAGTTCATGTTAACATGATATATGTAATACATTGCTACTTCATTTTGGCACAAATAAAAACTTACCAGAGAAAAGTAACAATTATCATATACATCTGTCAAAACACAGTTAACATGAACTTCAATGTTTTCAGCCACAGAACACAGAAAACAAACTGTTTCGTTTCCGAACGAACGAAATTGAACGAATCTGAAAAAAATAAATGTCAAATTAAATGTTGTTTTGCCTATCCCTTTGTCAAGTGAATTATGGCAAAATTTAATAAATTCTTTGTGATTTGTATGAATATTTCTAATTGTATAGCATCTTTAAGTTGAGGTTCTTCGTACAACTTGTTAAAACAATGGAAAACTCAAGTTTTAGTGCGAAAGTCGAGGCCTATTTTTTGGAGTTGGGGCGATGGCTAGTATCTTTAGTTTTGTTGTTTTTCACTGTTTTCCTGTGTTAATAGCAATTTTAATATATTAGTACTGGCAAAATTGTATTGCAGGAAGGTGTGGCGAAGTATAATTTTGGGGCAAGTTTTGTCACTGTTACTAAGTGGAAAATGTATAATGACAACATTACTACAGAGCGCGACATGGCAGTTTCCCACCACCGGCCAGCTCGTGCTGCCGTATATCACGCTCTTCGTTCTATTTACACCAACATTATTATGTAATGGATTGAAAAAAATATCCAAGTAAGTGCCTAGTATTCAAAGACTTCATAATAACATTACTTGTTGTGTCAAACTAATTAAGATAATATCAAGGTTTACTATCTTATTAAGATCAAAAAAACACCTGGTTCCTGCTACTAATTACCTCATCTTCTCCTATCCTTTCCTTTATGTAGATCCTTGAACTTATGCTTATGCACAAAAAATATTGCAACTATACTTCTGTCTTTATAATACTTTTTCTGTTATTTTGTAGAAGGTGGTGGATAATAATAATAGCATGCACTCTGGATGTTGAAGCAAGCTGGCTGCTAGTAATGTCTCAGAGGTTCACATCCGTGTTGAGCTGACAGCTGCTAGCATGCAGTGGTGTAGGTGCAGCTCTAGTTGGTGGAGCTTGGCGTGGGCAGAGGCTTGGGGTTGCGCATGTAGCTGGAGCTACGCTGGGCCTGATGGCAGTGGTGTGTGTGGTGTGGGCTGATGTGGAAGGAGCCCCTACTGATGGTAGGATTTGTTATTTTAATATGAACATGACCTTGTCATGTCTTCAATGATTATTCTGAAATATAATATCATTGCTAGAAGGTATTATAAAAGGAATTACAGTCTACTATAAAACAAAATTACGTGTGGTGCTAAACTTCTTGTAGGTTTTTTGTATTAAGGACTAAAAATAAAAAGATAGCTTCTTTATACCATTGGACATTATTGTTGATTCTAAATTTGCATTTCTGTTCTACTCTGATTCCAGGAAAAAATCAACTCGTTGGTGATATGCTATGTCTAGGAGGTTCCCTTCTTTATGCCACAGTCACAGTGCTTCAAGAAATGATGCTCAAATCACATTCTTGCTCAGATTACTTGGCCCTACTTGGCCTGATTGGCAGTGTGGTATCCTGCACTCAAACCTTCTTCCTAGAATTCAGTGAACTAATGACATTTAACTGGTACGAACTGGACACAATAGTGCAGCTTGGAAGTTACTGCTCAGTTCAGACAGTATTCCAAATTCTTCAATGCTTCATGCTGAGGGATGCGGGGTCAATTATCCTTCATTTGTCATTCCTGTCAGCTGATTATTATACACTCATTGCAGGGATGTTCATCTTTCAATTTAAGGTAAATGTATTTAAAAATAAGATAAAAACAATAATAACTAACATTTAATATTTGGACATTGCAATTATCTACAATGATAGTTCTCAGAAATATCTATCTTGCTTGCGGTACAAAACGATGTATTTAATCTATGTGCACCATACATTCTCGAGTGAAGTTGCCACAGATCACTGACTATTGTCAATTTAACTGCATTATACAATGGGGTTGTTTTTGTATAGTTCCACGCGCTATACTTCCTGTCGTACCTGCTGGCGATGGTGGGCGTGTTCCTGTTCAGCGGGCGCCCCACCAGCGCGCCGGCGGCGCCCGACGCGCTGCCGCAGCTCGTGCACGACTCCGTGCAGTCGCAGGACAACGTCTCTATGTGTGTACAGTAACCTTCTCGAAACCTCTTTATTCCTTGGCTTTGCTTGTAACTGGTTGATGACGTAAATCTGTGCTTCTTATGATTACCGTATGAGCCACAGCAGGACAACGTAACATAATAGATATATATATAATATTACAAGTCTATGTGAGTTTGATGAGAGCCTTTTTAGACCCAGTCCCTAAATCATGTCAAGTTGCGGTGGTTATGCTAGGGGGCAGGAATATTACTTTGTGCATAATAGACAACTTGCAATCGTGCTTCGGTTGTGTCCTAGAATATTATTTATGTGGGTCTCACCAAGCCAACAAGTGGACAGTTGAAGGGTACCTACTAAAAACTTAATTTGCTCTGCATTTACGTAGAGCTTTCCAAACATCAGTATGGAAATTGTACACACCAAAATGTTTATAGTTTATCATAGATTTTTCTACCGCATTTTATTACAGGGAATATACTGTTCCGACGCTGGACTGCATCCCTATAGAAGGCTTGGAACCTCCCATAAGTCGAGACACCACATTCACCTCATTCCTTGGAGGCCCACAAACCACCATGGCCAATGGTACGGTCACCTTCAACCACTCAAATGGAACACAAATCAAAGACCCCTGTTAATATACTTTTCGTATAGACTTTATGTAACATAAGACTTAATATTGATAAGCACTGGCAAATCTGGCACTATTAACACCACATATCTGCAATCCATACTTTGAATTATTTAACACTTTTGTTGTGATCTATTTGTAACTGAAATAGTCAAGCTTCATCATAATCTGTAGTTCGAATAGTTTAACGAAAGGAATTGATACCTAAAGAACGAAATAAGCATTTATGTCCTTTATAAAATAAAATAAATGTTCATTACTATTTAGTGAACTAAAAAGAATTCGCAGTCACTGATGAAATCTAGTCTTTAGTGCATAATCGATGGAGTCTCGTAATTCTGTCTTATTATAATAGTATTTACCTACGTCATTTTAGCAATAATCGACCACTAGTTTTGAACTTTGATAACTGATAATACTGCCACATACTCGAATTTTTATTAAAGTTTTTAATTGAAATATTGAGATTTAAAAATGTTTGTATGAAATTTTAAGGTAGTTTCTACGAGAGAAAGTGTATTGGAATTGTGTAATATTAATTAGAAGAATATTAGCATAATAGTTTACTGATGTTTCCTGGGAATAAGATAATAAGTCGGAATTTGCTGTTTATAAACTGCTGACCAATTTAATGACGCCAAGTAGTTTCAGATAAAAAATAAGAGTTGTTAACCACTAATTTTAACAAAATAAAATAAACTAAAATACCTACCTACCCACTCGTCTCAAAAATATGAATCTCAAGTCAACTGTTCCAAATAATCCTAGTTCTCTATTTATAAAATTAATAAGCTGTGATTTTATTTCTGTATTAAGTTAGTAATTTTACTATTGTTACTTGCTTTTATGAGAATTTAGTAAAATTTTATGAGATTTTTATTATAGTAAATGAAACATTTATAAACTTTATTGTAGCATAGATTCAGAGCGTAAGATAATGTTTACCAAATGTGCTAGAATTGCTAAAAACCATTTAAACAGTAGACTTAAGTATAATAATGTTGTAAAGGAATGCATGTTGTGCTATTTGTTCTATGTTTGCCTAAAGCTATCACATTTAATTACTAAATTGTTATAACAGTAGTTTACGTTCGTTATCTATCAATTTATAACTGTTGCATAATGAAGGGTATTTCTACACGAGGGTTTTATTACCTAGTTATGTGCAGTTTCATACACTACTTTATCTACTCTCATACAACTGGGATTGAATCTACTAAATAAAGATCAATGTTAAAAAGAGTAGTTTCTTGACTTTGCTGATAATACCTTGATTAGGAGTCATTTCCGTTATTGCATTTTAAATATCGGGCGGAGTCAAATTTTTTGTCACATTCACTGCTATCAGACATTTTTAAGCAAGAATAAAAAAATCCTACGAAATTCAGTACAAGAAAAAGTAAAAACTAAAAAAGAAAAGTACTGCTTTAAAAATGGCGCGGATGGCGCGCCCCGCCATCCGCTATACTACTACAAAGGAGTAATGTACTAAATCCATGTTCCATGTATCGTAAAAATAAGTTATTTTATAACATTGTTTTGTTAGCGAAGAAGTGTTATAATATATATTTTTTAAATTTCGGTATTGCGTGTATAAAGTACTAGTATTTGAATATAATCGTTTTGAAGTTCATAATTCGAACTTAACGATATGAGAGCAGATAAAATGTATTATAAAAGCACAGAGTTTTCAGTGGCATCACTTTTAATTCTTTGTCGTTATCACTATGAACATGCGGCCTAGTTTATCGTACGAAGATTTTAAGAATGGAATGGCATATTATTTAATTTTCCGACATACACAGCATTCAATTAAAACGTTGATACTGCTTTATTTTGATGAAAAACTAGAAGATAGTTATGTTACATTGACGCTCAATTATTACTTGTAAGATATGATTAATGCAATCTTAATAGTCCATTAGATAATTCTATGATCTCAACTTCTAACCGTTATTAATTGTATTTTTATTGATAATTGAGGAGCGTCGGAACAGAAACCGATAGATCACATTTTGATTTTTTTTATTTTTATGATGTCAATTGGTTGTTCTCGTACATATCTTGCTCTGTGGTTAACGTAACCTGGTCAAAAACTGCTAAATCCGCTCTAGATCTGGCTTCGAAATACCCGAATCTGAACATAAACCGATAAATACACTAATCGTACTAAACAATGATGGCGATCGGAACAGATACCGATAAATCCTTACCATTTTTCCTACCAGCGTTTTATCAAACACCGATACATCCTACAGTGTTTTATCAAAAACCGATATATCCAGTTGGTTTGGTCAAAAACCGATATATCCATTTTTTTTTATAACTCAACAGGTATTACAGTCACGAATGCCGAATTTAGGTTTCCAAACAGTGGTTCTAACACCAATAAAATGATATATTTCGTTTAACTCTAAATTAGAAAACCATGAACTTGGCCAGTTTTTTACATTTGTCCACAAAAACCACAAATGTGATTTATCGGTTTCTGTTCCGACGCTCCTCAATTATAAAGTTATTATGTTTTCATAAGGAACGGTTGTGTTTTAATCCTACTCTATATAAATTATAAGCTACAATAAATTAATAGAACTCATGTTATCTTCTTTATAGAAAATAAATTAAAAATACTGTAACTCAGTTATAGATTGTTTTTGTTTGTGAAAAAACTTAATTGATTTTCTCTATATATTATGGGCGGTATTCTGCGTAGCGGGAATGCAACTAATCCGTGAGTGAAAACTACAACTAAATAAAGACAACGGTAAGCTAATTACAATCTGTTTTTCATGGTCAGCGATATCTCTTCGGGTTACCGCACGGAATACCGCTTATAAGCATGTCATTATGTTTTGAAATTAAATGTCTTTGAATTATCTACTGTATATTTTGAATTTGGGAAATATACAACATTTTCATGAATTATTTTTTTTTACCACCTTTTAAGAGGTTTTTTAAATAACAATATTAAAAATATTATACCTTTGGATGTTAACGTCATGATTGTCAAATGATAGTCTAACCAGTAGTTGTTTATATAGAAACCTAAATAAAGCCATATCATAATAACAGGCTCACTGAACAAGAGGGTTCACATCAAAGAACAACCAAATATTTATCAAGTCAGAAATGAAAATAAAAATAATTTAATGTAGTTAAATCATTTATTCACTATTCAAAATAGAGACAGACTGTCACGCTATCAAACAAAATTTACATAACTTAAATAATCACAATTTCTGTGTAAGATGTCACAATCATTTTCTTTGTTGAAAGACAATAATGTCAATTCGGTTTTTATTAAAATCATAAATAGACTGAATTCAGAATAATGCGTACTTCCTATAAATTGTGAATGTCAGAACAGCGGGTTCAAGTCATAATTTTGCATATTCTTAAAATTCGGACGGCAGTGGTGGTAGTTACGATCTTATTATATGAAATGGTCACGAGGTCGTCCGCCAATCAGTCACGTCGTTCGACGGACGCTATTCTTTATTACGCATCTCTGTCTTACTAACAAATAGAAGAAACGGCTGCACGGCATGGGATGTTATAATATTTTAATTAAAATAATTAAATTAAGGTGATTTCAGTACATGTTTGACTTTAAATTCATAGTGAAATTTATGTGTATGCTCAATATTTACTGAAAATTATGTTATTCCTTTTTTCATTATTTTTGAGTTGTTTTTGCACAATTTACCAGCACATTTAGGCATCGTTACGCCCAGGCGGTCAAATTACTACTGAGCTCGATCTAATGCTCACTTTCGATTGGAGCATTCGTTCGCGGCGTCACTTTAGGGTTTATATTATCTAAGGCATACACGAAGAAAGTAAAATTATGACTTGAGCCCGCGGTTCTGACATTCACTATAAATTAACTCAGATTTTTCACGGACTTGAGTTTCGATTCATTTATTAAAGTATAGCGTATATAAAAAAAGTGCTGGTAGTCTTGAATACAGACTTAATAGGTACTTACCTATTATTCATTGTTCTCAAAGAAATAAGTTGCATTTAAGGGAAGACGTTAGAAGTTGTCACACTACAATGTCCGTATATTTCTAGTTTGTATTATTGTGAATAGGATATTTTTTTTATACAAATAATAAGTTGCAATAAAATCTATTAGAGAAAAGTTTAGTATATACAGTGCAGAATATAATTGATGAACAGCAGCAGGATGTCCAAATGAATATGATACACATCAAGATAAATTATTTTGAAACAATAATAACACAAGGCGGATAATGGTATAATCTTTACCGGTCAATCTATATTTATAGCAAAACAAGCCTTTGGTTTTTATTCTAGTTTGAGTTTTATGAGAGAGTTTAACAGTCCTTCAATTAATAAACTTGTAATTTTCAATATTAAAAAAATTGAGAATTGAGTCCAAAATGAAGTAATATGTCTAGCAGATAAAAACAGACCTTGAAATATTTACAGTAGAGTCTAAGCTTCGTCTTCGCTCGCAGACACAGACTTTCTCGACTCGGGAGTCGCTGGCCGCGAATGTCTTGAACCTGACCTTGACCTAGAATAGTAATGAAATTCATTTTAACCGAAATAATCCGTGTGCGATGAGAATGGGATGGAACTTTTTCAAACTGAGATGCGTTTGTTCGCCAGCCAGCCACAGAGATATCCAAAAACACGGTGTCACGCATCCGAGGTGAGGGAACTTTTGCTGCAGCAACTTCAAGTAAGATAACAAAACTTATTGTTTATGAGGCATATCGCGAATAAGGCAATATGCGACTGGGTATTTTGCGAATAGGTCCTTTTGCTACTAACCCCATGAAAGGTCCCTCCAAATATGGTGTCTCTACCTTCAGCCGTTAAGGCTATGCGTATGCCAATAATCAATCAATCAATTAAGAGTTTTATAATTATGTATAAATAATTTGAATCAATTACCTTGACCCTGATCTAGAGCGGGAGCCGGAGCGTGACCTCGAGCCGCTCTTGGACCGGGAGCGGGAGCGGGAGCGGGAACCGCTCTTGGACCGCGACCGCGACTTACTTTTAGACCTGTGGGTAGTTGAATAGTCACTAATGAATATTGAATATAATCATATTGTGTTCCTCTGAGCTGAAAACAAGCAAGTACTTATTACGGCAGAATAACACAATGTTACCAGGGTATTTTAATTGTAAATAAAATTAGCTCATAGTTGTAAAAACTGCTAAAAGTTATTAAAATCAGTTAACATCTTTTTGCAAACGAAGTATCGATGTTAAGCAGCTTTTTCTATAATAAATAATAATAAATAAATAAAAGAAAACAGTAGGTATTTCACTTACCTAGATCTGGATCTCGATGGACTCTTTGATCTCGAACCACTTTTGGATCTCGAACGGCTCTTCGACCTCGATCGACTCTTGGATCTCGACCGACTTTTCGATCTTGACCGACTCTTTGATCTCGACCGACTCTTCGATCTCGACCGACTCTTAGACCGTGACCGGCTCTTCGACCTTGACCGGCTCTTCGACCTTGACCGGCTCTTCGACCTTGACCGGCTCTTCGACCTTGACCGGCTCTTGGATCTCGACCGACTCTTCGATTTCGATCGGCTCTTAGACCGAGAACGACTTCTAGATCGCGATCCACTTTTAGACCTTGAACGACTACGCGATTTGGATTTAGATCTGCTTCTTGATCGTGATTTGGACCTGATAAACAAGAAAAAATGATTAATATATTTATTATTATTAAATGAGAATTTTTTCGTCTGAGGTGCTACGGGCGAGTCGATTTTTTCTAGTATTTTTTCTAATATATTATTTATCTTAATATTTATTATTAGTAAGAAAACGTGTACTTAACTTTAATAAAAATATGTAGAATACTTCTTTGGATTCGTATCTCGAACATTATTATGTTTATTACCTTGAATAAATTTAATTTTAAGTAGTTACAAAAGGTAGTAACTATTGAATATAATATTTTAAAGTCACAGATAGCAAGAATTAATTAAATATCTCATACCTGTCACTATCTGAAGCAGACATAATCCTCTTCCTTCCCTTCGTAGCAGGCGGACTCCTGCTACGACTCCCGCTCCCGCTACGACTGCGGCTGCGGTTACGAGACTTGCGCCCGGAGTCTGAGTCCGACTCTGAAGTCGAAATGGTCTCCTTTGATACGATCTTCGCTCTCTGTTTCGCACTGAGCTTCTCGTCAGACATTTTCGATTTCTCGCGACGCCCGATGCCTTTTTCGCCCTGTTTAATGATATTAATAAAAAAATCGATCAAAAATTGTGTTTCAAAAAAAAATCAGTAGCGGGCGCGTTCCGTCCCTTCGCCGCCTTCCGCTGAGGCTAGGCGTTGGAAGTACCTGGTAACGGGTGATTGTTAAACAACTTAGATAAAAGTTTAATTTTATCACGACAGAAGGCTAGGCACAACATAGGAAAGTCGAATAGAGAATCAGTTTTTTTTAGGAGTTCTCAGTAAAGCGACCGTGTTTAACCAAAGCAACAAAAACATTACACTCCAGTTTTTGGGCATTCGTATTAAAAGCAATTTAAAATAACTTGATCAAAAACTTAAAGATTGACAAACTATTATATCCTTGGGGTTTCAATTTCACACAAAATTCAAGTTTCATTATACAAGGTGTTACAAAAATACCCCTAATGCCGAATAGGGTATATAGGGACCATCAAACTGATCAACTTTTACTATGGGACCAACTTTGAAATCGCGAAAAAAAAATCAGCTGTTTCATACAAAAATTAAAATCGAAAATATCAAAATGTATGAAACAGCTGATTTTTTTTCGCGATTTCAGAGTTGGTCCCATAGTAAAAGTTGTTCAGTTTGATGGTCCCTATATACCATATTCGGCATTAGGGGTATTTTTGTAACACCTTGTATATACATACCCTCTTCCTCCCGCGCTTGCGAGGCGGATCGCTGTCGCTACCGCTTCCTCTCTCCCTGCGTTTCTTGGACCTTCCTTTGCGGCTTTCGCCTGGATCGCGCTTGCGACGACCCTTTTGTTTGGGCTCGCGGCTAAGAATAAAAATATTTGTTTACAATACAATACTTGAATTGTCATCATCATCATCACCATCAGAACTGTATGGGGCGTAGGCCTTTTTTATGGGTGGATGACGAGGATGGGCCATAACCACGCAGACCTAATAAAATACTTGACTTAATTCCTACTAAACTTACTTCAATCCTTTTATTTATAGTTTCTATTTACACAGTGCTACAATTTCATGTTATCATGTTAAAAAGAAGTTTTTTTTATGCTTGGACAATTTCACACAGCGCCATCTAACCCCAAACTAAGCAAAGCTTCTAATATGGGTGCTAGACAACTGATATACTACTTATATACTTTTTTAAATATATACTAAATATAACACCCAGAGCCGTCACAGAAATTATAATTCATCATTTCAATTTCTCCCTGACCGGGAATCGAACCCGGGTCCTCTTGCGTGGTAGACCGGCATGTTGACCACTGCTTTTAAAAGGGTTATTTGCTCCAATATCGTTGTATCCCAAGTTAGATACACAAGTCAATTTAACATTGCATTTGTATCTTAAAACATATTCGACTATTTTTGTTTCTTACGCTTCTTCCTTTGGCTCGTCACTCCCACTCCCCAGCGAGTCAAATATGTACTCGTCCTTACGGCGTTCTCAAAAGACATTTTTGCGAACAATTATTCGTCTAAACTCAAAATCTTCTACAATTCAAACCCGGTATTTTAGCGAGCACTAACGCAATAACCCTTCTAATAATTTAAACATTTACGGTCTTACCACAAAAGATTTTAAAACACTTTAAATGTGATGCCGTCTCTTTCAAATAATATTGTCAAAAAGGTGACAGCATTATCCTGACGACCTCCATGGTCGAGTGGTTTGTACGCAGGTTTTCAAGGAGTCGCCATCGCTGAGGTCCTGGGTTCGATCCCCGGCAGGGTCAATTTAGGAAACTAACTTTTCTATATTGGCTCTGGTCTGTGTGTGTGTGTTTACCACCGTTGTCACTGATTTCCATATCACAAGTGCTTTAGCTATTTACTTTGGGTTCAGAGCAATGTTTGTGATGTTGTCTAATATTTATTTATTTATTACATATAGACAGTGTCTAAGTTAACTTGTTGAACAGTGTTTTAAAATCTTTAGTGGTAAGGTGGTTAATATGTTACCCTTCCTCCCTTGGCCCGTCGCTGCCACTCGGCGAGTCAGATATGTACTCGTCCTTGCGGCGCCCTCTGCCGCTGCCTTTTGACTTCTCGACCGGCATGTCGGCGAATAGTAATGCGTTCTTGGTCTTTTCTTTGAATTCTTGACGTTTTTGAAGCATTTCCACTGTGCTTTTCTGGTGTTGCTCTTCGCGGCGGCGACGCTCTTCTTCCTGATAATTTGTGATAGGTAACTTAGTAGAGTAGACTGAACCTATTATCCATAAAAAAACTAAATTCTTTAGATACCTATTTTAGATCAGTGTTTTATCTTCGTTATTCAAACTCACTTCACAAAAGGGGAGAAAGGGAAAACACTAACTAAAATCGGTTTATTAAGCGTTTGAATATTTTATTACTAAGTCGGTGAGATTTCATTTTAGTGGAGAATAAAGAATTATTTGGCGTATAAAACACTTTAAAAAAAATATTAAGCTTTATCATCAGATTTCAGTCTTTAAAGAGTTATGTAAATTCTTTGTAATTGATCCGCGCCTGTAAAATGTTGAGGAAACCTTGGTTTAGTGTGGTGGGAATGGTATTATGTAATGGGCGATTTTCCGAGACCAAAAAGAAAAATAAATTAGTCCAAAAACCTCGATTGATGGCGTTTTATGAGAGCCGAGCCGTTTTAAAGTTGCTTATTATATATTTCTAATCGCCGTTTCAACTCCCCCGCCTCATTTATCACTCTCCAAGACGGAAAGGTACCTACAGAATTTGCGATCAAAATTTTCAAAAAATTGCATGCGATTAAAATTTTAAAGGGAGTTTAATTTTACACCTCGAATTTCATAAAACGTTTGAACTATTTTTTATTTTTTTATTTGAGCTGTCAGAAAATCGCGCATTACGATTTGCGTGGGGTGGTGTAGTTACTGCTTCTCGAAGATGCCACACCAGAGCTGTCTTTTTAGTTTTGAGAATCTATATTTTAAATTTTCCAATACCGCCCTATTATTACTATACCTGTTGTTTCCTAAAGGCCTCTCGTTGTTCCCTCTGCCTATCTCGCAATGTGACTTCTTCATCATGTTGCCGTCTCGCTCTGGCCACGTGCCATTGCGCTTGAGACAGCAGATCGCCGCAAGTGCGCGCTTCAGCCGCAGCCGCCGCGGGCTCGTAGCGGGCGCGTTCCGTCCCTTCCCCGCCTTCCGCTGAGGCTAGGCGTTGGAAGTACCTGGTAACGGGTGATTGTTAAACAACTTAGGTAAAAGTTTAATTTTATCACGACAGAAGGCTAGGCACAACATAGGAAAGTCGAATAGAGAATCAGTTTTTTTTAGGAATTCTCAGTAAAGCGACCGTGTTTAACCAAAGCATCAAAAACATTACACTCCAGTTTTTGGGCATTCGTATTAAAAGCAATTTAAAATAACTTGATCAAAAACTTAAAGATTGACAAACTATTATATCCTTGGGGTTTCAATTTCACACAAAATTCAAGTTTCATTATAGTATTATAGTTTCAAGTAACAAACTCTTGCATTCCAAACTAAACATTATGTAACTTTTTAAGATTATGGTGAGAAATAAAGGTTATTATTATTATTATTATAGAGATGGACATCAAAAAGCTATTCAAAATAATTATTTCTCTATCTCTTCGAAAAAATATGAGGCCTGTCATTGTCTAAAAATTGTTAAAAACCTTATTCTGGTCAACTCACTTGTGCGATACTTGAAGCTCATGTACAGCTCGAAGTACTCTATGCAGCTCCGAGCGCTCATCTTTCAGCACATGAGCGGCGAGTCTCCTCAGCGTGAGCGCCGTGTTGTAGAGCAGCGCGGGGTCGTGCGGGGCCACCCGCCGGGCCCGCAGTAGCGCGGAGCGGGCGGCGCCGGGCCGGCCCGCTAGTCCGTGGGCTCGAGCTACCCAAGTAAGCCACTCTACGTCGTGGTGCATGCGGAACTTGCGGATGCAGTTTTCGTACTGTTTAAGTTAAAAATAGTTTTTCTTTAAGAGGCTGACATGAGCCAACTAGCGGCGCCAGTCGATTTTATTTTATTTATTCTAAATAAGCTCAATTTCTTAAAAAAGGAATCGGTCAAGGTTTTGTTAATAAAGTCTAATATTTGAATAACTTTACACAGTTTGAAAAGGCATTCAAACAGTTTTAATCGCGATTTTGTTAAAAGTGGTCATTGCACGCATTGTAATGTTGTAACGTTATTTAATAAACATTAGACGTCATTCACAAAGTCGGGTCTTAGATAGAGCAAGAGTCGGGATCATCCTAGAAGCAGAGCATATCTCTCTTTTGTTATAATAACCACCGTTCGCTACTACAATATATACATAAAATACAATATATTGGAAAAAGAAAGAAGTTACATAATTATAGACTGCACAATCTGTTACATTCGACAGCTAGGAGAAGACAATTAAGGCAGTAAAGAACTTACCATCTGTATAGCGTTGATGTATTGCTTCTGTTCGACGTAAATATGCGCGATATTCATCCATACGTCGGGAAAGTCGGCAGTAGCCTCGCGCACTTGGGCGAATATGTCGCGCGCTTCGATCACGCAACCCTGAAAAATTACTGTTGTTAAAACTACGGATAACCGCGGATCTTGAGCGCTCTTCCGTCCAGGGCTGAAGATAACTTTGTGTATTGTAAAATCACGGCACAGAGTAAACAAAAATCATCTGTGCAGACCAGATAATAAGTTCTACATATAGAGCGTTCCAAAAATTTTGCGTTTAAATAGCACGTCTTAAGACGCTGTCCGCGCAGCACTACTGCAGACGCAGTAGTAGTGAAGCCGTGCTTTTAGTTTGTTCCAAGCTTTTATTCTGGTTGATATTAAATAGTGCTCTTTTTGTGTTGTATTTTTAAATATTTATAGTGACAAACACTGAATTGCTCTGTCTCGTTATTTCTCTTGATTTTCCTCGTTTTTATTACCGACTTCAAAAGAAGAGGTATTCAATTCGACCCTTATTTATTTTTGTTTTGTATATGTGTGTACAACGATTCTCTGGCGTTGTTAATAGTTGTTTTTTTTTCTCGATTGGGTATACATACAAAATTAAATACCTCTAAAGCAAGAAATAATATTCAAATTTAATGATAGTTACGCATATCAATTTAAAAAAAACACGTGTATTGAAATAGGGTGGGGCGGGAAGACAACTTCTTTTTTTTAATTCTAAAAGCCCCACCCGACTTTATGCTTTTTAGAGATATTTAATTTTGTTTTCTTTTTGTTTTTTTGAAGTCGGTATTTTTAGCTATCAAATCCCTTCTCTACACTTACCTTATGCGCAAGAACACAGCCTATACCGTTAGCCGCCCAAATGTTCTTAGGGTCCTCTTTGAGAACTTGTTTGTACATCGTCAGCGCTCGCTCTTGATGTCGCTTCTCTCTTTCTTTGTCACGACAAGGCTGATGCAAAGTTTGTAGCCATACATTACCTATAGAATATAATAAATGAAGAATTATTAAAAATTCTTGAAAACCCAAGATTTTATGCCATCACTTTTACTAATGAATTCTCTAAATTATAGTTTAACCTTTTGAACGCCACGGTCGGCACTGGACGACAAATGAAAAAGTGCCCAACACGCCACCGTCGTGTATGGCCGACGAGAAAACGACATTTTTAAAACACAAAATAAACATACTAAATCAACTTTTCTGTGTTTCTTTTTCCTATTATTTAAAAGTACTTTAATGATGTATTGTAAAATGGCACGAAGATATATCCATCAGTTACATTTCACTAGCAAAAATTATCACTAAATATTGCTAACCGAAATGGTGTTCTCCTCACGCCACAGTCGGCAAGACACGACAGCTAGTGATGGGTAAGTTAGGTAAATTAAATTTTGAATTTATGAAATATTTTATTGAAAGCAGCTTACTACTACATCGATAATTATTTTTTAATAGCAACTATTTGTATCTGAATATTCTTAATGCGTAATATTTATGAAATTATTGAAAAATGATTACTATTTATATCTATCGATCGATAGTTAACTGTTCACTCTCGCGCATCCCTACGGAACAGCGCATAGACAGTTACCTGTACGCCACAGTCGGGAAGACACGTCAAGCGGTGACGTCATTAGCGCTACGGGAGACTGCTAGTGATTTCCTATCCTATCTTATTTCGATAAAAACTATAAATACAACTGCAAAATTACTACAAAATATGTGCCGGCCGTCCGAACTCAGCTTTTTCTCGCAGAGTGAAAATTTGTTATACTAAGCATGAATTTATTATCCTATTTCCATAAAAACGATAAATACAACTGGAAAATTACTATAAAATGTGAAAAGGGGCATTTTACGCAAAAATCATGATCGAGATGTAACAGGCCTCTTTAAGTAAAAACGGAGAAAATCAACTAAAGCTAAGTAATTAATTAGTACTCTAATAGACAACCCTTTCTTTACCTTGTTGTTTATAATTTATAATAATAATTATAAGTTTACTTGAAATGTCACATCATTACCTCGCACGCAAGAAAGCTGTCAAAGGTCGTGCCAACCACGCCAGAGTCGGGTCTTCCCGACAGCGAATGCCTAGACGAACGAGATTAGTGATGTATCTTATTATTACCTGATTTATTCGTTTGTAGTTCTAATGTCTACTTTTACTTTGTATAGAATTTTGTAACTGCTGTTAAATAATACGAAATCAAAAAAATATATTTTATTTCAAAAATATGTGACGAATAGCAGAGATTAAATCGGTTATTGACAACTTATCGATAACATCGTTGGCATTCCTATTTTATTTGTAGGTATTTGCTCTGAATTTATGGCTTGGCGTGGGAAGGGCGCCGATGCGTTTGAGCTCTGGCGTTCAAAAGGTTAAGTATAAAATAGGTTAAAGCTATTTATTTTTCTTTTAAAAGTTACATTGATTAGCAATGATTCAGATAAAATCTAGAAGGAATTCCAAAATGAATTCTTATCGGAAATACAATATTTTTACGGATTACATTGGTTTGGATTTGTTGTTTTTCCGACTTTTCAACAGCAAGAATTCTTATGTCAGTGGCATAAAGTTGAAATTAATTTTCACTTACCAAGGGCAATAAGCGAGTACGCATCAGTAGATGTAGTGGAGTTCTGTAATATCCTCTCGAACTTCTTCTGACCCGGGCCCCACTCCTGTTGCGCTAAATGCAGGTTGCCTAGCAACGACCAAGTGTCTGGATGCTCAGTGTTCACTTTTAGAGCCTCTTTAAACCAATCTGATGCTTCGTAGATTTGTCCTTTGTCTCGAGCCATACAGCCTAACCTATAGCACAGAATAGATATTAGTACCACCACAAAAGTTCATGTGCCGATTCGTGTGATCGCTTAGTCGCGTGTATCAACAGCTGGCAACTTTCGTGCAGGAGCTGCGTGAATTTAAGTTGAAAAAGGCAAAGCAAAACATTTATTATCACTCATGGAAACATTTTTTATCACCGGTAAATACATATTTATTGTTAAAATGATGAAAAACCAATATGTTTATTTGTGTGTGAGGCGACACGATTCCCGTAGTAGCCTTAGCTTGACACACGTACAAAACATCATCTGTGTCCATGTAATAGGTTTTAATAAGGACACTCCATACAATCGCTCCGTTATAAGTGTCCGGGGTGTCATATTATCAGTTGAATACTCATCTATAATTTGACCCACTCTTTCCATACCTTACCACAGAATACATAATAGTACAAGTACAGAAGAGACACTCCGCAAAATCATTTAAATAAATAGCGACTCTTGCTCGGATACAATAAAGCGCAATAACATTCAGATTGCACAGCGCTCCCTTCCCTACTGTTATATTCACCTAGAAGGTGCCTCTTTTTCTATCACATACTCTCATCTTTTCTAACGGCGTTTAGGGTTGTCTTTTTTTAAATGGAAAGCGATTATACTCATTATGGTTATAGAAAAGGTTACAAAAATATTGTTAAATATTTTAAGCGACAAAAGTACGACTACAAGCTTGGCGGCTCGCGCGAGTGAGTATCGAACTAACGTGGTCGCGTTTGGCGCGCGGCAGCCCTCTGATGCGGCCCGCCCGGTGGAGCCCGCCGCGTACTTATAACTTCATACCTACAGTGCGGAGTGTCACTGGCCTGACCTTACCTTAAATATTCACAAGTTCAATACCTTACCTTAAATAACAATCAATATAGTTGGGGTGTTCTTTCAATATGTCTTTGTAGAGTTTTTCAGCCTTGTTGTATATGCATAGTGCTTCATTGAGTCGTGCCAAATTGTACATAGTCGTAACAGATATTGAATTATAGTATTGTGCATCTAATGTTTCCGCATCTGCTTTCTCTCTAAAAAAATACAAAAAATTACTTCAAGGTAAATAAAATATTGAACAAAATTAAAAAGAATTTTATTGAATAGACATAAAGTTGGTATTTGATTACTACACATCTCATTCATGATTTACCTCTCCAGAGCTTCTTCCAGATAATTTTTAGCCTCATTTAGGTTTCCTAGCCTGTAATGCAAGGCAGCCACATTGTTCAATATTTCAGCTGGAATATCTGCGTCTACTTTCTCTTTGAGTATTTTCATTGCTGTACTGTATGCATTTAAGGAGCCCTGTACAAATAACAAAAAGGAGTGTTAAAAATAAAATAATTAAGTTTTTTCTTCTTCTCTTCTTTTTCGACCAAGCGAGCGCGAAGCGCGAACGAAGCGTCTCTGCTTCAGCTTGGGAAAAAAGCTCTCGTATGTCCGTCTGTTTTCCTCTACAGGTCGCATTTCTCAACCGATTCCCGTGAAATTTTGTGAGCAAGTTCGACAATTATAGTTTTTTTGTGGAGACAGATTTCGAAATATTGTGGAAAAAAATTGACCAATTCGAAAAATTAACAAAATTAGAAGTGCCATCTAGCTTAGAATAGATATACTAAAAGAAAACCTACCAAACAGCACATTAGTACTGCTTTTCAAAAACAGTGTCAACCTCGCGGCGACATCTATTAAATTATTTTTTAAACAACATACAATTTGAGCGTGGTCTACAGCTCACTGAGCCACAATATTGTTTATTGTGTTAAGGCCCCTATATACCTCAAGTGGCGCCCTGCGAATTTTTGATACATTATGTACTTAGCGAGCAAAAAATTTAATTAAAATGAAGGCGCCACTTGAGGTATATAGGAGCCTTAAGTGATTATTTTGTGTAGCTAAGAAAATACTTGTTGCAACAGTATCATTTTTGTCACTCGTAATATCTTTATATGTACTTACCTGTAAGTCATTCTGTTCCAATATCTGAGCCAGTTCAATCCACGCCTCCACATCGTCGGGGAACTGTTCCGTGACCTTCTTGAGGTGTTGCCGCGCAATGTCGCGTTTCGACTGCGACGACGAATTGGCGTATAAGGAGCCTAGGATCTTCATGGTTTCGTAGTTACCCGGTTGCGCTTTTAGTACTTTCTCGAAACATTGTGCAGCCTGCAAATAATCACATATTGATTATAATTTATAACAACAGGCGTAACATGATGAACCCGACAAAACTGACTACCTCGAAATTGTATTTGTTAGATCTATATAAACAAAAAAAGGTTTGTCAATGCCGGGCTGTCGTAGAGAAAAGAACAAGAAAAAAATTGAGGAAGGCCAAGGTTTCAAAGAAGTCAAAATGAGATAATAATCAGTGAAGAATTTTTAAGCATAGTGAACGAAACAAGAACATGATGGGGCTATAATTTATTATGTAACTAAGTCAAACGTAAGTTGAGTCAAACGTATTTACGTTCATCCAACTATGTCAAAGAAATCAAAACCAAATGATTGAGTACAAAAAAATGTGTAAATTCTACATACATTCTCTGTATCACCTCTGTAGATATACATCTGTCCTAACCCATAGTGAGGTAACACAAAGTTGGGAGGTGCAAACTGTGTCGCTTGGTAATAATACTGGAATGCTTGGTCGCAATCTCCTTGCGCATGGAACGCTCTGGCGAGGTGGTGACAACTCTCAGCCCTCATTGCTTCATTCTCTGTGTTGTGGAAAGCATGCAGAGCTAGATGTTGAACTTTGCTGTAGTCCTAAAAATATTATTAATCAAACAGTGTACAAATTGACACAATAGAAGAAAGAGTAATTCGAAGAAGAAAACAATTAACAAAGATGTACCTATCTAATCAAGTTTTTTTTATCACAGAGTCACATAATGTTAGTTCGACGACCTCCGTGGTCGAGTGGCTTGTACATCGGTTTTCAAGGTGTCGCCATCTCTGAGGTCCCGGGTTCGATCCCCGAACGAACTTTTCTATATTGGTTCAGGTCTGGGTGTTTGTGATACCACCGTTGTCACTGATTTCCATAACACAAGTGCTTTAGCTACTTACTTTGGAATCGGAGCAATGTATGTAATGTTGTCAAATATTTACTTATTTACTTACTTATTTATTTATTTACTTATTTATTTATTTAGTGTTGCCAGTTATTTTTTACCTGTATTTTCTACATAGTTCTATTATTATGAAAAATTATATGGAAGTTTTATTTCTGCAAAAACATGGTTATAACCCACACACAGTGTAGAAGCATCTAGTTATAAATAAATCCTCTTTAACATAGCTTATTTTCTATGGTTATTTCAATAAAAAAAGAGAAACAAACCTTTTTGAAAAAGAAGTGATTGGCTAAATGGTTCAGGACCATAGGATTCTTTGGGTCAATAGCATAGGCTTTGGATAACATGATAACAGCCATTTTGTTTGATTCATTCTCTTGCAGATTCAGTTTCAGGATAGAGAGACCAACCAAAGCTCCAACACATTGAGGATCTAGCTGCAACGCTCTTTCAAAGGCCATTCTGAGAAAAAAAGAAAGTTACTCCAGCCATGAAAAAAACAATGTTTTTTTTTATTCAAATAAACTTAGATATTAAGTGCTTTTGAATTGTCTATATTTTCTTTCCACCCATTCAAGACTTTTTTTAGCTGACAAGAACACAGATGAAAAGAAGAATGGGCGCAAGAAACTTATCAGCTTTGTCAGAAATCAGAACTAACGATATTTACAAAGAAATTATATCGTTACTAAAGATCTACATGTAAAACAAAATAACAACATTATTTAAAAAAAACAATGAAGTTATTGAAAACTGAAAATTAAGATAGTTACTTATACACAATTTACATAATTTTGGTTAATAATTTAGGTAATTTCGGTACCACTATATTTTGGTGGTTTTATACCAAAATTTAATTTATCAGTATCAGTAGCATGAGACGCTACGCAGAACGCAAATTTGTTGTAAGTATGTGAGAGAGATTTGTGGTTGGGCATGGCTACGCACATAGTGGATAATTTCACAGAAGTCATACATTAGTTGCTTTGCTTCAAATAATTGTTTTTTTAATGCAATCATGGGGTCTGCCAGATTATGTTATTCATAATATGCTTGATTTCCCCTACCTCAGAACGATTTTATGAATCATACATATTAAATCTCAATTTTATCGTGATTCCAATATGAAATGTATTGCAGATGTTTTATAAATGAATGTTACCATTTTAGGGTTTTCTAAGGATTTCTGGTAAAAATCAGTAATTATTTCATTCAATGTTGCTTTCTTAGACCCCCAGGTAAAAATTTGTTTCCAATAAAAATCATCCAAAATCTATACCAGTCACTAAATATTAGATTGAACTCATCTTCCACAATAATCTCCCTACATTCAAAATTTTCAAGCTTTTAAACCTTACCTAGCCTTTTCCTGATTATTGAGCTTCATAAAACAGTGGCCCATGCCCAGCCGCAAAGCAGCCGGGCTGTCAGGATTTGTCCTGAGTGCCTTTTTGTAGAAAGCCAATGCACCTCTATAATCTTTCCGGTTAAATGCAATACAGGCCTTGCCCAGCAATGATGGCACATTGTTTGGTGATTGGTTCAGGACAAAGTTGAACTGAGCATCTGCTTGTTCCATTTTATCACCTTCGAGGAGGCAAAAGTAAGCTCTTCCCAAAAGATGGTTCTACAAAAAGGAGTATTATATTATTTCCCATTTCAAATGTTTGTTTTTTTTATGCATTTTAATTTAGGTACTATTTATTTAGGTACTATTCACCTGGTCATACATGATGATCTTGTCAGCCATAGTGTACAATAAGGTTGCTTTAGTGAACAGTTCCTTTTTCTTGTCTTTCAACTTTTCTTTATTGGCTTCTTGCACGTAATATGCCGCCAACATGTCGAGGGCACGCATCTGATCTCTCTCGAAGTCTCGATAGTCAATATTCGCATCCACACGGGATGACTCCAGTATTTTGAGGAAATCATCGATCTTCCTCTGTTTGTAGTAGGCAAGCTGGAATACCAACAAATGTTAGACGTTTGCCAAATGGCCAACTCCTTCGTTTTTAGGTTAAGTCACTTACCGCCACATTAATCCAGACATTGAGCTGTGAACGCTCCTGCTGTAATATACTGAGTACTTCATCGCCAGATGGCAACTGATCGGGATCTAATTCGATCACCTAAATAAAAGAAAACCAATTTTATATAACTTCACAAAATGACACAAAACAGTCGAGATTTCATCGCAATATACCTCATCAGTTGACATCAACGGTATTTCGAGAGACATTTTGTTGAATTTTCAGTTTGCTACATCACAAATAATCAGTAATTTAAAACAGTCACTAATGTTATTACAGTTTCAAAGCGAAAGAAAGAAACGCAACAAACAACGCAACCAACCACGGAATTAACGCCAAACGCCAAACAAGAATGACTGACAGACAGACAGAATGCATGCATATGAACGACATTGACAGTTTGACGGCGACACAGAGACAGTAGGTGCATTCCAGCAGACTATTCACATCTTCATCTTATCTTTGTTTTGGCAAATTCACTCTTCTTTAGGATATTCACTTTAGAACTTTGTATTTATAGAAAACATTTTCACATACTAATGTCAGAGCAAAACATTGATATTTTTACCAGTGACCGCAACGCAGTCACCTCTTGACTTGACGCACGTTTTTTCGGCGGTGATCATGAAAGGAAGGAGGTTTACTTTCGCCCCAGCACATTTGGCACCGAGTAAGTAAATTCACCTCTCAAGATCCGCTCCGTTCCGTGCCTGTGTATAAAGTCAGTTTACTCGGCAAATTCTGCCGAAGTATTATAGATTTTATTGTATCAAACTGTTGTTATTTAATAAAATATTATTGTTGCTAGTCCCTTTTGCTTTCCTAACATTAAGTTTTTTTTTTGTAAGAAATCATTTTCTAAGTTCAGATATTATCAAAAATACAAGGACTCGATCACAATTTAAGTTTTTTAAAAACTTCCACATTGTTTTCAAAGTAGCAGATCTTAACAGCCCTTAGTGCTATCTGACCTCATAACAGTTTTTAAAAATAATAATTTTGACAACCAATACTTAGATGGCGCAGAAAAAACATCGTTCATAAAACATCGTTCTTGAACGATGTTTCATCGATTTTAACATCTTCAACATCGATGTTTATGAACGATAGGTATGTCGATGTTGGATTACTTGGATTCTTATAGCATTAATGCTCTAAGCTTGGATTGGATTGGAGCTTGTAAGTTGTGATTGTGATGTGAGTGATCGCTTGCCTGCCATTTCATAAAAAAGATTACTCTGTGGCCATTGCCAGGCTGTGGCTAGGTTCTTAATGCTCTAAGGGCTAGGCTATGGCAAGCGTCTAAACAGCGTTGCCTGAATGTTACTTTTGTAACATTTTATGTTACTTTTGACCCTCTCATGTTACCTCCATGTTACACGACTCAAAATGTTACTTTTACGTAACTTTTAGGACTTAGTATAAAATATTCAAATATTATCTATTATCTTATTATTATCTTAAACAAAAAATAATTGTGAAATGGAATGCACCAAAGGATGTTTTCGTTCGTTGTGTTGGCGCACTGGATTTTGAGCTGTCTGTCGTGTTTATTTTCTTTCTCTTTCTCACACTTGAAGAATGAGGAACATAGCATAGCAAAGTTTGTTTTTAAAACGGTTTTAAAAAAACTTCATCTCAATTTTGGTTGAAACTTGAAGTCGAGTAGTAGAGTTTTGTTTCATTGGTTTGTTTGTTGCCGACTTGACTGTGTTAACAATAATTGTAATAAGAGTCGTTTTCTACATTAAATAAGATAATGTTACTTTTGTCGTGAAAATGTTACTTTTTGAGCTGTCTTGTGTTAATTTTGGCTATCGGCCACTGGCAACACTGCGTGTAAAATTGTAAATACGAATAATACGATTATTTTCTTACATAGGTACATACCTATATTCTTTAATTACTGTGTGGTACATAGGGCAAATAAATAAAATATTATATTATAAAAATACATAATTAAAAATACGTACAATAGGTACCTAGAAGTTAAAACGTACCTATTTTACTTAGTGATTACTTGCTCAGTGCTAGAAAGAAAATAAAATACTACATAATATAAATGAAGATAAATATAAAATTTATAAAAGAGGAAAAAAGTTGAATGCCGATGCGTGTCTTGGAAAGATAGGAAATGAATGAAGATTGAGAACAATTCTACGAATATTATTAATAATTACAATAGAAGATGAAAAGAATTAGTGTTAAGCGCCAACGACCTAATCCATTCTTGCAAGAACGCTTGGAAGAACTATACAAAGATGCCAAAAATACCAACAGTAAATTAGTCCCTATGTTACAGGAAGCTTTAGATTCGCTATCAAAGTATCCCCTGCCACTGAAATCTGGAGCCGAGTGTGCTATTCTCAAGGGATTTAATAAAAAGTTGTGTTTATTCTTGGATAAATGTTTAGAATGCCACACTGTCAATACAGAAGAAACACAAACATTTCAGTCTGATCATCCTGCAAGAGAACAAGACAATATCAACCCGTCTAAAAAGAAGTATGATGGCAGTCATGAGAATTCAGATTCTAGCAGAAATTCAGATGATGATATTCAAAATAATAGTAATAAAAGTTTTGACTCTGCTAGTAATAATTTACCTTCAAGTTCAAACCCCAGCTCACAACCACCTGTTACTTCTTTGAGAAGAACAAAGAGCAAAACCTATAAGCCTGCTCATAGATCAGGTGGTTATGCTATTCTTATAGCTTTATTGGAGAACATACAGGAAAATCCAGGTAAAGTTTCTCTTTCTAAAGATGAATTGATAGAAAAAGCACAAAAGCATAGTGAAGAATCATTTGTGAGACCTAAACCTGACTCCTTTTATACAGCTTGGTCAAATATGAGCAGATTAATATCAAAGGGGCTAGTGATGAAGAGTAAAAAGAAAAAGCTGGAGTATACACTTACTGAGCAGGGACTTTCAGTGGCATCCATTTTATTACAAGAGTCTGCTAATATACCAACTGTTAATGATATCATATTTCATAATGCTGTGACACATAGTACTTTAACAAATACTGTATCAGAGACAGAGTTAGATATTTCACAAGTGACCAACAGTCAATCTGTCAGTGAAGATAGCCTGCTTATTGAATTGCCTGCTGGTTCATTTGAAGTTGTATTGCTTATAGACAAGAATGAAACTGGTGGGTGGGTACCATTTACTGATATGACTTCTTCTAGTTGGATAGTATATTTAATTCAGAACAAAATCATATTTTTATTTTATAATAATTTTCATGCTTTAATAAAATTCATCACTTCAACCGCCGAATGCGGTGGGATAGCAATGAAATATCTATTGTGTCTCATTTTCCGGGCTTTGATGGGTTAAGTAACATTCTTTTTTTTTTATAATGTCGTAGATTAATAATTTGTGTTTTTTTAGGCTTACCAAGAAAAATGACCCGACAGTGGCACAATTTAATAAATATCCAGACATGGTACATGAATATAGAAACCTGAAAGTTGGAGACTTTACTTGGATTGCTAGGCACAGGGTTAATAAGGACTGGGAGCTGGTCCTTCCCTATGTAGTTGAAAGGAAAAGAATGGATGACCTGGGTCATAGTATAAAGGATGGTAGATTTCACGAACAGAAGTTCCGGTTACGGAAATGTGGCTTAGCAAATGTTATTTATATGGTTGAAAACTATGGCAGCAATGTGCACTGTGGACTACCTCTTCCATCACTGATGCAAGCCCTAGCAAACACAAGAGTTCATGATGGATTCAAAGTTCATGTGACTGATTCTTTGAGTCATTCTGCTAGATTTTTAGCCATGATGACTAAAAGGATAACTATAGAATATAAGGTATATCACCAGACTAAAAACGAATTTAAAAAATGTCGAAAATTTGTAATTTCCAGAGGCCGTACCGGCTAACGCATCAAACTTCGGAAAGTCTGCCGGGCTTCAAATTAAAACAGATGAGTCGAGCTCCAATCGGGCCGAAATGGCGAACCCCAATTCATGATGTCCCACAAACATCAATATCTTCTAAATAACTTTGGCGAATAGTACTATACGAAGCTCCTTACTTCGATTTATTTGTTTTAAGTTGAAGCTCTGCAGACCCGCCGAAGTTCGAAAAGTTAGCCGGTAGGGCCCCAGAAGTTCTTAATATGCAGGTGGTGTTTCATATTAAATAACCCAAAAAAATATTGTTTTATATTTTTATGGAAAACTGCAAAGTGACAACCCTAGATGTAAATAGACTATTGTTTTTGATAATCAATTCCAATAATGGGCAAAAGTAGAACACAATTTAGATCTAGGTTTTGCCACTATGCAGTTTACAATTAAAAGAAAAAAAAAACAAAAGTGTCAGTTTTCAGGTTTTATAATAATTTTCCAGGGTTGTTTGCATGGCACCCTCTCTAGGCCTTCGGCTTTAAGGTTTTTTTATAACACGTTATATAGGATGCTATTAATTTTGTATTTAAAAACAGAATGTAATTTTTTGTTGTTTCAGGATAAACATTTAGAGGGCTGTAACAGTGAACAAAGAGGTAGTCAGCTGATGACTTTCAATTACTTTAACAAAACGTCAACCAAAAGTAAACCTCTGTCTGTCACAGAGACTTTCATAAAATTGCTTTTGCAGCTGAAGGGCGTCTCTGTTGAAAAGGCATTAGCTATTACAAATGTATATAAAACTCCTGTAGCCCTTATGAAAGCTTATGAAAACTGCACTGATCAAAAAGACGGTGAAATGCTGCTAGCAAACTTAAAATATGGCAGCACCAATCGTAATGTGGGGCCTTGTATTAGCAAATCCTTATATCACTTATTTTCAATAAAATAAAATTTATATTAAAAAAGTAGATGATGATTATAAGAATACACATATAATTATATCGAAACATTCTTGTGTTTTATTGTGATATTAAGTCACACTTACAGTATTTTATGTAAAAATGTGTTCTAAGTAGGTACTTATTTACAATAAAACACCAATATTTTCATACATACCTTTATTTAACATAATCAGTGACTGAGATGATTGAAAGTAGCAGTAAGTAGTAACTTGAAAAAAAAACTATTCAAATCTCTTTGATAATCTATCGATAAATAGTTCTGATTTTAAGAGCACTTTAGGATGGAATCATCTTTCTCCAGTTTACGAATAGCATGCTAATTACATAAAAAATAAACTCAAAATATACAGAATTGATTTGGCATAATCACGAACAAAGAACAACATGAAACAAAGAATAGGATAAACGAGATTTCACTAGAGATTCAATCAAACATGTTAAAGATTACCCAACCTTGAAGATCTTTAATGAGATTAATGATATTTGATTATGCCAAATCAATATATGTATAGTTGTTCTATCTCACGAGGGCGGTTCGGCCATGAATGTTGTTAGGCGTGCACATGCACATTGTTTCAGTGTATGTCTGCACGCTCTCGTATAACGTACACTAAAATAATGTGCATGTGCACGCCTATCAACATTCCTAGCCTAACCGCCTTCGTGAGATAGAACAACTGTGCTACGAGTACTTTAGACCCTTATTTTCTTCATCACATTGCGTTTCCTTACACAAAAACACTTATGATAAATATAATTATACACTTACAGCTACATACATCTTTGAAGTTTCAGTGCACATTAAAGCAGAGTGGAAAAATGTATTTAATCAAATTATTGAATGTGGTGTCCAGTAACATGGCACAGTTTTACCAACACAATAGTGATATATTTATTTATTATACTCTACATTGCACATAGTTGCTTATATAACTCTCAAAATATCTGTTATTTTAAATAATACTTTGTTCCAAATTGTTATTACTTTTAGATTTTGTGTTAGAAAATATACATCACAATATTATATTCCTGATTTTTCAAATCATGGACTCGTGTAAGCAGCCATTTGGGTAAGTAGGTAGTACCTACATAAAATATTATTTCAATTTTTATTAAAGTTTATATACTAAGACACTTAAAACATCAAGATAAATGCCAAATTATACGAAATAAAAGAAAAATATAAAAAAAATGGTAGCTACCCAAAACATAAAACTAGATTCAAGTCAAGTAAAACTAAGTCCTTATTGACCAGCCACCAAAACTAAAAATTAGGACAGAAAAGAATAAGACATTATTTTTACTATACATGACATGCAGAAACCCTGTATGTAATTTCGTTAAATAAAAATAAGGGCACTGAACAAGAATTATTAAATTCAATCAACACTTCTAAAACAATAAAATGCAGTGCACTTACTTATAATAGAAAAGTAAGATAATCTCATAAGACTAATTAAAGAGTGTGGTAGTTTCTTTCGGTTTGGTTTTTGTAGTATTTGAATCCCATGAATCCAATAGCGAGGAGACCCAAGGTGAGGATGATGCCGCCAATGAAGCTGGGGCCATCAAACCTGAAATTACAATAGTTCATGTTAAATTCTGGCAAAAAAAGACATATCTAACAATATATAACAATCAAGAAAATGTTAATATTGTTGAAGACAGCACTATTTGGACCATATTAATTTATAATATGAAAAAATATTTAAGACAGTTTAACTTTAATAATTATAATAAAGTGTCTGACATTATTGTTGAATAACTTCATTCATGAATTATAACAACAACTCATGCTGTACGTATATTATTTAATTTAATGTTAAACCTGTATTTTACCATGTCTTGGCAAATAAATAAATAATTATTATTATTGGTCGACGACCTCCGTGGTCGAGTGGCTTTGTACACCGGTTTTCAAGGTGTCGCCATCTCTGAGGTCCCGGGTTCGATCCCCGGTTGGGTCAATTTAGAAAACAAACTTTTCTATATTGGCTCAGGTCTGGGTGTTTGTGATACCATCATTGTCTTTGATTTCCATAACACAAGTGCTTTAGCTACTTACTTTGGAATCGGAGCAATGTATGTGATGTTGTAAAATATTATTTATTTATTTATTTATTGGTAATAAAAAAATAAACAGGCCATATTATAGTGAAGACTTACAAGTCAGAGCATAATAAATAATAATAATAATTCTTTCAAATACAAGGTGCTAGTATGTGACAGACGTCATTGCACTTTTACATTATTATATAATGACCTTGGATAGTAACACTGGTTTTTTATTTATCTTAAATAATTTAATTTAAGCATAACTACATCCAATTGATTTTTCTTTTATAGAACTTAGATTTTGTTGCAGGAATAATGATAATAAAAATAAAATTGATTTATGTGGTGATTTTGCAGTTTGATTTGAAATATTTTCTAAACAAAGAATTACTTAATGTTGGATCTGAATCTCAGTTGTTCAACGCAGGTTGAAGAACAAAAATTACTAATTGTTATCAGTTATACATATGCTATTAAAACAAAATCTATAGCTATTTATTTAACACATGGATGAAGTGATGATGGTATAGTTGAGTTCATTAATATTGGTGCACTTTGACAGGATATTGACTTTTATTACAAAGGCATAAAGGCATAAGATAACACTATCAATATTTTAAACCAGTACCATACCATTATTTTATACCGGTAATCGGTCCCTATAAGTAGGTATATTTGTTGCAAACCATAATGTAATTTATTAAGGTAATTTTTATGAACATTTATGATCCGAGTCTATTTCTATAGGATTTGGAGGCTACATATTTGGTGTTAAGTGATAAATGTCACCAAGAAAATAACAAGTATAAGAAGAGCAGTATTAGTTTAAACATAATTATGGTAAAATAATCTTACCCTCTCGCTTGCAGTTGTGGAGTGTCAGTAGCTTTGGGCGTCTCGGTTGGTTTAGGTGTTGATTTAGTAGTCGGTTCAGGTTTCAAGGTGGTCGTTTCAGTTTTACTTTTGTCGGTTGCAGGTGTGACCGTTTCATTACTCTTGGCTTTGTTATCAGCAGGTGTCACAGTTTCATTTTTTGGTGCTTTGTCAGTGGTGGAGTTAGCGTCAGGTTTGGTTGTATTTTTGTCATCTACTCCTTTAGGTGGCACTGGCACCGTTGCTTCAGCAGGATTTTGTGGTTGAGTACCAGTACCTGCTTGTGCAGGCGCAGTTGTCCCATTCTTAGCTGTTGCATTATCAGCATGGGAAGCAAGTACCGCGGACGGAGTTGACACTATTATTGGTGTTTCTGGTGCTTTGGGGATGGAATTAGTCGTTACAGCAGCTTTAGCTAAACAGAATAAGAATTTTCATAAAAATAACCCATCAATGTGTGTTTTATTATAAGAAATGGATATATTGATGATAGTCACATGAATGATCTATGGAATATGAAATACCTAATTATAAAGTTTGGGATATTGTTTATGAAGTAATTAAAACTTTGTTTGATGTGATGCAAATGTGTGTAGTAATAATCAAATAATAGATACTACAGTATTATTTTCAATATGTTTATTCATCCCTGTTGCAAGTTTTACAAGGCTGATAACCTTCATGTCACAGGAAAGATAGGAGGCTAAATAAACTATTGTATTACCACTGTGTGCGGATGTGCAATAATTGTTATTGATGTTGATAGTTCTAAAAAAAATACTAGAACTATTTAGAAGTAGGTAAGTAATTAAAAAATAGATACGTCAGTGACAAACACAATTATTTAAAACAGGAAAACGATTTTATAGATTCCAAGTTATCACTAATTGCCTACTTCTACGAAATCGATCTAATACTTTAAAAAATGCTTTTAGATAGGTACCTACTTATACAGGACGGAATACTTTTATCGGGAATAGGGATTTTGTTCTTAAATATGTTTAGGCAAAATAATACAGTCTCAGTGTGAAAAACTCTAAAATATAAACTACGTCTAAACTGCCAAGAAAAAAAAAATCCCTATATGCATGGATGTGATGGATACCAGATTTTTCGATTTCTTACCTGGTGTCTCTTCTGGCCGGCTCAGGCATGTTGAAATTGAAAGCAAACAGATGAATATTACTTTCTTCATCTTTGAATATCTATAATTCCCAAATATACAGATCAAAATTTATTAAAAAATCACAATTACGCTTCCGTGGCCTAGAAAACTTGAGAATGAGTAAAACAAGGATGTGTGTGAGATTGTGAACAGCTAAATATTAGTCTATGGAATTATTTGAAATCGATTTTTAAATTAGAATGAATCGATTACTAAAAAATCGATTTAGTTTATCTAATTCCATCAAAAACAATAGATTTTTGGGTCAGCGCCATTTAACAGCGTGTCCCAAACTTTATTATGCCCTGACCCAGTAATTTTGATGTTTCCCCATCGTGACCCACTGTTGGATAACCAACCAACATAAATACTTTTTTGTATTACTTCAATATCTTTTTATTCTTAAATTATCTATGGTTTTGTCCTGTCAAATTGTCTTCTCTTCTTCTTCTCATCTTTCTTCTCTACAAGTTCTCAATACAATACATATAATTCAGAGCTTCGAAAGTCTTCTTATTCCTATGCAACCGACCCTGTCCACCATACAATACAATCCACGCTCTAATACCCAACACAAGTTTTTAACCCTTCTGTATCGGGAGTGTAACAACTGTTACATAACCCCGTATTATGCTTAGAGCAGTTCTTAATGCTCTAAGCATAATACGGGGTGGAGACGACAATACGACAATAAATGAAAACATTTTGACACACATGAACTATGTGTAGTTCATAGGAGTATTATAAAACTATCAAATAGGTAACGTTCCTAGGAACGAAATAAAAAAAAATTTTCAAACAAACTAAATAGCACGAAAGTTAATTGTACTGAAAATCGTATCTGAAAAATATTTTCTGTGACTAAACTATTGGATATTTTTTTATGAGACTGCATGGGAGCGTTCTTTGCTATACAACATTTGATTTATTGTCGCATTGTCGTCTCCAGGGACTTTATCGGCTAAAAACATTGAAGTTCACGTTAACTGTGTTTTGACAGATGTATGTGATACATTGCTATTTCGTATTGGCACAAATAAAAACTTACCAAAGAAAAGTAGCAATGTATCACATACATCTGTCAAAATACAGTTAATTTTTACTTTTACAGCAGGTTTTAGACGTACCTAGTTTGTCGTTGAATTAATAAGACGCAAAAAATAGTTTACTGCGAAAAATCGATTATTAATCGTCTTTTTTAATGCTCTAAGTTTTTCTGACTGGAAATTATCGATTATTATTAAATCGTTTTATTTTTGATAAAATAAAAGGTACATGGAAAGCAAACACAGATTTTTTGGCGCCATTTTGTCGAGTTCGGTTTGGTGTCTATTTTAATTATTTTATTAAAAATTGATTCATAGTGGATATTGTGTCTTAAAATTGGTGCAGTTATATGCTACAAGTGTCTACGCAACTGAACAATATGTGGGATAATTGAAATAGGCGCAATCTTGGTTGTGTGAAGCTGAGACTTTTATTGAAGTGGTGGCTTCCTCGGCAGAACTAACAGAGTAAACTGTCTTGATATACTTGGTGTCAAATGCTCCAAGCAGCATTGGAATGCGATGCACCCGCATTCTAATGAAAAATTAAACAATATCTACCACTGAACTATTTAACATATCTACCACTGAACTATTTAACACTTGACACTGGCAAAAAATACTTCCAAGAGGAAAGTAGATTGCCATAACAAAAAAAGAAGAAGAAGAAGAACTATTTAACACTGGCAAAAATTACTTCCAAGAGGAAAGTAGATTGCCATAACAAAAAAAAGAAGAAATAAGAATACGAAAATAGAATAGGGTTGTACAGTGCATGCATTTTCAACCAATCTGACGAAAGCTCGATTCATGTGATGTTGAGTCACATCACAAATTATCATCATAGGACGTGTTGAATTGATCGATTACGTATTTAGACACTATTCAATGGATATTAAAGATGGTAAGTCACAGAAGAATAACTAAAGCATACCTATTCTTCTGAGGGAAAAGTATTTCGCTTAGTACAAAATACTAAAATAAAATGTCATAGCGTAGGATAATCCAGGTACCTACTAAAGTGCAATAACTCGGCCGTGTTGTTGACACGGATTACGTGTTGATTGACAGAACGGCAGCTTTCGGAGCCTCGGGTCGGGCTTAAGGCTACTGGTTACCATCTATGAGGGAGGATGCCTGTCTAGGATGTGTAAAAATGCCTGATTTTTTTGAAAAATGCCTGTTTTGTAAAAAACGTCACAAAAATGCTCGTCTGTAAAAAAACAGCCGCGCAGCGCGATTTTTAGTCAATTTATTGCAGTAATATAGTTCTCTTGCAAGCTTTAAGTACATTAATAAACCGTGACTTGACTCTCGTTGATTAGGTAAGTAGGTACTACGTACTACCACAATTTTGTGGTACTACGCTCGGACTATGATAGGTACTTATCACTCGAGACTAGGTATCCAAGGAGCCAAGATCTTGGCTCCCAGGTTCGTTGGTGATCTTTGCCGACCCATTTTCAGGATACGAGAACCAGCGTACGAGTATAGAGATAGACTTCAATACCTACTCAATCGTATCACTCGTACCTAGCTAGAACTATTACCTTTAATTCTAGCTAGGTACACGACCATAACCTTTCATGAAAAGTGATTGAACGTAGGTAGGTGTTATTGATGCGAGCTTAAGCATTAAATCAATAAATCAATTACTGTTTGTGTAGCGTCGTGCGCGACCCCTTTCACACAGTAGTAAGTAAGTACCTAACTAATTAAATTATCACAATTTGTCGTGGGAAGTTAGTCGGTGAGAACGGCCATGGCGTTCAATAGTAAGTATTTGTAATAATGAGCGTAGAGTATATTGTAGAATAGCCTTAATTTAATGATTTTATTCTTGGAGTCCCTATGTACAGTCGACGGCACATCAGACTAAGTATACATGTTGACCTTGAGACCGTCTCTATGCCATACGTAATAAAAGCCGTTTTCGTAGTCCAACTGTTTAATTTGACTTCTGTCGTGCGTACGAACGAACACGCATTTAAGTGCGTGAATTTTTTACAAAAATCGCACGACGGAGCGTGCATTGCGTGGCAGTGTGCTATGTATTATAATTTTTTAATTATTTTTTTATGTGATTAGGTACACACGAAGGCACCTCAGACTATACATGTTGACCTTGAGACCGCCTTTATGCCTTACGTAATAAAAGGAGTTTTCGCAGTTTAACTGTATAACCTGAAGTGCTGTCGTGCGTACTTACGTCTTACTGTAGAAAATGGTAGTTAAAAGCTCTTCAACAAACAATTTTAATAGACTTGGTAATACGTTTTTCGCCTTGAAGAATTCGTTGCCTCTGGTCGCAATTACGTAATTTCCGTTTCAACTGAAAGAATTAAGTACCCACCTAGATGTTTAGCTTTATAAATCTTTTTAAAGTGGTACCTACTACCTACCTACTGGAAATTGTACCTTCAGATGTGTTATTATTATGAATTATAATCAGAAATTATGACATTTAATGCAGTAATAATTATGAAAATTAGGAAGGTAGGTATTGCTTCAGTAAGGTCAGCACCGAGGCAAGTGAAACACCCAATCACTAAGAAACTATCGTAGTTTTTTTCTCCATAGCGACGCGGCGACGTGTCGATAAAGCAGAAATTTATTTAGAAGATTATAAGTAAAAAATAAAATGGAAAAAGAGACAGGAAAGCCAGGAAAGTTATTAATTATTTTAACAATGTTCCATAATCATAGTTAAATTATAATTAACTAGGAAGGTTCTATTTATTTGAATTTTCGTTACGTAACTTCGTCAACAACGAATATTTAGACAGTCCAGCGTCTAGACAATCGGAATAACAAGCAGGGCTCAGAATTATTAATTAAGATACTGAAAATTATAATAAGGGAAGTTAAGTTTAAATATTTCGTTGTATAATTAATTTGATTCGTTTGTTTTGTAGACTCTAGCTAGTTTATTATAATTATGTTTTAATTACAGTCACTGGGTGTAGATTATAGGTACCTACCTTACGAGTATTATTGTACATTCGGTGTCTCTGTTATCATCATCTGGAATCGTACGATCGAGTTGATCCCATAGTAAAAGTTATTCAGTTTTAAAATACCCCTAATGTCGAATATGGTAGATAGTGACCATCTACCATATTCGGCATTAGGGGTATTTTTGTAACACGTTGTATATTTTCAAAATTTACCCCTTCAATGAGCCAGTTACTGAACTGACGCTACTCTAGATGCTATATCGTTAAGCCTCAGCTATTATCTTGCCTGCTAATGGCTGCCTATTCACTTTAGCCCCCAAAATGCTAGATTTTGATTAATTAAAGCACTCGCTCCCCCGAATGTGGGTGTATGTATCTCTATCTCACTATAGAAGACGGAATGCTTTATACCTTCTGCTATCGAATAGATACATTACTTTGTGGTGCTGAGAGAATTTATCAAATACAGTTGTAACTGGAATAAGCTTTTACTTAAAGAAACATTCGAGGTTATTGCGTAAACGTGAATTTGGAGTTGGTGTTATTATTAAGAGTAATTGGTTTGAATTAGATGATAAGGTACTCAGGAAATTATTTGATTATTTGTGTAAGTAAAAATACACTTATGATTATGAAATAACCTAGGTCGTGTCTGTATTGCAAGCGGTTCTAAAAATAGGACGATACATTATCCCGCAGAATGTTGAGATCTAAATTTTGATCTTACCGCTAAACAACACTGATGTTTAAATTAACATCTTTATTAACCCTATAGGTATATAAAAGTTATTTTTGTTCCAAATGAAGTTGAATGTTTGCACTTTAAACAACGATTGCACCAGAATATAGCTTTGTAGACAACGCGGAAAACGGAAACACACGCTAGTGAAGTCAATTCAAAAGTATACTTTGTTAGTCAGTTTAAATAAAATATTATAGAGACTCGGTAGCTCAGCGGTCAGAGCATTGGACCGGATATCCAAAGGTCGCGGGTTCGATTCCCGTCCGAGCACATGATCTGGTGCGAGTCGTATTTTTTCTAGTGTATTATTTAGTATTATATAGAAATAGCATTGTGAATGCTAAAATCTCAAATTTAAAAAAATATTATTTTACTTCGTTTCAGTAAAGTAAGTATAAACGTTTTCACTGATTACTTTTATTCGTCACAAGTCTGGAAGGCGACAACGATCTAATAACGTTGTTGTAGTATACATATTTAATGTTGCGGAATCCCAAGGGTGCGGGTTCGAGTTCCGTCTGAGGTGCTACGGGTATGTCGATAATTTCTAATATTATTTATCGTCTCAGACATTGAGTCATTTGAATAAAACTAAAGCATTACCTTTGCTTCTATTATTTAAAGAAAATGCTTCGGATTTGATGTATGATGACTTAATTATTAATGAATTAATTAGCTTCGGATTTATTAAATAAGTCATCTTTCATCAAATCCGAAGCATTTACTTCAAATAATAGAAGCAAAAGGCAATGCTTTAGGTTTATTCAATTGAGCCAATGTATTACCACACTTTATTTTGTGGAACAAACAATGCTTCCATAAAACATTACGAAACCCCACAACAATAAATAAAGAACATATTTCACCTCGGGCAATTTTGGTTGAAATAAAAAACTTTTTTCTCGACAAGATACGTTCACTACGCTCCGTGCTTTAGCGAAGACGAAGAAAGGAGATCATTGAAGAGTCAAGTATTTAGAAATTGGAGATCTTTGACAAATTCAGTAAAAAAAAAATTTGTAAAACTACAACCCTAGCTTCTTTATTAAGTTAGGTAGTTCAAACGAACTAATCAAAAATATTGCATACATTGCGATTAAATTGTCAGTAGACAGATCCGCTGCAACTTCACTCGAGAGTGTGGCAAAGAGAAAATTTTACAGAAGCTCGCTATGAAGTTAGCCACTTCTGTTGTACGTTGTTAAATTATTCACATGGTAGTGTCCTAATCATTTAGTTAAAGAGGGGCTAATTGTATGAGTACGTACTATGTACTATGGGCAACAGCGTCGCTTAACCAGCTAGCAACAAAATTCGTGTGCGCGCGTATCGCCCCTGCACGAACTAAACGTATGTTGTGACGGCGCGGTGTGCAAGCGATTTTAAGCTTAAGAGTGGTTAAGGTCGCTGTTGCCCATGGTACTTACGTACGAACTCAAAAGTATTTTCATTTTCATTTTAATAATCATTTACACAGCTTAGTCACGTCAACGGTCAGTCAAATGACAAAATAAGTTATGACAGTCACGTGACCGTCACCGGCAAATCAAAACTTGTGACTGACCGTTGACATGACTGAGACGTGACTGAGCTGTGTGAATGATCCTTTATGGTTCTTTTTTAATAACTTTTAGTTAGGTCAAATCGATATAAAAAGCCTGTTTAAAAATCATGGGATAACTTATTAGCTTACTGATTGAAAAATATTTCAGTTCATTGCGAAATCCACTGAAAATTTTCAGTTGAGTTCAATATCCATATTCTAAAGAGCTCGCTTAACAACTTCCATGAACTATATTAGTGAAGTTAAGTTGCGTCGTTTATCCGACATTTTGTAACCGTTTTTCATTCCTTCAGCCTAAAAACAGACCGGGATGGTCGCAAGGGTCGCTGTAAAACTAAGTTATAAGAGTTATAATGGAAAGGGATGCAGAGTAAAATAGAAAACACCGGCCTTTCATATAACAGCGGATATAAAAGATTTTCACTTAGCCGAAACTTGAATAGAGTTTGTGAGAGGGGATTTTTCACCTCCTAATTTTGTCGGAGGCGACTTTTTGATGTCGAACTTTATGAACTCGCGAATGGCATAATTATATAGGGTTGTTTGACAAACTTTTTGGTGTGTAAATCCAGTATAATTAAGGGTTGAAACTTGAACCTCAATCGTATTTCGTTTGTAATACAAATAGATCTATTGAACGGGAACGGGTGGTAGGAAAATATAGACGATTCAAAAGTGCTTAATTATTAAGTTTATTTCAATAAAGAAATTTTGACTTGACTTGACTGACTAGAACGTTAAATCATAATTATGTACTTAGTACGAACATCTATCGAGAATAAAAACGCTCGTAAAAGTACTCGATAGAGTAATAATTATCTATGAAAAATTTCATTTTGCTCTTCGGCGGTAGATGGCACTGTACAAATTTACCATACAAAATTACTCTATGCAATTTTTTATTGTTTTCGATAGCTGTTCGTGCTACGGGAACTGATAATGCTCTTCGTGCATTGGCTGGCAATAGATGGCATATTAATTTTAGATCTATTCCAAATCGAATAATAGTTGATATGAAAATATAAAGTTATTGTGCTAACAATCAGTCAGACCTATAAGCTGTAATTCGGTGAAATTATTAATTTCGATTTCTTTTTTAATTTTGAGATTTTAGCATTCACAATGCTATTTTTATATAATACTAAATAATATACTAGAAAAAATACGACTTGCACCAGATCATGTTCTCGGACGGGAATCGAAATATATTGAGAAGTACTTTTAACTTTTAGTAAGTAAGTAAGTAGTAGCTTTCCTGATTTCTAGAATAGGTAAGTGCCTTGGTATATTTCGTTCTAAGTTGAAGAGGTAATCTGATTAATTTATATGAGTTCTGATATATAACTCGATTACAAAATTTCAATTAGAATCGGATCAAAGGGATGCTCCTTTGATTTGGAGCTGGAAATTAATCGATAACATAACACGATGCGAGAGCAAAGCGCAAGTTTCATGTTATTTCCAATTTTATTACAGAAATGTATTTAGTTAGTTTGATTAAAGGATTTCTGTCCATACAGAATAAAGGGTGCGTTGTAAATTGCCTTATGTGAAAAGGAATAGTTAAATAAAGCGATGAAGAGAGAGAGAGGAAGTCGTGAATAATTTTATTATTAGAAGAATAGAGATAGCCATGATCAAATGATGCGAATATTTCGATATATTTTTATATTGATAACTTGAGTGGTGCAGTGGTCAACATGCCGGTCTACCACGCAAGAGGTCTCGGGTTCGATTCCCGGCCGGGCAGAAATTGAAATAATGAATTTTCATTTATGTGACGGGTCTAGCTGGGTGTTACTATGTATAATAAGTATATATTTAAAAAGAATATAAGTAGTATATCAGTTGTCTAGCACCCATATTACAAGCTTTGCTTAGTTTTGGCCTAGATGGCGCTGTGTGGTATCGTCCAAACATTTATTATCATTATTTTTCTATCTTCCGGGAACAGTCCTTTTTTCTAGATAAAAAGTACCCTACTTTTCTGTACCCTTGACAACGTGTATGCAAAATTTTATGATGATCGGTTAAGTAGTTAAGATGAGAAAGCGTACCTAACAAACAAACAAACACTCTTTCGCATTCTGTATAATATTAGTTTTTATGTCAATAAAGTTATTATTACCCCTAAAATATTGTCTCATCTCCATATCGTTATACAGTTCACCAATAAATGGAAAAACAAAGGTCATAAGTGCTTACACGTTGTGCTTAAAAAATAACTATACAGGGTAATTTTTTAGTCATCGTCCAATTAAGAATGTCTATAAAACTGTACGCTTAGCACGAAGAGCTATCGAAAAAAAAACGCGCGTAAAAACATTCGATAGAGTAATTTTGAATGGGAAATTTGTACAGCGCCATCTACCGCAGAAAAGTTAAATGAAATTTTCCATAGATTATTACTGTATCGAGTACTTTTACGCGCATTTTTTTTCTCGATAGATGTTCGTGCTAAGGGTACTGAACAACTTTCTTTAAGGGTCAGCTCACACCGAGACAGCCTCGCGCAGCCTGAGCCCGCGTCGCGTCGCGTCTCGGTGTGAACTTACCCTAAGCGAACGTAGGGCCGAATATGCAAAAATGTTTTGACTATCAGCAGAGACTACCGTGTTCATCCAATAAAACAGTTAGTTATTTTAACGTGCCTGAGAGGGGTTTTCAGTGATACAAAAGGTTTTACAAATAGAAGAACGAATGTCCGCGCTGCGTACCGTTGAAATCCGTTTTGTAAAATTCATGCGAAAAGGACGGTGTATTTTTAATTCTGACGTTTTAGTTAGTGTTTCATTGTTGACCGAGTGAACGCGAAGCGCGAGTGAAGCGTCAGCTTCAGCTTGGGCAAAAATGCTTTCGTATGTATGTCTGTTTTCCTTTACAGGCCGCATTTCTCAACCAATTCTCGTGAAATTTTGTAAGCAGGTTCGATAACTATATACAATTTTTGGTCGAGCCAGATTTTCGAAATTTTGCGAAATAAAAATGTACAAAAAATTCTAAGTATATAATTATCGAACCTGCTCACAAAATTTAACGAGAATCGGTTGAGAAATGCATCCTGTAGAAGAAAACAGACAGCCGGACGGACGGAGCCGGATATGAAGGCATTTTTGCCCAAGATGAAGGCAGAGACGCTTTGCTCGCGCTTCGCGCTTGTATTATATTATTATATATTTTTTCCGTCATTTTGAATCGCAATATGACTAAGACGGCGCCACCCGTGCGAAGCCGGGGCGGGCAACTAGTAAATAAATAAATATTGATGGTCCGGGACCAAACGTCCCGGTTTCTCTAGCCGCTGGTTTTCTGAATGAAAAAGCAATCCGGGCAATGGACCCCAAATAGTAAAGAATATATATTAATCGCATCGCTCAATCGTAAAGCGGTCGTAAAACCTTTTCCGAGGTTTTAGATCCAGATAAGAATGCCACCGTATTTTCAGAAAATAACAGAAATTGCACCATTATAATTACAGCCCATTGGTTTAATCTCCTTGCTCGGAAGACGAAACGGAATGGAGATCGCAGAGTTGAACTGGACAGTTTTCATCAGAATACGCTGCTGCCCCCTTTCTGTGCCATGGAGGTGTAAGAGCGTTTTCTACGACGCCCCTACAGTAAAAAGTATGTACTATTCTACTCTGCCGGAAGCTACACGGCTAATTGCATTTTAGGATATAATTAAAAACGGTTTGTAGCATAACACATTTTAACGTATCGCTCTTACGGTGGAAAATCAGCACAATTTCACTTTTACAAATTTTACAGAAGGATTTAGAGGTTTCATGCACAATAGCTTACAATTGAAACATTTAATAGTGCTTCTGTGATGTTTAAAATATTCTATAAATGTATGTTATATTGTAAATTAAAGAAAAACAAATAAATATGTACTTTTCAATATTTACCAAGATATATTATGTACCCTATTAATGTGAGGTTCTTCCTCTAAAACTTTTGCTTTTAGTAGAAGAACCTCACATATTTTCTCTTTCTCCTTTTTTTTGGTACAAACCAAAGAGAATGTAAATACACCAACTGCCTATCGGCGATTCATATTCTTCATCCCCAAGAGGCGCACAATTTTTCGTCAACTGAAGAACAACACTCTGCCATCTTTCGAAAACTATTGGCCTCGTGAGTCGTGAGTTTAAGCGTCACCGGCCACGAGCGATTCATTGCTGAGTGATTTTTCTGTCGCCGAGAATAGAACATAGAGAGTTCAATACGTAAATTCCCACGAGATACAAAAAGAAGCTCAGCGACTAATCGCCCGAAAAATGACACATGAGGGTTTACTTAGCCAGCGACAAAAAACGCCGCGATAATAATTTGTAATAATATGTATAAATGAATTATAGCCACACAATAACACTTTTCTTTGTTAATAACTCAAACTATATAGTATGCTTAAGCAAGTAATATGGGATCAATGTGGATTGGTGTGTGTTAATGAATGCAAATACACCAACGGCGTAGTGTGCATTCCGAAGCACGGAGGAGTTCTCGTTACCAAATTTTTAGTCACCCATCTGATGTACGACCTTAGCAATAGTTGCTCAACTGACAAAATCAGAGCTGCTCAATGTAATTTATATGTTTATTGCACATAAATACCCACCACATGTGAGTGTGTGTCAAAACTTAAAGCAATACAATAAAATTGATGTGAAATAAAACGGTAGTTACTTTCAAAATGGCCGACTGCTCAAAGGCTCAAACTGTCCAAAGGATATTTCGATTTAACCTGCATAAATCTCAATTTAAACTTGACGCTATATACCGTTCAGGAATGTTCAGGAAATGTTCACTCGCTTTGGGGTAGTGACAGGGAAATCCATGGAGACCTACCTGTAAAATTATTGAATTTAATTGAAACCGTATATTTCACATAGATATGTAGAAACTTAGGTAAACATAATGGGCCTTACCACAAAAGATTTTAAAACACTGTTTAATTTAGACACTGTTTAAATGTGATGCTGTCTCTTACAAACAATGTTGTCAAAAAAGTGACAGCATCACATTTAAACAGTGTCTAAGTTAAACACTTGTTAAACAGTGATTTGTGGTATGGCCGTGTATTTTTTTGTTACTTATAATATTAGCGGAGTATTTTTAAATATTGTATCCGATACAATATTAAAGATACCTTCGTATCTATAGACGAGTAAGTAATGACTATTGAGTAAAACATGCAATTTTCAAATGATTTTTACATTATTTATATTCACATGCAATTTATAGTGTATATAATTAATCTTAAATTAAGTTTCAGTGCAGCTTTGGTGCATTTAATTATACTATAAAATGCTTGTCAATATAATATTAAAAGACTTTGAAAATTGCAAGTTTTACTCAAGTCATTCAGATAGGTAAATAATGCTTCTAAAATTAGATTCGTCATTTAAAAAAACTATTTTATAAATATGTATTGTAGAAGAATCTGCAATATGGTGGTAGATTGAATAAAGAATTTTAAAACAGAATATTAGTTTTTCAAATCTCCTTTTAAAACTTTGATTAAACTGCCCATATTTTTAAAATTTGCATTTGCCTTTTGGAATAACAACAAATTTTCAATGGGTATAAACTTCGATGATTGAATTGCTTTGCTACATAAAACTGCTACGCAAATGCTACGGATTCCGTAACTCGTAGTTGATAACGAACGTAGCATTTAGTTTGGAATCTCTATTCAATTAACCTCAAGACGTATCTTGAATGTGACTTGTTATTTCAAGTATTGTATTAGTTCACCGAGCGAAGCGTCTCAGTTTCAGCTTGTACAAACATGCTTTCGAATGTTTGTCCGGCTGCCCGACTGTTCTTCTCTACAGGTCGTATTTCTCAATCGATTTTCGTGAAATTTTGTGAGCAGTTTATATAATTAGATATTTTTTTTGTCGAATCAGTCTTTTGAAATTTTTCGAATTGGAATATAATCCAGCCATTTCGTTAAATGTTAAAAAATGTCATAAAAGCGATGTCTACAGCTCACAGAGCCACTACTAGGTAGTATAATCCAGTTTAACATTATGTACTTCTGGTAGCTCAAACATATTAATTGTCAAATTTCATAGTACTAGGTCAACGGGAATACGTACCTACCCTATAAATGTCGATTCTCTTGAGAGTGTAAAAATATGCGTTTTTTGCCGCATAAACGGCCGTATCTTTTTTTCACGTTAACTTAAAGGTTTGATTTTTTCACGGTTTCAAGGAATTGTAGACCTGAGTAGGTATATGGTTTAAATTTCAACTCGATACCTCTACGCGTTCCCGAGATTAAAGGGTCTTGACATACAGACAGATAGACAGACAACAAAGTGATCCTAAGTATAAGGATTTCGGTTTTTCCTTTTGAGGTACGGAACCCTAAAAATTAACATCCGTCAATAGATAATTTATAATAATAATTAGATTGACTGTATCTTGTACCTACTTGTTGCATTTGATTGAGAATCTCGATGGCGCAGTGATTTCCGCATTGGGTCCGCGTGCTGGGTTATCAAAATTATTTCGTATAAATAATAGCTTTAAGTGTAGCAAAGCTTTTTTATTCTTACTTAATGGTTAAATTCAGATATTTTATTAGCATTAGTTTTTTTTCAGCTATTGTACTTTTTACCAATGTGTGTTGCATAAAAACAAAATACGTACAGTTTTCGTCTGAATTAAACTTTCACTGCAGTAAAAAAGAAACACATATTTTTTTCTATTCCAAACATATTGAAAATCATGCGTGAAAACTTCCACTATCTTTGTTGAAAGATAAAAAATACCTCAGTGCATGACTCAATGCCTTTCTCTACGGGCAGCCGTGGAGGCATCTCGGTAATCGACGGGCGTGCGGCGGCGGCGCGCCGATGCAAAAATTGAAGTTTTAGCGTGCCAGGGGGCGCCTGGCATTCTGGCACTCATGTGACCTTCGCACTGTCTATGGGATGTCTAATAGACTGATGTGATATTTAAGGTATTACCACAGAATAAATAATAGTACTAGAGCAGAAAAGTGGCACTGCTATCATCTTGGAGAAAGCCAACATTTTATAAAACTAAACATAAACGCTACGCAATACTAAATAATATACCTACACGAAAAAATGCAACTCGCACCAGATCATGTTTTCGGACGGGAATCGAACCCTCGACCTTAGGATATCCGGTCCAATGCTCTGCTACCAAGTCACTGTAGCTGTAACTGTAGTAATGTACTGTAGTTCGATTCCCGTCCGAGAACACGATCTGGTGCGAGTCGTATTTTTTCTAGTATATTATTTAGTATTATATAAAAATAGCATTGTGAATGTTTAAATCTCAAAATTAAAAAATAAACATTACCCCCTTATTAATAAACGAAGAGTAAGTTTACACCTAGTTTAACCAAAAATTTTGCTTAGGAATATAATGCTTTGAGACGTCAAACGTAAAGACTAATATTGCTAAACAATATTTTCTGTTAAACCAGGTGTAAACTTACTATTCGTTTATTAATAAGGCCGTACGCGTTAGTCGACGCGACGTACTCGAACGGCAGCTTCGCGGCGAGTTATAATAAAATTATGTAGCTATCTTAGAACATATTTAGTATTCTATGTTAATGACTTGATTAAAATTGAGTGTAATCAACAATTCTTTCACTTTAATGTAATGTCTGAACTCTATTAGGTTAGTGACAAGGCCTTGGGGCCCAATCTCGCTAATTTTGAACGATAAAACCAAAACAGTTACGCTGTCATTTAAGTAAATATTTACCTAAAAATCGTTGGTTTAGTTTTAGAATTCACATTTAAATTGTACAAGATTGGCATTTGGCATTCTATGCTCCCTAGGCATAGCTTTCGACAATTACAACAAAACTTAAGCGAGTATTTTCCTGTAAACGAAACTGAAACGGTAACGATTTAGCTTTGGTTTTATTGTTGAAAATTACGGCCCATGGTATTACCGTTGTAGAGAGGTTGGATCTACGTATCTTAATTAATAAGAAATAACCTCTAACGTTGAAGTTGTTATTAAATAATTAATAATTATGTTTGACCTGCTTGACCTTCGCACTATCTCTAGGTTGTATTTTTTTGGCTATTAAGGTATTATGATCATTATTATCATAGTTTTGGGTATTAATGTTGATGGTTGCATTTGCTTGCTTTTCTTCATTTCCACTACTCATTCATTGACCATGCGTTGTGGTCGTTTGGTATCATGACCACGACGCGAATTTCGCTTTGTGGTCTTGTTGTGATTACTACAATGCATCATGGGCGTTTTTATAAGAGCTATAACACGAATTTCGCCTTGTAGATTATCGGCAGTGAACTCAACGCGTTGTGAGCGTTCAATAAGCTATTTCGATCTTTGAGCCTAACATATACAAGGTGTTACAAAAATACCCCTAATGCCGAATATAGTATATAGGGACCATCAAATTGAACAACTTTTACTATGGGACCAACTCTGAAATAGCGAAAATAAAATCAGCTGTTTCATACAAAAATTAAATTTGAAAATGTATGAAACAGCTGATTTTTTTTTCGCGACTTCAGAGATGGTTACATAGTAAAAGTTGTTCGTAGTTCATAGTAGCGACTCGGTAGCATAATTGGTCAGTGCACTGGGCCGGAAACCCAAGGGTGCGGGTTCGAGTCCCGTCTGAGGTGCTACGGGTCGATTTTTACTAGTATTTTTTCTAAAATTATTTATCTTAATGTTGTATATAGATAGATAGATATTGTGTAACAGGGCTCTAGAGACGTGTTTCTATGTTCTATTTTGTCGGGTCAGGAAGAGTCCATTGTTAATACAGGCCTCGTTAACCGAAACAAGGGTGTAGGAACTTTTGTATATCCTACATGTTGTATGTAGGAAACTTACAAGCGGGGTGTTTAAAAGATATCAAAACTTTAGTTGTTCTGAAATAGAGAGTACTACGAAGTTTGGTTATTTAAAGGAATACTGGAAGGATTGTCAAAAAATGAATTTCTACACACACACACACACACACACACACACACACACACACACACACACACACACTTAAACCACAGTTTCACCGCCATATTACTTAGGTAACAACATCGTGAAATTTGAGTGTTAAAAAGTTTCAAGAAATGTTGACATTTTATAAAATTAGACGGTTTTGGGCACCATTATGATGTGGCTTGGCCAGATCAAGAGTCAAGACTCGATATGATGGATCACACACTGCGACGCATCACGTTCCTTCAAGCTGATTTTAGTAGAAATATCACGCGCGTTGAGATTAGATGGATAGTTGGTGAACCCATTCATGATGCCTACCTAAATTTGGCACTTTACGTACATGCTGTGGTGGCATTTATTAGCATTAATGTAAGAGTATTCAGTAGGTAATAAACGAGCTTCACTGATCGCGATCGTGATGTGTGCGATCTAAATCTGATCTTTCAAGTGCACAAAATAGCCAAACTTACAAGTCTCAAGTTGGGTTTTAGTGGGAAAATTAGTTTCGAAGTCTCACTACAAATAATAGTTTAGTTTGGATGTACTAATGAAAAGTGTAATAATAATTAACACAAAAAGTTTGTGAATCCATCATTTACGTGTGTTTCTGATTCTTATAGTTATAGACAACACTCTACGTAGTTGCACGACTATCCACCTATTTACCTTCATAAAAAAATTCCATCTTTTCAATAACTCGGAAAAATTGTACCAGACAAATAAGTACTACCCGGAGACGCTTTGTGCATCCGATTCGATTTACCCGTTTGAAATGTCGGCACTGCACAGTCACGGATTGCAAATACGTACCGTATGCTTTTAGATCAACGAAAGACAGTGTCAATTCCGTTGAGATTGTCTTGTGTGAAATAACAACAACTCAGCAATCTGCTCAATATTATTGAATTTTATAAGTCGTACATACAGTTGAAAACCTGTTGGGGTTTGCATTTTTAGATTGACTACGGTGACTACAAATGTCGGGCAATAGAAACTTATTTCATTTTTTATTTAAAGATTTGTTTCATTTACTTATGAAAAAATTAAGAAGTATTTAAAATTGTATAAAAATGTGATATTTTTAAGTTTTTTATTACTATTTTTTAATCAACATAATAAGGCTACGAATAGTTAAACACAAAACATTAATTATTGGAAACCAACAATTACCTGTTCGTCGTGTTTTGATTGCACCAACTGGTACTCAGAACGCGTCATGGCTGTTCTTCATTGACATAACGCGTTGTGGTCGTTTGGTATGATGGCTTTGTGGTCTTTCTGTGATTACCACAACGCGTCATGGGCGTAATACAAAGCCACAACTCGAATTTTACGTTGTGGATTTTTGGCAGTGACAACGCGTTGTGAGCGGTTTTATTGCTCAATTAGCGATTTCGGTGTTTGAGCCTAAAATAATATAAAAATGAATTTGAAATTACTAGGAGTATTACAGTATTGGCAAGTAAGATAAATAATAGATGAGCTGTAATCTAATAGGCGAATAATTACAAAGCCAAGTAAATCTGCCCCCATACTCAAATGGCCATTCTACTAAAATTAATGCTGTATAGTAGAATATAAAGCTTATTGTAATTCTATTCTACTACCGTTAATTTGAGTAGAATGGCCACTTGAGTAGGGGGGCAGTTATTAGATAGAAACGATTAAAATCTGTTTGCTCTGAATATCAGATTAAACATAATACTTACAAACGTTTAATCTAATGTTCCTTACTAAAATTAGCAGTTTTAGTAAGGAGCATTAGATTAGAAATTCAGATTGACCTTTAAGAGAATTGCTGTCCTAATTGAGGCACTAAATGTTACTAAGCAATAATAATTACGAAAGTAATTAGTAACAAAGCTGCTTACTCGATAAGGCTGGCGTTGAAATAAACCAAGTTCTGTCGAGATTTCGGTGGAAGTCCTCGGTACTCGTTAATTAATTTATAACTTGTCCTAGAGACTGTCAGCTTCCGACCATTCCCCACTTATATCACAGAAACGTGTAATCGAAGAGAGACAAACCCTAATCGGATATACCTACGGGATATAAAGATAGGTCAGCAGCTACAGAGCATGTTACATATCTGAGTAAACCAGTTTACATCTATTTCTCATAATAACTGTAAAGCTATAAATGATGTGTTTAAATATATTTATCTAGACACATAGTAGTGTATTGAACAATTATTGCATTTTGTTAACATTTCGTTAACTACGTATGTTACAAATATTATCGCGTGCAGATCCTTATTCTATTCATTTATATTAAAATAATAATAAAATAATGCATTGGAAATTGAAAAGTAATAAACAGTAAATCGTGCTTGCAGTAAAAACCATTCGTATACTATAACCATCAGCCATTTTAATGTCCTCACTGCTGGGGCATAGGCCTTCCTTATGGGTGGATAAGGAGGATGGGCCATGACCCACCACGCGGGCCCAATGCGGATTGGTAGGTGCTAACGAGTACAAATGCCGCCGGAACCAACAGCTTAACGTGCCTTCTGAAGCACGGAGGAGCTCGAGATAGTAAGTTTTTGGTCACCCATCCCATGACCGACCCTAGCGAAAGTTGCTTGACCTCCGCAATCGATGGGCCAGGCGCTATACCACTGCGATAGTAAAGATACTAGTTGTCTGGTAAATAGCTACTTTTTGCCTCTGTTCGATTTATTAGATCTGTGCTTATATGGTAATTGAGTTTGGTTGGACCATTAATAGACCACTTAAGGCGATTAGGACGTATCTGTTAATACTTATGAGGTGACGGAATTCTTCAGGGACGGTTATTCTCTGCATTATTAGTAAGGGTTTATTTATCTTTCTTTCATAGTTTCAGAGTTGGCCTATAAATGAACCCTCTTGTGTGTAGTTAATCTAGGCTGGATGGAATGATATTTTAGAAAATAAATTCTAGATTGAAAGACGAAATCTTGCTTGGATGTAGTGTAGGCTGTTGATTACTGTTTCCAACACAATTTATGTATTGTTTTATGGAATAAATAAATGAAATGAAATGAAATATCATAATTAATTTTGTTTATTTACAAAGACGGTATATTTAGCACGAAAATCTGTAGAGATCTTTTTTTAAATAAGATACTTTTTATTATTTTGTTCGAATTGGTAGGAACACATTTTAAGATAGTATGACTCTGTCTGGTTCAGTTCTTATTAGTTAAGTATTTACTACCATAGTACTAATTCAAAGATTTTTTTTGAGTATTCTTTAATTAGCAAAAGTTCAAATAGAGTTCAAAAATACAAGTATGTACACACGACAGCACGTCAGGTTATACTGTTAAACTGCGAAAACAGCTTTTATATAAAGGCGGTCTCAAAGTCAACATGTATGGTCTGAGGTGCCGTCGCGTGTATTTATTCAGTAAAATATACTGATTTTAATGAGGTTTATTAATTCCAAGTAAAAATGTAAATATTCGTAAAAGCCTTCTATAAAATAACGCGTAGACCTATCCAATTATAATTTGCTTTCGTTATAAATAGATAATGAGAGTAAGAAGCTCTTTGCTTCAATCTTATATTCTATAAAAATCAAAGTGCCACGCATTTTATCTCAGTTAATAAGCAATGATTTTGACGACGACACATAAAATAAATGATCAGCTGTCATCATTTCTTAATCGAATTTATCATCCTCTTTGTCAGATACTTTGACTCGGGTCAAATATCGTCAAAAGTTTCAACAAAAGATTCTTTAGCGTCACGAGATAAGTCTGTCGTTTCGCACGTTTCACTCCGTCTGCGTAAAATGACAGTTATATCATGGATCACAGCTTATGCTGGAAATTTTACACACTTGCGACTTTTTTGGATCGTCAGAATCGCTGTTAGCTGGAAGCGACTTTACGTTTCATTTTGCTTTTTTTTCAGTTTTGTACCTAACTTTTATAAGTGCGATGAGTTAATTTTATTTATAGAATAGAGTTGTTTTTTTGTGAGCTTAAACACTCTTTGGAGCTCACATACATACAAAAAGCGGGCGAATGAGAAATACAGTGAGTATTTAGATGAAGAACTGCATTTTTCCATTGGTTGTTTTTTTTACTATAATGACCAACACCAGGTGTTGTTGACAAATATTACTATGAGGTCTCACAGTGCCCGTGAACACACAGCGACCCAAATACCTAACTATCACACGCAATACGTAAAACAAACGATCACAGAGCTCTATTTCAACGCAGTGCGTTTGCATAGGCAAGGTCCGTTTGAGTGAGCAAATCGACTCATAGTCAAAACAAAACTAGCAAGTGTGCTAAAAGCCCTAACTTGGTTTATTATTGAACTCGCACCTACTATTAGATAGAAATATAAAATTCGTTCCAACTTTCCACTGTCAAAATACGTACGCTTGGCAGTTAATATGAGCGAAGAAAGCTGAAAAGATTTCTCAATTCAAGAAAATAATATTGGAAAAAAGTTTTAGTGATAACAAGTCCGCCCTGAAGTCAATGTAGCTTCACTTTGTAATCTCAGCAATGCGAGTGCCTTCAGTTTATCGTTTTATAAAATTGGATCTATCATAATTTTATTTGACGATCTTCAGCGCGAGTAGGTACCTTACACACGGTCTCCGTCAGAAAATAAACCAAACATTACATACAAAAGGTAAATAGCTACAGTAGTGTGTGTTACTCCAATTACAGGAGACCACAGTTTGCACGCAGATTACTAAAGGTTACTAATTTAATTATTCATCTCTATGCTTCCTCTCTCTTGAAAAAGTTAACAAAATTGCGATTTCGATTGATATAAAATGCGGAAAATTTTTCTTCTCAGAAGCTACGCTATTTAGCTTCACTTTGAATTCACTTTTCGAACGAATTATAATAATATACATATTATATAGGTTGCAGTGGTGAGGGGTGAAACTATGGCGAAGGCAAACCGTTCTACAAAAATGTTATGATCTGTATAGTGGATCGGTGGGAAGGGATTTCTAAAAGGTAAGCCGATGGGAATCGGCTTGTATAGACCCTACGTCACTGATAGGTTGCCTCCTTGAGCAAATTAGGAATTAGCCGACTAGACCATTCAGGAAACATGGTTGCGAGCGGTTCTAGTATATTGTTATAAAACTCGTACGCTGTTCAAAGACCAAGCAGCATCTTGGCTAACCACAAGATGTAAAATTTCCTCAATTATTTTCATGAATTGTACTGTTAATAAATTAAGCAAACATTGTGGTTTAAACCGTTGAAGGGTTAACCCTTCTTCGCCTGGAAAATGAGACACACACAATAGATATTTCATTGTTATCCGGCCGCCTGCGTCCTGTTATATCGTCATTTGCGGGGTTAACTATATAAAATAAAATTGCTTAGTTTCCCATTGCATTGACGTCAATGCAATAGGAAACCGTTCTCCGGTTCATTCAATTATTTCATTTTTCTAGTTAGTTCAGATTGGACCTCCGTCGGGCGCGAACCTTTTTTTAATTGTCATAATACTATTTTTCGGAAGTAAAGTTCGTGTGTAATTCATTTAGTTTTTTTTTAAAAACTCTTCGCTGACCCGCTCCGTAACAGTGGTGTCAGAAGTGGGATACCAGTGTTGATTAGCCGTTTCCATTCCACTGGTATTCCAACGGGTCGCGAAAATAAAACCAGTCCATAAAAAAAAAAAAAAAAAAAAAATCTTTCATCGTGCCAATCTGACTCCGGAGCGAGATTTTTCTCTGTGTCCGCTTCGTCAAGTTCCTGCACATCCTTGACTGAGTCTCGACAGTAAGCCTCACTTGGTGAGCCTGCAGACCAGTACCAAGGCCGTTTCACTTCACTCTGTATCCTGCCGGTGCGTAATACGCGCCGCCGCTGTTGCCTGCCATCTCGACCGCCGTCGCCGCTGAAGGTGTCGCTGTCCTTGCAAGGGCCGCCTCCTGTACGCCGCCCTCGCCATCGCTGTCTCCGTGGCCGCCGCCCTGTTGAGCGCCGTCCCAAAATCTTCGCCGTTGCTGCGAAACTCTTCACCGCACCGGTGCACGTCGCTGCCCCGCTGCTCGTCGTCGCTGCTACTCCGCCGCCGCTCCTGAATCCTGTGATCGCGTTGCTCCAATCTCTTGACATGAAGTTCGTCCTGTTCGTGCTATTCCTGTAAGTGAAACATATTTTATTATCTGTTATTGCTACAATTTTCTCGCGATAAAGAGTAAAACGTATTACGTCTCAATTTATATCCTTATTCCTATATCCTTAAAAATCATAATTATCCTTGATCCAAGTAATTTCCTAAGTATTATCTAATGTCATACATTATCCTTATTATCCTTAACTAATTAATCTTATAACAACTTACATGCGAAATTAGTATTTTAATCCTTGTACTTACCGTTATCCTTATACCTAATTACTTACCTTATTTTTTTGTCGGTGTTTATCTATAAGTTACAATGTCGGTCGAAGCTAAGAAAAGCAGTGAAATAGTACTAAGCGAACAATTTCCCATCAATGTGCTATGCAATTTTATAGGCACTTATAAAGGTGACCGCGAAACTCTCACCGCTTTTCTTACAAATTGTCAAAACGCTATAGATCTAGCATCACACAGCCAAAAGATTTTACTAACAAAATACATTTTATCTCGTTTAGAAGGCAAAGCCCAAATCGCGTGTGCGAATAAAATTTTTGATGATTTTAACCAAATTAAATCGTTCCTAAAACAAAATTTTGGTGAAAGAAAACACTACAACCATTTGCTGCTAGATCTACAGTCGTGTAAACAACAATCTAACGAAACCGTATCTCAGTTCGCGCTTAGGGTCGAAGGTTGTCTCACAGACCTTCAAGCCGAAATTTATAACTCTGAATCTTTAAAGAAAGATCTTCCGGGTCGCGTCGCAATGACCGAAGATCTAGCCTTATTTACTTTCTCCTTAGGTTTGCATCCGCGTCTAGGCAATAACGTCAGATGTAGAAGCCCCAAATCTCTCAACGACGCAATCAATATCGCTCTTGAAGAGGAAAAGATACAAAATCTCTTATTTAAAACGGCAACTAAGCCGAAATGCAGAACCTGTGGAAAAATCGGGCATTCGGAGTCTGAGTGTTTCTCCAAAATAAGACGTGCAATTTGTAGCGTGTTGCCTGTCGCTCCTAAATTCTTAGTTTTTAACTAGTTATTAGTTTAAGTTTCCTAGTAAATAAGTATTTTTGGCAATAACTTTCTAAATTCTTTGAATATAAGTGCTCACCTGGTAGCAAATTAATCACCAATTCACGGCGATCCTTATTATGTTTATAGTTTTACCATCTCTCGTACATTTTTATTCACTTTCATACAAATTTCCATATTTTATTGAAAAAGTGAGGTTACAATTTTATATTTATTTTGACATCTTCTTGTTTTTCATGACAGTTTATTTTATTTGCTTTATCTCAGCTTTTCCTCACATTTCAGTAGGTTGTATATCTTTTTATTATTCTTCTCGCTCCTTCATATTGCTACCGAGTGAGTACACAAATTCTCATTTCGAAATCTTAAATTATTTTTCTTCTACGCGATTTCTTTCGGTTTTCAAAATTCCTAGTGTGTATAAAAGGCTCCGTTTCTTTGATTCGGGAGTCAGTTCTTCGTCGAGTTTTACTCCGCGTAATTCGAACAAGTGGCCGTTCCCGGGCCTTAGGCAAAGGCCCGGGACTCAAGAAAGCCCCGCGCTACCAGTGACAGAAGTCTCCAACCCCTCGCCGGTCAGCACCTTCGACTCTGTTACCGCTGCTCGACCTCTCCAACCGCTGCTCGACCTCTCCAACCGCTGCACGACCTCTTCAGCCGCTGCACGACCTCTTCAGCCGCTGCACGACCTCTTCAACCGCTGCACGAATTCTTCAACCGCTGCACGAACTCTTCAACCGCTGCACGAATTCTTCAACCGCTGCACGAACTCTTCAACCGCTGCACGAATTCTTCAACCACCTACGTACGAGCTGCGTCTACGCTCCACGTCGACACTCTGCGACCCATCCGTGCTCCTCTCCGTACGCAAGATCTCGTCCCCTGACCCTCTATCCCTTGAAGACTGACCCTCTATCCCCTGAAGACTCGCCCTCTTATCCTCTTCCCCATACTTTAAGTTTAGGTTTAATTTGTAAATAAATAATAATTGTAAAACTATTTTATCTTTCCACTTCACTCCTTACTAGTTAGATACTATCCATCCTCTCTTAGGTAGGCTCTCTCTTTTTCTACTCTCCTGTAACGCTACAGTTTTGGCGCCCAACGGGATTAATCCACATTAGCCCACTCTTCAAAATCCTAAATTTAAACTTACACAAGTTAGTCGATTTTGGACAACCTTTGGCAAATTTAACTTCACTTTCAAAATTTACTTTCATTAAATTTCTCCATAAATTTTATTTCTCTACTCTAAATTTAACTTTCACTCTAAATTATTTTCCATAAATACTTTTAGTTAAGGAGGATTTTATCTTTCAAGTAAGGAGGTTTTATCTTTTTGCTGCTTGCCTCTTTAGGTATTTAATTCTCTTTGAAAAATGGCTCGCTCTATTAATGTAGTTTACCTTAATAAGGCAGAGTTGGTGTACGAAGTTGAAGTTAGGGGTGAAGTACCACTCGATACAATTATTAAGCTGCGTACTCAAGTTTCCACATTGCTAGAGATTTTACCATCTGATGAAGTCGTGGACTCCATTTTGTCAGCCGAGACCGATCTTCAGCAACTATCGCTTACCCTTGATTATATCGGCGCTAAGATTGACCAAATAGAAGGTGGGAAAAGGAATTTAATAAGGAAAATCGAGACCTTTCTGAACCATGCCTATTTCCGATTGGATAGGATCGATATTCTCCTTTGCCCCGAAAATAGTGAACTTTATTTTAATATTAAACTGAAATTTGATCTCTTAGAAAAAAGATTCGAACCGTTGACTTTCGAAGCGGCAGAACCAAGTCATAAAGTCGCGGTTGATGACCAACGTTCCATCTCTCCTCCCAGTCCAACTCTTTGCCCTGCCCCTATAAACCCTCATCCTGACAGACCAACGTTCAATCAGGTAAGTGCTCCTCATTCAGTTTCAATTAAGGAATTAAAATCATTTTCGTTTAACGGCAAGTCCTGTCCTCGTTCTTTTCTTCAAAATATTCAGGAATTTTCTATTTCTCGTAATATTGACAAAAGTACTCTCCGAAATCATGCATTCGAAATTTTTACTGAAGACGCCCTACATTGGTTCCGGTTCCAGCTATTTCGGAATCCTGATATTTCTTGGGACCAGCTAACAGAATCACTGATAAAAGATTTTAGTGCTCATGATTACGATTATAAGCTAATGGAAGCCATTCGTAATCGTACTCAGGGCTTAGGGGAATCCATAATAGTTTATGTTTCTGTTATGTTTGGGATGTTTTCCAGGCTTTCTAGGAAACTATCTGAGCAAGAACAGCTTGATATTCTACTTCATAACATTCGCCCTTGTTATTCCACGTTTGTTGCCCTTAATAATATTTTCTCAATAGACACACTTATGGCAATAACTTTCTAAATTCTTTGAATATAAGTGCTCACCTGGTAGCAAATTAATCACCAATTCACGGCGATCCTTATTATGTTTATAGTTTTACCATCTCTCGTACATTTTTATTCACTTTCATACAAATTTCCATATTTTATTGAAAAAGTGAGGTTACAATTTTATATTTATTTTGACATCTTCTTGTTTTTCATGACAGTTTATTTTATTTGCTTTATCTCAGCTTTTCCTCACATTTCAGTAGGTTGTATATCTTTTTATTATTCTTCTCGCTCCTTCATATTGCTACCGAGTGAGTACACAAATTCTCATTTCGAAATCTTAAATTATTTTTCTTCTACGCGATTTCTTTCGGTTTTCAAAATTCCTAGTGTGTATAAAAGGCTCCGTTTCTTTGATTCGGGAGTCAGTTCTTCGTCGAGTTTTACTCCGCGTAATTCGAACAAGTGGCCGTTCCCGGGCCTTAGGCAAAGGCCCGGGACTCAAGAAAGCCCCGCGCTACCAGTGACAGAAGTCTCCAACCCCTCGCCGGTCAGCACCTTCGACTCTGTTACCGCTGCTCGACCTCTCCAACCGCTGCTCGACCTCTCCAACCGCTGCACGACCTCTTCAGCCGCTGCACGACCTCTTCAGCCGCTGCACGACCTCTTCAACCGCTGCACGAATTCTTCAACCGCTGCACGAACTCTTCAACCGCTGCACGAATTCTGCAACCGCTGCACGAACTCTTCAACCGCTGCACGAATTCTTCAACCACCTACGTACGAGCTGCGTCTACGCTCCACGTCGACACTCTGCGACCCATCCGTGCTCCTCTCCGTACGCAAGATCTCGTCCCCTGACCCTCTATCCCTTGAAGACTGACCCTCTATCCCCTGAAGACTCGCCCTCTTATCCTCTTCCCCATACTTTAAGTTTAGGTTTAATTTGTAAATAAATAATAATTGTAAAACTATTTTATCTTTCCACTTCACTCCTTACTAGTTAGATACTATCCATCCTCTCTTAGGTAGGCTCTCTCTTTTTCTACTCTCCTGTAACGCTACAAATTCCGCCACGTGCTTTTCCAGATCGTAGACCGCCAGCACCAATATCAAATGACAATTCCCGGTCCCACGTTTTCTGCAGGTATTGCAAAAGTAAGGGGCATGACATTACAGAATGTCGTAAAAGAAAATATAATAATGAAAAATATAATAATTCAAACAGACCGGCAAACATGCATCATATTACTTACGAACAGCCGTCAACGTCGGCACCGTCGTCGCCGACACCGTATCAAGTTTCACATGAATTTACTAACGATTATGATTTAAACTAAATTATCGGAATTCGAAGCCGTGCCGTCGCTTTCCGAATAGCTATTTAGGCACTAATCTTCCTCATACTAAATCTATTCCTAAATCTTATAACGCATCTCATCATGCTCCAAAGAGAGTTTCTATTTCGATGAGTCCTAAATCAAATAATGCATCTCGTCACGCTCCAAAGAGAGTTTCTATTTCGATGAGTCCTAAATCAGATAATGCATCTCATCATGCTCCAAAGAGAGTTTCTATTTCGATGAGTCCTAAATCAGATAATGCATCTCATCATGCTCCCAAAAGAGTTTCTATTTCGATGAGTCCTAAGTTAAATAACGCACCTCAACACGCTCCACAGAGAGTTCCTATTTCGTTGAGTCCTAAATCATCATCTCTTACATCTCAGCAGGCGCAACAGCCTCTGAGCCATTTTGCATCTCGGACGCAAACGCCGCCGAGTCGTACAGATTGTACAAATTCTTATCTTAAATCGAACACAGCATCCTATAATACTAAATCTTGTGATGAATCTTGTGACAAAGTCTTATCCTAACTCTTATACTATTTGTGATCAAAATAATAAATGTGCATCTCAAGACATAAACTTGAGTCAATCATCTCCAGTCTCGAATGATGTCGAACATTCTGCAACTGTCCTTGAAATAAATTTATCTATTAAAAAGATATCCTTGCCTCACACATATTTAAATACTAGTTTCTCTTCAAATCCTTTAAACTTTCTTATAGACACGGGCGCAAGTATAAGCCTTGTCAAACGCTCAAGCTTAAATAAAATACTCGATTTATCTCGTGAGATAGTTAAGATCAAAGGAATTAACAGCCTCGAACATTGCTCTGAAACATTAGGTACAATTCAAATGGATTTTATTTTATCAACAAAAATATATACATACAAATTTCACGTAACTAACGATGACGTCAGTCTAGATCATGACGGCATCATCGGCAGTGACTTTTTAGGTTATTTTAAAGCGAACATCGATTATGATACAAAATTATTGAACATTCTCGGACAAAGTCTGGAGATTAAGTATAATCAGCCAACTTATATTATTCCTGCGCGTTCCGAAGCAATTATCGAATGCGCGATATCAAATTACTCGCCCGAGTCTTATCATAATAACGAAGCTCTCGTACTAGATCAAACAATAAGTGATGGTGTTTACATTGCAAATTGCATGGTTACTATAAAACCGAATAAAAGAATAAATATTACTGTTTTAAACACCACCGACTCTGAGGTCCGAGTCAAAGATTATTACGTAGAAGTGTCACCCCTTGAACTTAACTCGAACACTGACTCTTACGAAAATATTAATTCCATTTACGATTACAAATCTGATAGATCACAAAATGTTTTAGATCTCATTCGCTGCTCTCATCTTAATAACGAAGAAAGTAAGGCACTTTTAAACTGTTGTTCTGAATACACAGATATTTTCCACCTAGAAGGCGAACCTTTATCCTATACCAATGCAATCGAGCACTCAATTAACTCAGGAGATGCGCCTCCTATACATGTAAAATCTTATCGCTTCCCTGAATGTCACAAGGACGAAGTTGATTCCCAAATCCGAAAGATGTTAGACCAAAAAATTATTCGCCCATCAATTTCACCCTGGAGTGCCCCAGTTTGGGTAGTTCCCAAGAAAATGGATGCTTCCGGCAAAAAGAAATGGCGCATAGTCATAGACTATCGCCGCCGCCTCAATGACGTCACTGTATCAGAGACTTATCCTCTACCTCTCATCACTGATATCCTCGACCAGCTAGGTCATTCCAAGTATTTCAGCACCCTTGATCTCTCAAGTGGCTTTCATCAGGTCAAGATGAGCCCCAAGGACGCGCCAAAGACAGGATTTACTGTCAACACAAATTCCGACGTCGCCGGACATTACGAGTTTACTAGAATGCCATTTGGGTTAAAGAATGCCCCTTCTACCTTCCAAAAGCTAATGAATACCGCTCTTTCTGGTCTCCAAGGTCTTCACGCTTATATTTATCTCGATGACGTCATCATTTACAGTCACGACTTAAAAAGTCATATAACTAAAATTCAATCAGTATTTGACAGACTACGTAAATTCAATTTAAAACTCCAACCAGACAAATGTGAGTTTCTTCGGCGCGAAGTCGCTTATCTGGGCCACATTATCACTGATAAAGGTGTGTGCCCAAATCCAGAAAAAATCAAGGCAGTCAGCCAATTTCCAATTCCCAAAAATCCTAAGGACATCAAATCTTTTCTAGGCCTTGTCGGTTATTACCGACGCTTTATAAACAATTTCTCACAAATAACTAAGCCCTTGACTTCACTCCTTAAAAAGGATGCCACATTCAAATGGTCATATGAACAAGAACGAGCATTCTCCTTATTAAAAGAAAAATTAACTACGGCTCCATTACTTCAATATCCTGATTTTAAACAACCATTCTTGTTGACAACCGACGCGTCAAACTACGCAATAGGTGCTATTCTTTCTCAAGGCGAAATTGGCAAAGATAAGCCGGTCTCATATGCGTCACGCACCCTTAATAAAGCTGAGGGAAATTACGCCACCATAGAAAAAGAACTCTTAGCCATTCTTTTCGGTGTAAAAACCTTCCGACCTTACCTATACGGTCGTAAATTTAAGGTAATAACAGACCACAAACCTCTCGTGTGGCTATTCAATGTTAAAGATCCGGGTTCTAGGCTCATGAGATGGCGCCTAAAACTCGAAGAATATGACTATGAAATCGTATATAAAAAGGGTAAATTAAACGCGAACGCTGACGCGTTATCCCGGTAAATGTCCTTGAGGATAATACCGACTCTAATTCAATGATTTGCAACCCTACGCTGTCTCCTGATAACGATGCCAATCCCCATAGTCTTCCTTCTATATCGGAAACTTACGAACAATTCCTTCAAATCTCTAAACAACCCGGTGTTACCTTCGACACGGTCATCCAGGAACACAACGAGTCCTTATTAAAAACTAAAATCAAGTTGATCGCATATCCAACATCAATTGACTTAGATGAGTCGATACCGTATTGTAGTGACATCCTTAACGCAACTACAAACGATAATCCTGACATTCCTAATATTCAAGACATTGAACGCGAACTTCATACCTACTATTCAACTTCTAACGATAAGCACGTGTTTACACACTTATTTGTTAAACTAAATCATTTTGACGAAATGTCGTACAAGGATATATTTAATCTTATCCGCGATTATCGCGACATGGTAAAATACTGGTACTCAGAAGAGAAGGAAATAGCCATATCAGATTTTACAGATCCTTTCTCAAAGTTATCCTTTACGAAAATATACAATATTATAGCATTCCTTTTTCATAACACCAACATAAAGGTTAATATCTATCATAATTCTATAAAGTATCCGACGCCAGATGAGGTTAAGCAGATCCTTAAAGACAATCATGACTCACCTTTCGCTGGTCATCCCGGAATCTCCCGCATGCTTGAACGAATTAAGTCTCAATTTTGGTGGAAAAATATGCGACAAGATATCGAAGATTACGTCAAAAACTGTCGTTCGTGTCAAATTAACAAACCTTTACGGCAAACGAATCGGGCTCCTATGATAATTACTTCCACAGCATCTCGTCCTAATGAAAAGGTCTATCTTGATCTTGTCGGCCCGCTCCCTGAAACATATGAACATAAATATAAATTTTTACTTACCATTCAAGATGATCTCACCAAGTTTTCTCAAGCGTATCCCATGCAATCCTGTTCAGCTGAAGAAACAGCCAAATTATTTGTAAATTACATTTCGCACATGGGAATTCCTAAAATGATTATCTCCGATCAAGGCACTAATTTTTGTTCCGATCTATTCAAACAGCTTGAAAAATTATTTAGCATCAAACATATATTTGCATCACCTTACCATCCCCAAACCTGTGGTGCACTTGAAAGAAGCCACTCCACCCTTAAGGAATACTTAAGGTCGTATATAGGTGAAAATCAAAACACCTGGGACCTTTACATCCCGAGCGCCATGATAGCCTATAATTCCAATGTTCACTCTACAACAGGGTTTTCACCCTTAGAGTTATTATTTGGCTTTAAGCCTTATCTACCATCCAGTATAGACACTCTTGATAACAATACCTACACCGATTACATACGTGCACTAAATCATCGGCTTTATTATAGCCGCCAAAAGGCTCTTCAAAACATTCAAGCTTCAAAAGAGAGAAGTAAGAATTACTATGATTCACACACCAAACCTTTAAAATATAACGCTGGTGATATGGTCTATATTCGCTGTCACCATAAACAAAATAAGGCTTTGTCGCCCGTCTGGAAGGGCCCTTATAAAATAATTAAGCTAAACAGCAATCACTCCGTGACGCTACTTATAAATCGTAAACATGTACGTCATCACTATGACGAAATAAAACGTGCTCATGATCATGACACGTCATAGTAACCTAGGTCAGTAAGTTATATAGTAATACATAATAATAGGTATGACGTAATCATAAGCCCTTTCGTTCTATTTCAGATCGGCGCTGTCGCCGCACGCGCAGTGTGATTACGTATCACCCATAGTCAGTAGTCCGGGCTTATATTTCGATAAGCTTTTAGACGTTAAGTTTACTAATAGCGACTGGAATGTCGTATCATATATAGATATAAGTCACATACAACCTAATCTAGATAAAATAGAATTCTTGTTTGAAAAGCTTAACGTATTCTGTAATTCCTTCACGTCATCTAAGATACAATCAGATTGCATCAATTCCTTATCGGCGCTGAAAAATCAGCATCTTACTAATGTTAATAAATTTTCCTCTATTTCATATTTGCTTGAAAGTGAAAAGCCTAAGAAACGTTTTAAAAGAGGTCTTCTTGATTTGGGAGGATCACTCTTAAAAACAATCTTCGGCACACTAGATTCCGAAGATGCAATTAAATTCTCGAAAGCTATAGATAATGTACAGACGGATGAAAAACCTCTCGCTTATCTTATGAAAGATAATATTCACGTAATTCAATCTACTATCTCGTCATTTAATAATACTATGTCCAAGGTCGATCGAAACGAGAAACATCTCTTAGAAAACATGGAAATCATACACAAAACCCTAGAGACAGTTTCCAATACTAATGATAAATTAGAAATAAAATCTCAACTTAGTTCCTTATTAAGTTCCTTAGAAGCTATTATCTTAACTCTATCTTTTGATATCGATGACGTTAATAATGCTATTTTATTCGCGAAACTAAACGTTTTGCATCCGACTGTACTCAGCCCGCATCAACTATATAATGAATTAGATAAGAATAGAAATAATCTTCCTAGCCATTACGAACTTCCTATTTCTTTAACTTTACAAAATATTCAAGAAATAACTGATATTTCTCAGTTAGTCTGCTACTATCATTTAAATAAGATTATTATAGTACTTAAGATTCCTTTAGTCCTACCTCAAGTCTATAACCTTTATAATATTATTCCTTTACCAGTTCCTTACGATATCACGAAACCTGACACTTTCATACTCATCGAGCCAACAAGCTCGCACGTAGCAATAACAGCTGATCGTATGTTTTACTCACTAATAAAAGACATCGATAAATGCAAGCTTATCAGTGAGAAGTGTTATGTGTGTGTACTTATAAATATGTTTTCAGTGATTGCAAATCCAACGTGCGAGACGACTCTACTAAGTGAAGTGGTAACTAAACTCCCAGACACGTGTGTAACTAAGTTAATTCATGGTTCTATTGATGTATTTTATAAGATTAGTTTTAACCGCTGGATATTTGTTCAATCGGAACCAGGGAAATGCCACATTACATGTAATAACGAAGATGTAAGTCTAGACGTAATCTTATTCGGTACTGGCATCTTAACCCTACCGAGAAACTGCAAAGCGTTCTATAAAACGCTACAATTTACCGCTGTTGGCGAAACGTCACTCGGTAACGTAACTAATACGATTTCAAATTTCAATATTTTATTAGATGATTGTTGTGAACGGTCCAAGATAAATAAAACATTTGAGAAGTTACCTTTTTCTAAATTAAGTAACGTAGGCAATCTTGACTCTTTGGTACATGCCAGCATCCATCTGAATTCTTTAGAAGATGAAATTAATAAAATTGAAAATCCGTCTCACTTTGAGACCTATGGCATTCATTACATGTCCCTGAGTTACGTAATCAGCATCCTTTTCCTAATTATTATTTTAATTAAATATCATAAGAAAATATGTAATCGTAAGCAATCTTCATGTTGCATTCAAATATTCAATCAGTGTAATAACACCAAATCCAAAACAAATCCAGCCTCAATAACAATCTATGAAGATGTTATTAGAAAGATGGATCAGAATCAGAAGATGCGATAAAAAATCCATCTCCTATAAAAACTCCTATAAAAAGAAACTTACTTCTAACTAAAAGTCTTTAATTATTATTTTTATATACTGAGAAAAATCTTCTCAATTCCCATCCATCTTATCTTAATAAAATAGTTTGTATTCACTTTTTGTTCTAAGCTAAATATAAGTAATTGATGTTATCCTTAATAAAGAAAAACCTTCCCTTAAACTATCCTATAATATTGTAGTAGTCTTACCTTGATTATTGTCATTGGTTTCCTTTGTAACTGTTTTAATTATATCGGTCAAACAGAAGTCCAATCTTTAGTTTTCGGGTTATCTTTTAATTTATCTCTCATCACTTTAAGATGTGATGATCGATCTTAACGGGGGGGTTGTTATATCGTCATTTGCGGGGTTAACTATATAAAATAAAATTGCTTAGTTTCCCATTGCATTGACGTCAATGCAATAGGAAACCGTTCTCCGGTTCATTCAATTATTTCATTTTTCTAGTTAGTTCAGATTGGACCTCCGTCGGGCGCGAACCTTTTTTTAATTGTCATAATACTATTTTTCGGAAGTAAAGTTCGTGTGTAATTCATTTAGTTTTTTTTTAAAAACTCTTCGCTGACCCGCTCCGTAACAGTCCGCTCGGGCGTTAATGAATTAAATCTAACTGGGGAGTTCAAAACATTTGTCATAGTTAATTCAAATTACTGGTAACTGTACCTTGAAATGGGAACATTACAAGTAAGAGGAGCAATTGTCAGTTTCTGTAAGTAAAATTTCAACGCTAATAGTCAAAAAATTATTAGTAAAATGCAGTTTGGCTTAACGCATTCGACCGTTTTTAAAAGCCCACGTAAAACGTTTATTTAGTAACATGCAATAAGTAGGTAAAATAAAATAGCCACAGATCCACGGATCTGGCTTTTTAACAGTGCTCTTGACTAAATGACACTATAAAATTACAAGGAGCCAGTGAAACGTAATAGCTGTGGCAGCCATTACTTTTCACGTTTCAATCGCTCCATAAAGGCTCATTACGTTTTACACTCGAACTAGTTAAGGTTCCGTACGTCAAAAGGAAAAAACGGAACCCTCATAGGATCACTTTGTTGTCCCTGTGTCTATCTGTCTGTCAAGACCCTTTATATCGGGAACGCGTGGAGGTATAGATGTTGAAATTAAAACCATATAGTCAAGTCTACAGTCCCTTGAAACTGTGAAGATATCAAACTCCTAACTTAACGTAAAAACGCATATTTTGACTCTCACAAAGAATTATGTAATTTGGCAAGTGATATCGTCTTATACTACAACTACAGGTAAATCTAAAAACTGAAAAACTATACGTTTGTAATTAAATCATAAAAAATATAGTATTTATTTCGGTACTTACAAATTTGTACGGAACCCTCGGTGGATGAGTCCGACTCGCACTTGTCTGGTTTTTTTTCCACGACGTTGCAAGACTGCGACGTTTTCTTACTTCATACCAGCTTCTAAGGACTTCACTTACCTTAGAGCGTTTAGTGTTTAAGTAACTTACCATGGGTAGAAATAATTCGACTCTTCACCAGATCATTTTCTCAGGCGGGAATCGAACACGCGACCTTTGGAAGTCCAATCCAATGCTCTTCCAATTGAGCTACCGCGTCTCTAGTGGCATCCTCGAAAAGATATTTCGATAATTTGTCAACAATAGAGATTCAGAAATACGTTTAGTTTTTTTACCCCACATACGTCGAGACTATCTAATTCTAGATCATAGACTTAGAAAAATTTTTGCTGCGCTCAAGATCTAGATTCATCCCACTCCGTAAAATCAAGCAAATCGAACAACGAACATCGTTCGACTATCGTGATTATTTTTTGTAATAGACCCTCTGTTCAAAGTACATGTTTCGATATCCCTTCTCAGAGTTTGTCGGAAGTAGAACTTACGATAAAGTTGCGACGTCTATAAGCCAGCTAATCATTCAAATGTGTCAATTCCACGAACCCCACAAGACTTCCAATTTGAACCGACCTAATTACATTTTAATTTCATTGGATGATTTAATGAAACGATTCTGTTGTACCTGTGACGATAATAAATTTAAGAGCTCTTCTAATTCGGTTATATCGTTTATTTGAGGAAGTGAAACTTTGCCTCATTTTCAGCAATTTTCTTATGTTTGAAAAACGAAAACGTATTAAGAAATAAACGTTTATTTACGTATCATAGCATGATAATAATTAAGCTGGGACGTTTGACAAAATTATTAGGAAAGTGTGTCTTTTGTCATCATCTTTCAATAACAATAACTAGAAAATATGAATAAAAAGGAAGGACCTTTGAAAATATCCATGTCCAATTCCGCTTTGTAAATGAACTTTGCAAAGCTATAGCATTAGCTATTGCGATATTAAAATCCTTAAGCGATCCCACGAATATTTTACGAATATTAAACAATTCGCGCATCACTGACAGTCATCAAAGAATCGTTGTAAAAATGAAAAAAAAACTTGGAGAAAATTACCTTCTGATGAAAAATCGACGTCGGAACTGCCATGAGAAAACACGAGATAATAATTTCTTGATTAAAAACTTTCCTTTTGTTCTTGCGAGTGAAATGCCCACTCTGGACAAAGATGTTACTGACGTTAATTTGAAAATTTTGTAACGATTCTGTTTTAATGAGATGGTGATGTTTGCAAAAGAAATTAGAAGAAAAATATTTCATTATAAGTCTTGAACACAAATGGCTAGTATCTTATCTTGCAATTTTATATTGAGCTAACAGTTTTTCTTTGAAAGAAAAATACACACTAGTTTATAGTTTTCTATAACTATAATTTTAGAAGTAAGAATTTATAACAGTAGTGTATCATAGCGTAACGAGTGTGAAGGGTTGATGCTTTCTACTTTGCGGGAGGCGATGGTAACAAAAAACATTTTATTCTCTTAATAATTTGAATCAAAACATTTTTGCATACATTCGCTCTTTTCAAAAAAACTAAGTAATAGTAATCGTTTTCTATTGACATCAGCTATTTTGTCGACCTGAGTGGTGCAGTGGCCAACATGCCGGTCTCGGGTTCGAATACCGGCCGGGCATAAATTGAAATGATGAATTTTAATTTCTGTGACGGGTCTGGGTGTTAGGTACTATGTATAATAAGTATAAATATTTAAATTATATAAGTAGTATATCAGTTGTCTAGCACCCATATTACAAGCTTTGCTTAGTTTGGGAGTTTGGGGCTAGATGGCGCTGTGTGGAATTGTCCAAGCATTTATTATTATTATTATTTAATGTCCCCACTGTTGTGGGCCATAACCCACCACGCGGGCTCAGTGCGGATTTGTGGGTGCTAACGACTACAAATGCAGCCGGGACCGACGGCTTAACGTGCCTTTCAAAGCGCGGAGGAACTCGAGATAATAAATTTAATGACTGACCCTTGCGAAAGTTGCTTAACCTCCTCAATAGCAGGGCCAGTACTAAACCACTGCGCCACCGAGCTCCTTATCGTTATTTTTTATAAAAACATTTTTCTATCAACGACATCGTATATCTGTCTGTGAATAGGTAACAGTTTCAGCGAGCAATGAATTCTAAAAGGACGGAAAAACCTCATGTGTCAGTTTCAAAAGCGATTTGGTGTTTGAGCAATCCGAGCGCAAATCTGGGTGACTGTCGGTTTAAATATTGCAGGATAGCAAGAAATAAGATTCCAACTGCGATCCTAAGACGAGATATAGTAGTTTTTTTAACTGCATTGATGGACAGTTTTTTCTATTTGTTTTAAATCATTTATCGCCTTATAAATAATTTTCAAATCGTTAGGATAAACTCGTATTTATATTCACACTATTCCAGTTTTCCAGACCAAATACATGTATGGCACTGGAATAATGTGAACCGGCACTAAAATGTACCTATTTCAGAGAGCAATCCAGTCCAGTGATCCCAGTGCCGGTTCACATTATTCCAGTGGCATTTCAGCGATGGATAAGACCGCTGGACTGGAATGCTTACGTGAACCGGACAATTTACATCTTTGACATGTGTTTTTTGAATTGCAAGCAACAATGCTTGCAGTTAATATAATAATGGTAAATAAGTTGCATTATATGGAAAAGTCCCTAGTTAGTAAAAATGTTTGTGTCACACACATTCAATAGATATTTGTATAAATATTATGGTATTCTGACGTCACGCGGGGTTCAAGATTTATGAATCGTATTGCGGCGGAAGCTACTTTTTAACACTTGGCGCGACCTCTGGTTTTGTTAAGCTTTGCCAAAGTGTGCGTTCGATTTATGGACGTTTTTGTTCCGACAAAATAATCTTACAAGGTCTTTCGACCTTTTTATTTTGATTTGTGGAGCCAACTCTCTTGTGGCTTGAGGGTCTACTCTGAACGTAACTACGAAAATCGGACGACGTTTATACGTTTCTTCTACTTTGTGTCAATCATGCACAGAAGTAAGGTTCAAAATCATCTGAATCAGTTGACAAAGATCGTTTGTTTATCACGATTTGTGTTAGTAGGCCCTCTGAAACGGCGTGTTCGCAATTAAGTCGACCCTCCAGCCTTCATAAATATTTTATTTTGCCGGGAAAATACTAAGCTGCTTAATGCTCTGCATAGTATTTGGAGGTTTACTGTGATTAAGTTATATTCATAAACAAAGCTAAAATGTTAATGAAAGTGTAATATGGGGTGGGAGTTTAATTAACTGGAGCTTTATGTGCTAATTTTATTAGTAATAAAACTTGATAAAAGTGAAAAAGAATCTATCATAGCATATAATAATAGATTTCAGTGTGAAACAGGTTCAGTTTATACAAGGTGTTACAAAAATACCCCTAATGCCGAATATGGTATATAGGGACCATCAAACTGATCAACTTTTACTATGGGACCAACTCCGAAATCGCGAAAAAAAAATATGCTGTTTCATACAAAAATTAAAATCGAAAATATCAAAATGTATGAAACAGCTGATTTTTCGCGATTTGAGAGTTGGTCCCATAGTAAAAGTTGTTCAGTTTGATGGTCCCTATCTACCATATTCGGTATTAGGGGTACTTTTGTAACACGTTGTATATAAACTCTTCATCAAAGTTGAATTAGACATTTCAGAATTTCAATCATTGTTGTATAACTACTAAAAACTTAGGCTGCGTTTAGTCAATAACACACTACCCGAGCTCAAATCAAACTCAACTCATCCGCAGTCCACTCTTTGAAATGAATCGCTTACGATTTTGAGTCTTATGACGCATTAATAAGGCGCGGTCTGCATTTGAGTTAGGTTTAAGGTGAGTTTGAGGTATCTAATTTGGGGTTACCTAATGGAACGCATAACTTTTTTTGTCCTAAACATGAAACGCATACTGTTAGATGGCATAATCATCATTTGGCATAATATTTTAATGCACAATTTCATAAGGCATAATATTGTAAGGCCGAATTTTGTTAAGCATAAATATTTAATGGCATATACGCAAAAAGCATAAATATCAAAACGCATATTTTTTAATTGGGCTATTGTTTAAAAAGCATAATTATCAAAAGGCATAAATTTATTACGCATGAGTAAGAAAATGCATAATTTCTTAATGCATATTTTGCAAACTCATAAATCTCAAAACGCTTAATTTTAAAAAGCATAATTATCAAAAGGCATTAATAAAATGCATAATTTCTTTAGGCATATTTTGCCAACTCATAAATCTTTAAAGAATAATCTCAAATAATATTATGAGTTTTAACATGCAAGCAAGAATGCATCCAAGCAAGCATGAAACATGTAGTTTGACGCTCCGCTCGCTCCGCTGCGCGTGGTCAAAAGTCTAACTTAACCTAACCTACTACAAGTATGAAGTTATGCGCTTACATACATTTGGGCGATAGTTTTTTATTTATTATATTCGCGTGTAGCCAAATCGATCACATGTTGTTTTACAAAAATGTGACCCTTTTAAATAAAAAAAGAATAATCGAAATCGGTTCATAAACAAAGAAGTTATACCTGAAAATCCGTAAAAACTCGTGCGATGGTAAGCTAAATAATTGATATTTTTCAGGATTATGAAAACTCTACTAGCCAGATCTCGGTATTTTTTTTATGGGACCACACATGAACTATGTTCTTTCAAATAAAATAATAATAATAGAAATCGGTTAACAACTGGTGAAGTTATGTTAAAACATACATAAAAAAATATACGGTCGACTTGATAGCCTCCTCCTTTTTTTGAAGTCGGTTAAAAAGGGCCCAAATATCATTAGTATAATAGGTAATCTTTTTTTTCAATTACGGTCTTTGTAACATTACTTAATTTTATATATATATTTTATGGTACATACTTCAACCATGAAAGAATATTGAAAAAAAAAAACAAATAAACGAGTGGTCATAGAGACACGTTTATTTGATTTTCTTTTTTAGGCAATTGAGAGGTTAATGCAAAATTCTGGACTGCTAATTTGAGAGGTGAGCATAAGGCCTATGGTAATAAAAATTACTGCATAAATTCACATAAAATAGTATATGACTAATATAAAAGAGACCTTAACTTGGCCACGTTTGTATGAAAATAACCTGCTGAGTATATTTGGTTGCATGCGAATGTAGATTTAACCGTTTTAATCTCCCAGCGAGAGTTTTATTATATTTATGTATATTTTTTTATGGAAATGACGCGCGGATCACACTTACGCTTACCGAATATTGTTTTAGGGAAATTTTTTCATTGCTTATCTGGATCAACATTTATAGCGTTTTTGGTGTACATTATCTAATGGAATTTAAATGACTTTGGATAAGGGTGGTATGAATTTTGGCAGTTTGAGTTCAATTCAATCAATCCAAATTTAAAACGTAGAACTCATCAAGTAGGGTTATTTTTACGAAACTTTATGGCTGCATGACTGGTCGACACGAACCAATTTAAAAATTACATTTTTAATAAGAACATTTTATTTACTCGCTTTTTTTGAGAAAAGCATTATACAAGTTTGGTACTCGAAGCTATTTACGCAATGTAAATAGCTCGAATGATTAAAACCATCCTCGACAATGTAAAAGCTAACTTCCCGTTCTCGGCTGTAATGTAGACTTTTTTATTTTGTTCTTAATTAACATTATTAACTGCTATGGGGGATCCAGACACAATAGAAGTTCTATTTTTTGCCGGTCAATTGGCAGCTTAAGAGGCTGACATGAGCCAACTAGCGCCGCCAGTCGATTTTTATTTATTTATTCTAATTAAGCCCAATTTCTTTTAAAAGTCAAGGTTTTGTCAATAATATCTAATATTTATTGAATAACTTTACACAGTTTGAAATGGCATTCAAACAATTTTAAAACGCGATTTTGTTAAAAGTGGCCACAATTGGTTCAAACCTGTTTTTAAACTATTGCACGCATTTCGTAATGTTGTAATGTTATTCAATAAACGTTAGACGTCATTCACAAGACCTTGACTGATTCCATTTTTAAGAAATTGGGCTTATTTGAAATAAATAAAATAAAATCGATTGGCGGCGCTAGTTGGCTCATGTCAGCCCCTTAACCACAATTGTTTTTAACCAGTGACTTAACATTTTTCTTGGCAAAAATAACAATAAAACATTATTTGTATTTTAACTTACAAACTATGCACGCCGGTTTTTTATTGGCGATCGTTGTCCCAAAAGTTTGGCAATAGCGATAAATAAATGGGTTTCCGCGGAGAGTCAAATTGGAAAGTATGGAGGAAGTAACCGTATTCTTTTATGGAAGGGTTTTATGTACTATAAAAAAGGTAGAATAATATCCTGTCTAAACACCGTAGAATAATCTATTTGACCATTGTAAAGTTGATTTTATCTAGTACGTATGAGGTCGTTTATTCCTTGCTTAGTGTAATGGTTTTTAATAATGCAGTAGAAAGAGCCTATTATCCCATTCAAAGTATTTAATTAGGATCTTTGGCATGGATATTATGCTGAAGGCCATAAAAAGATATGGAATAAATGAGATGAGATACTTACTTCTGTAACTTTCGACTGTAAGGGCTGGTTTATCTTAGCTGTTCTAAAGAGTAAATGTAATACATATATTGCTGTGTTTGACATTCTTTTAAAATTAACGAACATGCCAGGCAATGTACCTCAATACTAACAGCTAAGATAATGTAAACCAGCCATAAGAAGTGAAGAAAATAACTGTTGGACAAAAGCGTCTGGTAAATAAGACTTTACGGTTCACCAAATCCGAATTGGACTTCGTCACAAAATATGCCCAAATAACAGTTTCGCTTAACTTTTCATTTTGTCCCGCTGCCTCTTACTTGGCAGAAATTCCGGTTATTGCTGACGTTTTAAGGTCGGTACGTTTGTGTGGTTAGAATTAATACACCCAGATTCAAGGATTATTTTTATAAGAGGATTATTTTTAAAAGTTTAGCAATTTCTTCCATAAATACACTTCCATTATAAAGTCGAAAGAGGTATTAACAGTAGAAAAGGTAAATAAATGCCCTCCGTCGCCGTTCAAAATGTAAAAATTGATTTCGTTATTTATATCAATATCGTACCTTTGAGGTGTACCAAGGGTCATACCATTTTCAAAGTAGCAATAGACCACCTCTCGAGTGAACTACGGATAATAAAATTTATAGCAGTGCCCTTGGTACACCTCTAAGAGCCGGTCGAGTCGTCGCAAAGCAAATTATATGTATGCGAAATATTTGCGTTGTCACGACGCAACGCGCCGTGTGGACCGGTTCCTATGCTTATTAGTATGTAAAATTATTGTAAATTCACCTATCAGCAGAGAGGCGCTTCACCCAAATACTATTTAAATATTATAAACAACGGTTAGCAGACATATTTTCATTAGCCTTTCAATCAAGGAGTGACATCAGCCAATGTGGCAGATTACATGCCTGACACTTGCGGGCCAGTACCAGCGAATCCTAGCCAGCCAGTCCTCGCATCCTCCAACACGCACCCTTAATCAGACACATCTTAAACTTATGGAACATACAGTACGCACCCTTAAACTAAGATTACACCATTATATAATAAATATATAAATCTACTTTGAACAACAATAACAATTAAAACTAAAGTGCAAATCATTCGCTCGCATTATTCACCAACACCTATCAGCATAGAGGCGCTTCACCCAAATACTATTTAAATATTATAAACAACGGTTAGCAGACATATTTTCATTAGCCTTTCAATCAAGGAGTGACATCAGCCAATGTGGCAGATTACATGCCTGACACTTGCTGGCCAGTACCAGCGAGTCCTAGCCAGCCAGTCCTCGCATCCTCCAACACGCACCCTTAATCAGACACATCTTAAACTTATGGAACATACAGTACGCACCCTTAAACTAAGATTACACCATTATATAATAAACTAGTGGCCCGCCCCGGCTTCGCACGGGTACAATGTAGTTACTAATGTGGTGAGTGTGAAGTTATTAGACTATACTACAGGATAACTATATATAGTGGTGGCCACAAAATTAAGGACGCTAGTCGATTTTCTTACAAACGAAGTAACTTTTAAGCATTGCTTCTCCGCCAGGGATTGACCAAAATTACCTCGTTTGTATGAAAATCGACTTGTGTCCTGAATTATGTGGCCACCACTATATGTATATATATACGACGTACACAACATACGCAAGTGGTGTTATAAGTTTGACTTGTGTGTGTCTGTCTGTCTGAGACAACCTAGCTCCCAAACTTATGGACCGATTTTGATGCGGTTTTTTATGCATAGTTTAAAAGATCTAAGTGTACAGACGACGGGACTCCTAAACCATTGATCCGATTATGATGAAACTTTGGTGAGTTGTTCTGCTTACGACCGGGAAAGTCCCTGGCTAAAAAAACGGAGCATTGTAATACGCATGCCGGGTGCAGCTAGTTAGTTCTAAATAAAAATATGTTGTGATTTATCAGGATTATCAATCTCGATCATCCAACACCTCTCTATAATATACAACATGTTACAAAAATACCCTTAATGCCGAATACGGTATATAGGGACCATCAAACTGAACAACTTTTACTTTGGGACCAACTCTGAAATCGCGAAATAAAAATCAGCTGTTTCATACAAAAATTCAAATCGAAAATCTAAGGGTATTTTTGTAACATGTTGTATACCTACCACATTTCTTGTCATGTTATCCGGTTGCAAAATAAAAAGGCTATTCGGCGAGCTGACTTTCGAGCAGGCTACATTAGAGCTGGCCATGAATTGAAGAATTGGTAGACTCCACAAAATTTTTAGGTATTATTATTGACTCGCGGTTGCAATGGGACCCTCATATCGATGCCTTGTCAAGTAGACTTAGTTCCGCTGCCTTTGCCGTTAAGAAAATAAGGCTTTTGACTGACATTGAAACAGCAAGATTGGTTTACTTCAGTTATTTTCATAGTCTTATGACTTACGGTTTGTTGTTGTGGGGCTCAGCTGCTAATATTAATAACATATTCATCTTACAAAAAAGGGCAGTGCGCGCTATTTACAACTTACGGTCTAGAGATACCCTTCGTGACTTATTTAAAGAAATTAAAATATTAACAGTTGCTTCCCAATTCATCTATGAAAATATAATGTATGTAAAGAAAAATTTAGATAGTTTTGTAAAGAATAGTAATGTTCATAAATTCAATACAAGAAACAAGGACAAACTTGCTGTTCCAAAGCGCAGACTGCATAAAACCGGAACCTCTTTTTTGTGTAGATGTATTACCTTTTATAATAAGATTCCACAAGAAGTTACAGAACTGCCTTTGGAAAAATTTAAAAATACTGTTAAATCCAATCTCATGAGTAAAGGCTATTACACTATTTGCGATTATTTGAAGGATAATAACGCCTGGGCATAGCTTTTGTATTTTTAATTTTTACTCTAATGTTAAGTATAGATTAAGATAAGTCCGTGGTTCTTTCGTGGGTCTAGTATAAAGTTCTGTACTATAATTTCAAGTGATTCGAGTCATCGATATATTTTTTTTTTTTCTCTTTTCTTTTTAAGTATAGTTTGTAAGAAGTGTCCTACCTACTTAAAAAACGTATCTACAGGTTTCTTGACTCGTCGCCTTAATATGGGTAGCTTTAGTATGTCATGCTCACTTTAAACATTTCTGCGGTAGTGTCGTGTGAGGCGGGTCGTTACGTTCCCTCAAATATGGTTGAGCGAAGCGATGGCTGGTTCATGCGTCATGCTCGTGAACGGGTGCTGCCAGTGGGAATGGGTCTGCTTCTGACTACTTGTATTAAGGACGTCGCATACATATATATATATAAATGTTTAATATTATCTATATGTATGGCACTTCTTACCCAAAAGATAAAATTCATAACTACTACCTTGTTTTGGAATTTTTTTTATTGCAATCTTTCACTTTCTATAGGCCTATGAAAAGCTTTTGGATATTAGTTTTCAATTCGATGCCTTAACACGGGTAGCCTAAGTATGTCATGCTCTCTTTAATCATTTCTATGGTGGTGTCGTGTGAGGCGGGTCGTTACGTTCCCTCAAATATGGTTGAGCGAAGCGATGGCTGGTTCATGCGTCATGCTCGTGAACGGGTGCTGCCAGTGGGAATGGGTCTGCTTCTGCCTACTTGTCTTAACGTTTATTGAATTGTATGAATAGATATATATATAATTTTTTTGTAATAGCCTAGGCTGAGCCTTAAATTTTGAATTAAGCTTGACACCTGTAATTTGATTCAGTAGAAATGAGCTAATTAAATAATGTTATTTATTTATGAATCTATGTTAATGGTAACATGTATGAATACTTTGAATGTAATGTCTGGAAACGATATACATATTTGTAAATATCGTTCCTTCTAATAAAGCTGATAAGTTTTTTGCGCCCATTTTTCTTGTCAGCTAAAAGACGTCATAATGGGTGGTAGGATAAAAGAATTGACGATTTAAAAATGCTTGTTATGTGAGCTTATTTGAATAAAGAATTTTTCAATTTCAATTTCAATTTTCAATTTCAATTTCAATTTCATGGGAGAAACAATCACTGCGCAGATCTACACCAGCCGCTCCTAAACTTTGTCCCTGTGCTTTATTAATTGTCATAGCATAGGCGACTTGACCAAATATTGTATTCTTTTAAAATTAAACTGATAATTAGAGGGAATAATTTTGCACGTTATTACAACGCAATAAGGAAAAAATGACAGCACTGTCAACATAACGCCATAGGTACTATTCAATGCCTATGGCGATAATGCATTCTACCTACTCTCAGGGGAAATGACCAAAGAGAATGTAATACTACGTTGATATGACAAATGATATTTATTTTTCTTATTTAATCAATCAAATGCACTAAGAAGTTTCAATTCCGACGTCGAAGTCAATCACAGCAAAAGTAGCTTTTTCATTAGCCTTTCAATCAAGGAGTGACATCAGCCAATGTGGCAGATTACATGCCTGACACTTGCTGGCCAGTACCAGCGAGTCCTAGCCAGCCAGTCCTCGCATCCTCCAACACGCACCCTTAATCAGACACATCTTAAACTTATGGAACATACAGTACGCACCCTTAAACTAAGATTACACCATTATATAATAAATATATAAATCTACTTTGAACAACAATAACAATTAAAACTAAAGTGCAAATCATTCGCTCGCATTATTCACCAACACCTATCAGCATAGAGGCGCTTCACCCAAATACTATTTAAATATTATAAACAACGGTTAGCAGACATATTTTTATTAGCCTTTCAATCAAGGAGTGACATCAGCCAATGTGGCAGCTTACATGCCTGACACTTGCTGGCCAGTACGAGCGAGACCTAGCCAGCCAGTCCTCGCATCCTCCAACAAAAATGACAACGCAGTGACAGCGCTACGTCGACACAACGCTGCCGCAACGCGCCGTGTGGACCGACACTTAGGTGAACCAAGGGTCAGAACAAGTGTTTGTAGTCCACGCAGGTGAACCACGGGTCAGGAAGGATAGTATTATCATACTGACAGCCGCACGGTGCCCACTGTTGGGTACAGAAGGGTATTTAAAAAAAATCGTTTCATATTTGCTTGCTCCTTGGTTCACGAGGAACGACGAAATCCACGAGTACCTTAAAATGCCAACTGTAGCGATTGAGATCGAGCTATATCAGAAACGACACAAAGACCGCCTCCTCAATCACCCAAACCCTCTCATCACAGAGTTGATAGACCCGACAATGGTGGTGAAAAGGATAAAAAGAGACCACGTAATTAATTAGGAGGAGCGGTGATGACCCGGTGATTCACTACTCTCGCCCTTTATTCCTTCCAAAACGCTTATGGTCTGGCGACCGAACGCAAATTGTAAATGACTAGAAAAAAAAACATATTTGCTTGGTATTTATCTTTTTATGTTCCAAAATATAGGTACAGAAATTGATTGATGATCAAAATGGTTTCATAAAATGAATAGTATTTAAATTGCTGATCGCTTTTGGAGTATGATAACTTTGAAGCGAGTAATTTCACGCTTTCTCTAAATATTTATAAAAGCAATATTCTTCCATATATCTGTCTGTCTGTCAAATGAAATTACCAACAAGTTATAAAAAATATTTGAATTCGTAAAATTTCGTATACATCGGGTATGGTACTGTATATCCAATACAACAGAATCGTCTTACAATGAACTTCATTGCAAGACGATTCTAGTACAAATTGGGTGCTCACTTAAATGAATTTTCTATGGACAGACTGTGGCGGATCCAGGATTTTAGCTTGGGAGGGGTTTGTTGTTGGCGCTGACGTTCTTCTGACTCCATCTTTAGACCTCGTCGGTGTGTAGTAAAAGAATTCAAACTGACAAATGAGATTGGCGAAAGGCAGAAATAAAGAAACCGTCGGCTTGAGAACCTTATCTTTTTTGAATTCTGTTAAGATGATATTGAGAGGGGTTAGGTGCTTGAGTCCCTGAACCCCTAGATCCATCTCTGTCTGTGGAAAAGAGCTAACGATAGCGTGAACTTCCAAGACAAAGAAGGAATTCAATCTATTCTCTGTAGGAACGAGACGTAAAAGTGGAAATAAGTACGTTTGAAACTATGGCGGAAAATTAAATAGAAGTAATATTCTTTTGAAAATAATATCCGTATTAACTACATTGAAATTTGAAAAAAGCCAATGGCGGGCGACGTAATTTCAATTCTATTATAGAATTCAATGAAAATATCATTTCTTTGAACTCAGTTCTATAATAACTAGGATACAGTAAAAAGAGTATTTTATTCAATATTTAAATCAAGAACTTTAAATATGAATTTAAAGATATTGATTTAAATTATTAGCTAATCTATGATATTGGTTCTCTGGTCTGTTATAACCCGGCTAGACCGTGGGGCTGTAATGACTTACTTAAGGAAAGGTTTGCATGACACATAATATGCCATTGACGAGCAGGTAGTATAAAAAATATATTACATTATGGTAACCAACGTCTAGCAGCGGATTAAAATAGGCTGTTATATTAAGAAAACCACAATTCTTTTCGATACAGTTTACTTGTCTCCAAATTCCAGTGTTTATTTATGTTAAAGAACAATTTGCGAAAGCAAATTATTATCCCTCATCCTATCAAAAAAATGCTAATTTATGTAATAAACCAGATAAATGTTTCCTTTATACGCGTATCGCCGTGTTTGAACAAAGAAAAAGCTCCATAAATTCCCACATAAAAGTATTTGAATACTCCATCACTGGCGAATTTATTGCCTTTTTTCCACTCAGATATGTTTATAACGTTGAATTTCAGTTTATGCACCTCTTAATGTCGAAAGTTGCCTATTGAGTTTTATATTTATTATGTAGTGAATGCAAGTCTCGACGAGTGTGTAGAGAAAATTAATGTTAATTTATGATCAAAGTATTGTAAAATAATTAATGCTTTGAAAGATTGAAATATAAATAATATATACCATCATCAGATTTAAAAAAATTGATAATAACTATTATCTTAAATTTTTTGAGTTGAAATTTGTATAAAAACAAATATTTAATATCTTTTCTTTCGTCTAATCAACAAAATTCTTTAATAGAGTCTCAAAAGGTAATTTATGATGGTTTAAACTTTTAGTGGTTCACTGTTGGCCATGTCACCCTACTACTATATTCCTGGCAGGTAACTACTATTAATTATTCTGTGGTAGTATTGAGAATTAACCTTTCCATAGAACTGATTTGATAATCCTGGCGGTATGACAATATTAATTGTTACATATTGATATGGATTGGCCGCAGTTTCGTGACTATTATTGCGGTAATTGTGGCTTAATCCAATTATTATTCATGTTCGTATGGTTACTCATTTACTAGTTCGATTGTTATTCGAAAAATAAACCTGATTAATTATTTTCCTGTTAAGTCAAAGCCCAAAATAAAAAGTGTCAATCTATTGAAATAGACAAGGTATTGATGAACTATATTTATTACAATGACACTGGCATTTGCATGCCTACAGGCAGAATATTGTTGAACCTCTTTGTAGTTCACCTCAAAATGCTTTAACAAATATTTGTTCAGATTTAAAAAAACCAAAAATATAGTACACTCATTTCCTTTTCTTAGCATTTCATGGTAATTCAGCACTTTAGGTATTTTAGTTTTGTTTCTGAAAACTGAAAATATTTTTAAAAGGATGGAGGAGAAATTTATGTGAAAAATGAATCATAAATAATTTGCTAAGTAACTAATAGAGAAACCCAAAGTTTGTTAAGTTAAATTAAAATTAAAGCTTTAGTATTATAAATAAGTAATAATAATAAATAGTAATAAAATAGCTCTGATTCCAAAGTAAGTAGCACATGTGTTATGGAAACCAGAGACAACGGTTGTGTTAGAAAAGTTGGTTTTCAAAATTGACCTAACCGGGGATCGAACCCGGGACGTCAGAGATGGCGACTTCTTGAAAACTAGTGTACAAGCCACTCGACCACGGAGGCCGATGTATTACTGCTTAACAATATCAGTAGACAGAAACATTTACTAACGTTATTATAATAGGCGTTAGAATTGCGATAAAACCGTGCTAAATACCGCTCTTTCTTTTTTTAATTACATTGAACATAAGCAATCGTCTGTTTAGGGACGTTACTGTTTATTTGCACATTTTTTATAAGTAATAAAAAATGTGCAAAATCGATATCTTAAATTAAGGAATGTCAAAAAATTTCAACTTAATTTTAAGCGCGTCCCAGCGCGTTAGCTGGGATGCCTGACATATTATTGTATTCATTTTTAAAAGGGGTGAACATAAAAAAAATAAAAATATTATGAAGTCTTGTGTCTCTTTGAAGTTATTTAGAAACATCTGATATTGTTTGAACTCTTCTATTTATGAACATTTGGTCAAATAAACAAATACTTTACTATTCCTCTACTCATTCATAGGTAAGGATTTGCAATCTTAACTGGGTGTGGCATATCACCCTTCCTCTACATACATAATTATAAGTTTTGAATATTTGGGATAGCCCTAATATATTCCATATTTCCATAACAACGGAATAACATTGGGAAAGCTCACACCGAAGGGTTACTTCCTAACAATGCGGAACAATAACCTTCTATATTGAATTTTGTGTACAGTCGGATACAAAAGTAGTTGAACACCTCAGCACTTTGTCAAAACAACCTTTTAAGCGTTTTCTGTTACAACCCTTTCATTCTGAACGGAATCTTTGGCGCGATGTAGTACTTACATGTTCAAATACTTTTGTGACTCCATACGAATTGGTATGAAATCTTTTTCTTACGAGTCTCTAGGGACTCCACCTTTTCCAATATGTAATGTAAGTATTGGTATCATAATAAAATCACAGAAATTATTCAAGTAATTCTGTTGTCGATTCCCGTGGGTTCTGTAAGTGCGTATCTAAGTACGACTTATTCATATCCAAATTGCTTTTTTTCTGGATATTATGAAGTAGATCTAAGAAATTGGATGGCATTTTAGGTAACCGTATGAAATGGAACTGGATTTTTCGTTGATATAATCAACATCTTCTGTTGTAGAGGTGAACTTCTGTACCTTACCAGTTGTATGCCTTAACTTTGGAGCAAATAACACAAATAAAAAAAAAACATTTATTTCATAACACAAAAATCGGTACAGTATACCATTAGATACAAGGTAGGTATGATAAAAATAACAACATCAACTGCTCCGAGTGTGCGATCTGGAGCCTAAACTAGGGCGGCCCTGTATTTCAGGTCTCCAGGTTCTCACCCGCGGATCACCTAAGTATGTTAAATTACTAGTATAAGTAGTATATTTAAGTATTTGTGTGTGTGTGTGTGTGTGTGTGCAACAACAGATACACCTCAATAGATATACTATCCACCGTCTGTATATGAACATTAAATAATTTTCAAACATTCAAGGGCATTGCCCATTGAAGGTTCACGGTCCATTTAGAAGGCCCCCTTAAATCGCCTGCGATTACAAAATAATGTTGCTGGGAAGTGCAATCATTGAAATGGGCAACTTTCCTCGACTCGGTGTACCTAATACAAAAGATAAATGAGAGTTTAGATAGCTTAGATTAATAGGTAATTATCTGTTTAGAGCACTCTCGCTGTTTGTAGTTTGCTTTTATAACAACAGCCTTTCTATTGTCTAATTTCAAAATCTATCGCAATCGCTTTCAAGATGAAACACATTGATGCTTCTTTTTGGCACAAATAAAAACTTACCAAGGAAATGCAATAATTTTGGGCCCCCTGGCGCCTTCCAGATTTGAAATATTAACTGAATTAAACACAATGCAGATGCTAACTAAAATTTTAATGAATATTTTTACAACGTTAACAGAGTTACAACGAGTGCAAACAAATTATAATAATTTTAAATTATGTTTTCTGTCTTTTAATACACTAAATTTATTAATTACGTCATCAAAATCCAAAACCGACGCTGCTTTTCTTTCAATGGACAAAATATTTTTTTTTTCTATGCCAAACCCCCCATAGGTGTGGGGCCCGGGGTGGACCGCCCCCGTCGCACCCTCCTTAGTCCGCCCTTTCCTCTTGCGCTTTCAACAGAGACAAGCCTCATTGCTTTCAATAGCGCATGCCCTATCTTCTTAAAAACGTCAAAGTGTGGTCGAAAGTTGAAAGGGAAAGCGCACGGTTTGGAGGCAATATTGACATGCGTCTTACGCAAGATGTATTGAAAGTTGTAATGAGTCGGAGTATGATAAAAAAACTCAATAGGTCGACAACCCGAGTAAGAACTTATCAAATTAGCGATATTAAAATATTAATCTCGACTTTAAATATTTTATTGCGCACATACTATCTCAGATAAAATTATATCAGTATTAAAAAATAAATAAAAAACGTCAGTACATTGTTAAATAAATAAATATGACCATACGTGACGTGTTGAAATATCAATTGTGATATTACAATTAATAAATACGACTTTATTGTTATACATAACTGATTGTTATCACGAACATAAAAATGATTGACGTATTTTCTACAAATTTTATGATACAATCAGCAAAAATACGCATATTTTTTTCAAAACGTCCGGGTTTAAAATGTTGTAAGAAATATATGTATATGCTTTGTGAAAATTAAATTAAAGAAAAAACGTGTTATAGCACCTCGTATAATATTATATTAATTAGTGTAGGTATAATCTGGTTATCACAAATTAAACCTTTAATGAGTGATTAACCAAAGTTCTATTGTCTACCGATTATTATCAGAAACAAGGAAGTGATAATGTCCAATAGTGGAGCTTATGCAATCATAAATTATAATAACTACGAAGTAGTTACGTATCAAGACATAGACGTATCTTAGATTATTTAAAATAATAGGGGTTAAAGTATGAAATTTTTTCCCACACACAGAGACTCTCATATCTTCTATGATGTTAAAGATGCTTCGGTTGTTTATTTTGAATTATGATCATGACAGCCAACTACCTGTCAGCAATCAAAATATTTCTGATTTTCTTTCCTTAACTTTAAAAAAAGTACCTTATTATTAGTAACTCCTTTTTTTGTTAGCAGAAATGACCTATTATTTCGTTGTAACTTAGCCGATACTTATTTTTTTTGCGTAACCTAGGTGGCATACGTTATCTTAGTGTTTAAACATTTGTGCATAAAAGTTTAAAAGCATTGGCATTCATGGTTGTTAAATAAATTAAGAAAATTTTAGTATGGAAAATGCAAATTCTTTAAAATTCTCCATACTAAACGGCAATTTGAACTTGAAACTATTTAAAAAAAATAAATGAAACAGTTGAAAAAAAAAATATGTATAGGTACTTAATTTATTTCGGTGTTTACTTCTGACCTGAATAGCTTTTTGACCTACTATTCAATTCGATTCGATGTACTTTGATATGTAAGTCTGTCACCTTTAAGGATATATTTTTTTAGTACAAATCTCCTCATAATTATTTTGGCAAAACTCGAAGAACATTGTTTAAGTTATCGAACACTGTCAGAGAAACGTTTCAATACATTATTTTATTTTATCGTTCCTGAATAATTTGACGTTGATTAACGATGGTCCGAAAAGTGGGCCAAGGATTTATAAATAGGCGTCGATATAATCTGGCTTTGATTACTTGCCTCTTGTTTTTTTGGAAATTCTTATTAATAGCCTTGTGTCGCAGGGTCGAAATTATCATTTTTAGGGTTCCGTACAAAATGGTATAATGGAACCCTTATGATGCGACTCTGTCTGTCTGTCACAGCTGTATATCTCGAGAACTTCTAATGCTATCAACTTGAAATTCGGTATATTTTTAGATGCGTTTGCTAAATTATTTTTCAAATAAGAGAGAAATAAAAATATTTATATTTTTTTTGCAATAGGGACTGAAAGGGGGTCTTAAAAATTCGAAGAGAAGCTACTAGGGCATATGGGGTATCATATGAAAGAGCGCTGCTTGCACATTCTCAAACATTTTTTATTTATTTTTGTAGGCCGCATAGTTTTCGACTTTTAATGAAAAATGTAAATATCGTTCCCTCCCTTATCTCCGAAGTTTGCATATAAAAAATTCTGAAATTATTTTATATGATAAAAATTTATGTAAAGATTACAGGAAAAATTAAACGATGTCTCTAATTAGTAAACTTTTTCAGAATGATGGTACGGAACCTCGGTGCGTGAGTCCGACTCGCTCTTGACGCTTTTATCTTAAAATAATATCTCGTGAGATATTTGTGACGCCTAGGCTGGTGTTAAGTGATGATAAGACCAAAAGTGAGCGCACTTTTCCCTAAATCCTCAACCACTGAGGCTATCTTAGCTCTAACTGTCGAACCTCAAGAATGTTTGTTGGACTTCATTTTATATAGGAACTTTGTTAAAAAAATGTAACTTAACAATGCAAAGTTGTTGTTGTGGCGTCAGAATTAGCTACGATGGTGGTAGCAAGGCGAGCTTAGACAACACCAACGAAACCGTGTAAAGGAACCCATTTGTTAAGACTTAACATACTGAAATCTAGACAATAAGAAACGAACACTCGTTATGCGCTGATTGATTGCGACTAAAGAGGTTATAAAATATCACAAACTAACCAACAGTTAGGCAGCAAAAATTTTCTTCATGAATATAGCTAAAAACCTTATTAAAGTCAGTACCACTAGCATGAACTTTATCGAGAACAAAAACGCGCGTAAAAGTACTCGATAGAGTAAATTATTGTATATGAAAAATTTAATTTCGCTTTTCGGCGGCAGATGGCGCTGTTCAAATTTTCCACACAAAATTACACTATTGATTTTTTTACGCGCGTTTTTTTTCTCGATTGCCATTCGTGCTAAGGGTTATGATATCAAGTCTATCCAGTCACATTGAGGAATGTACGCTTACATAATCGTGCTCATATCCAATATTAAACATTGATAATGTATCTGGGTATTTGGAGCACACGGCGCACACGCATCTAAAAGTCACAAAAACAAAACTGTTCTTTAACTGAGTATATGGGCCATTAGTATAATTAAATACTACGTTTTATTTTATAGTATCCCTGGTAGTTCAAAAAAAGACAAAGCCATGGAGAACAATAACATATCTTTCAAGACTTGAGAGAATTTCTAGCAGTAAATATGAGGTGATATGAGGACAATTGTTCATGGATTTAGACAGGAGGAATATACTATAGAAATATGCATAAGTTAGAACAAAACCTTTAGTCTTAAAATGGGGGCTCCATGTGATAATATATCTCCCACGGTAGCTATGAAAAAGGTAATAAACGTTCAGAATTACTTTTAATCTGTTTACATTAAAATTATGGCTATATCTAATTAATAGCCCCTTTGCCAGCTATAAAGTTAAAATTACAAGCGTTGAAAAGATAATAGCCTCATTCTTAAAAAGCAAAAAATATAACTTTTATGTAGGTATCGTCGGTGTACAAGGAAATTTCATCATCACCATTATATCAGCCGCACGACACCCACTGCTGGGTACAGGCCCCCCCCAAGGATCTCCACAACGATCGCTCCTGCGCTGCTCACATCCAGCGGCTTCCCGCGGCCTTCACCAGATCGTCGGTCCACCTTGTCAGGGGCCTATCCACGAAGTGTCGTCCGGTGCGCGATCGCCATTCTAGAACCTTTTCGCCCCAACGGCCATCAGTTTCTTCTCGCTATGTGACCCACTGGCACTTCAGCTGAGCAATCCTTCGAGCGATGTCGGTTACTTTAGTTCTCTTACGGATTTCTTCATTTCTGATTCGATCACGTAGGGAAACGCCGACCATAGCTATCTCCATTGCCCGCTGGGTGACCTTGAGCTTTTTATGAGACCCATGCGATCACGTTCCACTGCCGTAAGTCATCACTGGCAACACACACTGGTCATAGACTTTCGTCTTGAGACACTGAGGTAATACTAAATAATATATTTAAAAAATACGACTCGCACGAGATCATGTTCTTGTCGGACGGGAATCGAACCCGCAACCTTTGTGACTCGGTAGCTCAGCGGTCAGAGCAATGGACCGGATATCAAAGGTCGCGGGCTCGATTCCCGTCCGAGAACATGATCTGGTGCGAGTCTTATTTTTTCTAGTATATTATTTAGTATTATGTAAAAATAGCATTGTGAATGTTAAAGCTCAAAATTTAAAAACACTGAGGTAAGTTGGACGCGAAGATTTTTAAAAGCTTCTCCTAATGCTGCCCATCGTTTCAAGGAAATTTAATATTAACAAATATGTCCCCGTCATACGCAGTAGTTGAGTTGAAAAAGAAAATAATTGGACGCATAAGGAAGAAAATCTCCACGAGAATGTTGATATAACTAGGAATTTTCCTGCATGAAGCATTCTTTGTCTTCATAATAAAGTCAACCCCTTTTTCTTTCTAGCATATTATTATCTTTATTTTTAAAAGCAATAAAGGGTTTAGTTAGTATATGAAACTTTTGCCTTGTATCATCGAATATAATATCTTGTGAATTATTTGAAATATTTTATGTTATTCGTAACATATTTGTATTTTATTTTGAGTTGAGGAATTTTGAAATTATTTAATTAAAATAACGAGTTCCACAGTGTATAACAAAGAAATGGTTTTGACAGACTTTAACTTGTATTATTTTATTCTGGGCTTTTACTATAAGTCCAATGGGAACGTAGCAACGTACCACATCGACAAGCTTTTTCAATTAGGTCGCTTTCTTGTTTGTTTCTTTGTTTGTTTGTCCACAAATTTCTTAACTTTAATTTAGTTCGATATTAGTTGGAACACGAAATTACTACCTACTAGAAGAAGTTAAAATAAAACTAGTTTATCTGCGCAATGTCAACGCACAATGTCAAGTGCAAGGCTACGATATCTAGGTCAGCTGTAGCTTACGTAGTTAATAATCATACGGAACTTCTTATTACTCTATGAAAAGAGATGGTATTTTAATACCAAATAATATACTAGAAAAAATACGACTCGCACCAGATCATGATCTCGGACGAGAATCGAACCCGCGACCTTTGTGACTCGGTAGCTTAGCGGTCAGAGCATTGGACCGGATATCCAAAAGTCGCGGGTTCGATTCCCGTCCGAGAACATGATCTGGTGCGAGTCGAATTTTTTCTAGTATATTATTTGGTATTATATAAACTAGCATTGTGAATGCTAAAATCTCAAAATTTAAAAAGAGATGGTATTTTTTATACAAGTATTGTTTTTTTCTTGAAACCTTTATTCTAATGATAATGATTTAAACGTTACATGTGTTAAATTGTTGCCATTAATGTCTTTCATATCAGTCTTCATTCAAGTCTCAATTTTATTTACACTTTTCGAAGTAAAATGACACTTATTGCTTCCAATTTTGTACTTTGACCCGTAACAAAGGTAATTAATAATATAAATTGATCTTTGTCCTCTTGATGACTTCCTTTACTATGAGTGCCACGTGTGCGCCGGCGCAGCGTGGTCGCAAACGTGCCGATGCAACGCTATATACCGCACGCGTTGAAATCGTGCATGCGAATGCGAATATAGAGTTGATAGAGTTAAAATGCCATGTACATATCGAGTAGTCTTAAAAACCGATGTTTTATTAGTCCATATTCTGTCTTCTTAATTAAAATGAAATAAAATAATACCGTTCAGGAGGAAATTCAGAAGCACAGAAACAAATATCAGGAGAGACCTGAAAAGCATAATACTCAAAACGCCTAAAAAGAACGGATATAAGTAACTTTTATTATACATATAAATAATCAAAGATAAGTAATTATTAATGATGATAATAATAATAAAAATCTTTTATTGTTCCATAAAACAAAACATAGCATAAACTAATTGACACTTACCTAAACTAGGTTGAACCTGGGGCGGTATCAGCTAAAAACATTGAAGTTCATGTTAACTGTGTTTTGACAGATGTATGTGATACATTGCTATTTTTCTTTGTTAAGTTGTTATTTGTGCCAAGACGAAGTAGCAATCTACCACATACATCTGTCAAAACACAGTTAACATGAACTTCAATGTTTTTAGCTGATAGAGCCCCTGTTCTTAGAGGCACTTAATGCTCTTTATTAAAACTTTGATGTGTATGCGCTATGTGTGTGTGTTTGTATGTTGCATATATTATAATGCTGGAGTCACGCTCTAACACCTAAATACGAGCTCTAAGAGTCTCGCCACAATGTGAACTTTAACTTATTCGTGGTGAGGGCATCGACCGAACATCTGAGGACCTTCATGAATGAAGTTTTTTGGCTGAAGGGTGTCCTGTTCCGACGATTCCGCGGTCGGTAACCGGACACTGCGTTGCGCAACACGTCGCTGCCAGCCAATAAATGAAGATTGTTATATTATATGTATGTTAGTCTATAAGGTATTTATTGTATGGGCCATTGATGTCTGAAATAAATGGTATAATAATAATAAAAAATCTGATTTTAGTAGAGTACTGATTGCAGATTCAGATCACGAAGAAAAAAAATAGCTACTTATTTTTAATAAGCATACTTAGAAGTTTTATAATAATTTGTACAATAAAAGTGTTTCATGTTAAACATAAACAACCAATTTTTCTGTTATTTTATGTAAAAGACGTATTTTATGTGCTTATAACAATTACTTAATGCGTCATTAACCTTTTCATAAGTTGGTATTATTACGTTTTCGTTTTATTATCTGCTTGTGTTTATATCCTGCTTGATAAAGAAACTTAAGATAATAAACGCCGCTCCAAAGGGCTTATTGCGTATTTAACAATTCATTTTTTATTGTCACCATTGAGTTAAGTTATTTCTACTTAATAAACAGTTAAGAATATAGAAATATTTTTTTATTAATCAGAAATAAGTTCTTTATTTTATTTATTTACATCAATGGAGGAATGAAGCATGTCGTGTCGGAAGTTAGTGTAGCTATGGACTTATGGGTGACATGTGATATTATGGGTGATATGGAGATGACAGCTTTGTATAATATGGCTAAGAAGTACCTTAATTCTTAAATGGAGTATAAACTATGCTGCGCTGACTTTTAATTAAATAACTAAAAATTAAAATTAAGGGCATGGAAGGATGTTGCCAATGTTTTTCATACACTGTTATTCTTACTGAGGGATGTTAATGTTTAATTACTAATGGGATAATAATAATAATAGACTAGCTATGCGGTACATTATGTGTAAGTTAGCAGCGCAAAATTCGTCTTAGCGGCACCGCTCTGTCGGATAGGCGTTACCGGTAACGGCCGGAATTAATAATCAATCCACAGATAGGGTTAAGGCCTAGGGTTGCCACCTTTTTTTTTTGGACCAATAAAGTACATTAATTGGTTGCTAAAGGTAGAAAAAAAGTACATTGTATGGAAATAAAGTATTATTTATTTTTACCATTAAAAACATACTTTAAATTACTTTTGGCAATTTATCCTAGAGAAATATCAAGCCATGTGAAATAAAGTATTTTCACGTACTTTATTTTCCTCATAAAGTATAGAGTACAATTACCCCGAAATAAAGTATATTCTTTATTATAGAGTACGGGTGGCAACCCTTATAGGGCCAGAACTAAATCAATCCACAGATAGGTATAGGTCTGATCCAGATTATTTGCTTAACAACGTTTGAAGAATAAAAATAAAGATAAAGAAAAATAAAGAATAAATGACAGTTGCCTAGGTGCTGTCTAGCAACTAATCTGGATCAGACTTAACCCTATCTTTGGATTGATTATTAGTTCTATTCGTAAGTCTGATGTTTAGAGAATCGCTCTGCACTAATGTAAAACACAAGGAGTTTTCCTGTCTAAGCTGGGCTGGCTGGAGTAATCCGGCAGAATAGGCGTCCAGTTACGAAAATCTCAGTATTACCAGAAGAAGTTTCTTAATAAACTTTGGGTATTCTATCGATGACAGTATCAGAACCAAAGCTATTGGGTATCTTGCACTGAGTGCCGTTAATGGAATCGCTCAGCAGTAACTGAATATTGACTAACAACCGTCTCCAGTATCACACCCCCTGATACGTAATTAATACGAATATTCTGTTTTCATGTAACGAACTCTATGACAAGTTCCATTCAACAAGAAAAAACAAAGAATTAGGTATCAGGTGCATAATGCGTGTTTTAATTGTTATTTATTGTTTATCACCATCAATAACATTGTAAATAGATTTGTAGAAAGCCAATAAAATGAAGGTGAAAAATAAAATGTAAGCAAAAGAGTATATTACAAACCGATCGGAGCCAGAAATCTAGAATCGGAGGAATAGCCAGGAATAATAGCAATGACAGACAAAGCATAAACTAAGTACATGCCTAGAGAAAACAAATGAAAAAAAGAAATTTTATTCACTTCGATCAATAATATAAGAATACCCTAGATGTCCGGTCAGAGTCTTAAAAACGGCACCTCGCAAGAACGCCCCACTTTCTCACTACGAGTAGGTTGTTATTTTGTACACAGTATTATCTTCTTTGTTACTTACTATTTAAATTGAATTTGGAAAGAATAGTAATTTGTAACCAGATAAAAATATTAACGTGAGGGAGAAATCAAATATCTCGCTTTTGGTTTTCTGTCTTGTCTGTGCGTTTGCGTGCTGTTTCAGTTCGTGAATCGTTATCTAGTATATTTTCAATCGAAGTTTATTTAAATAAGCATTTTTAAATCGTCAATTCTTTTGCGCTACCACCCATTATGACGTCTTTTAAGTGACGAGAAAAATTGGCGCAAAAACTTATCAGCTTTATCAGAAGGAACAATATTTACAAATATGTTTATCATTTCCAGATATTAAAATAATTGATGTTACTACATGTAACATAGATTAATAAATAAATAACATTATTTACGCATGAATATAGAAGTATACTACTATTCATATTCGGGATTATAGGGAATTTGGGGCATTACCTTACCAAACGACATGACGACCTTCGTGGTCGAGTGGCTTTGTACACCGGTTTTCAAGGTGTCGCCATTTCTGAGGTCCTGGGTTCGATCCCCGTTGGGTCAATTTAGAAAACGAACTTTTCTATATTGGCTCAGGTCTGGGTGTTTGTGATACCACCGTTGTCTCTGATTTCCATAACACAAGTGCTTTAGCTACTTACTTTGGAATCGGAGCAAGGTATGTGATGTTGTCAAATATTTAGTTATATTATATTTATATTAAACAGGGGGGTTACTACTGACGGGATCGAGATCGAAGGAAACCATACTATGGAAACAAAGAATTACGTTTCTTGATCCTGATGTGAACGCGATCCCGTCAAGAGTAGGGGGGCAGTTATTACCAAACGGGCCCTATTTAATAACGTGACAATTAGTCAACTGTCATGGCAATTTGGTTTAGATTGCGGTGTAGCTATGAGTAGTTTCCTTTATTTTCAAATTGATTTACGCAATGTATATAAAATTGTCATGACAGATGACAAATTGTCACGTTTATTGAATAGGGCCGAGGCGGTATTCTTTGAAAAACAGATGAATGCCAATTTGTTTTGTTCTTTGTACTTTTACAAGTATTAAACAAGTTGATTTTTTGATTCCAAATGTTTTAAAAATGTTATCACTTTAGTTACGTTTTGATATATCGAACTAATGTCTACACAGTATGAATGTAGTAGAACCCAAATGTATTATATAAGAATGACTAGTAGTGCCTATATGTTTTAATCAACAAAAAACGTTAAAGGAAAAATTACACAGATTAATTAGCATGCAGCGGTGTCGTGGCAATGCGACCGTTAGTCAGAACCGTAAGTAGAATAATTAGTACAATACACCTACTTGTTAGTATTAGCACAGTATTAGTATAAACGATTCCAACTACCTATAGCTCTATAGATAATGGAGGCTCTATCTATAGATAGTGGATATATATCGTAAAATATGACAAATCGGTCTATAGGCAGACATTAAAAGATTTCTTCTTATACAGTTTGTTTTTTTATTAACGTTTTGATTGAAATCAGGGAACTCAGAATTAAAAATGTATTATCTTGTAATCTTCCAACATCTTGGATGAATATCAATCGGGGAAATAACCTGGATTTCAGAAAAGTTTTTCAACTATAGTTCATGTTGTGTGAGTGTGTGTGTGACTAATAGTTTAGACAACTATTAGAGAAGGAAGGAAGGAACTTAGAGAGACCTTATACAACAAAAGACGTCATAATGGGTGGGTATTACAATAAAAAAACAATTGACGATTTAAAAATGCTTACTATGTGAGCTTATTTGAATAAAGAATTTCATTCATTCATTCTAGTTACCTATGTTACGTAGAATTTACCTACTGAAGCTTTCGACTCTTTGGAATATTTAACTATCCAGAATTCCAGAAGGTTCTAGCGTAGCACAACAAAACGTTGATCAGTACCTACATAAACCCTACACAGCATGGAGTTACTTCACAGATGTTTACAATCAACAGGTGCAATAATACTTGCTTTGTGTTTCTATGGATTAGCAAGCTTACTCACTAAATTATCATTTCTTGTAATGGCAACGTTGTTTACAAAAACGTGCCGCTTTTGAAATAAACACAAGCTCGTGAAGCAACAAAATCGCAAATACGTCCTGCAAAACGTTGTGGTGTCAACCAGGAGAATCAACAATTTAAAAAAGAAAAATAAAACTGACATTAAAATAGCTAGTTCGTATGTCAGTACTTGATGAATGATCATAACACGAGTTACAACATTATAGCAAACAATCATACAAACAACTCTCAGACTGATGCAAAAAAAGCAACATTATTCATGACTGCTAGTGTGTTAATTTTTAAGTACCTAAGGATTTTTGGTTTCAATACTACGAATTATAGGTACAATAGGTTTCTAGTAAGTATATAATTTATCTTAATTAGGTAGTAAATATTTTTTGCGTTTTATAGTATGTTAAGTCTTACATAATCTGATCAGAGTGTTTTGAGTCGAAACAAATTGTTTTTCTGGTCTGCTTGTAAACTGAAGTTGGAAATATCGCATCGTCACAATGTTTACAAGACTGGTGTGAATGATACTATAATGGTGCCACTATTACCACGACCATACTACACACTATTGACCACGTAATAATGTAAATAATAACAAAGTTATTTGCAGAAAAGACGAACTATTCAAACATTATCATAAACCCTCGTATAACATAGGAACTTAAGGTAAGCGTCTTTAGCATTAGTTTGGCATTCGGCATTATCGGCCTTACCATAAAATATTTTAAAACACTGTTTAATTTAGACACTGTTTAAATGCGATGCCGTCTCTTTCAGACAATACTATCAAAAAAGTGACAGCATCACATTTGAACAGTGTCTAAGTTAATACTTGTTGAACAGTGTTTTAAAATCTTTTGTGGTAAGGCCGTATTTGTTTAGCATCGGCGATTAGCCTTTTTGCAATTGCATCGATGCTGCGTTTTGGTCACTTGCTGCATTCGGTCGCGGTATCAAAAACGCGTTCAAAAGTAGCTGTCACCGGCGACGGCGGCGTTCACTGGTTCAAACGTGTGCAGCTTGTAGCGTTCAGTCGCTATGTGTACAAACACTGCTAACTAAAAGTATTGTTACTTTTGACTGCGCTTTAGCATCGGCATCGGCGTTTTGGCTTAGATGCAGCAACGCACCTATAAACAACGATCGCGGCAACTGAGCTCAATCGAGTCTGAGCTGAAGTTGCATATGATGCGGAATAGTGAACGTTTAGCAAAAGGCGCCTTTCAACAACGTTTTAAAATCTATTAAAACTATGACCTTTCTATTTCTAGTAGTTCAAAGATAATAAAAAATCATCGTTTCAGTTTGATAACAATCATCATTTTTTTAATGTTTAAATACATCAAACCGCTTTAATTTTTGAGAGCTATCTTGAGCTCACACTTTGCTGTTTTAATTGGCTCTTAGGCCTGTATTTATAAACCGCTCTCAACGTTGAGAGCTAGCTCAAGAACATACCCAAGATGCTGTTCCAATATGAAGAGCATCTCAATTAAGATCTCAAGATAGCTCTCAACGTTGAGAGCGGTTTATAAATACGGGCCTTAGTATGTATTTATAGTCATGAAACAAACTTTATTGATTCTATAACTTGACACGCCTCCCAAACATCATAGTAACAGGATTATTTAAGCAACACGACAGATACACTAAAAATTACTAATTGTTTTTCTTGTATAAGGTCAACATACATAATATTATTTATTTAATACGATAACTTGCAGATTGGTCGTTCAACTGTACAGTAGTGGATAAAAAAATATTACATGGTTCGCAAACTGCCAAACACAAACAAGTCAGAGATTAATACACTGCTGATAGTTACTATAAACATTATTCGATGATAATGAGTAACACACCCACCAATTTTAACATACAGATGCCCAGACTTTGTTCTTTATTTTAATAATAAAAATAAAATATATGGCTATAGCCTGGTTTGGCCTGAGGTTGCCTGTACGTAATGTCAATGTGTTTGCGTGTACGGAAACTGCGAGTTGTCCTGAGCGATTCTTCTGTCTAGCCGGGAGCATTCGCCTGTAATGTAACATAACTTTCTCGCATAATGTCAGAAAGCGTGGAGAACCGAACATTACAGTGCGCAACCTGTAATGATACAATCTGTAATATTTTTATACAACTTGTATAGTTGTTCTATTTAACAAAGACCGATGAATTCAACGAGTTTCAACTTTATAGCAAAGAGATAAGAGCGACGGACTTCGTGAGATATAACATCAATCACTTGTAATGACTAGATGTGGAATGTTCCAAATGGAATGGCAAACGTTTAAAATTGAATTTGAATTATTATTTTATAAGCTCATGCTCGTCAGTCGGAAAGCAGTATTGTATTAGGTAATGCTCGAAATCGAATCTGTACCCTTAGCAGGAACAGCTATCGAAAAAATAACGCGCGTAAAAACATTCGATAGAGTAATTTTGTTTAGGTTTGTAAAGCGCCATCCACCGCCGAAAAGCGAAATTTTCCATAGATAATCCTCTATCGTGTACGCGTCTTTTTTTTCTTGACAGATGTTCGTGCTAAGGGTACTGCAATGTTATACTACAGGCGAATGCTCTCGGTGAAGGAACACCTTTATATTTTGTGGAAAAACTCCCGTAATACCTACTTTCAATTGTTTTTTTTGCAATGTTTGTTGTGTTTATTTCAAAGACCACAAACACAGGAAAAATACAGAGTAAATAAAACTAATCTAAATTAAAATTAAATTGATAAAAATTCTGTAATCCAAACACCCAGACGGAAAATTTTGTACGTACCTATGACTAAAACAATTGTCACTTTAATTAATAAGAACACTTCAAAGCTAATGGAATATTCTAGAGATAAATTATATGGAAATAGTTATAATACATCGATTACATCATAATCATATCTATTTTTTTATCAGTTTTACATGCGGATGTTAATATTTGATAACTGTGTAGGTATCAGACTGAAACTTAAATAAGAATTATATTAGTATTCTGAACATTTACTAAATAAAAGAACTTATATTTTTCAGTAAGAATATTAGGTTTTTTTTAATATTTGACAATATCACATACATTGCTCCGATTCCAAAGTAAGTAGCTAAAGCACTTGCGTTATGGAAATCGGAGACAACGGTGGTATCACAAACACCCAGACCCGAGCCAATATAGAAAAGTTCGTTTTCTAAATTGACCCAACCGGGGATCGAACCGGGGACCTCAGAGATGGCGACACCTTGAAAACCGGTGTACAAGACCTCTTTATCGACTGACTAAGGAGGTCGTCCATATACATATGCTATCGTTTATAGGTACGTGTACATATTGAAAGTTTTATTTATGAAATATAAACACAATAACATCGAAATATTAAATAAATGACTTATATGTCCAAAATCATGCTGTTCAGTACCCTTAGCACGGTACAGACAGCTATCGAAAAAAATAACGCGCATAAAAACATTCGATAGAGTAATTTTGAGAGAATTACTCTATAGAGTAGGTACTCTGGCTTTGACACAGCCTGATAGAGCACTTAGTTAACAGTTAACGGCCTTACCACAAAATAATTTCCGTTACGACTACCTCCGTGGTCGAGTAGCTTTGTACACCGGTTTTCAAGGTGTCGCCATCTCTGAGGTCCCGGGTTCGATCCCCGATTGGGTCAATTTAGAAAATTGACTTTTCTATATTGGCTCAGGTCTGGGTGTTTGTGATACCACCGTTGTCTCTGATTTCCATAACACAAGTGCTTTATATAGCTATTTACTTTGGAATCAGAGCAATGCATGTGATGTTGTAAAAAAATAATAATAATTAAAACACTGTTTAATTTAGACACTGTTTTAAAGTGATGTCGTCTCTTTCAAACAATATTGTCAAAAAAGTGACAGCATCATATTTAAACAGTGTCTAAGTCAAACACTTGTTGAATAGTGTTTTAAAATCTTTTGGGGTAAGGCCGATAAAGTTCTCGTGATCCCTAAATAGTGTCCCTAAAAAGTGGTATGTGTTCGGTACAATTAGTAAAAAGACTCAGCTGAAACAATGGGCGACGGCATGGTCTCATTGTTTGTTCTGCGGTGTTCTTAACAATATCTGACTGGCAGAAACAGGAAATTGCTTCCGTTTGGGTCTGACTGCTCTATGTAATGCGCTTTCCAACAACACCTAGAATGCCAATAAGATTTCAGACGTTACACTTCGAGAATCATTTTTTTCATTAAATTTTCCTTTACTTCTTTTCCCTCTAACTTTCAGAACGCAACTGATTTTTTTAATAAATATCCGACTTTATAGACTTCTTAATAATCTCGTAGCTCTAAGTCTCATTCGATTATTAAATTCTGTATTGTATAGTGGTATAGTGATTAATGACCATTTAATATAGTTACTCTTAGAATTTAAATAAATTTAATAAGTACAAATATTTTAGGGGATGGCAATACTTATAAAACCAGAAAGCTTTTTGCATGAGACCAATTAGAAAACTAAAAAAAAGGTGATTCCGATCTTTGCAAAGTTAAGGAAAGAAATACTCACAACATTTTAGAATTTTATAAATCCTACATCAGAAATAATGCGATTTATACCTTATAAGGATTCAGTTTATGTAAGATTGTGTTAAAAAATCTTGGGAAAATGACAACTTTGGGAAAAGCTGACTTGGAAGATGTCCCAGTGGCCTAGGCAATATCTTGATGGCCGAAAAGATAAATCTGAAAATATTCCGTATTAAAGAATAAAGTCCTTGGTTCAACAGCCAGCAATATTCATAATACAGTTATTGTGTAAGTATCGCTTCTGAAAGCACTGCACTAGGGCTTATGATCCAAGACAAACGTCTGGCATTCCGGGAGTAACACTTGCTTACGTCACTATCCAGTAGCGCGACTTTATAGACACCGCATAGTGTTTTAGATTTGGACTCGGCAAATATATTTGTTATCTGTTTTTAAAAGTTCATTCATCATTATTACACTAATTGATTAGCTAATAAAGAAAAGAAGGCAATGACATCTATTGGGATTCAAAGAATCTATCATTTCAAAGCAACGAAAATTATGTAACTGAAACTTAACTGAAAGACAGATTAGATTGATTACTTAAACAAATACTTTAACTGTTATTTACAGAAGAAATATAAGAATGTTAAATAATGTGGAGCGAGCTCTTGGAAACGATTATCTTTTTTATTTGCTAAGCATACACTTTTGTGAGGAAATTAAGATGTGAATATATCCACAGTCGAGTTCTTGCAGACATAACGTCTGATGTAGATAAGATAAGCTGTTGTAATGAAGTCAACAATAAAAATGTTTTGGGATAAGTATTAGTGATGTTACTTCTGGTTTTTATGTGAATTTGTACAAGAAAAATCTATGCCTCGGATTTACGTGGGTAGGAAAGGAAATCAGCTGTCGGCCACATTCTTGCTTTCATTTTCTGAACAATGTGTTGATTTGGAAAAACCTCGTAACTGCTTTTGCCTTTACATCACGCTGCGATAAACCATAAATCAATCTCTTTTTTATAACGTATCGTTTGTGGATGCTTTTTATGATGCCGTTGTGACTAAAATGAAACATAATGGTGCACATTTTTATTATTGAATAAAAAACCTATTAGTTTTTTCTTATTATTGATGCGCAAAACACGTTGTTTACCAGTAAAACTTTTATTATGTTTTTGTAAAAAAAGTAACCATGCATGATTCTATGAATTATTTATTATTTTTACTTTTATTACACATTCATTTCTTGGCATTCATAATAATCCCCTTCACTGCTAGTGGATTTACTTTTGTTATCTATCATTGAAATCACACCACATTGAGGTACATGTGATGTGATATACAGTCTGCTTAAATATTTGACTATCACTATTATGTACATATTGAGGGGAATTTAGTTTGCGAATTGTAAAACTACAGACCAAACAAACATGGTTACGATTTTATGGTTTCGTCAAACATTGAGCTCGTGTGTAGGTTGTAAAAACTGCTATAATTTTTATCTCTCTCGATTTATATTGCTATTATAATGTACTATCACTAACCGGGGAAATGATTCAGCTACAGTGTATGTAATGTAGGCTATGTTAAGATTGTTTTATATTGATAAGCTGCAAATTTCAGGTTTGGTTGGGGGTTTTTTCTGTCACAGAGAAAGACACAGTAGCATAGTTGAAAATAAAACAAGACAGTGTGATTTTATTTGAATTTATATGGGACAATGCGCTGCAGGTCCTCTGTAATAGTACCTACAGATATGTTACGTCCTGTTACTACTATAATAATAATATTATCTCTTTATAAATGCAGTGGTGTCATTTTTATGTTTCCTTCATTGGAAAGTTTCTGGTACTAAATGTTGGTGTTTACCTACGTGATCAAATCAGAAATGAGGAGATTCGTAGGAGAAATAAATCGCTCTACGGATTGCTCAGCTGAAGTGGCAGTGGGCAGTGGGCAGAAGAACCGAATGGCCGTAGGGGCGGAAAGGTTCTGGAATGGCGACCGCGCTCCGGACCGCGCACCGTGGGTAGGCCCCCGACGAGGTGGTCCGATGATCTGGTGAAGGTCACAGGAAGCCGCTGGATGTGGGCAGTGCAGGACCGATCGTTGTGAATATCCTTGGGGGAGGCCTATACCCAGCAGAGGGCGTCGTGCGGCTGATATGATGATGTGTTTTGTCGACTAATTGAGTTTCATGCAGTGGCTATGGGGTTGTGTAGTTTCTATTAGACTACTAGCTTTCCGCCCGCAGTGGACTAAAAGTTATATCGTGCGGACGGAGACCCGTGCCCAGCAGTGGGATAAAATGTAGCCTATGTCCTTCCCCAAGGTCTCATCTGTATCGGTACTAAATTTTGTCAAAATCGATCCAGCGGTGTTTCGCATTTATAATTAGTATGGATTATAGAATATGGTATGGATTAATGCTACTAGTTTGATGTGGGTGAGGTAGGTATATCGCCTAGATTGCTTCTGTATTTAATTTTACAGTATCCTGCTATTATAAATTTGCAGTGTTATCTATTATGTGTACCTAGCCATTGCGGCTGAAACCTACTATGATCACGCTGTCACGTAGTGTCCTCTTTCTGCTAAGTGTCATTTTCCTTTGTTGTTTAGTAAGTAGGTGTCACGTTGGTAAATAGGTACCTTTGTTCTATGTGGGTTTTCCGTCAACAAATGCGATTTAACCGCAACCCTTTTAGTTCTGAAACATGATTTTTTTAGGTCTTAGGGAAACAATTCGGAGATTTTATAATGTGTTGAGGTGATGGAAAAAATCGATTTGCGTCTGCTTTTCTAATACTCCATTGTGTATTTAGATCTTTCTAAACTGTCTATTGTCAGGTATAACGACTGGGGCCATATTTTATGAATATGACAATTGTAAATTACAATGGCGATTTGGTGTATATTGTGTTAACCAAATTGCTATACTAATCAAACTACTCACCCACTAACATTCCGAATTGTTATTGTAATTTACAATTATACAAGGTGTTACAAAAATACCCCTAATGCCGAATATGGTATATAGGGACCATCAAACTGATCAACTTTTACTATGGGACCAACTCTAATATCGCGAAAAAAAAATCAGCTGTTTCATACAAAAATTAAAATCGAAAATATCAGAATGTATGAAACAGCTGATTTTTTTTTCGCGATTTCAGAGTTGGCCCCATAGTAAAAGTTGTTCAGTTTGATGGTCCCTATATACCATATTCGGTATTAGGGGTATTTTTGTAACATTTTGTATATGCTATGAAATTGTCCTCTGTTTGTTTATCTTTGCTCTCAATACTTTTGGGACGGACTTTTGTTAAAACTTCCGTTTTCAAGCAACGTAATTAAGTAGTATACCTCTCATGCCAAACTCAACATGGCGGCGCGTGGTGAATTAAAAACATGTTATAACAGTATATGATTGCCAACTATTTTACGTCACATAACTAAAATAAAGTATAAATATTTTAATTTTGACGCAATTTTATTTGTAAAAATAAAGTATAAAAATTAATTATGGAAAACACAAAGTACTTTAAATTATTTTCATTTACTTTATTAATGTTTATCGCTGCTTAGGTGTGAATTATCTTGTTTATTTTTTTGTAGATTTAGTTGGCTCTAGGTAGATCACTTAATACAGTAGCATACTAGAGATATAATATTTATTATATATTATTTTAAATATAATATTGTATAGTAGAGAGAGTCTAATATTTAGACTGCTCGAATCAAAAGCAGCTAATAAAATAAAGTCAGTGTTCTGTGGAACATATCTATTTGGAATTGCATCCGTCTACTGGGAACTAGGTCGGTTTTTGTCGAAGGTTTTTGTAAACATTTAATTTAAAGAAACAAGAGTTCAGACGTTTAGGTTATCTTTTGTACTGTTTTTTTTTAATGCGCGGTCTAATTAAATATGGAATTTTAGAATAATTTAATCGCTATTACATTACAATAAGTGTTTACAATAAATTCATCGAGCTTTGAAATTTAATAGTGTAAATAGAAAACAATATATTGATAAACTATTTTAATCATTAACCTAAATTTATTTACATGTTGATGAATTTCAATAAAAATCAATACAAAACCTTAAAGCCTCAATGTCACTGAAAAGTCTACTTTAATTTTTCAAAAGAATAATCAGGTACCTTATATTAATTTGTTGGGAGCATTGATATGTATTTCCTTTCTTCTTCATAGAAAGTTTGAGAACAACTTCCAAGGAGTTCTCAAAGTTTCGCATCAAAACGTTCTCGGGTGTCTTCAAAATTGTGAGAGCTGTAAATAGGCACTCGGTAACTTTTATACAGCTTTTATATCACCGTGCGGCTTTCTGATATTTTGGCCGCCTCAAGTTTTTTTGTTTTTTTCGGCTATTATCGTTTTGGGTAATTTGATACTTTTTAGTTAGTAAGTATTATTTGCCAATTATCATTTAGGGTTATTTAATACTTTGGTGTTTTAATACAATGACAGGTGGTTCAAAAGAATAGATTCAAAAATTTGAGGTAACTCCAACCTGCCATGTATTATATAATAAAACGGATAGGGTCATATTGAATTCTTCACAATTTTATCAAACTAATAAAACGGTCAAGAGCGAGTCGGACTCGCGCACCGAGGGTTCCGTACCATCATTCTGAAAAGTTGACTATTTAGAGACATCGTTTTATTTTTCCTGTAATCTTTAGGTACATAAACTTCTATTACATAAAATAGTTTCAGATTTTTCATTTCATTTCATTTACATTTTTCATCAAAAATCGAAAACTATGCGGCCTATAAAAATTATTTAGAATGTGCAGTAGAAATCTAAGTTAATTAGGGTTTCGGTACGGAACCTTAATTAACTTAGATTGAGTTATGTATAGTTCAAACTAGCGAATGCAAAACCGGACAGTTTTAAAAACCGGTTTTTATTTTCGGTTTTTTTCATAAAAACCGGTTAACCGGCTAAACCGGTTTTTTTTAAATAAAATTTTTGAATATAAATAAAAACGTCAGATTTTCAACTGTATTGATTGGTTAATTGAATTCAGCTCGAAAGGCAACGGTGTTTACTCTACCTACACTGTGAATAAAAATAAATGTAAATTGATAAAGTTCAAATAAAAAAAAACAGCAAACAATTACAAATCCTGTTCAATCCTACCATTGTTGCGTATGCAAGCACGGAGCCTACGACGTACTTCGTTCACTGTCACTCGCGTTGAAAGTGAGGTTTTTATTTGTTCGGCAGCTGCCAAAATTCTCTGCCTCAACTCTTCAATGGATGTCGCTGGTCAATTCGCATGGTACACCAAGTCCTTCATGTCACCCCAGAGATAAAAGTCGCATGGCGTTAAATCTGGACTTCTCGCCGGCCGAGGCTACGGGCCACCTCGACCGATCCATCCAAGCGGATAATTCTCATCCAAGAAAAATGAAAGAAAGGGCCCACCAGAGAAGATTTTCGTTAAATGTTTGGATGGTAATTGTCCATGATAAGGTGATCGAGCCTTTCTTCTTGCCTCAAAATTTGAATGGCATTTGTACGAAAAATTTTTAAGAAAAGAAGTGCACATCTTTCAAAAGCGTGTTCAGCTTTTGAAAGATGTGCACTAGGTACCAGAAGCTGGGCACCCATCGTGCTGGTCTACCAGAACGATGGGTGCCCAGCTCATTTTTACCGAGGTGTGCGACAATGGCTGGATGAGAATTATCCGCTTAGATGGATTGGTTGAGGTGGCCTAACGCCATGGCCGGCGAGAAGTCCAGATTTAACGCCATGCGACTTTTATCTCTGGGATCACATGAAGGACTTGGTGTACCATGCGAATCGACCAGCGACATCCATTGAAGAGTTGAGGCAGAGAATTTTGGCAGCTGCCGAACAAATAAAAACCTCACTTTTAGTGCGCGAAGTGACAGTGAGCGAAGTACGTCGTAGGCTCCGTGCTTGCATACGCAACAATGGTAGGATTGAACAGGATTTTGATTGTTTGCTGTTTTTTTTTATTTAAACTTTATCAATTTACATTTATTTTTATTCACAGTGTAGGTAGAGTAAACACTGTTGCCTTTCGAACTGAATTCAACTAACAAATCAAAATCAAAAGTTCGACCTAGAGCGCCCTTTTGCTGTTTTTTTATTTAAACAGCTAAGAAAGTTACTAACATTTATACCTTTTTGGAAAGCTAATGAATTTAATAAGTTATTTTACTAATCTGTACGCTTACTTTCATACAACTTTTTTCAATAACTTACGGCGATTATTTAGGAAAAATACAGAAAATAAAAATTATTGCTACTAAGGATCTTTTATTTCTGAGATTATGTATGTTTTGGGCCAGCGTTTTTATTTAAACTGATCACTTATTTTGCAGCTTTTAGAAAAGTATCAATTCAATGTTCAGAGTGGAGTAGTTTATTCATAATTAATGGTTTTAGGTAACAAGTCAGAAAATTTCTTAAAAATCGAAGAACCATTACAGCTCAGTAACCATTCAGTTTTGACCCCTGGTTCACTGGGCTTAATTTGTTGCTAATGACCTCTACTATAACCCCTTTCAAGGAATAGGTCGAATTTCCATGTCACCCTGTATAATGCTACTCTCTAGAATAATGTCTAATAGTAATATTGCAAACTTGTTACTTAGTTTGTCATTAAAATTGTCAAACTATTTAATATTTAGTTATTCACAAATCTTCTCCAAAAAAACCGAAATAGCCGGTTTTAGAAAAAATAAACCGGTTTTTTAAAGAAAAAGAAAACCGAGAAAAAACCGGTTTTTCGGTTTTCGGTGAAACCGGTTTGCATTCCCTAGTTCAAACAGACCACCAAGCGAGTAGACCATAACTTATCGTCCTTATAGGTAATAATAGAAACAGTATGACTTATTCAAACATACCAATCGTTACTAGTACCAAGTACTTGTTTATTTAGATCAAATTAATTGAAAAGTCGCAAGGTTATTTTAATGAATCGATACTGTTTCGTAAATATACAACATGTCACAAAAATATCCCTAATGCCGAGTATGGAATACCGAATAGCATCAAACTGAACAACTTTTACTATGGGACCAACTGTGAAATCGCGAAAAAAAACCCAGCTGCTTTTTATATTTTTTCGCAATAACATTTTGATATTTTCGATTTTAATTTTTGTATGAAACAGCTTTTTTTTTTTTCGCGATATCAGAGTTGGTTCCATAGTAAAAGCTGTTCAGTTTGATGGTCCCTATCTACCATATTCGGCATTAGGAGTATTTTTGTAACACGTTGTATATGCACAGAAAAATATATCCCACAAAAAACATTTTCATGTAAAATGTTGTCAAGACGAGACCATATGACTTGCACTGACAAAAAGTTATCAGACCTCATTGCTTGCACATCAGAGGTGCCTTTTTTCATAGCCCACTCTCTATTTTAACAAGAAGTACCTATGTCAATTTTCAAACCTCTAGCATCAGAATTTGCGGAAGTCTCACACAAACTTCCATCCCCTAGTTTAAGGGGTTGAGGGTTAAAAGTTCAAAGTTTTAGAATTGTGTTGTTGTTTGTGTACTTATACTAGCTTACATACCAAATTACAGCTTTCTAGGACTTTAGGGAGTACCATAAGAATTTTGATGATCATCAGTGAGTCAGTGACGAAATTGGGGTTTTAGTTATCAATAAAATTAAGAGCTTTACAATCAAAACTTTATATGTTTGATAAGTCCACTATTGACATCATATCTAGAGAATTTTGTTTATCTGGTATAATCCAAACCCAAGTTATGAGGGTTAAAAAAAAACGACGAAACGCGTTGAAAAAGGTAGGTAGTGCCTTTGCGCTTCGCATTGTCGTCTTGGCGGGGGCACTTAATCGTTGGATCTTAGCTTTAGCTTCGACCAAAATGGCATTGTTTGGTTTTATTATTCATAATATCGTAATTTTAATGCTAAAGAAGAACAGATATCTTAAAAACGGTAGTTTCTAAGACATACCTACCTAGTTACTGACGGACAGTGGAGAACAAACTTTGTAAAACAGACTTTTTATTTAGTCCACTGGACAGTTCAAATAGGAATATTGAACCCGTCAGTAACTGTACTCTTCTAAAAAATGCCAAAACTTTCGCAATATTTTTAGGAAGCATAAAATTAGGCTGTTTTTATTTGTTTTAGACTGTTGGTCATACTTATCAAATCTGTCTTCATAATGATGAGAATTTCATAATTAATTGACTGTTTAAAGATTACATACATCGTCTATCAACAAACAGTACCTACTGTTTGAAATTTTAATAGGTAGGCACAAATACACAAGTAAGAACTAATTAACTGACATCATCGGGTCACTCACTATGGCAGTGTTTGAGTGATAACAAGGTATGGAATAATTGAGTAACTTTCCTACGTTTTTTCCTGGCCCTGTAGACAAGTGGCTTTCTACAATTCTAGGCTTCTATAATTCAAGGCTTTCTACAATTCGAATAGAATAGACATTTGTTTTGAATTGACGTAAGATGTAGCTAACCGTAGAGAATCACATTTTGATATGTCAATTTCATACACTTAATGTAACTTATATTCTATTACAATAATCGAAAAACCAAGCGTTTGCCACTTTGTACAGGGCCTACCTGTGTGTTATCGTTTTTCAAGACTTTCTACAATTCGAATAGAATAGACATTTGTTTTGAATTGACATAAGATGTAGCTAACCGTAGACAATCACAACGTTCTGATATGTCAATTTCACACACTTAATCGCACTTATATTCTATTACTATAATCGAAAAGCCAAGCGTATAAGCGTAATAAGTTGATCGGCGATGACCTAAACACACAGGTATACGTAGTATTTTTTTATAATGTAACTTAAAGTACAGTTATTATACAGTTTATCTTACAATCATAGGTATACTACTTATAATTATGGTGTATAATGTGTGTTTATTGAAATGGATGTAAATTTGAAATAAACTTATTACACGACTGGCCAAAAAATTTGTGTTTTATGTTCAGGGTTCATGTATGTATGGTTTGGTATTTTATATAAGACTCATGTGGTAGTATTTTTTTCCCACATTTGACGTTACTTCCAATTCCAATGGCACGGTTTTTTGCTGTTCAAATGCTGTCGGTATGCAAAGTAGATGTTAAACCATCTTATTTTTTGTTTGGTGGTTTTATCTTATAGGTAGTCTAACAGCTGTCGTGATTATTTACTTCTACTACTTTCTTTAAAATAGAAAAGATTGATAAAACAGCGATAGCGTTGATCAGACACTAGGTACACCTGATTAACTTATTAATAGATTATTGATTTCTGTTATTATAGTGACCTTAAGATAACTGAGAATTGGGAATTACTGAAATTGTCGATTTTTTTTTCAGAACCCGTCCATCACCCAATTACCTAAAACCACCCGATTTTTCAAATATTCTTATTTCAGAAGTGGCAAACATTCCGCTAATCGATCTGATATTTTCCACTCATATTAACAAACAAGAATTTGATTCTAAACAGATAGTAATGCGATACATGCCACGCGCGCGCAATGTGCAGTTTGCGTTCATAAACAAAACACACAAATGACGTCACAGCGAGCATGTTGTGGATCCTTTATCAGTCCACTTAGACATATTGCACGTGTCAGTCACTATATAAGCGGCGGCGGCGAGTCAGTCAGACATTATTCGTTCGACTACCTCACCGAGCAGACATACTCGAATAATCAGAACCCGATATACTTTTGCTTTCGTACTTCAAAATGGACAAGAGGCAAATTATCGGCAGCGCTACACGCTACATCGCTGGAAGAAACGCAGTACAAACCGTTTATTGGAGAAAATCGGCGGAAAATGGCAAAGGTTTGGTGAAAACATCAAGGATGACCTTCTTCGGGAAGAACGAGGGCGCGAACAAAGTTGACACCGCAGAAATGTTCGCCAGGGTGCGAGATAGATACATGTAAATCATTAGTGAAATTTCCAAATCCCAGACTGTGATAAAATAGTATGTAAGTCTAGAATAATTTGTATTTAATTCTGCACCCAGTGTTCGGTACTTACCTTTTGTACCTGTGAGTAAGATGTGACATCTAGAGAAATTACCGTGTAGTTCAAATCGGTTAATGTATTAAATGCGTTTGCTGTTATTATAGGTATTTGAATAAAAATAATGTAATTATTATGTCTGTAGTATTACTGTGTTATCCCGATACAAGCATTTTATGTAGGTGAAACAAGGCTATATATTTTTCCTAAATAATTTATAATCGACATCTTTGAATTCAAACTGCATTCCACTGTTTTCATTTTTTTTATCAGTAATAATTGTATTCAGTCCGAAAGTAAAATTTGTTAAATCAGCATATTTTCGTGTGGAAAAACAATTCAATACACTTTGCCAAAAATTGAATACGTTCTCACTTAGAAATTAAATAAAGTTCTCTTTCTAATCATGGACGCAAAGGTCCTATGTTCCTTTTTAAGCAATTTATGGGGATTATAACAAGATTTCAACAGGAAAATAAGTGACAACCATTGTTACGATAATCAATTGTTTTACATTTCTTTAACATACTTTCGAACTCATAAGAAACACGAAAGAGGTTTTAATCTTTTGCGGTCTGTATGCAACCTCCTCATTTAGGTTGAATACGGCTTCATTCATATCGCCCAAAAAAGGACAATGCTACAGCAAACTTTCCCTTTTCCCCCCTCAACTCTTTTTTGTTTTTTTTTCGCAACATCTTGTGTAAAACGAAGTCCTTAGTGTACCTTTCTCCATTGATAAATAACGCTACAGCAAACTCCCGCTTTTTTCCCCCCCTATTTTCCCTCAATAAAAAAATCGTGATCGACTGAAAATTTAAAGAAATCAAGGAAGTTAAGTGCCAATTTTCGACAAAATCGGTTAAAAATGCGACCTGGGGCCTGTTTCTCGAAAGACAAGCCTTGTAATACAAGTGTGTAACCATAGAAACACTTGTAAAACTATAAAATTACAAGCGTAGCGTTTCACAAAACAGTACTTATCACGTATGTAGAATAAAATATTTAACAAGTGCCAACCTCACAAGTAAATATTTACACGTGTAACAGTAATTACGTTTCTCGAAAAATTGCATTGACACTTGTAACTTGTAACCTTCAGAAATTTTGCTAGCAGTGTCGGGGGACTCTTAATTTTTATGTACTGCTAAATATATAATAGTACTGAAACGAAACTAAAAGGGTCAAAATCGTATACCTTTTGTACATGCTGTAAATATAAAATGATTATCCATTATATAAAATAGAAAGGGAAATAATAAAATGGTGTCTGTATCACACTTTTGATGTTTTATACTTAGATCATAAAAATAATCAAAGGTTTGCTTGAAACTTTTAATGATTTTAATCATCTCTGTGAAAACTTCTCACCGGTCAGTTTTTCAAAGAAATCATCCAATGGAACTTGTAAAATGGCAAATTAGTTATTTTACAAGGCTTGTAATTTGTTTTTGTGAAACACATTTTAATCCAGAATCACAAGTTGGCGGCCATTTTAGTGCTTTGATAGCTGTTGTCAATTGCTGTCTCTGAGAGACCATCGGAAATTTTCATAACAAAAAACATTGAATTTTACTTTTAGTTCAATTTCATATAAAGATAAGAGAATATTATTCACTTTAATTACTAGTGTAATGACAGCCAGTGCATTTATATCATTATTGCAATGATAACCAACCTATTTTATTACCGAAAAAACACTTGTAATTTTCTTCGTGAAACAGAATTTACAAGTACTTGTACCATATTGAAGCTTGTGAACTTGTAACTTTTGAGAAACAGGCCCCTGTAGGTGAAAACAGACAGACGGACAAAACCATTTTTTTGGCCGATTTTGAAACTGAGACGCTTCGCTCGCTAGACCAATTACAATTTGTGACTAATTAAGAAGATTGCCAAACCATTACTTTTGATCAACACTAAGCAGAGGCTATAAATACTTAACGACGGATATATAGCTATTAAATTATACCAGTTAATAACCTTTAGTATTTACTTGGTTATTAACTTAAGAAGAAATGTATTAGTGAATCAGAACCAGGTGCCATACAAGATTTATTAATTATTTGCCGTGCAATTTCGTAGTAAACGAAAGATTTTTAAATACAGATTTTAACTATATTTAATACAAATAAACAGGTTAACAAGGATTTTGATACAAATAAACTTATATTGGACAGTTAGATATTGCTGTTCTTAGCCCTGGTTACGTTGGACAACATCACATACATTGCTCCGATTCAGAGTAAGACAGAATAAATTCAGAAGGTAAAATAAATAGGTGTCATAAAGCTAGTACTTATACCATAGGTGCTTACTTAGTCGACCGCCGCAACTAATTATTGTTCAACATAATATTATTATACTAAATAATATACTAGAAAAAATAGGACTCGCACCAGATCATGTTCTCGGACGGGAATCGAACCCGCGACCTTTGGATATCCGGTCCAATGCTCTGACCGCTGAGCTACCGAGTCACTATAAAAATAGCATTGTGAATGCATTAAATCTCAAATAAAAAAAAATACTTTTCTATATAAAGAAACAGCTAAATAGCATTTTATTATTTCACATTTACTATCTCTATACTATCATTCTGTGATTCTACTGCAAAATAATTATATCATTGAGCAAAATAATTAATTACATTTATTTCCTAAATTCAGCATCTGTACTTAAGTTAATAAATGAGTATAAGTATATAATAAGTGTATATAATATGTCTACAAAGATAAAGATACTAACTCATGCCTTATCGATTTGTGGTTATCTTTCCAGTAGGTCAATACTTCAGTTAGCTTAATAGGTGGTTATCTATAAATACGATTAACTTCTACAGCATAGGTACCTAAAACCTCAAGAAAATTTTGTCCACTTTTAATCTCTCTTCTAGCCCAAATTTGCGTGCCTAACAGGGTCCATAATAATGGTCTTTTATTATGTAACATCTTTGTGAACATTATGGTTTAGCAATAAATTATTTGATTTGCAAAGAAAACAATAGCTAACTGTGCTAACATACGATATTTATAATTATATAATATTATAATATTTACGAAATATAGAAGCGTATTTTATGATTAAAATATGGGCATTTATAAGTCTTGATATATTACAAAAATAGCTAGTGTTTAAATAAAATTTTATGCAGTTATTGGCTTCTCTGTGAACACTTGTGTATATAGTTGTATAAACCCATATGTGGGAATTGTTTATATTTCACTGTAAATCCTCCAGCAAATAAATACATAAAAAAAACAGTAATAGACGCTCTTCAGAGTCGAATCAATAAAATCAAATTATCATAAATTATAACAACCAGGATTCAACGTCTTTGGGAAGATTTGGCTAGCAGAAATTATATAAAAAGTGAGTAGAGATTCATTGCGATAATTTGCCCTTTAACCCAGTTTCTCAAAATCTCATTTTGGGATTTATTTTTTAAATGACCCTCAAGCACTTGAAGTTCAATTAAGAACAGAGAAAATATAAACGAGAAGACCTCTTTTCTTTGCAAGCGGCATGTCTTAAAAGTTCCTTTTAGTAGAGCACGGTGCATTCATTTCCCTTTTAGAGAATGTCGCGTCATGCATTTGTGTCAAGTCCTACGAGTGGGACAAAGAGACACCTTGTGATGCACATCACAAAATTGTCCAGAGAGACAAAGGAATATCTATTCTGTGACTAAGGTGTAAATACTCGGAAAAGTTCGCAGTGAGGGACATCTTTATCATAAAATATACAAGACCTGAATCTTTTTTGCAGTAGTATTTGACAAAGCATCTTCGCCATTAACATTACAAATCTTTCTTTGAGCCGCATTTTTGCCCAAGCTGAAACGGAGACGCTTCGTTTGCGCTTCGCGCTCGCTCGGTTAATTAGTACATTAATGAAGTCAGTTAGAAAGTAGTCATGAAACTTATTAGACACTAAAATTGAACAAAAGTTGTAAAATATTGACAGAAAGCTATTCCATATTATGTTTTTTAAAAGAAGACAAACAAGTACTTATTACAGGTTTATCTGAAACCAGTTAATTTTGTAGATCTGGTAAATGGTTACTAATGGATAATAATAAACACAGGATATTAAGGAAGATTCTGTGTAAGCTAAACCTAAAATACTTTCATAAGCAAACGTTTTATCTCCAGGTGTAACTGGAGATAAAACCGAAAGATAGGGCTGAAATGTAAGCAATATTTCCACGACATAGATTTTATAAGTTATGGAGTTACTTGCCAAATATTGGCAAAAACCTTCAAATCCTATTCAAAGCATGCGGTCCAGATGTTTAGCATATATGTTAAACTGGTTTTGCAGAGAGTGTGCCAGAAACACTACAGCGGCTGTGCATAATTGTGCTAAATTTTGTTAAATCTGCAGTGCTATTCTGTACCCCTACCACGAACATCTATCGAGAAAAAAACACACGTGAAAATAGTCGATAGAGTTATTGTCTATGACAAATTTAATTTCGCTTTTTGGCGGTACATGGCGTTGTACAAATTTCCCGTACAAAATTACTATATCGAATTTTTATGTACGCGCGTTTTTTTTTCTAAATAGATGTTCGTACTACGATTACTGTAAGAATGTTTAACAGTATAAGATCGGTACCAAGCAGTTTGGCATTATTTAATCCCTTAAATATCCGTGGTTTCACCAAATAGTCTACACTATCGCATTAGGTTAAGAGCCTGTAATGATAGTTGTAAGTTAGAAAGTAAATAAATAAATTTTAGGGCGGTATCGAAGTCGGGAAGCATTACCTTGTAAGGTATAATGATTACTCTTGTGATCAAAGATTGCGGAAGTTAAGCAACATTCACAATGTACGGCAGGTACCGGTCAAATTTGTAAAATCCATTTTGGACAAAGGCTCATTGGTATTCATTCATAATAACATATTATAAACACTAGCCTTTCACACTTAAGGATGTCGTAAAAGGCAGCAAGTCTAACACCTCAGTGGACCAATAAATGCGAGTAGTAGCGTTATTCGATGAGAATCGACCAACACTGCGATATTCACTCTGATGCCTGCCAAGAGAGGATTGGCAACATTCTCCAACGGCAGAGGCCTCACGTCCTACAGTTATGATGATATTAAAAAGCTATAGTTAATGTTGACGACCTCCGTGGTCGAGTGGCTTTGTACACCGGTTTTCAAAGAGTCGCCATCTCTGAGGTCCCGGGTTCGATCCCCGGTTGGGTCAATTTAGAAAACGAACTTTTCTATATTGGCTCAGGTTTGGATGTTTGTGATACCCCCGTTGTCTCTGATTTCCATAACACAAGTGCTTTAGCTACTTACTTTGGAATCGGAGCAATGTATGTGATGTTCTCAAATATTTATTTATTATTTATTTATATATTTATAGTAATTTTGAGATATTGACGTTAGGACATTAAGACATTCCGAGCAAGGTTTTCCACTAACGCTTCCACGGAAATATATCGAATACCCTCGAATACCGAAACAAATTGTGTTATTTCGACCGAAATTTGTAAGCACAGTTTCGAGGTTGTACAAAATAACCTGGATGTTCTATAACAATAGCCTCTAGTGGCCAATTCACAAGGGGCTATTATCAAAATGTGTGCATGGTGCATGTGTATTGATTATGACGGGGAGTAAATTTAAAGCCACTTCAGTCACAACACAATGTTGTGCTGTGAAAATTTAGGATTGATAGAAAATTCAAAATTGTTGAGGAAAATTAGGGTAATACTCAAAGTAGTTTTTAGTCGTGCTTTATGTGATGCAATTTATCATTAGAAAATAACACAATTTATAACATTTTATTAGTAACATAAAGTTACTTACAAATTGGTGGCAGTTAAAACTTTACAAGCAGATGGCCCGCTCAACATTTTAAAATTCCCTCAAAATATGCAGGAACACTGAACAAAAAGTTTAAAATGATTGTGCAACCTCTCGGTTGGCAAACGACGAATACAGAATATAGTTTTGAGTTCCAGTTCCATTTTTATTGTAATATTTATCACATACCTACGACATGAAAAAATACTTGTTTCATAATACATTATTCGTAAAGCAGAAATAGTAAAATTTTTCAGGCAGGTGCTGGAAAAGGTACATAGTTTGAATCGATTTTATATTAATTTACTAGACTACCTAGAAATTAATAGGAATTATCATTGCATAATGTTAAAGTTATGTGGTATTTACACGATTCGACTTGGCAGGCAACTTGCTTGTCGATTTTAGTCAATTAGCTCTTATCGACAATCGCTTGTAAAATCTAATAAAAACCAAATTTCAATGAGGTGGCGTTTTAATTTTACAAGCGAAAAGCGGTATTTTGGATTTTTTTAATTTAATAGAACCCTAGACAAATACTGTCTAAATCCAAATAACATTGTATTGTATCGAAAGCTCACTTCGCGGCCTCTTAATTGCCGTGCACTGAACGGACGTCAAAAATATTAAATCTGCGCTCGAAAATCCTTTGGGATACATGAATGAGGGATAGAAAATATGCAGCAACATTTTTGGCAGGAAATTCCGTTTTAATTTCATCAGTACAAATACCTATTTGCAAATTGAATTTTCCAACAGTATTCGAATAAAGTTTGCCAAAATTATTCGTATGCGAAAACTCTTCCTTAACAAAATATTCGCGTCACGAAGTACACTCAAATAATACTGATTTTCATTCCACATGTCGAGAAAAATAAGAACAATTTCTGATATTTTTTACCTACTTACGGACCTGAAAAAAAGTATTTTTGTCTTCTTTTCAGGTCCGTGTACCTACTGCAAAAACTGCAACAAAAGATTAGGTAAGACGACTCATAGGCTTTGTGGAGTCTCAACGAAAATGAAATAGTGAGTGGAAATAACAATGCAATTTGAATGACATAGTGCAATGTCTCTAAAATAAAAATAAAAACTGGTCAAAAGTGAGTTGGACTCGCACACCGAGGGTTCCATACCGTATGCGGTGTAGAATATTGCAGTTTTAGGTCAGCGCCATTAGACCCATAATGAAAAATTACAAAATATTGCGGCCTAAAAAAATAAATAAATATCGGGGATGTGCAAACAGTGCTCTTTCATATGATACCTCACATGCCCTAGTAGCCGTTCAAATATTTAGACCCCCATTCAGTTCTGTTGCAGAAAAAATATACCTATTTTTATTTTTTTCTTATTTGCAAAATAGTTGGGCAAAAGTCATCTAAAACTATTCAAAATTTCAAGTGCTATCAGCATTAGTAGTTCTTGAGATATCCAGCTGTTACAGACGGACATATAGACTGAGACACCCGAAAAGGGTTAATTTTTACCATTTCGGTACGGAACCCCTAAAATGTTTGAAAAAGGTACAGTTTTAAACATTTTGAATGCAGGAGATTTATGAAATCCTCTTATACAATACAGTTTTATGTCCACAGTTAATAACGTCAAATGATAGATTAAGATACACCAAAATGAAATAATGTACGAGTGTTGTTCTGAAGTACCAAACCACATTTTCAACTGTAAGTAACCTCAAAGGAAAGTTCCTATTTACCCACAGACTCCAAACTTATCAGCAAATATCAAATAGAAGTAGGTAACATTTTGAAATATTACAAATAGCAACCACGTGAAACTTAGACATCAAATGAGACCATTCGTCCGCTGTCCGGTTAAAACATTTTGTTCTATTATGTAGTTTCCGACGCGAAAATCTACCCTCTTCGCTGCCAGAGCGTTAGTTTTCGAATTAAACTTTTTTCATCACACCGTGAACAAACTACCTGTTATCTCCCTGTTCGGGGGGCTCACACGGCCAAATTAAAAAAGTTCCATCAGATCTATTAGTAAACGGACCACGTGAAACAACCCGAATTTTTTAGTGTTTTGCTTTTTCATTACTGGATTGATTTACTCAAACTCATTTATTGCAACACTAGCGGTCGTCACCAGCAATTTCGTCTGTTGCAATTTTTTTATACCTCGAAAAAAATAACAAGCGTAAAAACTCGTGCAAAAGTTACCTAAAAAATTACAGTTTTTCAGGATTACGCAAAAACTACTGAACAAAATTTAAATTTTCAAAAAACGGGACCAACTTGGGAACAAACCTGATAAAGTGGCGTTTGAATCATGTCTATCGGTTCAGCCGTTTTTCAGTAATCGGTGGACATACATAAAAAAACAACAAATAAACAGACGAACATAGAACCTCCTCCTTTTTTTGAAGTCGGTTAAAAATATTCGATAGCGTAAAAAGTTAGAATGTGGTAGGTATTCATTTGTTGTTCATAAAGGACATTATCATGACATTATCAGAAAATATTAAGTCTGTGTCTATGACATTATCTTGTTGCAACAATGAGCATCATAGCTACCTTCTGCGAAATCAATTTCTTTATTATATTTAAAGTATTTTTTTTTCTTTTTTTTTTTAAAAGTTTTGTTCATTTCAATCAAAAATTGTGTTACAACCGTAGCTAATTTATTAATGACCCAAGATTTATTCGATTACTAAAAATAAACGTTCAAAAAGAGCAAGTTAAAACGGGAAAATTATAACTTAAGCTTAACAAAATAATAAGGTTCATTTTCCACTGTTTTTAGAATATTCACGAAGCGATGTCAGCGATGGAGGAAATGACACTGATTGATCTAGATTGATTGGTCATTCTTAGCACGAGAAAAAAAAAACAGTTGGTTTGTCGTGCTAAAAATTTTAATGAATAAGGCTTTGGTAAGTAATAGATTGTTCTTCTGTAATTCTGTTTGGCTAGGTATACAACATGTTACAAAAATACCCCTAATGCCGAATATGATATAATATAGGGACCATCAAACTGAATAACTTTTACTATGGAATCAACTCTCTAATCGCGAAAAATTTTTTTAATTTTTGTATGAAACAGCTGATTTTTTTTGCTATTTCAGAGTTAATCCCTTTGTAAAAGTTGATCAGTTTGAGGGGTATTTTTGTAACATGTTGTACCATTGTGAGTTTATGACGAAATTTGTAAGTATATATTCCATCCATTATTATAATTATAATCAAATACATTAAATATTACTAAAAAGGTGCTAGCTATCTTTTGTGGCTACGAATTGTGTAGATATACCAACCCATAGAATTGAGGAAACTATAATATGAATATACAACGTGTTACAAAAGTACCCCTAATGCCGAATATGGATTATGGGACCAACTTTGAAATCGCGAAAAAAAAAATCAGCTGTTTCATACAAATATTAATTACGAAAATATAAAAATGTATGAAACAGCTGATGTTTTTTTTCGCGATTTCAGGGTTGGTCCCATAGTAAAAGTTGTTCAGTTTGATGGTCCCTATCTACCATATTCGGCATTAGGGGTATTTTTGTAACACGTTGTTGAAATAAATCGTTCGTTCATTACCCCTAGCACGAACATCTATCAACAAAAAAACAATTAATAGATGGCGCTGTATATATTTAACGTCATTGTTGCGTTACGAGCTGCTTAGTATCCTCTAAAATTAGGCCAGTCTTCCGATATTAGACCCTTTTTCATAACATGACAATTTGTCAATTGTCGTGACAATTTAGTTTACATTGCGGTGTAGCTATGAGTAATTAGGCCGACGTAATGGTTATGACTTATGAGTGTACCCTTAGTAAAGCCTTAGCACGAAAAACTTCTACATGCAAAAAAAAAAAGTTGTGCTCCATACGCATTCGATTAGTATTAAATAGTTTATCATGCTTCTGTTTTTCTTTTATTTTGTAGTATAGCTTTCAGTGTGATAAACGTATTATGATTAAATACGCACGTCCATTGATGCGCTCGTTTCAATTATGGAGATCAGCGAACAGTTCAACCATGAACGGCGTAATAAGTATAAAAAGTAATGAAAATCGACAGCTTTCAATAATGCCATGATAAAGTTTTCAAGTTGAGATAAGTTAATTGTTTCCATAGGAATAGTAGCGTTACGTCATCATGTTATGTGTGTCGTAGTCAACTAGCTTAATCAGTCGTTCAATTAACCGCCTAGCCTTTTCATTTATCGGCACCGTTCAATCAGCGGTGATTGAAAATAAATACTTAAATGATATTTAGCCATCGACTTAGACGACTAGGCAAATGACTTGGTTCAATGACGTTATATAACTTGCCTAGCCAAGATATTGAAATATAGTTCCGTATTCTGTCACCTGGAGCGCTGTAAGCAGAGCTGCCAATATGTACTATTATCTATGATATATTATCTGTGATATGGCGTCGACCAGCTGTGATATTTTTGGCGTTTCTCACGAATGAGATTAAAATAGTTTTCACTAAAATATGGTTCAAATGAAGTATGTGGTTATAAAAATAGTGTTTCAATGGTCATGCTAGTGGGGTTGGAGTGAGTTTAAATAAATGATTTAAAAATAATATTTAATAATATATATAATATTTTTTAATAATATTTGACAACATCACATACATTGCATGCTCCGATTCCAAAGTAAGTAGCTAAAGCACTTGTGTTATGGAAATCGGAGACCACGGTGGTATCACAAACACCCAGACCTGAGCCAATATAGAAAAGTTCGTTTTCTAAATTGACCCAACCGGGGATCGAACCCGGGACCTCAGTGATGGCGACACCTTGAAAACCGGTGTACAAAGCCACTCGACCAAGGAGGTCGTCTCACTCGACCAAGGAGGTTGTCTCACTCGACCAAGGAGGTCGTTTCACTCGACCAAGGAGGTCGTCAATAGTAATTGGAGATATTGTCAGTTCTGGATAATATTTCAGTGCTTATTCTCGTTTAAAAACAGTGTGATCACGGTTAGAAATAAAATCTGCTGGTGAAATGAATCAAGTAAAATATGCACAGCATAGAGCAGAAAAACATTTGGATTCTTTCCGAAGCCGATTTAGGGATTTTGAAGTTTTTGTATTACAGAAACGAAAATGCGTATCGTTGAATGTTACCCTGTTTTTCGGATCACGTATCCGATAAACTGCGGTGTGGTTTTTCTCCCGCTAGCTTCGTTTCTGGCAATATCACATCATTGCAACTACGTGCCGCGCAAAAAGTTGCGCAAACAGTTGAGTTTTGCTCTGGGAGTGTGACTCTTGTTGCCTGTACACCGTCATTTTGTAGTCGTTTTAATGATGTGATGATGTGTTCTACTCATAAAACTAAACAATTTTGCGAAGGAAACAAGGGTCGAAAAGCGCCATTTCTTTATTTCCCATAAAAACTAAAAACGAAACGAAAAACTAATACCAATTTTTTTTGTCGTTTTTCGACACATATTTTTTTGGCAAAAGTTTGGTTTCATTATTCAAAATTCAAAACTCATTTATTTAGTCTAGGCTGTTACAAGCACTTGTAAATGTCAAAGAAGCTGCGCCATCGGTTCGCAAACCCTAACCGGGAGACCTTGTAACGAGAAGAACCAGCAAGAAACTCGTCAAGGGCTGTTTTTTTCTCCCTGTATATTTCATACAGAGTCGTCAAAATTTGAAAAGTGAGGTCAGCTTTTTCCATTACAATAATTAAGAAAGTTTACATTCAATGGGTAGGTAAAAATAATTTCAACTAGTTATGAAATCACTGTCTACTACTCGATAACGCATAACTCATATTGAATTAAGTCTACGACGGGGCAACATTAACTGGAAGTCACTTGAGATACAAGTTAACATTAAGCATTAAAAAAATGCTTTATTACAATATCTTGCACAATTTACACTTCGAAAAGAAAAATCTACGACCAAGCTATTATTGGTAGAATACTCCCTCAGGTGGATTAAAACGACTACAAAATGACAATAACATATTTTTTTTCTGTGGATAGTAAGGTATATAGTGCGGGTACGGTGTACAATAAGGTTGTTTAAAATGTTTACAATCGCATTAGCGGTTTATTCTTTATGAATGTTTTTTTCAGAGTTTGAAATGTTGGAATAGATATTCGTTCAGAGATGTAGTACAGGCAAAGTTACAAATAGAGATGTTCTCGTGGCAAAACTATAGAGCGCAACAGTTTGTAACAACAGTTGTGACCTGTTTTCCATCTTGGATTTATTACATTTCAGGCAAATGCTCCTGGTGAGAGTGCCTTGAAGCAATAACAGGGCATCATATTATTTTTAGCCCTTTTATCAAAAGGTTAGTTTAGTTACCTTAGTCAATAATTATTATGATGAGTTTAGCTACTTATTAGTTTGGTATGATACGAAAATTTGCTATTGGAAAGAACTTAGTCTAATAGAGTCGTACTTAGCGTTGACAATTTATTTTAATGGTTCATGAGTAAGATGAAAATAATTATAAGTTAATTTATTAGAATATCAAAAGAATAATTATTGAGAATTAAAGGAAATTCTTTGAGAAGCTACAGGCTAGTGGGTTAGGTATATGATATTTATTTTTTTATGTAACTTTGTTGCAATCAACTCTGACAGAAATCGCAGTTACATTGCTGCTTTAGTAAAATTCAATGTGACAACTATCTTACTTAAAACAGTAATGTAACTGCGCTTTCAATTGATCAATCGAGAATTGTTAGCAACAAAGTTACATAATCAGGGGGCAGGTATAAAAAATATAAATAATAAGTAATATATATAATAAATATATAATAAAATGTAATACTAACTAAATCAAACAAACAAAACAGCATCATATACTACGGAAAATATTATTTCAGTAACTTATTAGTTGAATAAATCGCCGATATTCATGCAAAGAGATAAAAATCGGACAGAACATAACTTCGACAAATCATATTATTGTTGAAGCGTCATTTTATTTTACTTTAGTCCTCCCGTGACCACGGCCCCTGGAAAGGTGTCGAAACGTCGGGAATTCTAATAAACCAATAAATACCAACTAAATAATTCCAAAACAACACCTGAATTAATAATATACGCGCTGTAATCCGTAAAAAGTGTTTTATTTCTAATGAGTCATTTTATGAGTTTTATATAAAAATATAATGTTTATTATAACGGATTTGTGTAAATGCTATTTTTTGTGAAAATTAAAACTATATTTGTATATTTTGTTAAATGAAACCATAATTTTGTGTTAATATCGTAAGCTGTTGCTTTAACTGTGACTTTTAAATAGATACCAATTACCTAGGTATTTCTATAATAATTGTATGTACACAGTGTCCATTACGAAAACCAAATTATTTTACAAAATTCAAAGCTGACTCAATATTTGAAAAATATAAAAGAAGCAAGAAAGTTAAAATTTTGTGTTATCTAGCAGAGTTTGTGATAGGTGTAAACTTTTCTGATATGTTGTATTTATTTAGTCTCTGTTCGATTTCTACCCCACACCCTCCAGGCGAAAAACACCAAGATAATTAATAATTTCCTCGAAAAGCTCGATATATGAACAAACTGATTTCCGATAACTTTCGCTAGGGGGAGAATAAACACATACTGCTGACGTATAGTAAAAACATTTGTTATTTTCTCTGCAGTATCTTACTCATATTTTTCTCCTATTCGGTAAGAATAATAAGCAATCATATTAGATAGTGAATGTATGGTAAGTGATAAAGTTGTTATGGACTATTCATTTGTTAATAGCTTAAAACAGATTTCGAGTAGTTCGAACCGCAACAAAACTTATTTGCTATTAACCCTTACTAATAAATATTGTATAGCAGATGTATAGTTACACAATGGTTGCTCTCTGTTAAACTGTTTAAGTTTGACATTAAAAAGAAAGAGACAAAACACTGTGTAACTATACATCTGCTATACAAGCTTTATTAGTAAGGGGGTAAATAAATAATATATAAACAAATGCCTGGACAATGTTACACACCGCTATTTAGCCCTAAACCACAGAATTGATATTCATATTCATATTCATATTCTTTATTTGCGTTCCTGTTGTATACATGGTGTTTACAATATAAAGTTCCAAACAAGAACCCCATAAGGGTACTGCAAATTACTTACAAACTAGAAAACAATTTTAGATGTATCATTAATACTGGGCGGATTAAACAATTAAACAATAGTAAGTACCTAAATTAGTCTATCATCTTCAAATTCCTTAATATTATAATATGCCTTTTCCAGAAGAATATTTTTGACTGCTTTATCAAATTTACCACTTGGAGGGCTTTTACATTATTTGGCAAGTGCTTATATAGTTGGACAGCAATGTAGAACGGTCCTTTTTTAAATAGCTCGAGATGAGGTGTGAGTTGGCGCAGATCGTTGTCGCGGCGTGAGGCAAAACGTCTAGGCACGGCTCCTACTCGTTTGAAATATTGTGGGCTCGTTCGCACAAGTCGACAAAGCTCATAAATGTACGCACAGCTGACTGTTAATACCTTCAATTTAATAAACCAAGGTCTACACGTTTCTTTAGGTGTCAAAATTAAAAAAAGTCCCTTATATCGTAAAAGCACTAAATAACGTAATAACTGCAATACCTATGTTTTCTACTTTCTATGCAACTTAAGAGGAAAACGAAGAATTTATTCATAGAATACAAATATTCTTGAGCATTTCGTACCGTTTGTCAATTTTAACGTACCTAACGAGACTTCGCCGTAATACCGTTATATTTGAATGTACCATTATTATTCAAAAATCTGAAATTAATATTCGCGAATAAAATACAATATTGCAATAGTTGGAAAATGTCAGGATGAATATTGCAGCTATCGTTAGAGAGAGTACCTACCTGTGTGTGACGAGGAATACTATAGTTTTGCAGTGCAATTTTCTGTATTACAATTTCGCTTTCATTCTTCGATTCTTCGACTTTCGCCGTGGGGGTGAATTTATTTAAATTTTTATCGTTGTTTCTTTTTCTCAATATTTTTTTTAAATGTTTTAATTCATTTTTTAATGTACATAATCATACTACTTAGAAAATACTAGAACACATTGACTCACCTATAGCATCTCAGACGGTGGCTATTGGTAAGTAATTTTTTTCTAGGAGGTATAATATTTATCTGAATATAAAAATAGCAGTGTCAATGCTTAAAATCTAAAAACTTAATAAATACTGCTTTTCCCGGTGCTGGGACGTTAATTGTTGAGTTCTCCTGGTACTTCACTATCAGCTCCACTTAACCATATGCATTATGTTATGATTATGACGACCATAAATTGCTTGGCAACCATATTAAAGTAATTGTAGAGCATCCGCAAAATACTTAGTTTTGAATAGTTCCGATGACCATCTGTGGTCTTCATCATCAGTTCCACTTCACCTAATGGTGCTTCCCGAAAGCAAATGCATGAGTTACTTAAGAAAATACTCAAATCGTTATAGGCCTAAAATATTTGAAGAGTTCCCATGTATTCTCCAGGATCCAATCACCGGACCTGATGACAATGGGACCACCTGGGAAGTATACGCATTAAAACGAAAATAGAGATTAGAAATAAAACACTTTTTACGGATTACAGCGCGTATATTATTAATTCAGGTGTTGTTTTGGAATTATTTAGTTTGTAAACTAAATAATTCCAATAAATACAAACTAAATAATTCCAAAACAACACCTGAATTAATAATATACGCGCTGTAATCCGTAAAAAGTGTTTTATTTCTAATGAACTGTACGCACGAAAATCTTAGAAGTGAAAATAGAGATTTTGAAATCGGTCCCACCATATTCGACTAATCGAGTAACATACTTAAAAAAACATTCCGACGAACTGAGAACCTCCTCCTTTTTTGAAGCCGGTTAAAAATGAAAAAAAAAATTTTTTTCGAGGAAAAAGCCTGTCGTAAACATGTTACTTAAGCGACTCCAGTATTGAAGCATTTAGGCTGTATTACCCACACATTAGTTGAACAAATATGTTCTCGATCGTCGGGTTTGTGATCTCGCATACACATCAAACTGAAACTTAGGCCTTAATCTCTTAATGGATCGTATGGGACCACTTAAACCTTATTTATCTTTCGTCACAATTGAAACACATAAAAGGATATAATCAAATACTTACTTTAATTTCGATTTTTTATACAATTTTAGGGCCATAAAACATAGGGCCTCTTTGGTTTTTGGACTTTTGTTATCAAACAATAGAGAAATAAATAAATTGATCGAAATCAATAAAAAACAATCGAATCGGAAAAGAAGTATTGCATTGGCACTAAAGAGACAAAACACGAAATAAACGTTCTAATTTTGTGGTTCTAAGCTGACACTCTATTTATTTGTACGTAAAAAAGTAAGCAGACTGTTACAGATGAAACAAAAATACACTTTGAATTTTTTTTCTATTGCGAATGTTGTAAAAAGGAAGTGGCTGCGTCAGCCTTAACCCACGTTAACAGGGCCGTAGTAAGGGAAATGATTTGAGGGCGCCGCCATCTTTACGGGGCAAATGGACCTTTTTTAATTTATTTTGGCAATGCATTGAAAGTTATGCACGCAGTTTTATACTACTAGCTACTACTAATTTATTTTATAAATATTTATAAAATAAACTTCTCCTTGATAAGCTTTACAAAAATGTTTTGTTAGAGTTCAAGCATATCTTCGTTTTAAAAAGAGTAATACAGACATTTTTTACGTCAGGATCTTATTTTTATTTTTATTTAACTTTGTGCAGTCAATCAACATGTTAAAACCAAATTAAGAAAAACCATTATGTAGTATTAGACTTGCCAGTTTTTTTTCAACCTTTTTTGCCCTTCATACGGCACTGCTTTTTGGAAGATTTATAGTCTTTCCGAGACTAATCCCACAGGAATCTAGGTCTTGCACTCCTTTTATTTGAGTGTTGATTAAGGATGCAATCAACGTTTTCCGGCTATAACTTTGAAGTTGCCGAGTCGGTAGTTACTTTTCTTTGATTTAGTATATAGTTGACTGAGCGAGCGCGAAAGCGAAACGTGTCTTTGTGAGCGTTCGATAATTATAATTTTTTTTTTGTCGACTCTGTTTTTAGATTTTTTTCAAAATTACGGAGGTTTGGGGAAATACATATTTCTGTCATTTCAAAAAAATTTCAAAATATCACAACCGCGAGGTCTACAGCTCTACAGAGCCACTAGTGTACTTGTAGTAAGTGCCTACTTTATTGACCGAGCGAGAGCTAAGCGTCTCCATTTCAGCTTGGGCAAAATGCTTTCGTTTTTCTGTCCGGCTGTCCGTCTGTTCTCCTCTACAGGTCTCATTTCTTATCCATTTCTAGTGAAATTTTGTGAGCAAGTCCGATAATTAAACAGGTTTGTTGATTCAGTTTTTCGAAATTTTTCGAAAAAATTTCAGCCATTTCTAAAATGTAAAAAACACACAGAGCCACTAGTTGTTATCTTAGTACGAAAAAACTATCGAGTTTATATCGTATGCAAATGTCAAGACAGTGATTGTTTTGAAATTCTAACAGCGCCAGCTACGTCCGTAAAGAGAACTACGACTATGTAGATTCCCAATAAATACAAAAATATTAGTGTTTTTTAGGAAAATTTAAGGAAAAATATTTTTTTAGGAAATTAACATATAATGAAAAATAAATATGTAACATACAGTCTTGCAATTTTAGCCCCCTGGTCTTAATCGTTTATTGTATTGTATTTCAAAAACAGTTTTGCAAAATTAGATTAAAAGTCCTCCGTGACAAAGAACTGTAAGGCACAAGATGTGATTACAGTTTTCAGTCGCTTTCCTCGTAGCGTTTCCAATTTAATTACTCAGCGCTAAAATAGAAACAAGCAATTATTCAGGCCTTACAGATCGTACCGGATATAAATTAAAAAAAAACCAAGTGCGAGTCGGACTCGCTCGCCCACCGAGGGTGCCGTACAATTTTGTAAATACTCAAATAAATACTATATTTTTTATAATTTAATTACAAATGTAAAGTTTTCCGATTTTTCCCTGAACTTGTAGTATAAGACGGTATTACTTGCCAAAATAAATAGTTCTAGGTTAACGAGAAGTATCCTATAAATTTTATTTCCCTTAAGAGGGTCGAAATATGCATTTTTGGCGGCATAAATGGCCGTATCTTTTTTTTACGTCACCAAACTTAGAAGTTTGATTTTTTTCACAGTTTCATTTAAGGGACTGTAGACCTGAGTATCTGATTTAAATTTCAACTCGATACCTCCACGCGTTCCCGAGATAAAGGGTATTGACAGACAGACAGACAGACAGACGGACAACAAAGTGATCCTATAAGGGTTGCATTTTTCCTTTTGAGGTATGGAACCCTAAAAAAGAAGGCTTTATTTCATAAAAGTGTTTACCCTTTTCAAACAAATATAAAAGGTCGAAAGAACTCTAATTTCTTTGCAGAAATGAAAAATAAGTTCTGATAAAAACCGTTTTTAGGGTTCCGTAGTCAAATCAACAATGAACCCTTGTAGTTTCGTCATGTCCGTCCATCTGTCCGCGGCTTAGATCAGAGGCTCTAAGAACTAGAAAGCTGTAATTTAGCATCAATATGTATATTAATTACGCCAAAAAAGTAAAAAAAAATGTTATAGTCAAGTGTCCCCCAGGTAAACCAGTAAACGGTTCCTTTTGGAAATGCGAAAAAATCCAGGATATATAATGAAGTTAATAGAAAAACTATCACTGTTAGGTGATGTACAAGTTAACAAGTAATAGTGGATCAACTTACAAAATTTATTTATATTGGAAAGGTTTTCGTTGAACAAATTTCATTGAATAGTTAGGTATTATATTTTATAGTCGTTAGTTGTGTAAAACAGGAAAAGAAATATATGTTTCTAGCCATATGGTAATAAAGGTAACTGCGGAACCCTATACTGCTCGTGGCCCGACGCGCACTTGTCCAGTTTTTACTTTACAAATCTTTTATTTCACGGAGTTATGGGTGTTTGTGGGAGCGTTTTTGCTCTGTGGGCATGCGCAGACAATTTAACACAAGAATAATGCTGTAATTTCTCTTGCTATTTTTTGTTGTGGTTTTTTTACTTCAAATGAATGCTTATTACAAGGGAAATTATGTTGTTTTCAAGAAAAACTAACACAACAAATCGCTGTTTATAAAAGGCCATGAAAAAAAGTTTGTTTGAGGTGTGAAGTTTTTTTAATAGTACTTATCAATTTATAACTAGTAATGATTATGTTTATTTATTATTATTTTTGTTAGTAGGCCTACACATACGAGGATGAATCAAAAAGATCTTAGAAGTGCCTATATATAAAACCATTTTGGGAGAAATTTGATATTAAAACTAAAGAGTGTCAATCACACAATATTTATGCAAACTGTCACTTGTTTTCGTCAGTTCGTTCGCACGTAATAAATTGTTTTGTGCAACGAGTTGCTAAAAACGCAAAATTATAGATAAACGTGAGTTACGTACGGTGATAATATATCTCAGCTTGAAAAAAATGTCTACGTAGGATTTTTTTTCGGACATTCATCAGACATTAGGGGATGATGCTGTACCCTATTCTGCGGTTGCGTACTGGGTGGCTGAATTTAAAAGACGTACATCAAGCTGTAAAGATGACCCACGTTCTGGGCGGCCTTCAACCTCCGTTACGGAAGAAAATGTCAAAAAGGTTGAGAATATGGTTTTGGAAGACAGAAGAATAACTATAAAACATATAGCTGAGATCCTTAACATATCATTTGGTAGCATACAATCCATTTTAATTGATTCACTGGGGTCCAAAGAAGTGACGGCAAGATGGGTGCCACGAATGTTAACCGACGAAAACAAAAAGCGACGTTTGGAAATTTCTAAGCGTAATCTCGAAATGTTCCAGCATGATTCGGAAAAATTGTGCCGACGCCTTGTCACCATAGATGAAACGTGGGTCCACCATTTCGATCCTGATACTAAAAGACAAAGCATGTGTTGGAAACGACCATCCACTCCATCCTTTAAGAAATTTCGAGTTGCTCCTACCGCTGGCAAAGTTATGGCCTCAGTGTTCTGGAATAGTGAAGGAATCCTTTTTATTGACTGCATGCCAAAAGGCCAGACGATTACTGAAACTTATTATGCAAATTTAATTCCGATAGTGCGTGAAGCGATTAAAAAAAAACGTCGTGGAAAACTGTCGTTGGGCGTGTTGTTTCTTCCAGATAACGCTCCTGCTCATCGATCGGAAGTTGCGCTCAACGCAATCCGCTGTGCTGGCTTTGATCTTCTTGATCACCCACCATATTCTCCGGACTTAGCCCCAAGTGATTTTCACTTATGCCCAAAATTAAAAGAGGAAATTCGTGGAACTAAATTTCACGATAATGACGCGGTTATGGCTGCCGTAGAGGAGTTTTTCGAGAGTCAAGAAAACATTTTTTTTCTCTAGGAATAAGGAAATTAGAAACGCGTTATTCTAAATGCATTGCATTAGAGGGAGATTATGTAGAAAAATGAAATATTTTTGATTAATTTTTTGCATTTTTTAATACTGATTCCAAGAACTTTTTGATTCACCCTCGTACTTTAATTTTCGTTAAATTTCGCTCTTAAAATATCAAGTTTTTGAAAAAGGAATTATTAAATCCTTATGTTTTCGTATTTATAAACCTCTCTCAACGTTAAGAGCATAGACTTATTTATACTAGAGTATTATAAGTTTATGGTTGAGAGCTATCTTGAGATATTTGAGAAGATCTTCTTTTAGGAACAGCATCTCAGCCTCTCAGGTATGATCTCAAGATAGCTCTCAACGTTGAGAGCGGTTTATAAATACGGGCCTAAGATTCGTTGTCACTTGTTACTTAATAAAATGTACAGCTCTTATGTTTTTCTACATTTCATACACACAGGATGCAATGCAAACAGAAGTAACTGTCTGTTTTACGGATTTTGTATAAGGGAAAATCTCACAGAACATTTAAACATAAAATATAACATATGATATGCTAGAAAAAGCCTGTCTGAGGTGCTACGAGAGAGTCGATTTTTTCTAGTATAAAACTTATCTAAATATAAAAATAGTGTTGTAGATGTAAAAAAAACTGACAAGAGCGAGTCGGACTTGCGCACCGAGGGTTCCGTACCATCATTCTGAAAATACTTTACTATTTAGAGACATCGTTTTATTTTTCCTGTAATCTTTACATAAACTTCTATCACATAAAATACTTTCAGATTCTTTTCTATGCAAACTTATTAAATATTATTTGTACTTGTGTAGCTTACTTGTTGTTGTAACGAGTTTCTAATAAGGAATGAGTAACATAACTTTACCTAGAGGTTATTCACCTCTCGCACGTAATACCTCACATCACGTGTTGCGTAAGATTGGGAAGTAATTTTACGTGCACCTGTGCCTATATGTAAATGAAGTAACCCGCTAAAGCCACTTCTAATAACTGGCCCACGAGTTACGAATACAATATTTTGCTTGAATATTGTGACAAGGCGTTAAAAGAATTGAGAGATTTTTGTCGAAATCACCAAACTTTTTGATACATTGAGAAGTTATCGACAAATGGATTCAACTGTTTCAAATTCTATACATCATCAAGTTCTATACATCAATACATATAATTCAGCTTCGAAGGTCTTCTTATTCATGCAACCGACCCTATCCACATACAAAAAATACAGCCCACGCTCTAACATTCATCTTTCTTTTTCCAATACCTAATTCAAAACTTCAAAGATCTTCTTATTCATGCAAATTTCAATGTTTCAGTTATTAAAATAAATGGAACACACTTAAAAAAATACAATAACTACGAAACTATTCTGCTATGAACATCACAAGACAGCAAATTTTCTAATCTATAAATAGCTTCGTAGTTCATAAATCATATATTATAGTAGTAAGTGTATTCCTACTCCTCGATACAAGCAAGGGTGTATGTTATTTGCAATTATATTGGGACATATATTTACAGTTTGGTTGGCACGAGTTGGCACCTTAAGTTGCTGATTTTCATTGAATCGGTTCACGGGGTAACTGATGTGACATTTCCATTTAGATTAATAAATTAACTCAGTAATGAATAGGGCTTTAGTGCAGATTTTGTTGGTTAAATCTGATACAATACTCACACAACCTTGACATTATATATGAATTGTTAACTGGTACTTCTTTAAAAATTAACGACGACAGTTACAAATGACTATTTTAAACTAAACAATATATTACAAAAATGCATTACGAATTCGCGGGTCACATCGCTGGTCGCTGCTTCCGCGTAGTCAGTCCAATGATAATCTCAAATTATGTTAAATTTCAATATTGACAAAGACTGTTTTCTTCATTTTCATGTTGCTTAGGTACAAGACTATCTAATCCCTGAATCACCGCACAATATTCGCTGGTGACGCATGACAAACGTATGAACGATCAATCAAATTGATTTTATGAGTTAGCTTGCAGGTAAATGTGGTTTCATTAATTTGTGATAAGACAGAGCTTAGCATGTAAAGTGGTAATGTTGCCGGAGGTTGTCACATACATGAAAACAAAATCTGCAATAATACCGATTAAAAATCTCATAGTAAGCCCGCCAATAATACCGATGTATCATTTTAATCGTATCATTTGCAGAATTCAAATTTAAATCGCTTTGAATTTCAATACATCGATTTAAAATTATTAAAAATCGGGGCGTTTCTGTTCTGGACAAACCAATCTCACGTGTAATTGTCCAATGTTGAAATGTTATGAAGTATTAACCGAAATTTATATATTTTCAAATGATCTCAAAACTTTCAAATAGAAAATGATATTTGTATGAGATGAATTATTTTTTTCTAACTTTATAATACTTGACAATCTTGACGATCAGAAATATAAACAGTTGTTAATACAACTTAACAACTGTTGATATATTTCGTTATCAACTTAAATAACACTCGGAGCAAAAATAACTTTGTGATGAAGTCGGTTAAAAAAGGCACATAAATGTAGTAGTGGCGAGGGGTGAAATTATGGCAAAGGTAAGCCGTGCTACAAAAATGGTATGATCACAGTGGATCGGTGGGGTGGGACTTTCAAAAGGTAAGCTGATGGGAATCGGCTTGTATGGAAACTTCGCCACTGATATGTAGTTGGTTTGATTTCTCATATGCTTTTCTAGTTGATCTTACTAAAGGTGTACTAAATGTAAATACAGCAATATAAAATGTAACAAAAATAATTACGAAAATCACATGGACTTCGTTTGATGAATAATAAACTGAATTTTAGTCTGTCTGAATAGATCGCGAACATGTCCATTCTTACAACGTAATCGGATTAATTTGGCTGCTTTTGACGAAGTCGGTTTAGTTAAAATTCGTTTGGGACGCTGATTTAATTTGTGATGTGTTTCAATACACAAAAGTTTCGTTGTTAATAATGTTTATTAAGTGTAGGTACCAAATTAAATAGTCTCCAATTTTATTTGGGATAGACGAATCGAATGAAGAATATTTTATTGATGTTACAAATACAAATAACTTTATGCAGTTTCACAATTTTGAGTAAGTATAAAATAACGTAACAAAGTTTTAAACTACACCGTTATTTTGTAGTCGTTTAAATTAACTTAAGAGAGTGTTCTACCAATGAAACCATATATTTTTGCCAAAGAAACACGGGTTGAAAAACGGCAAAAAAATTGGTCCTCCTTTAGTACGTTTTCGACCATAAGTATTGCAGGTGCACTAGCTTGACTTGCATGTGTCGTTTTTTTAGTTATTTTTTTGAAAACTATTCTCTGCTCCGATTCCAAAGTAAGTAGCTAAAGCATTTGTGTTATGGAAATCAGAGACAACGGTGGTATCACAAACACCCTGACCTGAAATGATATAGAAAAGTTCATTTTCTACATCGACCCAGCCGGGGATCACAATTTATATTTTCTCTTACAAAAATCAAACGATTTTAAGAGTGAAACTCTGTCCGATCCATTGAGGGCTTAAGCCTATACACAGATAAGGTTCCTTACAAATGTGGTTCATTTTTAACGTCGCTGTAAGTACGCCGTTGGTTTGATTAGAGGTTTTTCACGAAAAAACAGATGCCGTCCGTTATTTAAAGTAAGAGTAAGCTTTGCCAATATTTTAGAAGACCTTAACACCGTTTTCATTTCGATTTGTAATTATTTTTCCTGCTACGAAACTAGTTACATACAAAGTAGACTTTTTCTTCCTACGAAATTAGTTTCGTACGACCGCCTACGAAACAAATGCTACATAATTACTTACGTGTGATTTTATTAATAAGATCTGTACAAGAATCAAACACGCTAGATAAGTATATCACTACACCAAAAAATTTGGTTTTAAGACGGTCTTACGTCTGGAATCAAAACTCGAGTTTCTCACGAGTAGTTTTCTGACACCTTTCCAATCATAGTGATTGCTAAGTAACTAAGTATGAGGTAAGTATATTCAGCATTTAGCTTTGACAAAAAACTATTCACATACGGTTCAGATCGAACTCTTTTAGAAATAAAGTTATGGCTATAAAGATAAGTTGTAGACGCAAAATAGTCTGTGTCATAAGTTGTGCACTCGAGAAGATTGTTAAAGTTCCATGCGAAAATTTTAGTTCGCACACGTAAGGTATCAAAACAAATGACTTAATCTGAAAATTCTCACCTGATTCTACACAGTAAATTGCCGACAAGAGACAATCATTTAAATGACCATATACTTTCCCCCTTAACTAATAAAGATTGTATAGCAGATGTATAAGTTACGCAGTGGTGACTCTCTGTCAAACTATTTAAGTTTGAAACTAAAAAGAAAGGGACAAAACACTGTATAACTTATACATCTGCTATACAATCTTTGTTACTAAGGGGTTAGGTATATAATTATATTATGCCATTAGTTGGTGAACACATTTCACAGGATACTTATCAAAGTAGCGATCGATCAAAATGTTTAACCTATCAAGCACAGTGTTAGTCTAGAAATAGGTCAGAATTGCGGTCTGGATGTTACGTAGTAATTAAACATAGGGATAATGAAGCGCTGCTTGTGGAAATTTGGTGTTACATGGGTAAGACGTCTGATAGGGCTGTCACCAATTGAAGGAGGACAGTAATGTTTTGTGAAAGTTCCAATATTGCATTCTAAAATAAAAAATCGGCGTCTTTATCTTTTAAATAAAATAGTAATATGCAACAACATAAATGCCGCAAAAAGGTGCCAGTAGGTAAAAAATTTTCTTTAGATTGTTTGTATTTTGTTTAAAGCAACTCATAAATTACATATTCTTATATACCTACCTGAAATCCTGGTAAACCCTGATTTTCTTCCAAAGTTTTATTTTGCGCCGTTGACTTATTCGTCAAAGGTCTGTCATCTGTGAAAAAAAAGCAAATAGTATTAGGTAGATATAATAATTTAGAATTCCTATAATTGAACATTGACAATTTGTTGTAATTCGTGTCTATAACTTAAATAGGCAATTTTTATTTATATTGCTTTTCTTTATTCCATAGTCAAACTAATCAATTTGGTAACCCTAGAGGCCACCCCCTCCAACAAGTTACTTACCTACCAGTCAAACTAATACGCGTGGTCAAACGCATTATGTAAGCGGACAATCTGCCTCGGCAAGTATCACAATTTACCAAATTTCCCTACAGTCTAGGAATTTAATAGATTTGGACCTCATAACAATGATGTTATGATGATATTAATTTTGACACAGCACTTGTTGTTACTAAAACACAAAAAGCAATAAGTACTATTGAAATACCATTGAGACACGACTATTACGATAGCTTAGCAGAATCGAGGCCCGGTCAAAGTTAATCCCGATCTATCAAGGGAAGTGTTTGGGGTTAGATAAACAATAAAGATCAATTGACCTCTACGATAAGTTTAAATTACCTACTAAAATAGATAACTACGAAATATGACTACGAAAATACGTAATACGACTACGAAAATTAAAACAACACTCGCGTAATAAAATCAACTCAGCAGGTGATTTTCATACACATGAGGTCTCTACTATTTTATGTGAATTATGCAGTAATGTTTATTACCATAGATAGGCTTTATCACCTCTCAAATTGCCAGTCCAGAATCTTTCATTAACCTCTCAATTGCCTCAAAAAGAAAATCAAATAAGCGTGTCTCTATGACCACTCGTTTATATGTTTTTCTTCAATATTCTTTCGTGATTGATGTACCGTACAATGTATTTATTTATTAATAAAGGTACACAAACAGCGTACATATACAACACAACATTCGTAGTAAGTTGCACAAATTCAATGAAAACAGTATGTCATAAATACAATGTTAAATGAAGTTTAATAGTATTAGTAGTTCTTGAAATACCCAGTTGTGACAAACAGACATACAGACTGAGTCGCACCATAAGGGTTCCTTTTTACCGTTTTTTTACCGTTTTGGTACGTAACCCTAATTATCTCCAACATATTTGTATCGTACAAAGTCAGCAGATTAATAGCAAGTGGATACGTGTTTGTTAAAACAAATTGCTTTTATTAAGTGACTATGCTACGGGTCCACTTATAATCAATATACGAGTATACTGAAGACGTAGGCAATTCCGAGTTTCTGCCATTTATTAATTTCGAAATCTACAATATGTTATAGTCTACAAATAATAACGTTATGATGCTTACACGAGAACTCCATTTAAAAGTTTGTGCAGAAGAAAAGTTGCTAAGTCTTAAAATAATATAAATTGCAAAGAGGAGGCCTCCACATAAGGAATTTAGTTTTTCCGTCTCAATGTTTTTAACGAAAACTTATTGGCAAAGTTGTTAAACAAAAACTTTTAAGGAAACATTCGAGTTGTTTCCTAAACTTTTTGTTTGACTGTACGAAGTGAACTTTTCCGTTTTTTAAAATGTCGTTGAGCCAAAAAAATAAATTATGCAGAAGAGCTGTTTTCGCAGTTTCGCCCGCACACATAGATTATTAATTCGTACAGGAAATCCCAGGCGTCCCAGGCCAACCCAGAACCCAGACAATTTTCAGTAACGTACCTCAAAATAATTAGTCTGTATCTTTCAGATAGAAGGCCCGCTTAAGAAATCACGATTGTTTTGTCTATGCTCAACAAATGTCAAATTTGGGTTATCTCTGGCTAACACGGCAGCGAGAGCAAGCATGTGCCGCGCCTGGCTAAGAAGTCAAATATGAAGTTAACCCTAGTAACAAAACAAAAGACGTAATAATTTTGAATACCGCCATGCGAGCCTTTGATTATTTATATCTCAATAATCTTCTAGGTAATTAATTATTTTGTGATTATGCCGAGGAAATCCTAGTGAAACAAAACAAATGACTGTAGTGTTGACCTTCTAGCCACACAGCCTTTATAATTTGTGCTCGGGCAAAGTGAACCTTTCCGATATTTTATTTGAAACGCCACTGAGCTGGCCGTAGCCAACAGATCAGCATGTACGTCACTGTCACTTTGCAATTTTTCAATGTCCTTCGTGAACTTGAAAAGCTAAGTTGTTCCTGGCGGCGTTCATTTTTAGAACTTCGTTTTTTACTTTTGTTTTCTTCACTGAGAGCTTTTGTGTTAGAAGGTGATTTTTCTTAAACTTAAAGGTGAATTTTCTTCGTGATTGTGGTAAAGATTTGATTGGTGTTGGGCTTGAAAGGCGCCTCTTTCAACGAGTACGAAAATACGAGTATAACAAATACCTACGACTGAAACTCGTTAATTAAAGCGTCTAGTACACACGACGGCACCTCAGACTATACATGTTGACCTTGAGACCGCCTTTATGCCCTACGTAATAAAAGCTGTTATTGCAGTTCAACTGTATAACCCCACGTGCTGTAGTATGTACCCAAACAGTTGATTTTGACTAGTCGGGGACATGCCTCAGATATTTAATATTTACTTGTGGTTTATAAATTGTGTACATGAATTATAATTTTTATGATAATAAATTCGGTATTACTAAATGTTGTGATAACAATCTGACACACAAAGAAAATAAGGTTACATAAAACAATAAAAGTACTTAAAGTACCAGCTTTACCAAAGACATACAGCCCATGCGGCTTCCGGGAGACAGTAATAAAGCAAGGTATTTGTTAAGGGTTAGGGCCAAATGCCCGAATTATATCGTGCTTAAGGGATAAACTGGGATGTATAAAGTAAGAGGCAACGACGTTGCTAAACTTCCACAGAATTTTTTGTTGTTCCCTTACAAATTGTAAATGATAATTTAAACAACACATGGATTGAAAGGATTGTGTATTTCCATAGGCACTTTAGCTACCTGTTATTGATTAATAAAAACACATACAGGTCTTGACTTGCTCCACTTATGACTTATATGGAAGTGACAGTTCAATTTGACATTACCTGTCAACTAGATATTTTGTGAAGATTCGAACAGGATTGAAGATTTTATCCGTCGGTTACATTTAGGAATCAAACTTTGGTAGTGCGGTATAAATATAACAAACTAACCAATTGATATTTGTTTCACCGATGTTAATACTAGAGAAATGCAACCTGTAGAGGAGAACAGACGCACATACAAAATAATTTTTGCTCAAGCTGAAACAGAGACGGTTCGCAATAAGAGCCTCAAATAAGAGTTAATCAAGAGACACGTTAAAATAAATGCCAATATTTTTTTCATTCAAAACTGTAAATCGCATTAATTTTTATTTGGTTTAGTATTTTGGATGTTTTATTTATTAAAAACCTAGACAAATACTGTCTTAATCCGAATTACATCACAAGAAGACTTAATTATGCTCAAATTGCAAATCATTTTGGTGTTACGTTTGTATCCGGAGCCTTAAATTGTTTGCCCATACTATTTTCCAAATTAAAGGAGTATTACCACAAATACAACACCTACGTTGTGTTGTAAATAACCATGCTCATATTACGACACTGAAATTCTTATTTGAGGAGAAAAAGGCGTCTAATGATGACATTCCATTAATTCACTCAATGTTCTTCGCGTCATGATACTTTATTGGAGAGGTGTTTGGCCTGCCAACCTTTGGCTCGAAACTAAAAGCTGAATAGATATTAGAACTTTGAATTCAGAATTTTATTTTATAATATATTTAAGCTAAATATTTATTAAGAAAAGCAACTCATACATTTTATATAGAGACGACTTGTTATTCTTAAGTAAAAAATTAGATCATCTATTTAAAAACAACGTTCGAAATTGAATAGTGTATTGTTATGCCAATACACAGAAAACAAGAAACACTTTAAGAGAAAACACTTAAGCTTAATAATATAGATAAATATACCATTAGCTACAAGTTTAAAATATTTTCCTTCTATCGTGGAATAAGCAAATAAATGTTAGAATAACTTTGCGTCATTCGTAAATGGTTTATTCTAAGATAAGGTTTTTGCAAACTGTGCGATAAAAAATGCCAAGAAATATTAATGTTAATATTGAAGTTCTTTTCTTATCTCGTACTTTTAAAAGAACCGTAAGACGGGCTTATAAACCGATCAGCTTTACCCGTCGCTTCACTAGTGACAGCTTAGTTAAAAGTTGAACTGGGGTTTTAGTTTGTTTACTTACTTAAGTGAGTAAAACTAAGCTTTTACTCGCATCCCGGGCCGAATGAAAACATCCATTTAAACTAATGAGTTTAGTCATTGTGGAAGAACGTGGTTTGGCTTAATTTATCTTATTTAAACTTACTTAGGTAATTGTGGGCTAGACGATATTTTCGGACTTTTTTCAGTGAAAGGGCAAAATTTAAGTGTCATAATTGAAGCCTTAAATTGATTTTATTGATGAATCATAAGATTAACATGCAAAAGTATTGATCTCAAAATTAATATAGCAATATGAAGTGTATTGCAAATGCTTCATTTTAGGGTTATCAAAGGATCACGACACGATCTCGTCGGAGGAGCTCGATAGCGGGCGTGTGGATTGCGGAGTTTTAGCAACTTTCGCAAGGGTCGGTCCTTGAATGGGTGACCAAAAATTTAGCTCCTGTTAAGGCCTGTGCCCCAGCAGTGGGGACATTAAAAACGACAAGGGATTTCTGTTTCAAATCAGTTAATGTTTCATTTCGATGCTATACAATATTACCTTTCGGACTTGGTTTTATTTAAGCGACGTTTTATCATGTATATTTTTACAAAGTATCTGCTCCTCAAGAGACTAGGATTGGAACTACATAGTACTATATACGCATGCACACTTGCACACACAATAAAATGCACATACTGATGCGCACACAAACACACACACGCACATTCACTCACCTATCATGAAACAATATTAAAATTATTTCGTTGTTCTCTTAAATTTTCACAAATTCTTTATACTTAAGTAATTTTTGTATAAAATTGTTTTTGTTTTTAGTAACCATTTATATTATCTTGTTTACTTATGTACTTACTGTATACATTATACCTGCGTAAACGCTATGTAAAGCTGTGGGAATAATGTTCACTCAAATAAAAAAAAACGTTTTATTTCAGAAGCCGGGAGATTTTTTCAGGACTTAACTATATAAGATGTCTCAGTGATACTTTGACAATATTGTCTTTGCCTACCATCTAGAATTTAAAACAGGTCGTGACAAGAATAAACCTTTTTGATAGGCACCTTGTTAAGTTTAAGATGTTTTTAATGGAAAAATTGAGTGCAAATCTTATTATATAAATATATAATTATTCATAGTACCGCGGTGTTTTCGTGTCAGGATTGTTAAGTTAAGATGGATTTATGAAGATTAGAGAATAGCCTATGTTTTTTGTCTCAGAAAATGTTGATTGAGTTAATCAAGTTAATTTTTTAGCTCTTTAGATCCGTCGATAATGGATGTGGCCATAGTTGTAGAGTTTAGTTATTAGACGACCTCTGTGGTCGAGTGGCTTTGTACACCGGTGTTCAAGGTGTCGCCATCTCTGAGGTCCCGGGTTAGATCCCCGGTTGGATCAATTTAGAAAACGAACTTTTCTATATTGGCTCAGGTCTGTGTTTGTGATGCCACCGTTGACTCTGATTTCCATAACACAAGTGCTTTAGCTACTTACTTTGAAATCGGAGCAATGTATGTGATGTGGTCAAATATTTATATCACACCTTGTATATTAAACTACTACTACTAAATTAGTTCTTTGATGGAAATTAAGCACTTATCTTGTGTATTTTGTATTTTTTTTATACTACCAACCTACTAATTTTCGAATATTGTTATTTTCTTAATCTTAACTCGTTCGCACAAGTTTGGCGCTGACGCGCATAGACGCGGTTTCACAGACTAGCAAACTAAGTGAAAATGGCTTCAGAATAAATAACTATTTTTCACGTATTTCAATAAAACCTTCTTGAATTCACGAGAGTGTTTCATATAAAATTTATTAGGTACCATGCATAAAGTGACCCAGATTTAATAAAAAGCGCCGGTTTCTAGTCGACAACTCTTAAGCGGTATTTTATTACAAGAGCGGAGATTTACAGCGGAACTGGTTCGGTGTAATTGTGACAAAATTGTTCTCCGTCCGCCACCTAGAATTCATAAAAAGTACGTGTCTGGAATACGCTTTGTTGTTTTTAAGTAGGTTACTGTTCCTTCAGTTCAGATAACAGAATAAAGACAAATGTATTTTTATTTAGCTAAGTAGCTGCAATATTTGAAACAACTTGAAAGGCTGGCAGTCGCATGAGTGACGAATCATTAGGTCTAGTGTACGTGGTAATAAATGTACGAGTAGTTTGAAAACCAGTAACTAACTGAAATCTATAGTTAATTATTGCAAATGCTTATGTATTATTTCGTAAGAAGACAATCCGTCAACCGTCAAAAATATCTGGAAAGATGGTAATTCCTTACATTGATGAAATAACGCTGGCTTCCAGCGTAAGAGTGGGATATATTAGAAGAAATTCGACTATGCCATTAGTGACTCGGTAGCACAGCGGTAAGAGCATTGGACCGGACATACAAACGTCGCGGGTTCGATTCCCGCCCGAGAATGTGATTTGATGCGAGTCGTATTTTTTCTAGTATATTATTTAGTATTGTATAAAAATAGCATTGTGGATGCTAAACTCTCAAAATTAAAAAACACATTCCGCGAGTTCTTGAACTCTTTATTTCATTGAAGTGTGAAATTTCGCACAATTCCACTGAAATACTCGTATTTTCTGTTTTTGACTTGGAAGAGTCCTCAAACAAAACTTGTCTTAACCCTTAACATTTTTCACACATTAAGTGATTGCGCAATTAAGAAAATGTCTCCCAGAAAATAGTAAGTAAGAAGTTTGCGAGGAAAAGCGAGGAGAATACTTTCTCGTAAGTCACTAATGTATTTGCCAAACTGTCTTTGTGAATGGCCTTACGTAAACGTTACGAATTTGCAGTTAAAAAGCTTTCATATTGTAGATAGCTCTTACTACTTTAACATATCCGTAAGACCTTGTATAGAAAAGGCGAATTCGCCGCGATTTTAAACGCTATTTTGGTTACATTGCTGTTAATAATTCACACGTTGCTGACGTCGCTGGTCCTAAGCGAACATTGTATATCGAATCGCGTCTTATTCGCGCGTAGCTCTGGACAGGGTCTAATCCTTTGACTTTGATATTCAGTATTTTTTATTAAATACAGGGTGGAAAAAAAGTAAATACTATAAATACTGATAATGGCAATTTAAACTGAATGAAAAAACTGCGTTAAAAGATTTTTGATAAATTGCTTGTCTCAGTCGGGAATAGGACGGGCTAAACCACTATTTTTATCTTTCTTGGTTTTGCCTTTTATTAAAGGATCATTGAGCCTATCGATTGGTATTATAAAAGTATAACATGTTATTTCTTCGGATGAGACAAGTGATTGGTCAAAAATCTTTGAATGCAGTTTTACTTATTTTAAAACATGAAAAGTAAAATTTGCCGTCCTCACTATTTAGAGTAGTTTACCTCCAACTACTGTCTTGTTTTCCACCCTGTATACGTAATATTTATATAATTAAGCACAATAATGTTAAGGGTAAGCTGCGAATAATGTTGCTGATTGTATAATTAGTATTAAGATAAATAATAATAGAAAAAATACTATAGTATTTTTTTTCTTTTAATATTATTATTTATCTTAATATAAAAATAGCATTGTGAATGCGAAAAATCTAAATTTAATAATTGTATTATAAGTAGGTACTTAATGAATATTTGTAAGCAGTTGTTGACACAATATTGTACAATTGTTTGTTATCCCTGCAAATAAATAAATAAATAATATATTTAATTATCTTCTCATTTTAGAATAGGATTTATAGGCATAAAGATATTTAGAATACGAATGAAATCAAATGGTTAGTAAATCCGAAGTATTGTATAGATTTGCTAGTATATCAGACGCCAAAGAATTTGTCTACATCAGAATAACTTTGATATAGACAGAATCCCGCGCTCGTCACACTCGTCGTTGTGCTACAGGGGCTGATGATGATGAATTCGATGTCCCGTTCATCTATCCAGGGCCCTGTTACAACTGTATAGACCGTAACTCCGCCTGGTAACAGGTGCTATTACCAGTCATAGATCATAGACAATTTAACAGACATCTTTTTAACTTAGGTGTCACGGACAGTCCCCTATGCAGAGGCTGCATGAGCCGCCCACGTACTGCTGGAATGCAGAGGGGTGGCCCCCTACCGGGCGAGGTACCTCGGCTCGCCGGGTAGCGTCAAGGAAGCGATCATGAATGTGAAAGTGCTTGAGGCGTTCCTGGCTGAGCTGTGCTGGCGGGAGTGATCCGGCCGCACACCCTCCAGACGCAAAATAGGCGCAACAGACGTCGAGTTGCGGAAACCACCCGTAATGATAAGAAGAAGAGATGTCCTGCCATCGCATAATGTAATGACAGAAAGAGAGATGGACCGAAGAACAAGATGGTAAATGATTATTGGCAATTAGTGAAATGCCGCGATAATTTAACGTCAAAACGGTAACATGCCACGATTAAGCGCAACTATTGTCTTCACGGGAATCATAATTAATGTGGACGTTTGCAGGCGAGCTGTGAAACTATGCTGCTTAAGTAATTGTATTACAGACCGAGCTTACCAGCTTTGTTCTCAAAATAATGCCTCACTATACAGCATATAATAACTGAACCAGTATCTCAAAGTACCTGCGCAATACATAATGGCGTAATTTGTTAGACAAACGCGTACACTGGAACGTGCAATCCGTACGCAGCTCGCCTTGCCTGCTCGACGTGCCCGACTATAATACCGAAATAATTCACACCAAAGTATGTTGCTTTTATTATTATGCTAAAAATTTTAAGGGGTCACTCGGCTAGACCTATTAGAACTTCTATCATAATAATAAAAGCAACATTTTATCAGTCTTTTGAAACACAGGTTTTCAGCGGTTAATTTGACAATTCGTGGCATCGCACGCCATTAGGAATTGCGTGTCGCTTGCGGTAAATACGTAGAGCAGAGCTACGCGTCTGTGTCGCCCGTTTCGGACAATCGTATCTAGTTGAGTTACTGCTTTGACTATGATTTTCTGTGCTCACGGCTTGCACGTACAATCTGTGGCACAATGTAATTCCTGAATTAACCGTTTTCTTGGCAATAAATATTTTTCGTTGTGACCCCACGCGTAGGCGCTTTATTTTATAACTGTATTTTGCTCCCATAAATTTGACACAAATAAAGTTTATTATGCTGTTTATAATAGAAATGTCATGATTTTATTGGGTAAATAAATTTGTTGGGACAATACCATAGTCAATTAATTAGCACAGTTACTTTTTTGCAGTAACATTCTACTGACTAAATACTTTACCTAATCTATTGCATTGTATTGTATTGTTTATATTTATCTGTTAATCTTTTAACAAGCAAATAAACAAAATGAAGAATCTAACTAATGTATATTCCATTTATCTTCTCAAATCGGCCCAGAAACAAAATTTTAATATAGTAAATAAGAAAGTAAAAATTACTTTATTTAAATAAACTTAGTAATTAAGCGCTTTTAAATCGTTTATATTTTTCTACCACCCGTTCCAGACTTTTATAGGTATAGATTAGGGCAAACGCAATTAAAATAATTTAAATTTGGGAAATATTCGATTTGCTTTGAAGAACAAAAGGTTGCTGCGAATAATTAATGAAATGGAAGCGTTGTATCTCCGTAGTCAGCGTTAGAAAAACATGGGAATCCGCAAACCGAACCATTTCATTTATCTTAAGCCAGATCTGATACAAATTGCAAACCGCTGGTCGTCGATTTTCACGATCGCATCTTCCCAAACGACCCTTTCAGTGGTTAAGATAAAATCTGAATTGAGGCATTGCCGATCCTGAATAATGCAACCGTGAATGCGACGTCCGTATTTGAATAAGAAAGTGCCTTTATTTAAGAAGATGGCTTTTTTATCGACTAATGAAATCTTTTGATTTTTGGATTACGTATAAATTATGTGTCTATTCAGTTAAAAAAATTGAACGATAACAAATGATTTTCTTCATTTGTTTCAATTGCAATTTTGAGTTGAAAGCAAACATGTGACTTAGTAACTTTATTATTTTTGTGAACTTATTATCTACACATTAGTAGGTGGTTTTTAAACGCATGTAATAATTTGTAATAGGCGACAATCACAACTTAAAAAGTTTAAATAACACAGGACTGTTTCATGATTACAAAAGGGATCCTCCGATAATAGTGTAAGTATTACAGTGTATTACGCAGATGTAGGCTTATCTTCAAAGGAGATCTCTTTCTGTGAACCCAGATAGTGTAAGGCTGCTTGCAGGGTAAAGCAATGTTTAGCATTTTCATACATTTACTTGATTAAATTACTAATATTTTTACACTGTTTTATATTAAACTAGCTTTTGCCTGCGACTTTGTTCGCGTTTACATGTTAGAAAATCTTTAATTCTTGTTCCCGTTCCCGTTCCCATTCCCGTTCCCATTCCCGTTCCCGTTCCCGTTCCCGTTCCCGTTCCCGTTCCCGTTCCCGTTCCCGTTCCCGTTCCCATACCCTGTAGCACCTTGTATGACGTGAATTCTCCAAACCCCTTTCTTAGTGTTCACCTACCTACACCATGAAAGATATCCACCCTCCTAAAATGGTATCTCTGCCTTTAGCCGTTAGGGCTCTACGCGTATGCCAACATTGCCAACAATCAATAAATCAAACAATCAATCAAATAGATAAGAATTTATCGCCATCTTTTATGATTGTTAATATTTATACAAGCATAGAAAGGCAAAATAATAATATTTTAATAAAACCTAATTCAATGACAATAATGAATAATGAAGTACTTATTCTAAATCTATTTCTTCGCAAGTAAATACACATCATATTAGAGTTGATTTGACGATTTTTGGAGTATTTACTCCACACATCAAACAAGTAAGTATGTCTGAGTAAAATTATCAAATTGTGTATTCACTGGAACTAGAATCACGCTGAAATATTATCAGACTCGAATGTTTATACAGGGTTATGTGGCTGCTATTAATGTCAAATCATTCTAAAACATAGTGCTCTACTATACAGTGGGTGATAAATTAAGTAAGTCCTTTGGTAGTATACTCATAAAACTAGTTTATTTACTAAAACTGTGTCTTAGTGCTTAACTCACTTTCTCCTTTCAATTTCTTCTTTTAATTTCTCATATTAGTCGTGTGTGAGTTAGAATAGAAAGAACTCGGAGTTTTATACAAAAACACGCGAAATTTATCATTTTTCAATTCTAACTGTATAATTTGCCGTAACACACGGCGTATAGGAGAAATGTTACAATAAATTCGACAGTAAAGTCAGCAAATTGACTATTACAGCTTTTGAACAATATCAAACTCAAATAAAATCAGATTGTATTTATATTAAAAAAACCTTTCCAAAGTTAGCTCATTTGTATGGAAAATCATATAGTGGCCCCTATTTTCTTTTGACCATGGTAAAAAAAGGAGCATAGTATACTTACTATAGTATTAATTATCTGTGGTAAAACCGCGGTTAAACATTGTAAAGTAGGTATTAAATTGATGGAATAACATCTGTCACGTCTTAATAAGTAAAAAATAGTATCAAATTCACCTCAACTGAAAACGAAAGTAAATGCGAACTTTGAAACACGATTCTCATAGAGAACAAAACACTTAGCATTAGTGTTGTACTTAAATAATGGGTGACTTAGACAGCGCTGAATTTACATTATTAAAGCAATAAATTTCAACAAAATAGAGCCTGTAAAAAGAAAACTTCGTGCATGTTATCAACATTTAAAAGTTGTAAGTACCTACGCTCAAGAGTCTAAATAATACCGATATAAAGTTAATGTGTTGAATAAAACAATATTTTATAACTTATGTCATAAAGTTACCGTGTTTCTCTGCACTGAGTGAGGTAACTAAATGCTGATATTCCATTTATATGTTTAACGAATGCATTTTTTTATAAAATCATATAGGTAATCAACTCGAACCTTTGACTGAGCTTTCTTTAACAGAAGCTATTCCAATATTCATTTGCCTTTTTTCGGTTCCCTTATACCCTGTATGAATGGTGATATTCAGTTAAAATAGCTTCTGCTCAAGAAAGTTCATTTGAAGGTTAGAGTTGAGCATAACAATAAGATGTGACCAATAACTTACTAAAACTGAAATAAGGAAAATATTAGCATTTGGCTTCAAATAAAGAAAATCTATTTCGTGTCATTTCATTTCAGAAGTTATTCTTATGTCAGTTTTATTATATAATTTCTTTTCACTTTTGATCTGCAGTTTGAAATATATTTTTATTTGGCTCATATTTTTGTGAAATAAAAATAGAATAAGTGACAAATAGGATTGGATGAAATATTCATAGTATGCATCGTCTTATTCAGTAAAAAGCAGATAAATCTACGGCGGACGCGCAATGCGAGGTTTATTTCCGAGACTAGATATTGTGAGAAAATATTCGCGGCACGATGACGGTTTCATTGCTTTGTAACGGATATTTATAGGCACTTTTGCAATAGTAGAACTGTTTTATGAGTAAAGTTTATCAAAAAATAAATACAGCCTTTTGTTCCTGGGTGTATTCTTAGTAGTTTATGATACAAGGTTTATAAGGAGGTTTTTAGAACGAGTTGACGTTTTATAGGCCCGAGCCACAGGCGAGGGTTTATAATCGTCACGAGTTTAAAAAAAGTCAATTCATAGGTCCTTACCTATGAATTGACTTTTTTTAAACTTATAGGTCCGTTGAGGTAGTTGGCCGTCATGATTATGATTCAAAATAAACAACCGAAGCATCTTAGAAGATATGAGAGTCTCTGTTTATTAGAATGATACAGACTTGGTCTTTCTGGCCTGCCCACATTATCTTATATATCAAGTGAGGTCTTCAGTTCACTGAGCTACTAGTAACCTCTTGTCAGTCCTTCAAAAATTACTTATATGATTCCTGTTAAGACGGGGAAAGCAAATATCTTGTGCGTAAGTATTTTGAAAAAATTACCAGTATTTGCAGAGATGATACGAAAATTAGGATTGAACACTGGAACAGTATCACAATACAGGTTATTGGCTTCGTTTGTGTGTTCGTGTTTTCACTTCACCACATGAATTTTGAATTTTGGTTAAACCCATCTTAAGGGAAGTATCTATTTGTATCCTGGTTCTTGTTTGGAGGTGGAGTTCAACTCGCGTTGGTTGTTTACTGAAGAACGGGAACGCTCGTGTATCTCGACATTGAATATGGGAATTTAGGCGACACAGTACAGGGAACCTTATACTCTCCTCGCTCGATGCGTAGCTTAAGCGAGAACACTGTGTATGCTGATTGTAATATCATTGGTAATACAATCAGCAAGTAGCCAGCTAAAGTCAGTGATGCATTCGTGTATACAGTACATCAATGAAATCACCAATAATGAAATGTACACACCACATTAAATGTTACATTAAATCCTTCTAATAATAAAAATGTAAAAGTTTGTGAAAATGTGAAAGGTGACAACCTTTAATGTTTATTATTCAATCACACAAAAACGGTAGAACAGTTTTGATAGACATATATACAACGTGTTACAAAAGTACCCCTAATGCCGAATATGGTGTATAGGGACCATCAAACTGAACAACTTTTACTATGGGACCAACTTTGAAATCGCGAAAAGATTTTTTTTTTTTTACTTTTATTACGAAAATATCAAATTGTATGAAACAGCTGATTTTTTTTTCGCGATTTCAGAGTTGGTCCCATAGTAAAAGTTGTTCAGTTTGATGGTCCCTATCCACCATATTCGGCATTAGGGGTACTTTTGTAACACGTTGTATATAGTTTTTACAGCCCAAATAATAATAAACTTTAATTAACTGTTTAGAAAACATTACATAAGTTACCGGAGTCCCCTTTTGATAATTTTTATTCCGTTCAAAGGTGACTTAGATATTTCCTGAATGTCCACGCGAACAAAGTCGCAGGCGGAAGCTAGTTATTATATAACTTCTATAAATAAAATATGACACTGACTGAAAGAGATTATAAATTTCTAAACTCTAAAATTCCCATATTCAATGTCTACATAGTCGAGAAGGCTATAGAATTACGACGTAATCTTCTCTACACATCGACAGATGCATCTCCAGACTCCAGATGCCTCTGTCGACGTGGTAGAGGGGCAGGTATTTACCCACAGACGAGCAAATACCTATGTACACACATCGGTGGACGGCATCCGCAGGTGGAATTTGCTGATGCCTCTTTCGATGTGTATGCTTTGAAGTGAAGCAAAGCTGGGCCTTTGACTATTGATTTTTAGTTTAAGGCTGATTACAAGCACTTTCGGTTTGGAGAGACGCCACAACGACGAGGGGCAATCTTTTACGCAATCGGGAAAAGACTGAGCAAGATAAAATTTTATTAAATTTAGATTTTTCGCATTCACAATGCTATTTTTATATCAAGATAAATAATATTAGAAATATACTAGAAAAAATCGACTCACCCGTAGCACCTCAGACGGGACTCGAACCCGCACGCTTGGGATTCCGGCCCAATGCATTGACCAATTATGCTACTGAGTCGAGTCAAATTTTTCCTTGTTTTGTTTATACCGACAAAGGTTTGATATAATATAATATAACGTCGAAGTTGAAGTGCGTTCAACATTTTAAATAATAACTACTATGACTCTACAACGAGTGTTTATGTCTTTTATGTGTAAAGGATTTTTTCTCTTGTCAGATTTCGTTTCCGTATTCGACAGATTACGCATTCGATGTTTTTGATTTCAGTTTGAATATTTGAATACAGGTGATATTTCATTTGCTTTTCCTTATTACTTAGTTTGCGTTCTCGTAGAACACTGATACAAATGTCAAAATCATTCCCTAAACTGTACTTGTTCACAACCGAAGATTTCCAGTCAGTAAGTCCTTTGAGGATTAGTGGTCCTTAAAGATAAGCGGCTTAATACTTTCGCAGTGGTGAAACTCTTAATAACTAGTCCAATATCTATTGACAAAATGGTTTTTCTTGCAAAACCTTTCGTCTAATGCGTTTTAATTATTGGGAAGTAAATTAGAACAGAGAAAATGCTGTGTAATAAATAAATAAATTATAAATATTTGACAACATCATATACATTGCTCTGATTCGAAAGTAAGTAGCTAAAGCACTTGTGTTATGGAAATCAGAAACAACGGTGGTATCACAAACACCCAGTCCTGTGCCAATATAGAAAAGTTCGTTTTCTAAATTGACCCAACCGGGTATCGAACCCGGGACCTCAGAGATGGCGACACCTTGAAAACCGGTGTACAAAGCCACTCGACCACGAAGTTCGTCAAACATATTAATTCATAATTAATATGTTTGACGAACTTCGGTCGGTTTATTCGTATTTTTTACCCGACTACGACGAAGCATAACAATAAATATGTTTATTTGAAAAGTCCTAATTAAGCCCTTTCATTTGATGACATTAAAAATGAGACTATTGACTTAAAAATATGAAGTAAAAAATTTTTTTTAATGATGTCGTGTTGGGTATCAAATGAAAGGGCTTAATTAGCACTTTTCAGCTTTTGTTCGTGGCTTTGCTTGCATTCACCCGATTTACAACTCCAAAGTTTTTAAAATATAAAAAGGGCTAAAAAACTAAAACCCAACTACAAAAAATCGCGCTCTGAAAAGTACGAAACAAGAAAATATTCGAGTCCAAAATTCAAAAATAAGGATTACCGACTAACCGTAGTCGCACGCATGCCACTTTGTGGTAGACACGCACGACACGAACGGCTAAAAGGCTGTGGAGGTGGCATAATGCGACTACGGCTATCCTTCTTATTGAATTTTGAACTCGAATATCTTCTTGTTCGTACTTTTTAGAGCGCGATTTTTTCGTAGTTAGGTTTTAGTTTTTAAACTTCATTTATAGATAAGTAATAAAGTTGATATTTGTTTCTTTTAATAAGCAAATACATTCTGCTCAATAACAAAACATAAAATCTGACGTAATAATGTTAATTTAAACTACGCTCGAGGACCTCGATGGCGTAGTGGTTTAGCGCCTGGCCCAGCGATTGCAGAGGTTAAGCAACTTTCGCAAGGGTCGGTCACGGGATGGGTGTCCAAAAAATTATCATCTCAAGCTCCTCCGTGTTTCGGAAGGCACGTTAAGTGCCGTGTTACGTTGTTCCCGGGTGCATTTGCTGTCGTTAACACCCACCAATCTGCATTGGGCCCACGTGGTGGGTTATGGCCCATACTCCTTATCCACCCATAAGGAAGGCCTGTGCCCCAGTAGTAGGGACGTTAAAAATGGCTGATGGTCAAACTACGCTCGGATTCACAAATTTCTTAAAATTTAAAATTATTTTATTTCGCTAATGCGTAACCTTGTTACAGTTTCCACGAAATAACGTTAATTTAAACTTCACAATAGGGTCAGAGAGTGTGATGAAAACCTATTTTATAATTCAGTGGCGTACTGAAACAGGGTCAAACTAGGCTTTATAAGGCTCTTATAGTGTGCGGACATCATTATTAGATCGTTGAGACTGGTGTTAGTTCGCTACCCTTTGACGTTTGCTTCGAACCCATATTGATAAAGGTATAGAGTTTAATTTCGGTAAATAGCCGTTCAGGGAACAGTAGGATTGACTTATGGTTACAAACAGAATGGCGTTGCGGATTATCACGTGACAACTTGACATGGACTTTAAAGCAACCCTCGTCACTTGGGTGCCGTCGTATAACGTCACGACGGGTGTCATCGCAGGAATAGAATGGACTTCATAATTTGTGAGGTGAGTACATTGAAACAATTAGTATTTGTAAAGCTTGACAAGATATAGGTAGCGCTGTTGGCAGTTTATTAAGAGAAAACACCACGGTCGAGAGAATTGAAAAATTCCTATAGAAATTTGACAAAATTAACGTTTGGTAGTACCCTGTTTCCACCTCCAAAACAAGACCGATTTAAATATTTTTTTTCATTAATATTACAGGAATGTTGCTGTGTTCCTATGTTTTCTTTTTTTTCATAAAATAATTATTAAAAGACATATTAATCTCCAAAAACCTAAAAAAATGCAATTGTTTAGACATCCAGCAATCAAATTTGACAAGACTATATAAAAAAGCAAAACATAGGAATACAGCCAAGTCCTTTCTTTATTTTTTTATGTAAAAAGTATTTAATTATTCTAGTTTTGGAGGAGGAAACCCGAAACAGGGGACTACGCAACGTTCATTTTGTCAATAGGATTTTTTTCAATTCTCTCGACCGATGGTGTTTCCCTTTAAGGATTTTAGGATACCGTTATGCTTGTGCATAATAGATTTCCGTTCCTAAAAGGATCTGATTTTTGCCAGTTATCCAAATAGTATAAATTTTAAGACAGGATTATAGAAATTTAAATAATAAAGTTGAATTGATTAGAACTTAACTCATTGTGTAATTATGTTTGCGTGAAATCTCGTTAGAGAATGACTTACGACTTCCAACTCCAACTGCTATGAGTTTACGAGACGTATTTGTAGTGCAAACCGTTATTATATTGAAGCCAAACAGTACAAGGGTATTGTAGTGCTGAGTCAACGATATAAATGCGACTCGAGACATTAATGAAGTGAAAATAAATTTACACAAATTGCATGTAATGTGTTTCATTTAGCATATTTGTCGAACAATTCAATTATAGACTTACCCAACTTACAATGATGATGAGTCTAAAGTTTGTTTTAATGTGGAAAATCAATTATCATTATCTCAATTAAACAAACACAACAAAGAAATGTTTTGCAAAAGCGAAGTGCGGCGAAACTTTATTCCATAAACACCGAACATCATATTTTGTTCTTAGAATTTCGAATTCTTGAAAATACTTAAAGGATCGCTAACGCCAAGAATTCACGACACGGTTTTCGCACATTTCATGATTTATCAAGATTTAAATCTGAGTGCGTGATTAAAACATGTGTTCCGGCCACTTTTCGCAACATAAGATTACAGACATTTTAAAAAATATTCATTTTCTTGTTGCTGAAGTACAAAAAGTTGTCGTTTCTAACAGTTATTGGAACTGTCAGAAACGACATCTTTTCTCTTTGACTTCTGCAATACGAAACTGCATAAACGTGGACGACTTCTTAAAATAACTCAATCAACCTTTTTGAGCTGTAATATTACCCTCTTCTTCATAAACAGTGTATAAGTATCTACTGTTTAGTTATAAGTAGCTTGGTACCTTATAAAAAAATGGGCCAAGTCCGTGTCGGACTTCGCACATTTAGGGTTCTGTCCTTTCCAAATAGGGCTAAGGAGCGGAGCTTATTTGTGCTACGCGCTTGTTTAGCGTTTCGTTTTGTTCGTTTTTGTTTCTTTACATATTTTATTTTTCTTTAATTTTTTTTTTATACGAATTTTTATCGCATTCTTGAGAAAATCACTATACAAGCCTTGTACGGTAAGCAATTTACATTGCTACCTTCCCGTTTTTGGGTACGTACGTACTATAATTTTTAATTCAGTTTTAGTAAAATTGAAAATATTATGTATACCTGTACTGGTTAAAAATTTTGTACATGAGACGCTTTGTTAAGGAAGAGTGACTCTCTCTGGCACAGGTGCCTTAGTACTTAAAAGGAAGTGCCTTTAAATCTAAGTTTAATTATTTTTGTAAATAAATTATTTTTAATTTCCATAGCTCAAATAAAATAGCTTATAGCGTATTAAGGACGTCGCATACATATATATATATATATATATAAATGTTTAATATTATCTATATGTATGGCACTTCTTACCCAAAAGATAAAATTCAAAACTACTACCTTGTTTTGGAATTTTTTTATTGCAATCTTTCACTTTCTATAGGCCTATGAAAAGCTTTTGGATATTGGTTTTCAATTCGATGCCTTAACATGGGTAGCCTAAGTATGTCATGCTCTCTTTAATCATTTCTATGGTGGTGTCGTGTGAGGCGGGTCGTTACGTTCCCTCAAATATGGTTGAGCGAAGCGATGGCTGGTTCATGCGTCATGCTCGTGAACGGGTGCTGCCAGTGGGAATGGGTCTGCTTCTGCCTACTTGTCTTAACGTTTATTGAATTGTATGAATAGATATATATATATTTTTTTTGTAATAGCCTAGGCTGAGCCTTAAATTTTGAATTAAGCTTGACACCTGTAATTTGATTCAGTAGAAATGAGCTAATTAAATAATGTTATTTATTTATGAATCTATGTTAATGGTAACATATTTGAATGTAATGTCTGGAAACGATATACATATTTGTAAATATCGTTCCTTCTAATAAAGCTGATAAGTTTTTTGCGCCCATTTTTCTTGTCAGCTAAAAGACGTCATAATGGGTGGTAGGATAAAAGAATTGACGATTTAAAAATGCTTGTTATGTGAGCTTATTTGAATAAAGAATTTTTCAATTTCAATTTCAATTTCAATTTCAATTTCAATTTATTGCATCTGTTGAAAAAGAAAACAAAATATTATCTAGCTAGAACAACAGCTAAACTAAACTCACGACTTTAAAATTACGGCGGCGACTCCAGACGCAGTTCAAAAGGTATTGTGTTTGTTAGTCGTTGTTTAATTTATTACTACTGGCATCTCTTTTGTTTATGGCCGTCCGTTTTACCGTTTCGCAAAACGTATACGATATTTCAAGGGGCTTTGTGTTAAATTTTATTTCACTGGCAGAACTATGCAGGTCTGAAAACATAGAGCTTCCTACTTTTTTAACCAGTTATAAAAATGGTGAAAACAAAATAATGCTTTGAATGTAGATGTCTTTCTTGCAATAAATGGAAGCGAGAAATAGGACTGGTTGTTAACACATCATAAATGTTCATTTATTTATTTAACCACGTATTGTGATAATAATTAAATTAAGTTATTAAATCCAGCATCATAACTTCATTAATGGCTTTCTCAGCATTGAGTAGATTCTTTGGAACTTCCTTTTCAGGTGGTGATTGCCTGTTCTCCTAAGTGGATGTACACACGATAGCACATCAGGTTATACAGTTAAACTGCGAAAACAGCTTTCATTACGTAGGGCATAAAGGCGGTCTCAAGGTCAACATGTATAGTCTGAGGTGCCGTCGTGTGTACAACATAAGTACACTGTATCTATGGGAAAATTAATCCAACAAAGAATAAAAATATCATGAAGTTGAAGATATTATTATTTTATAGTTTTGCATTTATTAGTATAAAGATGAAGAACGGAATTTCGTATTGTCAGAGACATGTACCTACAACAATATTTTTCAGCGGCAACAATATTTTCTATCAAGATATCTGATTGGAAAACTGAGTATCACGAAAATTGAAACATAAAAATAAATGATGATGCGTTCGTCATCTTGAAACAACAATACATTGTCCCATAAAACATTATGATCAAAAAATGCCACGTAAGATAAATCATGCGTATCGTTTGGGATCATTTTTCGGAGTAAGCGTCCCGATAGAATTGTCGTCTCTACGGAAAATGCGAGCATTTATCACGATCACGATTTTATTGATGCCGGTGTAATGCGAATTGACGATTTCATGCTTCTTTCGTTACCAGGATGAAAGGTGATATCTTGCTATTGATTTCTTAGAAAACAAGCAGTATCAAGAGAAAAGAAGTTATCAGGCCAACTCCGAAAACCGAAAAACGATAGTCGGAAGACGTTCCTGTGGCTTCGTGACAATTAGCTCACGCTTCGCTATTAGACTCATTATTAATTTGAAAGATACGTCTTAAAGCGACGGTTATTTAATCTGTATGAAATATATTGCCAGGCACATACAATATACCTGTAAAGCAACTGCCAGGCTTCGAAAACTGTCGCTAAAATGCATTAATAAAACGAGCTTGGTTGCCCACCACGTTTTGCTCAAAGGGCCATACGATCGATCTGTACGATTCGTCGTCCAATCGTACCGTATATGGAGCGCTTTAGTAACATTTTTAATTAATGGAGTTAAGTAGTGGAGTGGATTAAAAACCATAGGTGGTTGAGCACCATAAGATATTTCATTGTTCAGTTTATTTATTTATTTAAGGCATACACAACAGGTGATAATCATAAAAAAATCAAAACATCAGCTATAAAGTACTATTGATCGAAACTAACACACATCATAATCAAGTGCGTAAACAATTATTAAACTTTAGTGCAAATTTCATTACTTATTACATCCATGATAGTAATACTTATAAATTAGACTCCTTACTAATAAAGATTGTAAAGCAGATGTATAGTTACACCATGTTTTGTCCCTTTCTTTTTAATGTCAAACTTAAATAGTTGGACAAAAAGTAACCATTGTGTAACTATAAAATAACATAGACTGCATTATTATGGTAGCCGTATTACGGGGAAGAGGGAGGACAATAGAATGTTCTACCCCTACTATGACTTTATTATGGTATATATTTACCCATTTCCAAGAACAATACAACAATCCCGCAACATTTTGAAACCACATTTTAATAGACAACCACTAAGAATATAGTGTGTTCTCAAATAAATACGTATTATTCGTGCATGTTAATTTATTTTACACCTTTATCACGTTTTGCATCAATAATAGTACATTATGATTTAAGTGCGGTAATTATCAAAGCGCACGTATTGTCATACGACGTTTTATAACATATTTGCGAGGAAATAAATAAAACTCGGACTTTCTTAAACGAATAAATTTTTAATCACATTTTTAATGTTGTCAAGTTATTATTATTAGTTACAATTTCACCAATCTTTCTCTCACTCTCTTTAGTGAAAGTAGGAGAAACGAGACCACAGAGTTCTGCAGCCGGTGGCGGCGGCGGCGGCGGCGACGATGGTGGTGTACGCGTGTGTGCTCGTAAATGGTCGTCAATACTTGGCTCCATCCATAAAATGTTGACCTCTTTTCTGACATAAAAACTCTTTGCTAAGATTTAAAAAAGTACCGTTCGTTTTAGACGGAGCATCTTGATAAACCGTGCGTTTTACATTACAATAACGCACAAGTACGTAATGAGATACAATACGATATTGAAATTGGTGTAATAAGAGACCCTTTATGAGCAAATATGTTATAAAATATTATACAACATCCAATTAATACGGGTGATATTTGTGTGTCATACTTTTTTACCTATGACGATTTATTTGCAGTTTTTAATGGTACAAAGTTCAATTATATATTAGTTTTCATCATAATTATATAAGGTTTCATCAACTGACGCCACGCCAGTTGGACCAAAATCCTAACAAAAATGTCCGATCTCTTTTATCTCTTTATAATTCATATTGGATCTTGTCAAGTGAATTCACTCGATTTCTAAGATACAGTTCCAAGAATTTCACTTTAACAATCTCCTACTTCGAAAATATGCGTGATTTTGCAATAGACAATTTCGAATTCGCTCAGTCGTAAGGCCTTGGTGACAAAACAAGGCTTTGCACTACCAACCTTTTAAGATTGGTGAGACAAGGAAACAGGTCACCTGGAATGAATTCAGATTCACTGTTGTCGGCCGACGTCGCGCGTCACTTAGTGTTGCGACAGATTAAACCTGTCAACAAATTCTTGTGATGACACCCGAGGGATTGCAATTGGTTCTGTTGGTGTTAAGTTGAACCCAGTTGGGTTTCAGTTGAACATGGTTGTACAACGTTTGTCGTTACAACTCGTAAGAAAAAAGAAATAAATATTGAATTTAGTTTACTTGCCCCTTTACCGGTCCTTTTGGTAAAGTAATCTTCACTCAACTTCACATGAAAACATATTTTTAAATAACGAATTTTAAAGAGCTATGTGGGAATTGCCAGAACTATTTACATACTCAAATAAAAATCGGACAAATAAGAAAAAATGGAGAGTAAATGTTGAGTGAAATTTGTTTGAGTTATTTCGGAATATTTATTAAGTGAGTGCTGAATTAAACCAATCAGCATGAGTGATATAAAACAGGAAATACAGCATGTGCTAAATAGAAAAAAAAGCTCCAACTACCCGCATCAATTTGAAAGGTTTATTTGTTTTGCATCAAAATCCCGATGCACACTGAAATAGTTTTTGTTTTGATACAAACATTTCGTTGTTTTTTAGCCGGTCAAAATATTTGTGTATGACAATCAATTATTATTCCAAACAACCGGTACGCGGCGAAACTCTCCATTACTTATCATAATGGCCACTACTGGTAAACTCGATAATAAAATATTGGTCAGTATCGTACACATATCATTAATCATGTAAGTTACTGATCACAAAGTAAGTAGGTAGGTAAAGCAATAAAAGGAAAGTTAGTTAGAACCTCAAAGATGGCGATACCATGAACACCGATGTAGCCTCCTCGACTCGAACATGAAGTTCGTCAAAAATAAGATTTTAAAAGTTCAGCCCTTCTCGTCAATTTCCATTTGAAATGTTGTCTACGAAGCTATTCCAAATATATTTTTTAAAGTTCACTTTAATGGAAGAGAAAAACAATGACAAAAAAATTAGAGAAATGACTTATAAGTAGTTTTGATTTTTAAGCTAGCAATAATTACCAAAGACCATGTACCTACCTTTGAACACTAGATTTGCCTTATTTTTCTCTAGCTCATTTTTATATACTTTATAATAATTATGGTTTAATAACTTTGTGAAAATTACTTTCAAGTTTCGAGTTGAAAAATATAATTATACTGTACATATTTTTATGAATTTCGCTGCACGTCCGCGCAGAACCAATATCGAGTTCATTAAAATCGAACAAGTAATAATATGGAATAAATTATGTATAATCCATTCAATGAACCTTTCATTCAATACCCCATGTAGTTTGTTTGAACTTATGATAACTAATTAAAAAAAAAATATTTATTATTTAAATATTTTTTTTATATAAAATTAAAATCCTTGTCATTCATGACAGTTGTGAGGTGTTTCTTCGTCTTGTTTATTGATTTGAAGTCAAAAAATTATACATAAATTATTATCTATTAGTTATAAAACAACACAAAAACACTTACGCAGTTTGAAGTATTTACGGTTTGAATACTACCGACTGACCCTGTTCCTCCGTAATTCACACGAAAGTTTTAATTGGTACAATTCAACGAGTTGTAAACTATTAACAAATGTAAATGAACCCGTTGAATCGGCCGAGGAATTATTATAACTTCTAAGGAAATTCCGTTTCTATCGACTGTTTGTATATGAATACAATATTCTTTCTTTGCAAGTTATTTAATGGGATAAGAAAAAAAATACAAGACTGAACTCGTGAGAAATTAAAAACGAATACATCAGTCAAATAACCATTTCACAGCGGGGCGAGGTCGTTTAGCTTTTTTTGTTGTGCGAAGGAGATAAAGTCATTTGCCTTATATGACAAATATGGCATATACAATAGTGGCAGCTGGTGGCTGAGAAAAAAATCTCGATTAGAAAGACGAAGTTTTTATTTTTTTAGATTTTTTTCGCGTAACCAAAAAATTGGAAACGTTTTCCTATTACTAAGGGAGCTTATTCTGACTATAAAAAAACTCAGCCGATTTGTTTTATTTTTTAGGCATTCCCCATTCTATATAATTTTAATGTCACTGCGCTCGAAATGTGTAATGGACGTGTGAAAAGTGTCAGTATAATTCTCGTGCAATTTGGGTTTCCGTAAAATATTGGAAATTCTCCCGCTGTGAAGGTGAAAACTCGATATATTACATTGCCTTTCCCCAATAAAACAGTATTATGCTATTATGATGAGATTTGATGGCATAATATCGCACCAGACGTTTGTGAAAGAATAACGAATTTGAAAACAATGTCAGATCATTTATTTTTGAGTGATTAGATTTGAAGTAAGTAATATTTTAATTGATTATCGAAAAAAAAGAAGAATATTTTTTTTTTCAATAATAATAAATAATAATAATTATTCTTTATTGCTGTAAATGTGGTCAGTACAAGATTATAACATTTATCGATTTTGTTTATCACATTTAACCAAATAACATTGGTATGCAAATTAGAGATGGGTCTTGATTATTAATAAATTAACAATGTCTTAAAATAATCATAAATTAAATAAAAAACAATAATAATAACAATCAAAACATGTCCAAAATTAATCGAATTGAATAAATAACTAAAACATAATTATATATCAAAAATAATAATAATAATAATAATAATAAAAAAAGTGGTCTGATAATATTTGCAATTAATAAATTCCTTAACACTATAAAAACACTTGTCAGCCAGTAATCGATACAACGCATATTTAAATTGTTTCATTGGTAATTCTTTCATTGCCATTGGTAGTTTATTGAATAATTTAATAAAAGGTAAAGCAGGTTATATTATTAAAGCCTATGGATGTCGGTATTTCAGCTAAATTCTTTTGGTAGTACCTATAGTTTTCAATTGTATAATTATCATTAAGTTAACGTTATTTTGACTAAAATTATACCAACGAATAAAATAATTCACAAACATTATGTATGAGGTCTCACAGTGCCCGCGGACGCGTTCCAACTACCAATCACACGTAATAGAGTTGGGACGCTGTGCGTAGAGCGTTAAACAAACGAACTGCTTAGAGTTGCTAGGGAAAATCCGCTTCAGAGCTCCAGCTCTTCTTCCATGATATCCTATCGGGCCACTCTGCCCTCCATTGCGTCGCTCTGTACTCGGGTCCCAGTCGCCCATTTGTATCCGCTATGTCACAGATGTTAACATGTCTCACTTACTCGTAGAACGTTTCGCACAACTGTTTTAGAAGAGTTAGCTGATGTAGATTAATTAGTTTTGCTTACTTTTTATTTGCTTAAGCTTAATTTTACTTAAATAAATAAATATTTATAAATATTTGACAACATCATATACATTGCTCCGATTCCAAAGTAAGTAGGTAAAGCACTTGTGTTATGGAAATCAGAGACAACTGTGGTATCACACACACCCAGACCTGAGCCAATATAGAAAAGTTCGTTTTCTAAATTGACCCAACCGGGGATCGAACCCGGGACCTCAGAGATGGCGACACCTTGAAAACCGGTGTACAAAGCCACTCGACCACGGAGGTCGTCAACTTCTAACTTTAATTCCCCTAATTTAGTTTTCTTTTTCTTATGCAAGGGGTTTAACCTGTAATTGAGTTAATATTTAATTTACAAAAATTAATAATTTAAGCATGTATTATTAGCATATAAGTTGTTGGTGAACCAATAAAAAAATAAAAAATAAATCCAACTACAGAGCTCTATTTCAACGCAGTGCGTTTGCATAGGCAAGGCCCTTGCCTTGCCGCAAGGGTCGTTTGAGTATTGTTCTTGAATACGGGGGTTAAGTAGTTTCTTTGTAGATTCAATAATTACTCAAATTTGTTGGCTTTTGTTTCTTTTGAATTGCCAGTGATTGTCTTTTGTTAAAGTCATGATAGTTAAAAAAAATCTTTTAAAACTTAAATGGTTTCAATTAAGTTTTTAATTTCAGTCTTATTCAGAGCCAGCATTAAAATAATTACATTATTGTCGTATAGTATTTGTTATTTAAAATAAGTACTTACCTATTTCTTTATTGGTATAAAATGCCTGTTCCAAAAACAATGATTTTTTAGTCTAGTATCTGTATTGTTTTTCGTGCACGAACACAAAGACAGGTAATCTCGTCGAAACGGAGCTATTTTGTCTTCGATCATCTATACTTTATTTTTGTACGTAGGCACTGACACAGTAAAAGTAATAATGGTGTCCCAAAACTTTGCCACACGGAGGGAAAGTACGTACCTTAAATATTAACGATAGGAAATTTGATTAAATTTAGATTTTTCGCATTCACAATGCTAGTTTTATATTAATATAAATAATATTAGAAAAAATCGACTCACCCGTAGTACCTCAGACGGGACTCGAACCGCACTCTTGGGATTCCGGCCCGATGCACTGACCAATTATGCTACCGAGTCGCTAATAATTGGTCAGTGCATTGGGCCGGAATCCCAAGGGTGCGGGTTCGAGTCCCGTCTGAGGTGCTACGGGTGAGTTGATTTTTTCTAGTATTTTCTCTAATATTATTTATCTTGATAGGAATTTTTACTAAAAAAAAGACTTTATTTCATATTTTTTAAAATAATTTTAACTGAATTCTATGATTTAAAAAAACGTACACGATGTTAAAGTGAAAGCCAAAATGTCTTTATGTCACTTTTCAATCGTCTATATTTTTCACCACCCGTTCCAGACTTTTTTAAATGTCAAGAAGAACGGGTGCAAGAAACTCATCAGGAAACAAGTAACGATATTTACAAACTAAAATACGATAACATGATACTATACTGTACGTAAAAATTAAAATTGAAATGTTAAATTTCATGGTCTTTCTTTTGTTTACGATGCCATACCATGGATATTGTTAAGGAATTACAAGAATTTATTTAATAAAAAATAGCTTTTGGGAATATCTTAAATGTATTGCAAACATGAAAAAAATTCAACAACAACAAAATTTCGTTTCTTTCGCGCGTCGATTGTTTTATTTCTTAACTTTACACCAGCACTGCCGCGCTGTGAATCGATTGTGAAGTTATTTCGAAAATATATCTTGTGTATTATATAAGTTATTACAATTTTAAAAGTGTGAAAACCAGTGTATTTTTTAGAAATAAAACACTTTTTCGGATTACAGCGCGTATATTATTAATTCAGGTGTTGTTTTAAAATTATTTAGTTTGTATTTATTGGTTTTTAGAATTCTCGACGTTTCGACACCTTTCCAGGGGCCGTGGTCACGGGAGGACAGTGTATTTTTCCTCAACAAAAACTGGGTGACGTTCGGAAATCGAAACTGTATCCGTTACAAATGTTATCTTAGAGCTCCGTAAATGTAAAACATATACCGCCTTACTAATAAAGATTGTTTAGCAGATGTATAGTTACACAATGGTTACTCTCTGTCAAACTATTTAAGTTTGACATTAAAAAGATAGGGACAAAACACTGTGTAACTAAACATCTGCTATACAATCTTTATTAGTAAGGGGGATAGTAATTAATTTCACAACTAATATTATATTACAAATATTTTTTTTGAGCGTCAAACTATTTTCGTAATTATTATTATTAAAGTATTCTTTGGTGACTGGATAAACCGAGTATCAAGTGTCAAGTGTGAAGTGTCAAGAGTCAAGTGTCGAGTGTCGATTGTCGAGTGTCGAGTCAGACGTTTTTTTAAATATCCAATGACAGACACAGGTCACATCCTGTCAAAAATGTTTTTATAACTCAATACAATTTTATTTTCAGCAAACATGAAAAAAGTAATAGGAGTACACAAACAAAGATATTTGTATTTCAAAGGCTTTACTTATCCTTTGAAGACACAACATTGAAGGCCTGTCAGATATATTCTGGGATAAATATTTCTCGTTCAAAGTTTTGTTACAATTCACAAATGATTTGTAATTTCTTTTGATACAAGGGCAAAGAGTTTAATGACCTCACTAATAACAGATTTCTTATCATTCAATATGAAAACGAAAATGTTGATGTATCGTGTCACAAAGTAATAATTTTAATGATGACAAAATTCCTAATATTGTTGGATCTCGGGTGTGAGTTTTGTACTCAATTGTACTTCCATCACAAAGATAATCTGTCCTAAACAGAATCTGTCGTAAACATAATCTAGGTACATATATTAGATCTAAGTATTATTACTGACTCGAGATCAAAATTGTGTTCATGACAAAATCCTTTGCCTACCGGAGTTCAAACCCGGGACTTCGAATGCGGAGGGGTCATCGCTGCATCGAAACGGTTTTCATACAGGGTGTTAGTAGCACCCTAGCGAAAACTTTAAAGGATGATTCTACCCTTAGAGTTAAGCAACTTTATCTATGGAACCACTTGTCGCAAATGCATAGTTGAGATTTAGATTTTTCCTTGAGCAGCATTGTACGCGTAATAACTCGATAGCTTCGACCTTGCCGTTGCCGCCGCGACCGCGAGCAAATAGCTGTTGTTGTACATATATTGCGGGTTTATAAAATTTTAATACTTTGATTGCTTTATGCAACTAAATCAGCTCTGTGTGATAGTAAAAAAAAAAACAATAAATTTTTCATAAATTTTGTGACGGAAAATTCCACTTCAGATAGACTCAGAATCATGAGTTGACTATGTCTTGAAAGTTTTCGCGGGGGTGCTACTAACACCCTATATACCGACCATAAAATAGCCATGAGTATTTATCGTATCACACGATACCACAATCACAAAAATAATAGCGTTTGAATAATGAATCTAAGTATAACTAGGTACACCTCTGTTTCAATAAGGACCGTTCGTACCATTGTTTCCATTGATAAAACAAACAGGCGTTTCTGTGTATTGCGACAACGTCCCGACACGTATCTAGTGTCGTTTGATTGAGTTACCTCGTCGCTCAATGGAGCGGGCGCCTTTGAAGCCGTCAACTGACACTGGACTCGATGGAGAGTGATGAATGCGAAGCTCTTGAGGTGCCAACTTGTAGTGGGGCCAAGTGGTGAGCTTACAGCGAGATGATAATACAGAAGAATCCATACAGTCAAATTAATGAATTTACCGGCTTCACACCTTCCGACCCGATCCGATTTATTAATGACTTTATACAGAGTTCAATATTGTGCTGTAAATCGGATGGTGTAGATTGAGTAGTCATTTTGGATTTCTAATTGGTAACTTTAATTGCCACACGGCCATTATATTATATGAATATGGATATAGATTTGTATGAACTTTTAAATGATTATGATATCTCAAGAAATAATGTGAAAAACAAATGAAAAGTAGCTAAAATAGCGGTTTTTTGGTAAGCAAGCTCTGAAAACAAGCAATAACTAAGTAATAAATAATATATAGAAAAAAAAAGACTCCCACCAGACATGTTCACCATTGGATATTCGAACCCGCGACTATTGGATATCCGGTGCAATACTCTGACCGCTGTCCGATTCCCGTTCGAGAACATGATCTGGTGCGAGTCGTATTTTTTCTAGTATATTATTTATTATTTTATAAAAACAGCATTGTGAATGCTAAAATCTCAAAATTTAAAAATAATTAAGTAATTTCGGTTAAATGTATTTGCATTAGGATTTACTTATACACTTAATAATCATTATTGTACAAGTGACGGATTTAATGCTAATATTTTTCTCTGCTAGTTAACCTTACCATGAATGCGTTACAAAACAAAACAATAATTATAAACATAACTGAAAATAATTTAAACTTAAAACAATAACTAAACAAACTGCTTAAAACAATTAATTTTCGTGGAAAATATGAATAAACAATCGCTTCATCTTTCGCCTTGTACTACTCGCAGGAAACGTATTCAGGGTATATCCACTCGTTCAAGTCGATACAAGAATTGGGTTAATTAATGTTGCCAGGTATTTCGGACTGAGCTATGTATTATATTTCATTCGGCTCATATTTATCGATAAAAGGAGGAAACGGATACAACATGAGAACTTATTCAGATAATTAAATTATTCGAGTATTTTGGTGCAGTGTTTTGTTTTTATATTAAGACTAGTGACCGCCCGCGACTTCGTCTGCGTGGAAAGTTTTTTGCTATCCCTCGGGAAAAAATATTTTTTTCGGAATGAAAGGTACTCTCTGTCCTTCTCTTTACCCCTCACAACGTGTATGAAAAATCTCATGATTATCGATTAAGTAGTTAAGACGTGAAGGCGTAACAAACAATCAAACGGATTTTCGCATTTATAATTAATATTATAAATGCGAAAATCCGTAAAGATAAATCATTTATGTTCGAAAAAAGCAGTGAAGAAGTAAAAAGTACTAAAAGATTTCGCCGCTCCCACTAGCGACTCAGTAGCATAATTGGTCAGAGCATTAGGCCGGAAGCTTAAGGGTGCGGGTTCGAGTCCCGTCTGAGGTGCTACGAGTGGGTGTATTTTTTCTAATATATTTATTACATTTTATGTATCAATCCATTTCATTTCTTTTACAATCTTCTAAGCAATGATCCATCAGTATGTTAAAGAAAACAAAAACAATAAAATATAAAAAAATCCAATAAAAGTTGAATCAGATAAAGGGCTTTGTTTTTATTAAAACAATCAGAGATTGAGAAGAAAAACTGTAAAAATCTGTTTTATAACAAACAGATTTAAAATATTAAACAAGATAAGCCAGAAAAAGCTAAAGAGGCTTTATTTATTATTTAAGAAGGCTCATCAATGGTTTATATTTCAAAGATAAGTATTCCATTAAAAATAAAATAAAATTAAAGGATTGCTCAAATGTCATGAATATTAAAGTTTTTGTAATCTTATAAAAACTAAAGTTAAAATTAAAACTGCCCTTCAATTTTATTTTTTGATTTTAGTTTAGGTGAAATTTTGTGTAAATCAAATCGTATCGTTAGTTTTAGTAAAATTTCTAAGTTCAGTCTGATAATTTAGTTGATACCTACCTACATTAAGTAGATTGTTAAAATACATACTCTTATCAATGAAAAATATATGAATTGAGGAGCTCGGTGGCGCAGTGGTATAGCGCCTGGTCCAGCGATTGCGGACGTTAAGTAACTTTCGCAAGGGTCGGTCACGGGATGGGTGACCAAAAACGAGCTCCTCCGTGCTTCAGAGGGCACGTTAAGCCGTTGGTCCTGGCTGCATTTGCAGTCGTCAGCACTCACCAATTGGGCCCACGTGGTGAGTCATAACCCAACCTTCTTATCCACCCATAAGTAAGGCCTGTGCCCCAGCAGTGGGGTTATTAAAAATGGCTGATGGTTAATAAAAAATATACAAGGTGTTACAAAAATACCCCTAATGCCGAATATGGTATATAGGGACCATCAATCTGAACAACTTTTACTAAGGGGCCAACTCTGAAATCGCGAAAAAAAATCTGCTGTTTCATACATTTTGATATTTTCGATTTTAATTTTTATTTTTGTAACACCTTGTATAAAGAAAAAAAAACAATTTCAAATATCGAACAAAACAACAAAATTAACGTTCCCATAACTGGATAATATAATAGTAACATAAATCTTTTGAAATGTTCTTGACTTGCAATTTAGATTGCATTTGTGCGTCATAAATTGTATAGTTATAAATCATTAGTTTGTAAATCGTTAGCAGAAAACTAAATGAAAGAGCAATTAGTGAGGCGTCTCGATAGAACTTAGCAATACTTTTGCTATTATGTGTAACAAGATAGCATTAGAATACATTTTAATTAATAGAGAAGACACAAATAAACATTTCTTTAGTTTAGAATCGTGTGATACTGCTTTGCGATGTAACTTACTCGTAGATGTAACGAAATAAATAAAAACAATAGACATTTGAATTTAACGAAAAAAATCCGCATTAATTTCGGATTTCTAATGGCCGACATGAATAAAGAACAGCAAAAATTTTTTTTTTCATTTGGAATAAATTAAAGCATCCTGCTTACATTCGTACTGGAATTTAGGGATAAGCGTGGAGTATTTTTGGGATTTACATTAGGTAACGTGGTTAATGCTTACAAATTACAATTTACGATTTGAATTGAATTTTGCATATCTAAGGTCAGAGGTCAGGTTAAATTGAAAAGGTGTGTCCTTAGCTTAATGATACGAAAGGAAATCTGAGAATTTTAACGAGTTTCACATAATAAATTAACCTTTTGGAAGCCATTTCTCGGGTTGAGATGAAAGAAAGTTAATTTAATAATATCTGTTCTGAAAGAGGATTCGTCAAAGGAAAGAGGTCAAGGTGGAGGGCAGACTTTACTTAGATGTTACAATGTTTTGTGTAACAAGCAATTTTTAACACAAAAAGTATAAAAATATATTTGACCACATCACATACATTGTTCAGATTCCAAAGCAAGTAGCTACAGCACTTGTGCTATGGAAATCGGAGACAACGGTGGTATCACAAACACCTAGACCTGAGCCAATATAGAAAAATTCGTTTTCTTAATTGACTCAACCGGGGATTGAACCCGGGACTTTAAAACTGGCGACACCTTTAAAACCGGTGTACAAAGCCACTCGACCACGGAGAGCGTCAGTATAAAATGATCTCGTTGCTCATTCTGATAAAATGCTTTTAGACTTAGATGTATGATGTAGGTATATACGCATCTATTTTTATCTGCAGCTCTATAGTTTGAGATAAAAATACATGCGCAATTAACATCACTTCAAGTTTTTTCCGCCTATAGCGTAGTTCGAACTTTAATGTAAATTTCCGTTCTTATGTTAGGTATATTGGATATTTGGATATCCAATATTTCCGGTATTGGTACCGGAAATCTTAAACAAAATAGAGGAAAAGTGAAATCTTTAGTTTTCCTTTGAATATGATATTTCTCAAATACGGACGATATGCAGGCAACCGTCCTTAACGGCAAGGCAAACTACCTTCAATATTGTGAATTCAGTGGTGTATAAAATTCACTCGAATTCGGCGATTTACTGAACCGTCTCCGAATATCTGGGATGCAAAATGCTTTGCGAAATCAAGTATGGTTTACCTACTTAATTTAGTACCGAACGTGACCGAAATCGGGCGCGTACAGGAAAAATGTTTTTCCCTACACTTTGAGGGATGTCTTCTGGAATGAGTGGGGTTTGCACATTTTTTTGCTGAACATTTTTCCTTGAAAGACAAACTGATTGGAAGTTTGAATACGACTACGTTGAATTTGAAATAAACTATAGGGGTTTTCTATGTATGTACATACTTGTGTAGTTTAACTGCATTATAATAAATAAATAAAAATATTTATTAAACAACATCACAAACATTGCTCTGATTCCAAAGTACTAAAGCACACCCAGGGGCCCTACCGGCTAACTTTTCGAACTTCGGCGGGTCTGCCGAGCTTCAACTTAAAACAGATTAATCGAAGTAAGGAGTTTCTTATTGTACTATTCGCTGAAGTTATTTAGAAGATATCGATGTTCGTGTGACATCATGAATTGGGGTTCGCCATTTTGGCCCGATTGGGGCTCGATTTATCTGTTTTAATTGAAAGCCCGGCAGACTTTCCGAAGTTCGATGCGTTAGCCGGTACGGCCCCTGGACACTCCATACAAAAAGTGCGTTTTAACTACAACATAAACAGATTACGTTTGTACACGCTGCGAATGTGTGCGTGAACCTTTTAGGGTTGACTCTTGACATCTGTTGAGCTCGTATGTACAAACGATTCGCGCGCGCGACTCGGCCCCGGAAAATGAACTTCTGATCTTACTACCGGTTGTGGGGGGAGGTGCGGTATCTCGGAACGGCGGGGAGGGAGGCGGAGAGTGTCCGTTCTGTACGTCAGTAATGTACTAATTATGTGACAACAGTGGAACTACAAACACCCAAACCTGAGCCAATATAAAAAGGTACGTTTTCTAAAATTGACCCAGCCAGGGATCGAACCCGGGACCTTTGAGAAGGCGACATCTTGAAAAATTGGTGTACAAACCACTCGACTACGGAGGTCGTCAATGACATTTTTCACGTAGTTTCCAATAATTTATTGGTAGGTTTTGCTATGTAATACTAGTTTTAAAATCAATTAGTACTGGCAACTCTGGAGTGGGACGTTTATGCTGAAGGTTTGGTGTGATAAGTATGTTGGAGATAAAAATAAGTAACTTAATATACTTACAATTACCTACAAATTCATCAAGATTTGAATTACATCATAAATGCTAAAAAATGCATAAATAACAATAATCTACAAGGCAGCTTAATTTCTACACAAATGTCGTGAGACAGTTTCTTTGCTAATAACGTCCATTTCAAAGCACAAATCGACTGGGATAGCTGTGGACTCTCTTCGGGTGTAAGGGACCTATCTCACTAGGATACCATGCTTGTCACTCCCAAATCGGTTACGCAACCAAGCGGACACCGTGAGGTACTCTCCGTATTTGTAAAACACCAACAACCTCGCCGAAGTGGATTACTAACATCATAAATAACAACATTAATTATTGTTCTACGACTTTTCCGAAAACAGTCAAAAAACAATCGACTTTCCATAGAAATGTCCGAACAGCTGATCAAGTTTGGTGTAAAAAGTATATTTTTTTTGTCTGTTTTCGGAAAAGTCGTAAAACGAATGTTGTTAGTAATCCACTCTTGCGAGGTTGTTGGTGTTTACCAAATAACCCTGTATACATTTTGTTGTAACGCGACTGGTTGCACCGCCACTGTTGTCCTAGTGAGATATGGCTCTTAATGAAGCGCTTGAAGGCCACCTCATTACATTGCGACCGTCCTTTCTTATCCTCTCCTTTGAGATTTTATCGAAGAAGCCAACGCCACTGCTTAGGCGAATGAAAAATTCCGGACCAACTTTCGTAATTAACGTCTTTTAGTACTTTCAGATAAAAGTACGAATAAAAATTTTCAAATAAGATTATGTATGTGATAGCAATGAGTTAAAGAACTTTTCACTCATTGCTATGAGGATTTCTTTTTCATAAATGACTCCTAATTAAAGCAGAATTCCGTACTTTATTTTTAAGTGATAATGGCTATAAAAGCACCTCTTATCTTCAGGGGCATTATTTAAATAAAAGCTCTTCAGGTACAGACGATTTATAATAACTTTCGAACAAGATGGTGATATAATAAGGTTCACATTTCCATTTTCCGACACGAAGGCTTTTAGATTCGAACGGAAAGGCGTCGAAAAAGTTAAGACAACATCAAAGAGGGTAAACAGAAGCAAACGATAAAGTTACTGAGTTACAGATGGCTCTAAAAATGAAAGCAAATTGCAATTTGATTTTTGGGGTCCAGCGATTTTGTTCAAGCGTGGCACCAGTTGTTCGTTAGTCTGCAGAAATCATTAGAGTTGTTTTAAAATTGATCTTTTTGCGTTTTATATTTGTATGGTAGGATGGGTGTTCCCGTAATTGGATGTAAGTATACACTCTTCAGCTATAGAAAATTTCATGAAATTACAATAGAAAAAAGTGAATAATAATAAAGTAGCTGATAAATATTTGGCTCCTAGCTTGGGATATTTAGCTTATATGATAGCTTTCGCATATTTCCTGCGTCAGCTGATCCATTCTTTTAACAAGACAATCTATCGTCGATTGGTCTGTACTCCTGGATGAGACTTGTGCTATTTCTAAGGGTCTCATGTTGTCAAGGACCTTATCAGCGATATTTGCTAGCGTTTCTAGATCTTTGCTGTCGCTTACAGTCAATACTGCTCGCACTGCGGCTGGTAAATGGCGTTGCCACATGATTGAGAGGGTTTCATCCGGGATCTTGTTCCTGGATAGCTCTCGCATTCGCCTCAATAGTTGCGTCGGTCGCTGATCTCCCAGGTCCATTTCTCCCAAGAGCTTTTGAAGTTGCCTGTTTTCTGACTCTTCAAATACTTGTAGCAACCGCGACCGCAACGCATCATATTTTCCGGTGCTCGGTGGATTTAAAATGATGTCGCTGACTTGCTGGACCTCGTCCTTTCCCAACTTGCTGACGACTTGGTTGTACTTAGCATCGTCACCTTGTTTCTGGGGAGCCATTACTGACTCAAATACGGAGAACCATAGGCGTGGTTGGTCCCGCCAAAAGTCTGGTATCCGAGATGAAACAGATAAAGCAGATAATTCTGCTGTAGCTGCCGATGTTGCCATTTGCGCCGGAGCCGGTACTATAGGGTGTTGAAAGGCCATTGTTGTTCTGAGGATTCCTGTGCTATGAGCTAGCTTGATATAGCTTGACTATGTCTATGAGGCAACTGTGCTGTCTAGTTCGAATCTATGTGCGACTTCTCAATTTGACTGGTGAGACCCGCTTGTGGGAGGCCAGCCAAACCGATCCGCTAGAAAACGAACGACGAAAACAGTTACGTCAGACTGCGTGATTGCGCTTTCCTCAGCTTGTTCTTGCTTGATGGTTACTGGGTGGCTGCGATCTGTTTGTCTCCCTGGTCGACGAAGGACTTCCGTGATTATACGCCTTTTGAAATTTCAATCGGTGGGATCCGCTTGTGGAAGGCCGATTGAAATGTGCGATCACGGAGAAATCCAGCAGAATCACGTCGGTGTCACCAATTTGGCTCCTAGCTTGGGAGATGAATCAAACAGCCAGTGTTGCTATAGCGCTAAGAAGCTAAGAACTAAGTTTATTTATTTGTACATCTTATATACTAAATTATTACATATTATTGTATGTGCGTCAGCTGGATGTACCTAACACAGTGTGTGTGAGTTTGCTCTAGATACAAAGTCCGAGCTGACGCTACAAATACAATGTAAATAAATACTTTATGACCCCTATTCACCCTATTCAAAATAGTCAACTTTCTATTCGTTTGAACGCTAATCCAATGGGGTTTTAAATTTATTTCTTCCTTTTTAATCTTTTACACATTTTTGGTTATTTACTAAATAAACCAAGAAAGAAGACAAACATAAAATAGTCTCCATTAAAACGTATTTTAAATTCCAACTGAATTAATTGTAGAACTTAGCTTTTAATATTACTTTCATAATTTATATTTTGAAATACCTCGCAACAAATTTTGTCCTTTTAAGAGATTATAGGGCCCATTTTTCTGTTAAACCACAATTGTTATCATTTAAAAGTTTACTCAATATATTATGTTGAGAATTTTAAATAAATAAGCTAAACACAATATGCGTATATTACTAGTACTTTTTATGTAAATAGCGTATTTGCAAGTGCTTTCATTATCACGATATATTGAGATCTGAAGTTAATGTTTTAATCTCAGATGATATTCTTCTTATGTTAAAATGTGCTTTCTAATAGTTTTATACAGATAAATTAGTCAAACACTGCCTTCTAAATAAATAAATAAAAGATTACACCTAGAATAACCAAAAAGTTTGTCTAGGAATATCAGTTGGTACAGACGACTAACTAAATTAACAGAATTATTCTGTTCTTGTCTTTTTGATACGGAATTTAGTTCAATCCTATGAATTTAGATAAATCATGTTGCACCGAATTGACACCAATGTTTAAAAAAATAAAAAGGCTTTTAAAAATATCGAATTTGAGTAGTTTAACAAAAAAATATGTTTGGTCTGTGAGTTTGACAGAGAGTCACAAGTGAATAATTATTACAGTATGTTTTAACTAAACATGACTTAAAGCCATACAATTTATAATTTTAAAAATATTAAAGTATTTTTTGAGAACCTATACCTAGCGTCAAACTAAGAAGTAAACAAAATAAAATAAGCGTCAGAAAAAATAGCAATCTTTCTTACATTGTAGGTAAGGTCAAGATATTAAAAGTAAGAAAAGTTATTACTGACCAGTGAACAATGAGCTATTGTTGTGGTTGATTTATCCGTATAATAACACTACCTGTACGTTCAGCTTCAGATGAAGCAGTGAACCTATTTACACAAATACAAAATACAAAGAGTTTATTGATTACAAATAATGAAATAATAATAACTTATTTCTGTTAAAGCTGATAACATTCTTGCGCCTATTCTTCCTATCAGTTAAAAAAGGCTGGAACGGGAGGTAGAAAAATATAGAGGATTCAAAAGTGCTTACTTATTAAGTTTATTTGAATAAAGAAATTTTGAATCTTTTGACTCTTTGACTCTTGAAACACGATATATATCGCGTGAAGCGTTTTATCGACACTCAATTGTCTTTTGACAGTTAAACGTGATAAATCGCTAAATCATATGCGTTTCAGTGGTCGTCCTAGAGGGGCAGGGGATAATTTGTCAATTTTTTACAGTAAAGAATTTGTTATCGGTCGCTGCCGCATACTTGTTACTACACCAACTAAACCACATAACAGCGCAGCGTACGTAGCAATGTAAACGCTAAATAATGTGTCATACAGCCTGTCGATTCTGTTAACAAACTCGAACCTCACTTCGAATCTCACTTCACTGCGTTTTAGTTTAGTGTAGTAGTCTTAACGATAAAAAAAGAATTGCTAGTGTTCAAAGAAAGATTTATAATGTTATTGAAGAATTTACTTTGTCAAACACCACTGCAAAAAAAATTGTTTCAGGTCTGGTAATTTTGATGATAAAAATGTTCCTCGCTGTGGTAACTTTATTATTTTAGTATGTACAAAAAAGCCGCGAACTTTTCCGACTACCTATTATATAAAAGTTTCTTTAGTGCAGACAAAGCTTTTCAGAATCTAAATAGAAATCGACAGACTAGAGAAACTAAATGTTAATTAGAGGTTGACCTTGGACGTAGACTTGAAATATCGAAACATCAAAAGGAATAAAGATAGATATTGTCATCTGAATAATAATACTTCTGTAAACCTATTGTATGTAGGTATTTATAATAGCCCCCTTACTAATAAAGATTGTATAGCAGATGCATAGTTACACAGTGTTTTGTCCCTTTCTTTTTGGCAGAGAGACCATTGTGTAACTAAACATCTGCTTCTTATTAGTAAGGGGGAAGATATATTAATTATATAAGGTACACTTTCGCTCTCCCAAACGATCCAGATTTAATGATATAAAAGATTCGTTCCAGTAACCGGAACATTTCTTTTTTAAGATTTTCCATTGACCCTAAAACCTTTCTATATCAATCTATCTGATTGTCTCTTTACGATTTATCTGAAGGTTATCTTTTCAAACGAACTCACTTCAAAACGGAATTTGGGCGTTTTACAATCAAATTAAGCTTTCCAACGAATAACGTTACTTTGGTAATTGGAGAATGGAGTTATTTTGACAAAACCTTTTTTGTTATTGAATTAACGTCAAAGGGATGGTCGTTATGAGTTTTTACAGGTTTTTACGCTTTTCATTACTTTAGCCCTATTGTTTCTTGATGCGCCAATTGTTTTTTTATTGCTTCCGTCACAAAAGTAAAAAAATAAGCACTTTCCATTAGAATCAGATCATCATTACCTAAGTATAAATGATTTATCTTTTTGTAAGTAAAGAGATCTTTTGATAATATTCTTTGTTAATAGCTTATTTTTTCTACGAAAAGGCGTCTTTTTATAATTTTTTTTTGTATTATATGCTAAAACTAAATCACTAAATTATTGTAAAATTAGAATCATAATGTATTTTTGCTTTTATGTTGAAAAAATTGAGCACTGATTGAAATACAACTTTAACAAAAATTAAAAATCTCTGTAAGTAATGAAAATTATATTTTCATACCGCAAATTAGTCAAGAGATGCTTGTTTTTCGAACTGAAATGAAAAACGACTTTTATATAAACGCTTATTAAAGTCACATTCCAACAAGTGCATTTAATTTGAAAATTGTAGCTCTTCATTTCGTTTTCTTTTGAGTGGCTTAACCAAACATCAAATAAGAGCTAAGCGGATTGCCGGCGTAAATATATTCAAAGGAGACTTAGGAGAAAATTGATGAAAGTGTGCGAAGACTCACCGAGAATCATTTTAATCTAATGGAATTTATAAAAGCCCTAATATTTGTGGATGTAGACCGATTTTGCTATGTTTGAGGATAAATAACGAGATGTGAACTTGTTTAGCCGACTCTATGGTGTATTGCACAGAGTTCAGTTACGTGTGCACAACAAAAAGGCCCGTGTGTTGATTTACGAGATCATGGATTTCGGTTGGTATTATGTTATGGTTGTCCCACCGGTGCCTTTTAGGTTATAATGTAGGTATAATTACTTTTTGGCTTGTTAGTTTTAAGCCTCTGCATCCTTGTATCAAGAATACCTTTTGGCCGCCTATATAACTGTTTTTGTAACCGGTTACAAAAGAAGAAAATTTTCTCTTTTCTCGTAACCGGTTACAAACAAGTAAATATTTCAATGAACTTAGAATATTTTTAAATAGTTACCATGAAAGAATTTCTGTTCCAACTTTGTAATGAAGTTACCAAAAACGATCTTCTGTTCTTATTTTCTAACAAAACTCAATTTCTTCCGTTTCTATTATTTTTCTGCCATAAGTAGGTAGTACTTATAGGAGAAAAATAATTAGGGATGACTAACGCTGCACTGTACGGGTCCGAGCCGAGTTTCGGCTGTATAGCGGTCCACGAAATAATTTCTATGTATGCGCTCACGCTATACACAGCGGAAACAAATTATGAGATCGTGCTAAAGCTGAGATTAGCTCGGACCCGGCATGGTGTAGCGTGAGTCATCCCAGACACATTTTTTTAAGCCCGGGAAAAAATAACGTTACTGATAAATTGTTTTTTTCCGGGCTTTAATAAATTAAAGTGGACTTTATAACGTATAATAAAACATTTTATTGTTAACAAATAAATAAATGATATCAAAACATGATATGGTATCAAACCTGATATGGGATTCGTCTAAATGTCCAAACTAATTTAAGCTTCGCGTATTAAATTTACACAAAGCTATCCAAATACGTATGGTTGGGTAATTTTATGAAGCTATTTATGTAAATTGGGGCGCATGATAGATGACGGCTAGGTGCCCGACAGTGGCTCCTGTTAAGTAGATAAGCTTGGTAGGTATTTGGAGACCTTGTTACTAGATTTGGGCTATAAAATATGTATGAGAAGACCTTCGTGTCGCCAAAAACGTAGGAAATATATTTGATCGTTGGAATGAGTAACTACTAATCGCGAAAAAAGATCAGATTTAGATATTTTCTTTTTAAATTTTTGTATGTAACAGCTGATAATTTTTTGGTGATTTCAGAGTTGGTCCCATAGTAAAAGTTGATCAGTTTGATGGTCCCTTTATACCATATTCGGCATTACTGGTATTTTTGTAACATGTTGTATTAAGGTTTTGTTTAACAAGAGGTGTTCTCTATCTAAGCCTTGCCAAAGAACTGCAAGCGCCCCGCAGCAATTTGGTGCTGTTGTTCTTTTAAAAACTTCAACAAATTAATAATTATGCTTTCACTAACAGATAGTTTCACTAGCAAAATTAGCTTCGGTTTTTAAAGTTTAAAGTTCAGAATCGTTGCAAGTATAAATAGGTAGGTACTTGACCCTTTAACACCCGGAAAATGAGACACAATAGATATTCCATTGTTATCCGGCCGCCTGCGTCCGCTCGGGCGTTGATGAATTAAAATTCAATCTATAAACCAAACCACCCTCACCGGACGAAACCTTACTGTCACTGTGACAGTGTTTAGTTTATACAAAGCGATCAATTGTTAATATGAAATTACAATCAAACTCTATCTAAATAAAAAAATGGTCAAGAGCCAGTCGGACTCGCGCACCGAAGGTTCCGTACCATCATTCTGAAAAGTTTTCTATTTAGAGACATCGTTTTATTTTTCCTGTAATCTTTACATAAACTTCTATCACATAAAATAATTTCAGATTTTTCTCTATACAAACTTCGGAGAAAATTTTTTGAGAATGTACAAGCAGCGCTCTTTCATATGCCTCATGTGCCCTAGCAGCCTTACTTCGAATTTTTAAGACCCCCTTTTAGCCCCTGTTGCAAAAAATATATAAATATTTTTATTTCTCTCTTATTTGCAAAATAGTTGGGCAAACGTCATCTAAAACTGTTCTAAATTTCAAGTTGATAACATTAGTAGTTCTCGAGATATCCAGCTGTGACAGACAGACAGACTGAGTCGCACCATACTGAGTCCTTTTTACCATTTTGGTACGGAAACCTAAAAACGTGGCTGCAACAGACAACTATCTTCTTCTTGGTTTTTAGTTTGAATTGAAAAATTGCACCATGTTTCAATTGGTACTTCAATGTATATATTAAAGTTTCGTTTTAGCTTGTATGGAGAATAACCTAATTTTATATGCTGAGGTAATTATTGAATCTGATGACTCTGTACGAAATAAAACAGTCAGAATAAAGCAGCCCTTGACGAGTTTTTAGTCGAACGATGGCGTAGCTTTTTTGAAATTCACAGCCTGGACTGAATAAATGATTTTGATGTTGATTCAGTTAAAAAGATGATGTTTTCGGGCGAACTCTTTCTTGAAACAGCCCACGTATGGCGCTTGATGTGGCTTCAATAAATTATGTTGATGCCACGTTGTTCATGCGACTCACGGCACACAGTAAATGTGTTATGGTGGTTTATTTTACTTTTTCTACTTAACATAAATGTGTTTGCTTATCTTAAAATATTAAAAGGGGAGCGCGACACATTGATAAAAATTAAACAGTCGCGAAAGTAACTCGGGCGAAAGGTTCTGTACCACTAGAAAATGTAGATTTTCGCACTCTTTTATTTATGCAAGAAAAAATGCTATAAAACCTTGATTTGTACCAAATTTATAGATTCTAGGCACTGACCTGAAAAATTTTTTTGGAGGTCAGTGATTCTAGGTCATCGGGAAACACTAGATCGTGTAAGTTTTGATTTATAACGAGTCGAATTACTGCTTATAATCTGCGCGTGATGAGAATGGGATGGAACCTTGTAAAAGTAAATGGAAAATTGACTAATTGGTTAATTTTAATTTTTTTAATTTTATTTATTAAGAAAAAAATATATAATCAAATAATTGTTTACTTGTTATCTTACTTGAAGTTGCTGCAGCAAAGGTTCCCTAACCTCGGATGTATGACACCGCATTTTTAGATATCCCTGTGACTTTCCGACGTACTGTGCGCATCTCAGTTTGACAAGGTTCCACCCCATTCTCATCGCGTGCGGATTATACCTTAGGATTAAGTACTTGTACTATTATGTATTCTGTGTCTTAGGGTCTTGCGACCTTCAACAGATCATCGATCCACCTTGTTATGGGCCTTATTCCCACTTTGTGTTGTGCGTTCATAGTAGAGTTTCAACTTATTTCAAAATTCTCATGAGGAGTTGGTGGGACAAAGTACAAAAGTGTTCAGCTACTTCTGAAGCCGACTGTACATGTAAAATTATTTCTATATCCACAAAGAATAATAAATTATACCATTCTCTTGTGGTTGGCAACACTTGTAAAGCGTTTGCATAATATATGGAGGTGGCGAGACAATAAAATTTTATGATGTCAATAACTTGTGATCTACCAAAATATACATTCTATTTTCTTTACCTTCAAATTGTAAAATAAATGAGATGTAGTATGTAAATATCAACAACCTGGTCTATTTTGCAAAGTACTTTTTGTACATAAAAATTGTAATGAAAATGACTAATTGAGTTTTATTTTATTTATTTTGAACCCAGTGTGAAAAAGTGAGGTACCTTACACGTTCATAAATTAATAAAAAACGGTTTTTATTATTATCTTTATTTCAAAGGTACTTCTTCTTCCTCTTCGTCGTTTCGCTTTTAGTAGAGCTGTCGTGGTCACGTAGAGCCGTCCACGTCGGTGGACACAGTTTTCCGCACGATCTCCCGCCATCTCTACCGGTTGGCAGACCGTCTGGCGCAGTCAGATACGCGGTTTCCCACTGCGGCTTTCACTTGGTCAGTCCAGCGCATTGGTGACCTGCCGCTGTATGATTGCCCTGTACGACCAGCCGCTCTATGGAGTCGTTACCCCGCCTAGAGACATGGCCAAAGTACTGCAGTATATGCGACTGTACTACGGCCGATAAATCGTCTTCTGGCCGATCGGCTTCTGGAGTATGGACATGTTGGTGCGGAACCATCCACGGTTTCCCTAGCATCCTCCTCCAGCACCACATCTCTGGAGCATCTGTCTTCCCCTTTTCCAACACGCGCACTGTCGACGTCTCTGCCGCGTAAAGAAAAGTAGGGAATACAAGTTTTTGCACGAACCTGACTATGGTGACTTTGGTAATATTATGCGGAGGACCACACTTTCCTTGACTTCTCCATCGCAGTTCTGGTTATGACCATATGTCGTTTCACTTCATCTACGCAGCCGCCGTTATTTGACATTAAAGCTCCAAGCTATACATAGATCTGAGCCACGTCGCAGTTAGCAATCTTTTTTACTTCGGGCGAGTTGTCGTCGACGCGATCTATGATCATGATCTTGGTCTTAGATCGGTCGATCGAAGGTGCTATTGGATTTACAAATTCGTACAAGTATTGAAGTTAATAAAAAATAGGTAAGTACGTGAACTTCAAATAAATTGTAAAAACAGACTAAAATAAACCAATAAAACTATTCCCTAACTCGCTTTGTTCTCAAACAATTCCAAACCGCCGACACAGAACTAATCCAAGCCCACACCACTAAATTGAAGTTCCCGCTAAAATTACAAGGCACCTAAAAACCTTTCGTGCTCTTTAATTGTTGCAATTTCAACCATATTATGCGCCTGAAAGGTTCTTAAAAGGCATTAGGACTTAAATGGCGTAGAAAGCATAGTGTATACAATCAAATTGATCTACCTTTATAAGGATAGATAATAATTAAAGTGGTGTAATAGAGAATATTACTAAATACAGAATAAGGAATTCAGGAGCTTGATGACGCAGTGGTTTAAAGCCTGGCCCAGTTCGCAAGGGTCAGGCATGAGATGGGTGACCAAAAATGTATTATCTCGACTCCTCTGTGCTTCGAAAGGCACGTTAAGTCGTTAGACGTGTTCAATACTAAATAATATACTACAAAAAATTCGACTCGTCACCAGAATTGTCTCACGCGAGAAAAGAACCCGCGACATTTAAAAGTCCTTTCCAATGCTCTGACCGCAGAGCTACCAACTCACCAGTGGCATCGTCGAAATCTTTCTAGTATATCCCACTCTTACGCTGCATTAAGCGTTATTTCATCAATGTAAGGAATTACCTCGAAATGTCTTTCCAGATATTATGACAATTGCCATATAATTTTTAAATTTTCGACAATTCTGGTGACGAGTCGAATTGTATAAAAATAGCATTGTAAATGCTAAAATCTCAAATTAAAGAACGAAATGATCAGTCCATAAAACTTAACAACTTAAATATTATGTGACAAGTAAGTAATAATGCGGTACTTCGACCTATCGTATAATAATAATAAAAACGCTTAAATCATGTTATTTTCTGTAGTATTTTATGTTTAATCGCTTCATTCACATACCATTTGTTAGCCCTTATTACTTATTGAATTGGCAAATAGTAATGTTTGTAAGGGACATGTTTCCTTTGGCCCTTCACATTCACGCAGGGCTGTCACACGTTGGATTTAAGCCAGGTATGTTTCGTTTCGTATCTGGACGTTTCATAAATTCACTAAAAGTTTTTGCGGTAAAAGTTTGACTTTTACAAAAACCTATACTAGCATTCTAAAACGAAACGGTTTCATAAATCAAACAACCGATACAAACTAGTGCAACTGGCTGGATGACAATAAAAACGGTCAAGAGCGGTCAAGAGTTCCGTACCATCATTCTGAAAAAGTTTACTATTTAGAGACATCGTTTTATTTTTCCTGTAATCTTTACATAAACTTCTATCACATATTTCAGTCCCTGTTGCAAAAAAAAATATTTAACATTTATTTGCAAAATAGTTGGGCAAACGTCATGCCGACTAAGTCGCACCATAAGGGTTCCTTTTTACCATTTTGGTACGGAACCCTAAAAAGACCAACCCAATCAATCGATACTTTTACCAACAATGGTCATAATCATAATGATAATACCAATACATCCGAGACGATTACTTTATTTTTATTTTTATAAATACAAGAAGACTGAAATAATCACAATTGTTATCTAATTAATTACGTGTATCCAATATATAAATTATTATTCTTCTCGACCAAGGTTGATTTCATGCATAACATAATGTGATTAATTAGTAACTATTACTTATTGTTACGACTATTGTAAAGTGTATAATACGTACTTATCTAATAACAAACTAACAAGAGCTTACTACGGAACAAAAGTAGACATTGATTTTGAAAAAAAAAACTCAGTTCGGCTCTAGGGGTCACGTCTAGCCAATTAAAATTCCAAATCCGTATTTCCTTTTTAGCAACCCTACCATGCACTCAGATCTCCCCAACGGACGGCGACTTTGTGACGGCTTTTTACATGTTTTCACAATTGCTACGCTCAAGGGATTTGGAAACTCAAACATTTGAAGTAACACTATTCTGTGTTGAAAGCTTTCTTTGTAGTTGAGGATTACTGATTGGTGGTTTGACATTTAACAAGAGCTTAGGAAAAGAGGCTGAAAGACTTACTACGAACAATTGTGTAAATCCACCAACTATCACAATTATTATTACTTTCAGCGCTAAGCGGTATGCTCTGAGATAAGAAATCCTTTTATTAAAATTAAGGATGACTGACCTATTACGTCCAGCCCAAACAATAGGACATAGAAAGCTGAAATTTTGCACAAGCGTGCAATTTTTCACTAAGGAAGGATATTTTTAAATTCAACCCCTAAAAGGTCTTAGTGTGGAAAAATAATATTAAATAGATATTTAATCTTTAGGTACTACCTTCCAGAATCCATCTGGGAAATAGGCTTAAGAATTATTACTTCAGCATAAACCTTGTATGTTAGTCATACTATCTTCGACAGTGTGAGCGCCTTAAAGCCTGGCTGCCTCCAGGTAATGGAAATTGTTTACTTTGTACCTATCATGACCCTTTAGAGAGTTTAGAGAATGATCTCTGACGTGATTCCGGGAAAAGGAATGTACTAATGAGAAATTCCAGGTGAATAGTTTCAATATGAAGCTCAGCTTAGTGTTCTGTTTTGATTTCGATGCATTATATAATTAATGGGTCTCTTTTATTTTCAACGTATTTATGCTCTAGAATTTTGAATTTCGAGACTTTAGCATAGATCTATTCCTTTCGAATACCAAAAACTAATATACGGAATAGATCTTAGCATATACGATATACAAGTATGTACCTAATTACAGACCTATCACTAAGCAGCCCCCTGATTATGTAACTTAGTTGCAATCAACTCTGACAGAAATCTCAGTTACATTGCTGCTTTAGTAAGAACCAATGTGACAACTATCTTACTCAAAGCAGCAATGTAACTGCAGTTTCAAACGATTTCAATCGAGAATTGTTAGCAACAGAGTTACGTAATCAGCCCCCAGGTTCTTCTACCCCACCCATAAAACAAAATAATAATCGTTTGAAAACGTTTAACCGCTAGCCTAACACCTAATTTTTTAAACAGTTGTAGCGTGTGATTTTTCCGTCTATTAACTTTCTGTGGGACATTTAAGCCTACTCATACAATTATTCCGCTCGTTACGGCCAATAGCAACGGTAATCGAATACATAAAACGGGTTATGAAGTCCCGTATTTACGCTCAAATCTGAAGCGCAAAAGGATTCAGAATCTTTTAAAGTTAATTTGTAATGTGAAACGGGGAAGATTTCATTTACCTTTTATTTATTGCCTTTGGGAGTTGAAAGAGGTAGCTTGACCCGAATCTCATTAGAAATCTTTAATCAAGGACAGCGGGCTAGATTTGGAGAACATCGTTTTGTGATGAGGCTGAACTGTTAGGAGTAGGTATTTTGCTTTTATATAAATTAGGTTAGCTGAGGGATAATTGGATTATACATCTTTGGTAGACAACACGCGCATGATGTTATTTTTTGTACGAATATTATCGTACAAATGTTAGTTAATTTTCTTACAAGCCATGCGTATTGTAAATTATATAATAAAAATAAATAAAATTGTGGTTTGAGACTTAAAGGGCTTTCGTCTACCACATTCGAAATATTCGCGATAAATTCGTTAACAATCGGGGATATTGCCAAAGTTCCCGAATAGCTTTGGCTAAAGCCAGCTCTCAAAATTCATAGCAACCGACATTGAGAGCTCGAAAAAGGAATGCAATAATCTTTATATGAAGAATTTCAGACACTTCCGTTGAAGGGACATTCTTTATTTAAAACTAGTTTTAAAGCGTCTTCACGCTTTATTGTTTTACTCAAAAATTTAAATTCGCCTCTAACCACTCATGCTGGAAACTCTTGCTTTTAAAATAAAAGAAACAAGGTATAGTGAAATAAAAAATACTAACTCTACTTTTAACTGAACTTGGTATAACTTTTAAATTTTGAGATTTTAGCATTCACAATGCTATTTTATATAATACCAAATAATATACTAGAAAAAATACGACTCGCACCAGATCATGTTCACGGACGGGAATCTAACCCGCGACCTTTGGATATCCGGTCCAATGCTCTGACCGCTGAGCTACCGAGTCACTAGTGGGAACGTCGAATTTCTCCCAGTATATCAACTCTTACGCTGCAAGCCAGCGCCATCTCACCATTGTACAAGGAATTACCTCGACATCAACTGAATACGGTATAACTATCAAGTACTAAAGACATTTTCGACAATAATGGTTATCCCCGATAGCTATTTCGTTCATAAATTAATGAGTTAAACCCCATTATAACGGAAAAACTACATTATACTTTACAAACAAGTCTTTTCTACAACAAAACGAACCCCCAAACGAGGCGCAAAATATGCGTTCGTGCGTGCGTGCTTGTTTGGTTTGTAGTATTTTTCGATCATTGAACCATAACATAAAACCTCATTGCTATCGATTGCGTTTTTTAATTCAGCGATCGTCTTTTATTTAAGAATAAAATGTATTGATTTTTGCTTTGACATAACGTATAGAAATTTTCACATAGTAATAATTTTGTGCTTTGAAAAATAGTAAATAAACAGTGAATTTAGTGTTTAAAAGTTGTGTTTTAATTCAATAAATAGAGAAACAGTGCTGTTATCGACATGAATATGGTCTCTTGACCCAGTAGTTAATAATTAGAATTTATGGATTGACAATTGACATTAGCAAAGATTAAAATGACATTAACCACAGATAAAGCAATACATTGACATTAACTATTGATTTGATGAGCAGAATTTTATCAGATTTTTGTTTTTGTAATTATATTTTTAGCTCACTGGTAGCTACAGACGTCAGACATTTGCCAACGATCAATGACCCTAACATACTAGCTGATATTCTTATTAAAATTATCAAGACAGCTATAGCTTCAAACACTAAAATTAAAAAAGTTCCAAACAAAATGATCATCCTTAAGCCTTGGATAAACATGGGCGCACTGAGATGTATCAGGCTGAGAAATAGGATGCAACTTAAGCTAAGAAGCGAACCTAACAACATTATACTAAAGCTAACTTATAAAAGATTTCGAACCTATTGTACAAACTTATTGAGAAAGCTTAAAAGACTATATGATAGGGATAAAATCAAAGCATCCTCAAAAAATCCAAAGGCGCTTTGGAACACCATTAACGACATAACTCGGTACAAGGCCCCAAAAACATTGAATACTAACCTCCTTAATATAACACCTCATCCACTGGACTCCGTAAATAGCGTAAATTACTTCTTTAAAGATATTGGCAGAAAACTAGCAGAGGACGTCATTTTGCAATTTCCTCAGCGAACAACCGCTCAACACACAGCCAGTCATCATTCCTCTTCTTTTGTTCTTTTGGACACTGATCCTCGCGAAGTAGATGAGATAATAATGAGCCTCGACGCTTCTAGTGCTCCAGGATTGGATGGAATCACCACAGCGGTTGTTAAATGTTGTAAAGATTTTCTCGTACCACTGATAAGCCATCTTGCCAACTTGTGTTTTAAGACAGGCGTCTTCCCTAGGGCTCTGAAACGCTCAATCGTTACCCCTGTGCACAAGGGTGGGGACAGAAACGAGGTTAATAATTATAGGCCAATATCTGTTCTACCCTGTCTAGCAAAGATCTTAGAAAAAATAATTAACAGAAGGTTACAAAGTTATCTAAATAACCACAAGATATTATCAGATTCACAATACGGGTTTAGGCGGGGTCTATCAACTCAGGACGCAATTAAGGATTTAACATCTCTTATTGTAGAAAACGTAGATAAAGGTCAAAAATGTCTTACTGTGTTTATAGACCTCAAAAAAGCGTTTGACACCGTTTCTGTACCCATACTTGTGCAAAGGCTTGCGAACATTGGTATAAGAGGTGTTGCCCTATCACTTCTCAAAAGCTATCTGCATGAGAGGACACAAGTGGTGAAGATTGACCAATTTATCAGTTCAGAGGAAGACATAACCTATGGTGTACCACAGGGGAGCGTCCTCGGTCCGACACTGTTCCTGATCTACATCAACGAACTGTGCAATCTTCGGAGCAGTGGCAGTCGAATATTTTCCTATGCGGATGACACCGCAGTGGTTTTTTGTGGACAATCTTGGCCTTGTGTAAAAGCTGCTGCTGAAAAAGGCTTAGCTGATATAGCTGACTGGTTAAACAGCAACCTTCTTACTTTAAATGTAGCAAAAACTAAATTCATATGTTTTACACCTACCCAGAGGTCCCAACCTAGAGCTGAATATCGTATTGTTATACACACATGTGTAAACTCTAATGTCCAAAACTGTGGCTGTCAAACAATAGAGAAAGTAGATAAAATCAAATACCTAGGGATAATAGTCGATCAGAGCCTTTCATGGCATTCACACATAGACTTGGTAACAAACAGAATTAGAAAGCTCATTTACATATTCAAAATTTTGCGTCACGTTATGACGAAAGAGCTACTGAATACAATTTATATAGCTCTAGCGCAATCAGTCATCACCTACTGTATTCCTATCTGGGGTGGCGCAACCAAAGTTAAATTTAAAGATCTTGAGAGATCTCAAAGGGCTCTGTTAAAGGTCATGTACTTTAAACCGTACAGATTTCCTACAGTTGATCTTTACAGGTTGAGTGATCTATTATCTGTCAGGAAACTATATTTTCTTTACATTATGCTGGAAACTCGCAAGACACTACCTTTTGATAGAACTCATACACTCAGGAGACGTAAGGGTAATGTTACTCCCACACATCGCGTTCGTACGGCCTTTGCCAGGCGTCAATATTCCACGCAATCTCCTTTCATTTATAATAAGGTAAATTCTAAATTAGAAATACATCCTAAACTTAATCATGAATGTAAAAGAGTGGTTACTGATTGGCTAAAATCTTTAACGTATGAGGATGTCGAGGCATTTCTGGTGCGTATTACCTAAGAAGCAGACACGGACACACTACACACACACACACAGACACACACACACACACACACACATACACCATGGAAACAAACACACTCATAGATAGACTCACATTCACCCAACAAACACTATGTACATTGGTGCATTGAGTAAATATTTAAAAATTAAGTAAATACAATAAAATTGACGATTTTATGTATCTCTAGCTTTCAAAAAATTTTTTATCATGTTCTTTTTGGTATTATTTTCCTTTATATAAAAGAGTAGGTAAGAGCGAGTCGTCTCCAACACAAGTATTTTATTACTTTCTGGGGATGCCTCACAAACATCATTGTAATCGGATTTTTTGGAAAATAAAAACTTTATTATTATTTATTTATTATTTAAATGTTATAAATAATTCATTGTATTTTATTTTGCATGTCTTCTACTAAATGTGAGAACTTATAACTTTATTGTCCACCATTATCTGTACCATATTTGAGGCAAATAAATCATTATTATTATTATATTCTCTTTTTATTTTTCACTCAATAATGAGGTAAATTCATGACTATGCGGGTTTTTGACCAAGCATAGCATGTTTAAATACAGAGACGTATGTGAATGTGTGTGTGTGTGTGTGTGTGTGTGTGTGTGTGCGTGTATGTGCTTCTGTTGGGTGTGCGTGTGTGTGTGTGTCTGTTGTGTGTGGATGTTTGTTTATGATTGTGTCCAAACTTTATTATTATTATGTACGCTTAAGAATTCACGGGTCAAAAGTGACCCGGTCCTTTAAGGCTTGCGTGGGGATATGGATCCAACACGTAGAGGCCATTTTTAGCGACTTTAATCTAATATGCGTGTGGTACACCTGCTGGATCTAATCTCTGACTAAATCAGTTTAATATACTCAGAGATTATTCCCAGCAAATGGACAGGAACTATGAATCTACTGGTTAATGACTAGTGGGCTATTGCGTTGGGATTTGGATGGACTTGGGTTTGGGCTATGGATAAAGACTACCGGACACCTGCCTTATCATAGTCTCCAGACTGAAAAAATGGCAGGTGGTGACTAGCCAAGGACTAAATGGGCCCCCCATAATAGCCGCGATGGCAAGAGAGCAACATCGGTGTCCTCAGCTGCAGGGTGTAGAGAGGTGTGCACCGCTTTCTACCCATTGTACAAGGGACAGTGTGCCAACTCGCGTCTTACGCATATTTCACTTCCACCCTGCGAGCGTATAGCTCTAACGACTCCACCCTGGACGGCCAACGAAGGCAAGCCAGGGGCGGGAGTCCGCAGGCCCCCTTGGGGTCCACCCCAGCTGCGGGGACGAAGGCCAGGATCGACTCCCTGGAGCTCTCGGGTCCGTGGTGTCGCTTCTCACCAACAGCTTGCCACAAGCTGCCCTGCGGGCTTATTATTATTATTATTAACGATGGGCCAAGTTTGTCGCAGTTAGAGCAGACAGACTATACCGAGTAGCAGGAAAATACTCGACGTCGAATAAATACTTCATTAGTCTATTTGTTGAGAATTAATTTGGCGTAGGTAGTTGGTAAGAAGGGCAGCATCAACGAAAATAGTCTAATATAAAAGGAAAATCCCTAGGGAACCTTTGATCTGGATAAAAAAGTATTCTATATTTTAATCCAGGCTATAAACTATCTGTACACCAAATTTAATCCAAATCCAAAAACGGCTGTTTTTGCGTGATTGAGCAACAAACATACAAACATTCACATTTATAATATTAGTATTAGGAATGTGCGACCGCCAAGAAGACTTTTATTAAATTAAATACAACAACAAATAAGGCACCCTTCATTTTGTAACACGTACCTATGTTTTAATGTTTTAAATCAAATTATTTGTATAATTAAATCACACTATTTAGCTATAACAAAGTAAATACAATTATATGTAATTGAATGAGATGAGAATGAGTCGCAAATGTAAATTCGATTTCAATAAATGGGTCGTTCTTGACTCTTTTATTTCAGTGAGATTGATTTTACTGTAGTTAAACAAATATTTGACGTAGTTAAACAAATATTTGATTGATGTTCAATTATATTTGATTCTATGTTTGTTTAACTTAGTAAGTAATTGGTAATGTTTGGCCCTTTATTTGTGGTTCGCTATTTTAACGAAGGCTGATAAATGAATGTCGAAGGCAGTGAAAAGAAAGACATTGTTCAATGGAGTAATTATAAGTCTAGTCCTTTGTTCACCTTCAAGGGTTTTGATCTAGATTTGAGTTGGGCTTACATTCAATTATCCAGAACTGAGGACGACAGCTTGGTGCATCAATATCGATTCTGCTAACTGCGCGAAAATGCCCAATCAAATCATTGTATGATAAGCATTCGTTCCCGAGTCATGGTTAGGTATTTATATTCAATTTGATTATTTAGCCACTATAATAGTCTTTGTTTGTGGTAGTTGTCCCGTTTTATAAGTGTAGGTATTTATCTTTAAATTAAATTAAATATTTGACAACATCACATACATTGCTCATACATTTGGAATAATGTTGACGTTTGCCCAATCAATTTGCAAATAAGAGAGAAATAAAAATATTTATATTTTTTTTTGCAACAGGGCCTGAAAGCTTGTCTTAAAAATTCGAAGTGAAGGTACTAGGGTATATGGGGTATCATATAAAAGAGCGCTGTTGTCCGAAGTTTGCATAGAAAAAAATCTGATTTTTTTTTATGTGATAGATGTTTATGTAAAGATTACAGGAAAAATATAACGATGTCTCTAAATAGTAAACTTTTTCAGAATGATAGTACGGAACCCTCGGTGTGCGAGTCCGACTCGCTCCTGACCATTTTTTCAAAAGTGAAAGATTTCGAATTGCATTAAGAAACAAAGATTGCGATACTTTGCAATGTAAATCAAGTGAAAGTAATTCTTCCGTGCATGACGGTCTACTCATATTGTGCCAATATTATTTTGTTATATTCATTAATAATTCGCGTGTTTCTCCAACATTATTAAATGAAAACAGGTCACATAGTAGAGCCGTGACAATATTTTGGTCATCTGAGATAACAACGCACCTTTTTCCATTCCATTATTATAAAGCACGCGAGCTTTGTAATATTGTAGTGTTATAGGTACACCTCTTTTTCCCCTCCTTAATAATGATTGTATAATAAAGTTACATACCGTTGACTCCCTGTCATAAAATAACATCTTATAATTTTTTAAATAACCATAATGTCAAACCGAGTTTAAAACCGATGTTGCCTCTGTGTGTAGAAAATTTATATACATAGTGAGATGAATTTTAGACCAAGTCTAAAACAATTATGTATTTTGTGGTGTAACTTAAGTAACGTTTTTTAAATAAAGGGGTTAAGGCTCCTATATATCTCAAGTGGCGCCCTCATTTTAATTAAATGTATTGCTTACTAAGTACATAATGTATAAAGTGGCCACTTTTAGCACTTTTGCGAACTACTACTACAACGAACAAAATTTTACTAAGATTATTGTTTGTAAATAAACTATAGAACCTTAGCTTCAATCTGTACATATGAATTTTCAAAACATTATGTACTTAGCGAGCAATAAATTTAATTAAAATGAGGGCGCCACTTGAGGTATACAAGGTGTTACAAAAGTACCCCTAATGCCGAATATGGTAGATAGGGACCATCAAACTGAACAACTTTTACTATGGGACCAACTCTGAAAACGCGAAAAAAAAATCAGCTGTTTTATACATTTTGATATTTTCGCTTTAATTTTTGCATTTTTTGCATTTATTCGGCATTAGGGGTACTTTTGTAACATGTTGTATAGGAGCCTTAAATTTGTATAATTAAAAAGAATAAAACAAAACACTGTGTTACAAAACACAACAAAGTATGTTGTACTTTCATTTCCGCTTGTAAGTAATACATTATATTTAGTACCTAAATACACGTTTAAAAAAAAAGTAGAAAAGAAGTTGCTTATAAAAGTTTTATAAAAGCATCTCAGGCGTATGTCAGAGACATCGATCTATAGGAATATCACAGAATAAATAATAGTAATTTGTAAGTTTGTACGTTTGGATGTTCTTACATTATTATTATTCTCCAAAAAAATCTACTCAACCGACGTCATTTTTTTAATCAATAGAAAGCTACACTATCTCTGAGTGACATAAGCTATATCATTACCAAAATTTTCACTGGAAGCAGAATTACATGCACATTACAACAGTCATTATTTAATTAAGCAAGCAAGTTAAGCAGTTCAGTTTTCTACTTGGTTAACTGTACCAAAACAACATCACAACATCACGTACCAAGTAAGTGTCTTACTACCGGACTTAACAATACTTTTACCTTAAGAGCTACAACATAAACGTGGGTCCTACATCCCCGTATCGGGTTCTCTCTTAACAGCGGAATTTAAGGGTTAAGATTACATGAACGCAACGCAAAATGAATCCTGTAGCTTCGTCATCGAGCTCATAATAACTTGCAGTTCATTCAACGGAAACATTTACGTGATAATATTTTTATGGTGCCGTTTGCTGTTAAAGCTGTTATAGGCTTTTTGTAGCGTATTAACAAATAAGAATGATATTAAAAGTCATGCATCTAAACAATTTTATATCTGTGTTGTCTATGTATTCCTCGATTATAATACCTCTACTATTTTAATGTAATAATATTATACCAATCTTATTTATATAGATAAATTTAAAAAATATTTAAAAAAGACTGCCCGCCAAAAACGAAGTGTCATTGCAGTCGGTGGACCGTTTGGCGGAACAATTTTAAGTCAAAGAGGTCCCCCGACTACAATGACATTTGTTATTTAACTTTTTAGTTCGTTTTTGACAGAGCAGTCGTAATTTTAATATTTTTGAAATTTATTTATTAGTACTTATAGTTCTGGAATGTGCTCATCAAGGCCTTTCATTTGAGGCATATTGTAATAATTGAAGAAAAGAAAAATATATTTTCATTCAAGGATTTCTTTAGGAACTCTCATATACCCGAGCCGAAAGTATCGCATCCACACCTCAGTCGCTAAGCATCATCTATCTCTACGCGATGTTATTTCGGCTGATGTGTCGTATAGGTTAGTTCAAAAATACACCGACCGTATTCAGTCAAACGTTCCAGACCTTCAGCGCAGAACTTTCCACAAGTATATTATGGCGCTGCTCTAGCTATGGCTCCCTATACTAGATAAACTAATTTCTTGATCTCAGAATACAGAACAACCAGAACGCGTATGACCACAGAATACATAATAATAAGTATTTAGCCTTAAAAGTAGGGCAAGTTTTACTTGTATAAATATAAATATTTGACAACATCACATACATTGCTCCGTTTCCAAAGTAAGTAGCTAAAGCACTTGTGTTATGGAAATCAGAGACAACGGTGGTATCACAAACACCTAGACCTGAGCCAATATAGAAAAGTTCGTTTTCTAAATTGACCCAACTGGGGATCGAACCCGGGACTTCAGAGATGGCGACACCTTGAAAACCGGTGTATAAAGCCACTTGACCACGGAGGTCGTGAAAGTATGAAACAAAGTACTATATTTCGGAGTAGTTTTGGTTCTCCTAATGCTTGCAGGTGGTTTTTTTGTGGGTAAACAAGCAGTAGTTCTTTCTGAATTGCCTTCCTCAATATGTTTTAAGATCCTGCCTGAGTTAGCAATATTACAGGAAAGAGTAGGCTCCTTCTCCTTGATGTAATATTTCTATTTTTATATTGCCTTGGCAGCTGCAGGGGTTATGGACACAGCGCGCTTCATACTATTTTCACTGTACACGAGTTCTGGTTTGTTCTGTATTCTAAGTTCTTGATATTATGCGTAATGATAAGTCAATTTACTTACTGTTCTATAAACAAAAGCACGAGCAGTGGGACGAGTTTTTTCTGTGATCATTGGTGGTCGATGATAAACAATGATGTTTTAAATGTTAATGTTAATTTCGTTCAATGGAGCAGTGACAAGAGCGTTGAACAATGGCCTTTCATAATCAGCATGAGTCAGCAAAATTGAGTAGCCCACCACACAAATGGGAAGCTATGAAACTTATTATAATGGTGTGTATTTTGAAAGATTAACATTGAAATCATTACATCAATTTAATAATAATAATCGTTACACAAGGAACCAGTTGTTATGTTTGAAAACGCTGTTTTTAAGTTTTGTAATGTGACGTTGTAGATGAACTGACAACTGAGCTATCGAAGGCGATGTGTGTTAAGGCAAAATTATTATTCACTTCCTCATACTACTTTTTGAGCTTGTCTGACGTCATTACAAAACTTAATTCTCAACATAAATTGATTTGATATTGAAATAAACCTCAATTAGTATTATTTATAAAAATAAATTCCTTTCTTTTAAATGTATTTCATTGCCTTCCCTGTGAATATTCTAGAAAAAAATAAGTAAATTCCAAAATTATAAACTACATGTAGTAAAAAATACCGCCCCCGGGTGGGCTCGAACCACCATGACATTTTGACTTCCATTGTTTATTACTCTTACAAATATCTAATAATTTAACATAGGTTATTAATTGTATGTTATTGCACACAATCTTAGAATGACGCCTTTTGAAAGTTTATATAAGCACTCAGTGTTAGAACTAAAGTTTCTGCTCGTCAAAAGAGAATTAATTATTCTAATTTAAAAAGCTTTCCTTTGAAACTGACTTAAAACTTGATTAGAAAATTGAATTCGCCGAGACTGTAGTTTTAATTAGTGAATAAAATAAAATTAGAGTAACTCGTTATTCTTGAAGAAAGCTGGAAATTAGAAGTTTGTTTATAGAACAAGTTATTAATTAGCCTTGTACAAGTGCTGATTTGTTTAGAAGCTAATAAATTAAGAGATTACTTTCTGAAAGCTATCTATTTTTATTAGGTATCTGTAGGTACCCTTAGCACAAACATCTATCGAGAAAAAAACAACGTAAAAGCACTCGATAGAGTAGTTTTATTGTCTATGAGAAATTCCATTTCGTTTTTCGGCGGTAGATGTACAAATTGGATTATGAAGGATTCCGGGCCATGATGGGTGCTAACCATACATACCTCAAAAAAGGTAAATAAATGGTTTCATGATATACCTATAAGAAATTACTAAAATAAATGTTAAAAATTAATAAAGAAAAATGTCTCAGACTGAATTTAACCTGCACTTTTGGGATTTCTGCCCAATGCCACCAACTATGCTACCAAGCCGCCAGTGGAAGCGGCGAAAATTTCTAGTGGGTACCTACTTTTTACATTTTCTCTGCAAGCCGAGTGAGAAAATGTTTCTAGTATTTATTTATCTTTTAAAGTTTATGAATTTAACCTATTTTTATTTATTTTTTCTTAGCATTCGCCCGTTGTTGGAAAGGCAAAGGGATTTAAGTCCGTACAGCCTAATTATCAGGAAACATGTTTTATTTTCATTGTTTGACGAAAGAATGCAGATAAATCACACTACCTACATTAAAAAGATAAACCCTCTTTTAAATATGTAATTATAAATAAATGAATGCGAAAAAAATCAGCTGTTCCATACAAAAGCGCAATACTTCCCAATAATACTTAATTACGCAATACTTAATTTATTAAATTTCACGCTGTATAAGAAACAAGTTCCTACTTAACTGCGAACCATACCTTAAGTCACGTTTGATATTAATACACGTAATTTAAAGTTATATGTAACTGGGCAATTAAGTCGATAAGGATCTTAAAGGCTTTTATATCATATTTTAATCTTTTTAAAATATTGGATACGCTTGCGTGACCAATCAGCATCATAGAAAATGCATTAAAAGTATCGAATATTAAGTAAATCGACGGTGGAAAGTGTAATTGCTGTATCTTGAAAAATTGAAGTTTACACCAGAGCCAAAATAAGTGTAAAAATTCATAACTTGTCTATTTATAAAGATTAAAAGCTAAAGTTTCGGAACGTATATAGCTAAATCCAAAGCCGTAATAGCTAAGAACGTATATAGCTAAAATACGGAATCAACATTATTCTCTGCAAGTTGCTAATTCTCTTGTTATTAGTAGATACGACAATTGAGTTTTCAAAGTCAGAGATAACGCTGTATCTCGTATTAGAATATATTTTTATGCGACGTATGCTGCTGTAACTAAAATTCAAAAAATAAAAAGTTTCAGATGTTTTAGAGTTTTCATTTCGTAAGATCAAAAATTTAACGTCGTATCTAATACTAAAAGTTTTAATTGGATCAGCAAGAAGGTAACAAATTTGAAAGAGCATTAGACCGGTTATTCAATGGTTGCGTGGTCGAGTCCTCCCACCTGACGAGCTAATTGATGAAGATGAAGTGAAATACTTGTGTTCAGAGTTAATTATTCTATGATTATTTTTGTTTTAAAATCATCATCCTCTTCTTCATTATCATTTTCTTCTTCTTCATCACCATTATCATCTTCTTCTTCATCATCATCACCAATTATCTTCATCATCATCAACATCATCATCCGTACGAATCCGTTGGTTCCATTGTACTCACGTAAATTCTGTTAAAAATCGTACGAATACGATTTTAATCGTACAGATGGCAGCCCTGAATAGAACAAAATATCTGTAATACTTTAATGAAACCTAGTTAGCCATTTTCGTAGGTTGGGCAAACTTCTATGAGTACTTAGAATGGATTATGTCAGTTTGATGGAACAGTCGGCAGTAAATGTGAGTATCATAATATAGTCCCTTTATCAGTCCTGATGGTGCCAGCCCTAAATGACAATGGCAATATTATGTGGGTTGATACCCAACCCAGTCCTAAATCTGATTTAGGCTTACACGTTACTATGACAAAACGTGTTTGATTGGCACTTGAATTTGTATTTTTTTTTTTTTTAAATCAATTTATTATTTGAAAGCTTCTGCGATAGTTGTGTAAATGACTTGTTAAAAAAATAATCCTAAATAAAATATGAGAAAAAATACGACTCGCATCAGATCATGTTCTCGGACGGGAATCGAACCCGCGACCTTTGGATATCCGGCCCAATGCTCTGACCGCTGAGCTACCGAGTCACTAGTGGGAGCGTCGAATTTCTTCTAGTATATCAACTCTTACGCTGCAAGCCAGCGCCAGCATTGTGAATGCTAAAATCTCAAAATTTAAAAAGAAAATCGCTTTGAAACCGCACAGAGAGGCGAGAAGTTAACAATAACCGCCTCTGTGGTCTAGTGGTTCCCCACCTGTGTAAGACGCAGGGAACCCGGGTTCGATTTCCAGGAGGGGGTCACAATTTGTGTTTCTTTTGCCAGCTACCACCACCTTACACACAGAGTAAATCTTTCAAACGGTTGACTTTGAGAAAAATTTTTTTAAAAATCTTAATGTCATTTTTAAAGACCTATCTATAGACAGCCCGCAGGTATAGGTTTGATGAAAAAAAAATCAGTTCCATGTATGGGGAGCCCCCTTTAATATCTTTATTTTTTATTTTTGTATAAAAATCTTAAAGCGGTTTACTCAATACATACACTTACCAAGTTTCAACAATGTAATCTTAATAGTTTCGGAATAAAGTGGCTGTGACATACGGATGGACGGACAGACAGACAGACATGACGAATCTATAAGACTTCCGTTTTTCGCCATTAGGCTACGGAACCCTAAAAAACAAAGTGAAACTTTTTCCGAAACATGACAAGCAAATTGGTAACTGAAAAACTCAAGTTTAGTATTAATTATGCAATTTTTTTGTTCAGGCGTCAAGAGCCAGCAAGCCATCTTACGAAAAGTTTTTATTGTGTTTATTATAATTAAAAGAGGGGAAAATCCGCCATATAAACTGGATGACTATTTTTGAAGGCAAAAAATACATTATTTATTTACTTTGTATCATTATTAAATTTAGATTTTTCGCATTCACAATGCTATTTTTATATTAAGATAAATAATATTAGCAAAAATACTAGAAAAAATCGACTCACCCGTAGCACCTCAGACGGGACTCGAACCCGTACCCTTGGAATTCCGGCCCAATGAACTGCAACAATAACAACATATTACAGATACACACAATTAAATGGAACCTGCGGCAAAGGGTCCATACAAGCCGATTCTCATCGGCTTACTTTTTAGAAATCCCACCCCACCGATCCACTATGCAGATCATAACAATTTGTAGAAAGGCCATAATTTTACCCCTCGCTAATGCATGGGACACATTCCAAAGCGATACCTTAAAGGTCTGTAAACTTGAACTTACTTAAAAAAAATCATTTAAATAGTATATGTGGTATTGGAAACTTTGAAATCTTATTTTACATATTATTTTACTATCACACAGTTTTAGAAGCCGGTGGATTCAGAGATATAAAAATTGTAAATAGCACAGCTGCCGAGTATGATCCAAGCAATTTATTGGCACATGTATTACATAAATATGAACAGACGGCCCCAGGTGTAACTATTTTTTTTACGAACGGGAACGGATGGTAGGTAAATACAGACGACTAGCTCCCGTCCGCGACTTCGTTCGCGTGGACATTCAGAATCCCTAGGGAACCGAAACAATGGGCTAACCGTTGACTGGGATAAAAAGTATCCTTTGTTTTTAATGTAAGCTATACACTATCTGTATGCCAAATTTAATCCAAATCCGTTCAGCCGTACCCTTACCTAACAAACATCCATTTGTTACTCAATCAGGTTTTCCTTTGGGTTCATTCATAAATAATACGTTGTATACTTGTAGGATTCAATTTTTTTTTAACGTCTGGCCTCTTCCGTTTTTCACAGAAATTCCGCCAACGTATTCAAATTATTTGAATAAAGATATTTTGACTTTGACATATTTAACGCCACCAACTAAAATGCTTGTTTCAATTAATTTTATGAACTTATTATTAGTGCGATAAGGTACAAACATTTTCAGTTACTTAAGAGGCTGACTGTACCTACTCATGCTGCCACTATAGCTTCTCGCTCTAATAAACGATACAAAAGAAATACGAAAAGGATTGAATACTTTCTTTCGTATTTCTATCATGCATCCCTAAGATGGGAACATATACCCGTTATCGGTCAATGTCCTTTCGTCGTCGATACAAAATGACTTCGGTAACGTGTCCTACATAACTGAGATAGTCGTATCTCTTGAATATCGGCGCACACTTTATTCGCACTTCACACATCTTACAAGTGCCAACCCTGCGCCGTGAAAAAGGTTGAAACGGCTAACTTTGAGACATAGGTAGATAGATAGATAAACTCTTTTGTGTGCTCAGGAAAATGTCAAGAAATCACCTGTAAGATATCATTCGCATGATATTTAAACTGGGTATTTTTACCGCATAAAGTTTTACTTCTGTAGTGACAATGACATATAAACTAAGTGAGGCAGAGTATACAATAAAATTGGTAGAAGTTGACTTCCGCAAGCTATTATTACCACTGTGTAAACAGGTACGTGGCAAGCTTGCTTTAGAAAGAAGTGTTTGTGATACCACCGTTGTCTCTGATTTCCATAACACAAGTGCTTTAGCTACTTACTTTGGAATCGGAGCAATGTATGTGATGTTGTCAAATATTTATTTATTTATTTATTATTTATTGCAGGACGAACTTGATGGTCTAACTAAACCTTGTTAGAAATATTATAACATAACGTTTTTGCCAACATCTTGGTCTAATAGGTGCAAGACAATACTACAAGGAGTAGGTATTACAAACTATCCTACTACTAGTACTACAAGACTTCCTCCGAGCGGTCTGTAGGAATTAATCAGCACACGGAAACATACAACTGCGATAAAAATATCCCTTAATCCAGGCTATGAACCATCTGAAAATCTACATCAATAACAAAAATTCGGAGGCGTAAAAACGCTCAGTTGCACAAAAAGTCGACGACATCACCCTCCAATCCAATACTTTTTTCAGAACACTTTTTCTTTGGTCTAGCTGTTGCAGACAGCAATGGGAAAATCAATAAATGTTGGGAAGATTGAACTTAAGAGAAATTGAAAACTCAACAAATATTTGATTCCAATCATTGGTTTGTTTCCATTACGCGATTGGATAAAATAGTACAGGGTAAAAAAACGAGTACGTATGTCCGAGTGTCAGAAGATGAAATAGAAAGTAAACATAGTTCGAAATACACTACACGGTTAGTAGCTATTATAAAATGCTTAAGCAAACACTACAAACTCGTTTTAATTCTGTGGTTATGTACTACTTTTAACAGAGCTCACAAACGTATTACTTTTTGTAGCTGCAGCGACTTTTTGGCGACATTTTGTCAGCGATTTTACGCTTGACTCAACGCTCCGTCGTCCTCACTTTGTCGCTGGCTATCGTGTGAAGTCCACTTAGTCTTGCGAAGAAAGGACTTTCTTCGCAAGACTACGTGAAAGATTGAGAGTGAGCAGTGTGCGTTAGCTATTTCCAAACGCTTATTTTGTCGCTAAGTATAAAACATTCAGAGTTTAACACTGAAACGCCAACAAGCTAGAAAAAAGTAACTCAAACAAAATCGCTGCATCCCATTGCGTTATGAAATGTATTAGCTAAAGCACTCTATACACTCACCATTCAGATCACTTACATTATTCTACATGTACTCGGCGCCAAGATTATAGCTCGTGGTCGTGAGCGAGCAGGCAACAATTTGTAATGCATTCACAAATTGTTTTGTTCATTAATTACTTTTGGATGGAGGAAGAATTCTGTATTCTGAATAAGTAAGCCGAGCTGATTGACAAAGGCTTAATGGTTGATTATTTGTATTTTCTCTGCACAAACAATGGATAACGTTATCCTAAGAATATTCTCTGTATCGGTTGTGTCAGATGCTTTTCGACAATTCGTTTTGTTACTACTTCCAGGACTCCGGAAGTTACAGACTACCCCACTACTTTTGTTATTTACCAACCTCTGAAAAACCACTATGTTATTTCTTAAAATGCATCATATAGTAATAATATCTAGATAGTGTCACTTGTTAACCTAATTTTTGCAGAGACCCTACGGCTACGGGGTTGTATTGGTTTCATGTACAGTCACGTCTGTAAATATGTATACAGCTTAGAACTTTGTCAATCTAAGACTTTTTTGAACAGAAATCAATGACAAATGACAACTACAACAAAGTGACAGAGTTCTAAACTGTATACATATTTTTAGACGTGATTGTACCTAAGTATAACTTTAAAATCTTATGTACCACATGACGCAATAAATGTTATTATTATTACTACTTCAAAGTAGTTTTTGGTGATGAAAAGTGGAGGTAGATTTCAAGCAAGCTCTTTTATTAAGAGGCAAATCATTTTGGTATTATGATTGTAGTATAATGAAGTACACTGTTCGCTGGCCTCATAAGAGATAGGCCACATCTTTTTAAAACTCATTTATATCCGTTTCACGATGCTTTCCAAAACCCCTACTGAAGATTTCATTGTCTAATATTTTATGAAAAGCTCGTTATTATTCAGATTGAAAACCACTAATGTGTTAAAGCCGAAACTTAACATTGTTATGTCTGAGACGAATCTGTATAAACACAGAATGGAACACTGAAAAGGATTTCAAACTCCTAAATTGATCGTTAGAAACCCAAATATCCTGGGGCTGACAATTCGAAGATTTCTAAAAGCGGCCCACGAGAAAATACTGCCCTTTTGATTGCTTCAATTAGGTACGTTTCTGTATTTCTTATTTTAAAGCCAACGGCGTGATTTCGACACAGTCAAATAACACTTTACGGACACCATAACAAAAACAAGACAATGAAGTTGAAAACCTAATAGTAGTATGAAAATTCCTGCAAAATCAAACAGTATGCCGGTATATTCTGTACTATGACGAAACAAGTGCGTTTTTTACGTTTCTTTCGCCCAAGGGCAATTTTTTTTTCCCCCTTAAATGGGTGACCAGAAAACTATTAAGAGATCCTCCTTGCTTTGGAAGGCGCGTTTGACCGTGGTCTCGGCTGCATTTGCAACTTTTTAAATTTTGAGATTTAAGCATTCACAATGCTATTTTGTTGTTCCCATATTCCCAAATACCAACCTGAGCTAGGTTGGAAGATGACATATAAAATTCCCAACATCCATCTGGGGTGGATAGCTAGGTTGGAAGCTGGGAATAGGCGTCGAATTCCCATTTGTGTAATTAGCAATGCCTTCGGTGGCCCTAATTGGATCTCTGACCCCTCGACCACGACATCACCGAGCGCACGTCCTACCCCTTGCGTCTCGGCAACCACTGCGCGGTCGCGACGCCGAAATGAGAGGTCGACATCGAAACAGCGCGCAGTGGTTGACGAGTTGGTGAGTGTCACTTTGAACTTTAATTTGATGGTTTATATTACAATTTTAATGCCCTGAGAAAACTTTTAGCACTAGAACTTTGTTGTCGATAAAGGTAAGTACTTATTTATTTATGAAGCAGGGTTGAGTTAATTATTGAATCTAGATTTCCCTATCTCTAAAAAACTATAGTCGCCGAGATAATAATACGCTTTTTATAGAATCAGGCATAATCTTACGGAAGTCCATTATAATTGACCAAACGGTGTTTGGCTTTGCACAGTCTAACAGCTGATGATGCTCCATACGTGTAGTGGCGAAACACGTGTAGAGTGAAATAAAACAAAACAATATTAGAAAAAATACTAGAAAAAATCGACTCACCCGTAGCACCTCAGACGGGACTAAATAAAAATATTTGACAACATCACATACATTGCTCCGATTCCAAAGTAAGTAGCTAAAGCACTTGTGTTATGGAAATCAGAGACAACGGTGGTATCACAAACACCTAGACCTGAGCCAATATAGAAAGTTCGTTTTCTATATTGACCCAGCCGGGGATCGAACCCGGGACCGCAGAGATGGCGACACCTTGAAAACCGGTGTACAAAGCCTCTCGACCACGGAGGTCGACTGCTACGGGTGAGTCGACTTTTTCTAGTATTTTTTCTAATATTATTTACCTTCATATAAAAATAGCATTGTGAATGCGAAAAATCTAAATTTAATAAAACAAAACACTTTTAACGGATACTAGAGCGGATTTATTAAAAGTACTTTGGTAATTAGTTATTTATTTTGATTTTCCCGACGTTTCGGCACTTTTGTAGCTGCCGTGGTCGCGGGGAGCTAAAGCTGTTCGTGAAGTACGGCACATGAATCAAACTAAATAACAAATGACTTATCTCATGTCTAGTGAGCGCGTAAGCTTGAGATGTGAATACGCGTAGAGTGCATTGGTATATAGCTAAGGTCTGTTTCTTGCTGTCGGTGTGTTTGCATTTATTTGCGGGCGGGTGGACGGTGCATAGATTTATTGCATAATTTTACCTTCTGGGGCCTATTTCATAAACATTTCAATTTTGTAATTTACTACGGTTCGCATACATTACGGTGTCTGTGAGTAGTTTATTTAATGTTGAAATTGGCAACGCAATGAACACCAAACGATAGTTGTAATTTACTACAGTAATGTTTATTTACTACGGTATTTCGCATACATTACGGTGTCTGTGAGTAGTTTATTTTCTAGTTTCAAATTGGCGACGCTATGAACACCAAACGATAGTTGTAATTTATTACGGTAATATATGTTTATGAAATAGGGCCCTCTTGTGTCCTCACAAGTTGGTGATAAATAGGGTATGTTTTATAGGTATAATATGCTCGCATTCTAACTTAAAACAGACTATTGATCTGACATCAAGCAAAAGATCCAGTGAATTAGAGCAATTGTCAATAAAATTGATACTTAATCCAATTTGGAGACGAACACAAATCAGTTCAGGTCTGTTTGGGCAAACAGCTCACGGTAATAGTTGTTTGATTTTCAGTCGTAACGGTGTTTAATTAGGGTATTGTCACTTCAGTAAGTACAATAATTAAGTTACCCATTTGAACGTTAAACGATCTATGACCATTCTAAACAAATTAGTGAGCTCACCTAGGTGGCAATAGCTCGTCCGCTATTTTGACTTCATTTTTGCAGTCGCAGGTTCATCCTAAAGTTTGAATCTATGTACACTGGCCTTAAAACACTTTTAAAATTGCAATTTCTCTTTGACAATAGAACTTAGTTTTGAAATTAAAAAAAAGATTTTTTTCAAGAAGGTTATCGATAGTGAAGTTGTTATTAAAAAAATCCTTTTTAGTCGTTTTTATTTCGAAAATATATCATTGTGTATTTTAAAAGTTATTACAATTTTAAAAGTGTAGTACTAAGTTTTGAAGGCTATTGTATTTTTATTCGTAATGGTGATAACAAATAGGTGTACATAAGAGATTTGAATTTTAAATTTCATAAAATAAAAAAATGCTTGGAGAATTTTACACAGCGCCATCTAGCCCCAAACTAAGCAAAGCTTGTAATATGGGTGCTAGACAACTGATATACTACTTATATACTTTTTATACATATTAGCACCCAGACCAATCACAGAAATTAAAATTCATCATTTCTATTTCTGCTCGGCCGGGAATCGAACCCGGGACCTCTTGCGTGGTAGAACGGCATGTAGACCACTGCACCACTCAGGTCATAAAAAAATCACATTCGATTTCAAAACGTAAAATCCTTTTGAATCGCAAATACTCTATCATTGAATATGTCAATTACAGAAGCTGAAAAGCCTGATCTAGATTTTCGTTTCTAACGAGGTTTCCATCCAATTGATTTGCAGCGCTACGGTCCTAACTCGGTTCCCTACCCGGCTACGACTACGTCATACTCGAAATCAGTCAAGGAAATTTGCCTAGTATTGCCATATAACTTATTCTAATTGACTCCTTAATTATAAGTAATAATTATAAACGACCTCCGTGGTCGAGTGGCTTTGTACACCGGTTTTCAAGGTGTCGCCATCTCTGAGGTCCCGGGTTCGATCCCCGGTTGGGGCAATTTAGAAAACGAACTTTTCTCAGGTCTGGGTGTTTGTGACACCACCGTTGTCTCTGGTTTTCATAACACAAGTGCTTCAGCTACTTACTTTGGAATCGGAGCAATGTATGAGATGCTGTCAAATATTTATTTATTATTTATATTATTATTTTTGTTTACTAAAAATAATGTTATTTTTTAGTTATTTCCTCTAACCTCCTTACTAATAAAGGTTGTATAACAGATGTATAGTTACACAGTGTTTTGTCCCTTTCTTTAAAAAGTCAAACTTAAATAGTTTGACAGAGCATAACCATTGTGTAACTATACATCTGCTATTCAATCTTTATTAGTAAGGGGGTAAAAATAAAACGAGAATTTAGGATACCATAACTCTAATGGGTATTTCGAAATTTATAATATTTTACCTGAACAAAACAAAATGGGTACTTGAAACAATAAAAAGGTATTGTAAATTAAACAAACTACACAATGACTAGTAAGCTTCATAAGAACGAATAATTATCATGTAATAAATTAGAGATATCGATGTTTTTCAACTAATATTCATAACCTAAATATAACATTCTATGAAGGTAGGTAATTAAGGCCCGGTAAATAGTGAAATGTGTTTTTTGAAAGCATAGTACCGGACTTTTAGAAAGATTTCCTTCGTTATATTTTAGTATGTGTAATTTCAGTCTTAAATATATACAGAACAGAAACACGATTGGTAATACATTTCTCGATACTTTTTTATTTTGAAAATGTGCTTTTTATTTTGAAAATAACCAAATTTTTGCAAAACTATGCCGAAACTAAGCAATTAAAATGCTGTATTCGATACTTCTCCGTTAAACTGATTTTATGACCGAATATTTTAGAGATACGTTTATTATATAATACCAAATAATATACTAGAAAAAATAGGACTCGCACCAGATCATGTTCTCGGACGGGAATCGAACCCGCGACCTTTGGATATCCGGTCCAATGCTCTGACCGCTGAGCTACCGAGTCACTACTGGTTGACTACTACCGAGTGACTCGGTAGCTCAGCGGTCAGAGCATTGGACCGGATATCCAAAGGTCGCGGGTTCGATTCCCGTCCGAGAACATGATCTGGTGCGAGTCCTATTTTTTCTAGTATATTATTTGGTATTATATAAAATAGCATTGTGAATGCTTAAATCTCAAAATTTAAAAAAAAAATACGTTTATTATTTCAATTACCTACTACGAATTAATTCGTGATTTTTTTGCCTAATCTGCCAAATCGGTCTCGCTCCCGCGCGCGTCGTTTTCTCATTGCTATCTCGCTTTAGTAAAGGAGCGATTTAAATATATAATGCTTATTAATAAGAAAAAACAATGAAAACCTTGGCTATAGTGTGAACTCTAAACACAAACCATAATTATAACAAATACTACAACCTTAATAATAAAACTGCCCTATTTGTTTTTGGTTCAGCCTTAAATTGGGCTAATATAAATTTAAATTCAATATAACTCTTTGTAAACATTCAATTTTAAAATATTGCAAATGATTAAAAAGCCTATGATGCCTACAGGGGCAAACTTTTCACACCGAAACTTCTCAAGATTTTCGGGTCAAATATCAAAAAAGTTCAGTACACAAATATTAAACGGCGGCCTTATTTTTCTGTCAAACACTTTTAATTACTTACGGAAAGAAGTGTCTCTTGTGAAGTGTAAAAGACTTGTTTTACCAATAAAATGCCACCGTGAATAAGTTTTAATTTCACCAACTTTTCAAAGGTCAGCCATTTTGTTCGGATTTTCATGTCTCTTTGATAAAAGGTGAATCTTTCATAATAGCACTTCTGAATCTTATCGGGTATATTAAGTTAATTTTTTTTTTTTCAATTATCTACTGCACTTACAGTTTTACACCAAAGCCAGCAATGGGCCAATAACATTTTATACACGCAGTATTGAAATAGACAAATTGCATAATCAACAAATGTATGGACAGAACAAATGTAATACATAAACATCTGTACCCTTAGCACGAACAGCTATCGAAAAAAATAACGCGCGTAAAAACATTCGATGAAGTAATTTTGTATGGGAAGTTTGTATGGCGCCATCTAGCGCTAAAAAGCGAAATGAAGTTTTCCAAATAAAATTTTCTATCGAGTACTTTTACGCGCGTTTTTTTCTCGATATATGTTCGTGCTAAAGGTACTGGTTGCTAAACGATCGAGAAGACTCAAAGTTTGGGGAGTGGGTGCTTATTAAGCCGTCTGCGTACGGACCGACACGGAGCCGCGAATAGCCGTCGCGAGCCACGCAATTTTTTTAGGAACGAATATAAAACATTTCGACATGGTTTTAGGATACACCTATGATGTTATTGAGAAGTAGATAATAATGTAAGAGAAGAAAGGTTTTATCATTTTCTTCCAAATAAACTCGTAACTCGTTGTAACTCGTCAACCCATGTTGCAAACCTTTCTAAATTTATGTAATAAACTCAACAGATAATCGAGAAAGAATGTGTCCGAGAAACGAAAATAGAATGAAAAGGGTTAACAAGGATATTTATGTGTCGAAATGGTGTTTAGGCTTTGTAATAAAAAGGAAAACAAAGAGATTAGAAGAGAAAATAAAACAAAATTCAAGTAACATTTTTGTGTCTTATGTCATGACTAAATTTCAACGTCACTAACTTAATTACTATCGTTCTGTTTGCATTTCACTATAGTCAAGAAATCTGCATAATAAAACTCAAGTATGTTTAATAAGTATCTCAAAGAGTCGAGTTCTGAAGTCTTATCATGCATCTTGTTACATTAAAAAAATATTAAGCTCTTTACGAGTCGAGGGCCCAAAAATTGAGAGAAATTCGAAAATATCGAGTCCCTTAATTAGTTGTACATTATTACACTACTAGCGGCCGCCTGCAACTTAGTCCGCGTGGACCCCAGGAACCTTTGACCGGGATAAAATATCCCATGTCTTAATCCAGGTTATAAACTATCTGTGTGCTAAATTTCATCCCAATCCGTTCAGCTCTTTAGGCGTGAAGAGTGGGACAACGCAATAATAGAAATCTGTAGCAGGGCTGTATGTTATAGTTCAGGTAATTGGAAAGATTCCGACGACCTAAGAACATCCTCCTCGTTTAAGTCGGCTAAAAATAAAGCAATTACATTGTTTCATTCGCAATACGATAGAACTAAATATACAGTAACACTGTTGCAATGCAACATTGTTAACAAGGACAAGATAAATATAAGATGAAGTTAATGCTCCCAGGTTGCACTTTCTTCGTAAAATCGAGAAACTTAACTTCGTCTGTTTGTTTATTAGAGTTGGAGAGACTGAGCGAGAGATATAAATGAGCTGGATCTTTCATTTGCTGTGAAATTAAGATCCTATATTAGATAAAAAGTAACCTTTACAAATAATAACATTGCCTTTGCCTCATTTTGATGGGTAATGGTTAAAAAGAGCATTAGATATAAAACAAAGATATACGAGTATTTTGTAATAATTTAATGTGCTGTCGGAGCAGTTGATAGATCTTGCCCCCCTAGCATGACTATCAAAACGCGATATGTTATATAATAGCGATTTATCACACTTAACTGTCAAAAGACAATGGATTTTTACAGTTGAGTGTAGATAAAACACTGTATCACGCGATACATATCGTGTTCCGGTGGTTATGCTAGGGAGCTGACCTGGGGGCTAATTGTCTAATTTAAAAATCTATCGCAATCGCTTTCATTTGACAGTTGGATCCGACACATTGATGCATTTCTTTGGTAAGTTGTTATTTGTGCCAAAAAGAAGCATCAATGTGTTTCATCCTGAAAGCGATTGCGATAGATTTTGATATTAGACAATAGAAAGGCAGGTCTAAAATACATAAAAATAATTGTTTATCGACATAATGTAATCATACTTCACTTTGACTTTTCCCCCATTGAGATGGGTAAAGAAAAAAAAAAGCGATACATATGAAACAAAGACATCTTTTGTGATATTAAGTGAGCTTTCAGAGCACTTGATGGATTCTGAACAAGTATGAAAATGCAACTTGAAGACTGCACTCGTTAACTCCGCGCTGAGCCGTATTTGCAAGTTTCTGTGCGGATTCTGACTTTGTTCCTTCCAAGTTAGTGAACTGAGCGTCTACTCATTAAGAAGTTAAACCTAATGATATAACAATACAGAAAATAAGACGATACCTTTCTGGCTTATTTTCTGTATCAGATTTTTAACGATTCTGATATAACTAAAATATATCATGGAATATATCCATTGTGATGGAACAGGAAAAAGAAAAATAATAATGTAACACGCTTTTATTTATAAAAAATGGGATCTGTGATAAAAACGTAATTACGTAACGGTATTTTTCTTATCAGGTTAAAATTATTTTTAACTTTTTAGTTCTTTTTCTATGAACAAGTAATAAAAGCTTGTTTTAAAATATTTTTTTCTTTTATTTTTTAATTTTCAATTGCCTACTGCACTAACAGTTTCGTACCAAAGCGTTTAATCTTACTAAACATTTTACGACTGATCATTCTACCATTAGGTATCCCTTTAAATTATGACAAAGTTGTTATTATCTTCAGCTGCAACTCATTAGTAAAACGGAGTTGTTACTACTCTTTGCTCATTAGTATAGGCCGTAAACTGAATGACAGCGGGGAGCGAAAACGCGGGCGGCGACAGCAGCGGCGCGGGTTCCCGGTGCCCGCGCCGCCGCTGTCATCAATAAACATGCAATTTATCGCGACATGCAAGAGTTTACAAAATTACGTAATTTTGCCGAAAAGGCTGGTAAAATGTATATATATTAATTTCGGTAAAATTACCAGCAAGTTTTAACATCTTTTTTAATTATTTCTGCTTTAAAACAAATAGCAACGCTGATTCATGGTATCTTAATGTTTGTAAAGCAAAAAAAACAGGAAATAATAATAATAACACTTTCACCTTGCATTTTCTATTCCGGTTTATTCGTGCGTGTGGGCGGTTTTTTTCGTTTTTTTCCTTAATAGCGTTTTTACATTTTGCAGCTCAGATAGGCTGTCTCACTCACACTATTGAACTTTTTTAAGGATACTCAATAACTTGTTTTTTTTTTTGGTACATGTTTTCAATACATCGTCAATTTTAAAATTGTAAAATGACGCTGTGTGTGTATTCATATTTAGGTGCCGATTTTATATGTTTACGACCTATTTAGAGTTTTATATTATTTATTTATATGCCTATACATAATTATATGGGATAAACCAAATTACATCTGGTACTACAAAATACAGCATGAAATAAATTTATTGACAAAATAAAAAGCCTTTTCATCACCCACACAATCTTCTGAAGGGTTTAATCTCCAGTATTAGGTAATATTTTAGTATTCGATTTAACCATTTCGGGAAAGCGATTGGTGTAGTGCCATCACGATTGATGTGCGTTCGTCAGTCCATCAATCAGTCTGTCTGGCTGTCACAGCAGTTTTTTGTAGGCTGTACGTGTAAAACCTCTGTCTTATGTTTTACTTTTATATTTTCTCTCGGAAAACGATTTGTGATTTAGGTCTGACAGACAACGTGTGCGTAAAAAAGTAAGTGTGTTACATTATATTTCTATTTTCATTAGGCGTGTCGCTTACAGCTGAGGTTTGAGTTTTTATTGCGGATAGAGCTTAGGGAATAAACAATTTAAGTAATCCGACTCTGATCTTTTAAACGTGAAAATATTTAGGAATCTAAACCTAAAACATTATGACATTGGTTTATCAAAAGTGTTATAATATGAAAGTAAGATAATGCTCTAATGATAATTATGACTCAAAGAAGACATTTCTTAGTTTTTAAATGAAACATTCTATGATGTTTTAATTCATCAACTCCCGAGCGGACTCATGCGGCCGGATAACAATGGAATATCTATTGTGTCTAATTTTCCGGGCGTTGAGGGGTTAAATTTCACCTGCCACATATTATGGACAACGAAGTAGTTACCATGCTATTTTTATATAATACCAAATAATATACTAGAAAAAATAAACTAGCTAAGAGAGAAAAAAGGATTTATTAATAAACTTAAAAAAATTGTCCTATGTATCTCGTATGTGTTTTACATTATTTAGAAGAAGCTATTTACACAAGAGCATCGATGCATTTGGCTTTAGGCGGTATTTACATGGGTGGACTTGGCAGGCGACTTGCTGGTCGAATTGACTCACCACCTCATTGGAATGAGGTTTGCAATCAGATTTCACAAGCAATAGTCGATAAAAAGCGCTGATTGACTAAAATTGACCAGCTAGTCGCCTGCCTAGTCAACTCGTGTAAATACCACATTAGTTCACTCCTCAGATATTTCAAAAAAGTTTATATTGATCTTCAGAACAGAACTTTGTACAAACTACAACCTGTGAATATTTTGAAATGATTGCTTCGATTCAACTAGTAACTTACGTAACCGCTACCGATACGTAACTGTTATACAAACTAATTAGACACTAATTTAAAAGTTTGTGCCTAAAAAGTAACTTGTTACTGTCACTTAAGAAACTATCATCACTCTTAATTGCGTAAGTTGAGTAGGTACTTGTTTACTTAGTTCTTAAGAATTTTTCTAGTATGTCTAGATTTATTTCAACTTAGTAATTTAAAGTAGCACCTCTGAGGTGCTGCGGGTGAGTCGATTTTTTCTAGTATTTTTTCTAATATAATTTATCTTAATATAAAAATAGCATTGTAAATGCGAAAAATCTAAATTTAAAAAATTAGTAATTTTTCTTTTGCAACTAACTGAAACTAACAGCGTTCTAGAGCACCATAATTATTAAGTAAAAATATACAAGGTGTTACAAAAATACCCCTAATGCCGAATATGGTATATAGGGACCATCAAACTGAACAACTTTTATTATGGGACCAACTCTGAAATCGCGAAAGAAAATCAGCTGTTTCATACGTTTTGATATTTTCGTAATTAATTTTTGTATGAAACAGCTGATTTTTTTTTCGCTATTTCAAAGTTGGTTCTATAGTAAAAGTTGTTCAGAATGATGGTCCCTATCTTCCATATTCGGTATTAGGGGTATTTATGTAACACCTTGTATCTGATAAAATTATAATTGGTCAATATCTGTACATACAAAATAATGAAGAAAAAAAAATGAGAGGTCTTCATAAACAGTAATAAAAGCCAAAACAATTATGTTTATAATTTTGTCTGTCTGTCAGCGCGTATGTACGCGCATCACGCAAAAACTATACTGCACCAAATTGGATGTGGTTGTCACAGTTGTATTTCTCAAAGTCTACCTTAAAAACTGGTGTATGTTTCATCATGATAAGCCAACTATAACTAAGTCCAGCCCTTCTATTGTCTAATTTCAAAATCTATCGCAATCGCTTTCAAGATGTGACACATCAATGCTTCTTTTTGGCATAAATAAAAACTTACCAAAGAAATGCAGCAATGTGTCACATCCATCTGTCAAATGAAAGCGATTGCGATAGATTTTGAAATTAGACAATTATTAGCCACCAGGTGGGCGAAGTCGCGGGCAGCCGCTAGTTGTTTATAAAACTAATTAGTTGAGTTTAATAGTGTAAAAATTATCAATTTAATTATTCTCGCGTAAAGATTTAATTTTTATTTTTCTTTAAGTTTTCACGCTGTTTTGAAAAGGGTTTATAACAAAAAATGAGCAGTTCATAATTAAGTTTGTAAAAACTTTGAGGGTGTGACATAATGGGCAATTAATTAAATAGTTAATATGTTACTGTAAAATCTCGAACTCTGGTGAATCCCTAGATTTTCTAATAAAACCTCAGATTTACCAACTCTTTGTGGTAAAAATCCGAGCTGTCCTGTGACCATCGTTCATTTCGAACTATTGCCACCATTCACTCGGTAAATCTTAGGTTTCACCTCAAAGACACAGCTTAAATATTATGGTTTATTTTCAAGGTGTGTATATAATTATAATATCTATACTAATAAATGTACCAGCTAATTAAAACTAGCTAAGGATTGACAGATGGGTATTTATATTGTAATGTATAATTAAGAAATACTCATATTATATACACTTCTAAGACTACAGTCCTCCCGTGACCACGGCCCCTGGAAAGGTATCGAAACGTCAGGAATACAAAAAAAAATCATTTATCCAAACTAAATAATTCTAAAATAACACTTGCATTAATAATATACGCGGTGTAATCCGTAAAAAGTGTTTTACGGTTTACACCCGAAAACAAATTATTTTTAAATAAACAAACATTTTCTAACGTATCCAGAAAATAATGTTTTTTTACCTAATTCATCACATATTAACGAAAATTTAATGTTCTCAAGTTACAGGCAGATACTTAGGAAAGGACAAATTTTAATTAACTCCCCGGAACTTATTTTACAAATTACTTAAGCTTCAGTCTCATTTTTTCAATTTCCTGAGTCCTTGGATTAACTTGATTAAGGACCAACAAGATACTTTCACTTTATCAGGATCAAATAAATGTCACATCTCAGATTGAATATATTTTTGGCGACACTATTAATGGCCATGTTTTTTCATCTACAAGATATAATCGTACTAGAACCTGTCAATACTCTAAAAATAGGATAGAATAGTATCTAAAATAAAAAAATCCTCATTAGTCATTTACGTAAATTACGATTTTTTTATTTTAGATACTGTCAGAATCGTGTAGTTGTGATACATCACAATAAATTCGATGTAAGGGTATTTATTGTGTACATTCAATTATTAGAGAGCTTAGTAACTAATATGTACAATGTGTAATACAAAACTTCAATATGGTAGATAACCTTATAAGATACTATGAGGTTAAAGGCGATTAAAAAAATATATTTTCACTTTTCGATGTTTATTTTAGTATATTGACAAACCGCTACTACAAAGGCGCAGCCTAGACTAAAACGTAATGATTATACTTGCTCAGTGGCCTAGACTAATCAAAACGTAGTGATTACATTCTCTTTGGACTAATCTCAAACAAAAAACAGAGAACTGCGATCGTATTCGAAAACGTTTTAACTTCAAAGACTTATATGTATATACACTAGACATGCTGTACAGTACCGAAAAATTGTTCATTAAGTTACGGTGCATGCACCGAAACTCCTTTAGTCTATTGCGAGCGACCGAGAGAAACAGTTGATGCGCCGCGAAGGTTGGTTGTGACACAATTTTAGTTTTGAACAGCTCATCTATGTAATTGAAGTCATTGATAAACTTCCTTTACTTTTCTATCTGCCACTAAACCAAAGTGTTACAGAAACTAAATTTATAGTTTCCATACGATGCCAAGGCATCACAATACCTATCTGTAAGTATTATTTCTTAACCACCTGAAACACCCGTTTTGTTTAAAATCTCATAAATTACGTATACTTACAATACGATTAAATTGACAATGTACAGTCACGTTTATAAATATGTATACAGTTTAGAACTTTAACACTCAAAAACTATTACTTTTTTTAACAGAAATCAATGAGAAATGAGAACTACAACAAAGTGACAAAGTTCTAAACTTTATACATATTTTTAGACGTGACTGTACAACTGAAGTGCGACTAACTTCAGAGCGCTTGCGGTACAAAACGATGTATTTTGCTTTATAACATTTTCTCTTTTCCATATATTCTCGAGTGAAGTTCCAGCGGATCACATTGTATGTAATTTGGTGGAGCTAACCTGAAAATGGTAACGAGTTTATAATTAACATTTCAGTGTGCGGGTGCGGCGTAATGCAGCAATTTTCGATAATTTTTCATCGAATAATAGGCACCCCCTTATTGCCCGAAATATTATAAAAACTATATGGTACTCAGGATGTTTCATAGACTGTTTGTACGGTCAACGGCTCGCTGGGGTGATTACCCTGCCGTGGAAGCCCAGCGAGCCGTTATGTGAATGATTATTTTCAATCAATTTTATACTTAAACTACGAAAATATTAAAGTTCATAGTAAATTGAAGATGTTTGACAGTTTTGTTTAATCTGACGTGCTGCTGACTGTACCTACATTATAATCTCATTTTATACCGCAAGCAGTATTACTTGATTAAAATTGTTATGAAAATACGTCTAGATATTGTAACCATTTCCTAATGATAAACGTTGTGCATTAATAGTTCTAATTAAGGGGGCGTACAACACTGGAAGAAATTTTCATAGCAAAAATTATCGAAATTGCTGACAAAACTGTAGTTTTCAATTAATGACTTTTAAACTACAATACTTAAATAACATACTATAAAAAATACGACTCGCGCCAGATCAAATTTTCGGACGGGAATCGAACCGTTAGTGCTCTTCAGCTGAGCTATCGAGTAGTGACTCGACGGTGCCCCTAGTGAATGGCATCATCGAATTTCTTGTAGTTTATCCCACTCTTACGCTGCAAGCCAGCGTTATTTCATCAATGTAAGGATTAGTTTAACTATTTCCTATTTTGGAAAACTGACAGTCACAAAACTATAGAGCTAGCAGTGGCGAAGGGTCATACAAACCGATTTCCACTAGCTTACCTTTAAGAAATCCACCCCACTGATTCCAGATCATTACATTTTTGTAGAACGGCTTACCTTCGTTATAATTTCACCCCTCGCCACTTAAAGAGCTGAGGTTTTTTTTTACATAGTTTCGAAATCATAGGTTTATTATTGGTAGGCACAGCATTGAAACACTACATAATTGCGGAAGTCACATTACGTTTTTATTATCGAAAAAATTTTTGGCTATCATGTTTCTGTCAATTACATAGATGAGCACTATAATCTCTTTCTATTTTTTTTGACAATCAAATAATACTGTGGGAAATCGTTGCTCAAAAATGTATATTTGACGTTGTACGACCCCTTAACGATCTAGCTCTTCTATTCCAACCCCAGCACACTAATCCCTGGATCCAAGCTGCACTCGCAAGATGGCTGCCGATAGTTTAAGTCATAGATTAAACATTCGTTGACATCCCTTGAACCAACTAGATAGATTGCATTTTAAGTCGGGAGAGTTTCTCATATTCATTTTTTACTGATACTAGTGGCTGCCCGCGTCTTCGACTGCATTAAAAGTTTTCTTTGATATCCCTCGAGAACATTACCTTTTTTCGTGTTAATAGGTACCCTATGTCCTTCTCCGTACCCCTGGCAACGTATATGCAAAATTTCATGCTGATTGGTAAACAAACAAACATACTGCTACTATACTATATTACTATTAGGTACTATATATATTAAATATAAACCTTTCGCTGTGTTCGTTTTCAATTTTTTGAGCCTAATCGATTAAACTAATATTGATTCTAAAGCAATCTCGAGATTGTACCCTTTCAGTAAAATAACTGCAAATATCGAAGAATTACTTTCGTCAAAGGAGAGAAATGACAGGGACGCTCTATTAATTTGTAACGAAACAGCTAAGTTGCCTCTCTCGTTATTAAATCGCATTGATTGATGTTAAGGTTAGCGCTCACTTAATCACCGATCAGACTCGCCCCCAGCTGTTAGTATTTGTTATTTGACTTTATGAGCAGTGAAACTCATTTATCAAGGTAGCATTTCGACCGGTTTGCGTGATGGCGACGTCTTGGGCAGGTTTACCACACGCCAATTGCAATATAATCTAACCGGTTGATTATTTTGCGTAACTACGTCACACATAATTTTACTCTGTAATCACTTTGTAATAAGAGAGGGTATTTTTTTTTTTTTTGAAAGCAAACAGTCTTACATAAACATTGAGAAGGATTAATAAGATTCATCTTACAGACTAATAGTTTCACTATTTGCCAAAAAAAAACAAGTAAAAAATTCGAAACAGTGTACAAATGTAATGCCAAGTTGTTGAATAAATATAAATGTACTTAAATAATTTAGAATTTAACAGACTTAGTACACATTTATATATGAAATAGAAAAGAAATAAAACACTATTATTATCTGAGACTAACGTAATTTTGCAAATAGGTACTTTATTTTATTTATCTATTATTAACTATTTATTTGTTTTATAAAAGTGTTTTATTTCAACACGCGCCTAGATCACTCGTTTTTATATCTATACTAATATTTTAATGCAAACTTATAACAACATTTAAAGTATGAACTTAAGAAACAAAAGAATATTGTAATTTACTTCCGCTTTACTTATTTTAGCTACGATTATTTATTACTAGCGGCCGCTCGCGAATTCGTCTGCGTGGATAGTTTTTTGCTATCCCTCGGGAACAGTAGATTTTTTCTCCTCTTTGTCCTTATCTGTACCCCTGATAATGAGTATACAAAATTTCATGATCGGTTAAATAGATAAGATGTTGAAGGCGTAACAAATAAAAAAACAAACTTACTTTCGCATTTATAATATTAGTACGGATTAGAATTATCAAACAAACTAGTTTTTATTTAGCTAAAACATAACATAACGTCAAAACAGTCAAAATACGATAGCACTCGACTTTAAAAAAGTTAACTAACAGGAATAAAATAGTCCGTGTAGTCCGATCACTCGGACGAAGCGGAAATGCGATTCCACGCAGTCCGATTAATCGAACCAACAGAAAAAAAAATCCTCATCATACGATTAATCGGATAAAGCAATCGGCCACGTGGCCCGGAACCATGCTTGTATCTTACTGTTTGCCTAATAAACCACTTTCCGTTACGTTATATATATATCGCAGGCGGATAGTAGTATCCTGCGGATAGTTGTATCCTCCGGATAGTTGAGTATAGCGGCAATAATTTGAAAAATTGGGTTTATATTCGTCTTACGCAGAAAATTAGGTTTATATTCGGTTAGGTTAGGTCAGTATTGATATTAAGCGATAGCGAAGGGGGAACATAAAATAACTTATGGGAACATAAAATAGCTTACGGAAAAAATGATCGGCCTAGGCGTTTAATTGAAGGTCGGATTTAACTGTTTGGCTGCGACATATACTACTTACTGTACAGTGTTTTTTTTCTTTACGAGAGACCAATTTATTGTTCACTGGTTATGTGAGCGACGGCCTTTAATCAAATAAGACTCAGTTATATATTATACAGTATACCAACCAGTTACAATTTCGTGATTGCTCCAAGAATTCGTCGATTCGCAAAATACTTAGTCAAACAAATCTTTTATTAATTATCTTTCATTTATTGTATTGTATATCTTTAAAAGACGAACCGAAATATTTGATTTTATTGATATCAATAGGAGTGATCAAAGCTATTTAAATCCAATTATATAGCTTGGATATCCAAGTAAGTTGTCTTTTCCATTCTTCTTTGATAAAACTTAGTGACTGAACCACTTCGTGCTCAAATTACAAAATCACTTTTTTCACATTCGGGTAAGTATTTTACAACCATGAAATAGTTAATCAATTAAAAATGCAGGCTCATTGCGGTTATTTACTAAGAAGATGTTTTTTTAGTTATATTTTAGTTGAATATCTACATTAAACATACTAGTCAAAAAATAGGACTCGCACCAGATCACTAGTGACTAGTGACTCGGTAGCTCAGCGGTCAGAGCATTGGACCGGTTATCCAAAGGTCGCGGGTTCGATTCCCGTCCGAGAACATGATCTGGTGCGAGTCCTATTTTTTCTAGTATATTATTTATAAAAATAGCATTGTGAATGCTTAAATCTCAAAATTTCAAATACTAGTCAAACTCATTAATTCACTGTTCAAGTTAACAGCTAACGCATTGGTTAAACAGGGATCCAATGCCACTTATTAATAATTTCACTGTTTGACTTCGATGTAATGTCAGTCGACTATTTTAGTCAGTAGAAAAAAAAATATATAAGTACATAGGTTTTAGACACTTTATTGCACACACATATTACAAAAATATGGTAAGCAAAGGCGGTCTTATCACCAACTTTTGAATATAGGATAGCTGAGAAGAGATTTGAAGGGTAGTGTGCCAGCTGACAAAAATAAAAAATATACTATATGGACGAGTATGTAATGTAAACAAAATTATTAACAATAGAAACTAAAATTGTTGTATCTACTTACCCACGACACAAAATCCATTTCTTAACTGGTTCAAAATGATAACCCCCACATATTTTCTTATAGTGAAAGTAAAAAAAAAACAAGCGCCTTGGTTTTTTAATGACCGGTTCAGACTAAAGAGCTGCTTTTAAGAATTGAATGGTAGTTTAAAATGTTGTTCTCAAATACACGGTGGAAATGTAAGTGTACTTAATATGGTACATGGAAAAATAAAGAGTTTTTTAAAGATGAATTTATAATGCAGGATTGGATACTTTTGTATATTTTTTGGATTCTTTGCTTTTTGACCGAATCGCGAGCAAAGCGTCTCCGTTTCATATTGTGTAAAAAATATTTCAAATGTCCATCCGTTGTCCTCTACAGATCGCATTTTCTCAACCGATTCTCGTTAAATTTTGTAAGCATTTTTCGAAAAATTAAAACTTTTCACATACATCAAAAATATCCCAAACGCGAGGTCTACAGCCCACAGAGCCACTAGTTTAAATTTTGATAAAGTTTATTTCCGATTCAAACTAATTTCGTAAAACCGTTTTCAAAAAGTAATGCAATTTTTGAAATTATCTTATATCTTATTTTGAAATCAAAATCGAGACAAAAGTGAATTCTCTTGTTTCTTTATCCAACCGACTGTAAATAAAAATACACCTTACAAGTATCAATTTAGAGTGGAAAATGCAATGTAACCGCACTCAGTGCGTTACGTTTCGCGGGACCGTAGCATCAGTAGATGGCTAGTCGCTACGACGGACGCTCGCTACGAGGCGTCTGTCTACGACGACTCCGTGCTACAAGATTCCGATAACGAACTTTAAAAACTACATGTAGTTTCTGACTATGATTATGACACCAATAATACGCAAATGTATGTGAATAAATAAAGTATTAAAAATGGATTAACATGGATTCCAATAATTATTAAAGAAACTTAAGTTTTGAGTGATCAAAAATTCAGTGTAAAGTTTTTAGTAAGATAAGATTTATAATTAACTCATCTAGGCTATGGAAGAAATATAAACGGTAAGTTGAAACTTTTTGTAGAAATTTAAAATAAAAATATATACATTGTAGTTACCTAAACAATTTGTGTCTGAGGGTAAATACAAGTGGGAAAATCACTGCCAAATTTTTTCTTTCAACAACTTCTTTCAATTTCTTTTTATAGGAACAACCAGAGTAAATGTCGCAGAATATAGGTACATTCTTGAGAGAATGCCTTTACGTTAGTGTGAAACTGGGCCAGTTTCATACAACTCACTCAGTCGCAATCTGAGAAAACAGACGACGTCACGAACAAAACAACCCAGCTTTTGTTATAAAAAAGGCTGCAAGTTGTTTTATTGTCTACTATTGTTACATTCACTTTTACCCGCGTACTTTACATTCAAATAACACTTTGACGGATATCGATGCTGTTTCATTATATAGATCTTTGATGTTTCGATTGGTTTCGCTGCAACCCTAACAAAATATAAAAAGCCTGTCAAGAGCGAGTCGTACTCGCGCACCAAGGGTTCCGTACCATCATTATATAAATACACTGCGGTTTAGAATATTGCAGCTTTAAGTCAGCGCATATATACGACTATGCGGACTAAAAAAAGAAAAAAATGTTTGAGAATGTGCAAACAACGCTCTTTCATATGATACCACACATTTCCTAGTAGTCCCACTTAAATTTTTAAGACCCTCAGTCTCTGTTGCAAGACTTTTTTATTTTTTTCTTATTTGCAAATTAGTTAGACAAATATCATCTAAAACTATTCTAAATTCATCTGTTCGCTGTAGGTAAGTTGCCCATAGCAAAAGGTTCCAATGTCCTTTCCAGTTGATAGCATTAGTAGTTCTCAAGAACTGTTTGTCATACAGACACAGACTGCTCAGACAGACAGATTGAGTCGCACCATAGGAACCCTATACTATTTTGGTACGGAACCCTAAAAAACATTGAATAAAATTTATATTAATAAATTTTATTCAATTTGATTTCAAACTAAAACAATCTAAAATATTTATTATAACGTATCTGGAAAAGTGTTTTATTTCAATCTTACCATTGCTGATAAAAATAGCATTATACTTGTTGAAGTCAGACAGATAGTGGAAAAAATAAGTTGTTGGTTGGAGAATAATAATTCTCTTATTGGTTGAATAAAACCAACCTACCTACTAAAGTAGATTTTTGCGTATTTCATTGTGAATTGAGAAAATGAAGGGTTTTCAACAGATTTCATTATGTCATTAATTTATTTACATTGTCATTTATTTTGATAAACTTAATTTCGACCATCATGTTAACAAATTGCATGTCAATTTGAAAAGGAAATAAACTTTGTTGAAAATTTTTACCACGATTTTTATAGAGCTATTAATTCTCAGAAATACAACATATTGGTTTAAATTGTGATTTTTAACATTTTGCCTTGACTGCTTGTAACGCAATCGTTGCAAAAATAATTTGAAACTTAAAGAATTATATTGGTTCCGCGTGAAATGCGATACTGAAATTGCATCACTAGCCACACGATCTAAAATTGTATTGCTAAAATGTTAATGGTAGATCGTTTAAATTTGCTCTAAAATATTTTTAAATGTAATTGAGTTTTCATTGCTAAGGAATAAATGTACGGTAATCAGTTCATTTTACTAATGCGGCTGCCAAGTTATACCTTTAAGTATAACCAACCTTTGTAAGATTAGGTTTGATTTACAAATACCAGGTAAAGACCGGACCAATAGCGGGGTAAGTATGGCTGACTGTATGGCCTAAGATGTAAAGTTATAATTAGAGAAATATCCGGTTTTGTCCGTGTTATAATTGTACTAAGGGAAATTCTAATAAAATAAGTAGTTTGGGAACAGCAATCACTATTTTTTTTAAATATTCGATCGGACTAAATATTTTTTTTAAATATTTAGTCCGATCTTACCCCGCATAACGAAAATTGAAGAAATACCATCGCAGTGGCAACCACAGACTGATGGGTGGTGAGAGGGGCAGTATAAAATGTCGTCTTAATTTATGTTGTCAGCAATAAAAAATATTGCCGCGTTCGGGTGTTTTGTGAATTATCTTTCCCCGATCCATTCTTACCCCAACGTACCTGTAGTACTAGAAATTGAGTACTAGTCTAAAATAGAAATTGGAGCTGTGTAGATTCCTGTGATAGTGCAATTAATCAAAACATTTCAACCAGTTTTGACTGTCATTATATGAATCATGATGCTATTGAACAATTAAGGGTTTATGATCGATATTTCAGATAGCTTAAATAGTCGAAGTTAAAACATAATTTATTAGAGACACCTTAAGGGTTTACTAAAAGTTTCGAATCAATTTTCGGACTGTTCAAAATTGGTTTATTATAAAAACCCAATGTAAAAAACTGAAAGATATCCACTCATTTTGAAATTATTGAATAGTTTTAAATGTCAATTAATTACGAAGGACCATTTTAACATCTAATTTATTACTAGCATTTGACTTAGTTACCGGCGCTGAAATGAAAAATTAAGGGTTTAATTGAGCGTTCTTTCAGATAACTCAAACAAATAATCTAAGCGAATTCAAAGTACTTGTTATAAATCATTTTTCCATTTTTAAGAAATCAGATACTTAACAGAAAATCTTTTCGCATAAAATGATCGAAATGATTAAAGTTGGCACCATCACAGCGGGTTAGGTCTTACGATCTAAGCTGAGTGTGATTACGGCTTCTTTCATTAATTATTATAAACATTCTCACAATCACATTCATACGAATCGGTCTAAGTTCTTGGCTTTGCCGAATTTTTCCTTATCTTAACGTCTTTAAAGATATTTTTACAAGTTTTCATGCATGCGACGAAATAATTTATCAAATTGAAACATACACAAACACAGACGTGGATATTGTAAAAAATATTTTTGTGGCGACTATATCCCTCAAGTGGCACCCTCATCTTAATTAAATTTGTTGCTCGCTAAGTACATAATGTATCAAAAGTTCAAATTCAAATTTAAGAAACTAAGGTTCTATAGTTTATTTACAAACAAATAACATCAGTAAAATATAGTTCATTGTAGTGGATTTGACCATAATTTTATGGTGCATAGGGAATCCTTTCTGAACCACGCATATTGTTATTGTCTTCATGAGCCACCTACTAGATTAACCTATTAACCCCCTTACTAATAAAGATTGTATAGCAGATGTATAGTTACACAATGGTTACTCTCTATCGAACTATTTAAGTTTGACATTAAAAAGAAAGGGACAAAACACTGTGTAACTAAACATATTCTGCTATACAATCTTTATTAGTAAGGGCATAAATATGTTGCATTTAATATGTTGCTATATAGTATTTGTTGTTGTAGGTACATTTGAATTGACAAAAAAAATATACTTATGTAATAAGCGCTTGTTCGTGTTCGATTCCAAAGTAAGTAGCTAAAGCACTTGTGTTATGGAAATCAGAGACAACGGTGGAACTACAAACACACAGACCTGAGCCAATATCGAAAAGTTCGTTTTCCTAATTGACCCAGCCGGGAATTGAACCTGGGACCTCAAAGATGGCGACACCTTGAAAACCGGCGTGCAAACCACTCGACCACGGAGGTCGTCAAGTTAATATTTTTTGAGATTTAAAAAGGGTCTGCAGCTGTCAGTTATTTTTGTACTTATCAGTATTCTAAGGCACCTCTTTTGGAGCAAGAAGATGATTAGCATGGGTGCTACTATCCCAAAAAATCACACCATAAGACAACCATGCATGTGAAAAGTAAACAGCAGTGGCTGTTTTTATATCAGTACACTTTTTGAGTTCGTTGAGCGCATATACTTTACGCGCAAGTTTTTCTACATGAGATTTCCCAATTAATATTAGAGTTTACACCTAAGAGAAAGAGAAGAGAACACGATTTTACTGATTCTACAATAATAACCTCATTAGTTATATTTATTTCTAATGGAGGCGAACTGCGTGAATTTTTTTTAGAGACATTAAACTGAACATTATGTTTTTCAAGCCTTACCTATACTCGTTAAGCAAAATTAATGTATCGGTTTTTTTTATTTATAAAAAAACCAATAGCATTAAAATTAAAATTAACATATAAGCACAGAATACATAATAGTACAAATATACTATTGGTAGCCTTACCATATATTTAATTACTTATATACTTATATAAGTAATTAAATATATGGTAAGGCTTATTACAAGTTTCCCCTAAAATCACAATGAATACTGGACGTCCAATGAGTATTTTGAAAAAAAACCAGTCTCTTTATACTATTTTAAACAGTATATTTATATATATTAAAAATTATGTGAAGAAATGTTTAAGTACATGAATATATTATTAAACCCCTTCAGCAGTCGCGCGCGGTCTCTCAGACCGCAGCGAACATATTTCAACCATTTTACATAAACTATGAAAATTTATAAGACGGTTAAGCTTCCATCACAGAATAAAGTACTAAGTACAGAAAAGACACTCCCCGCCCCGCCCTAGAAACAGTTCCTCACCCCTCCCCGCGAGTTCATGTGCTGATGCGTGTAGTTGCGTTTGTCAACTGTCAACTTTATTTTGTTATTCAAAGCAATGTGTTGTGACTTTATTTACCAAAAAGTTCGAGTCTTAGGCTGAGTTGCATCATCTTGACTTAAACTTAACTTGAACAGACACAAACTTAACTGACTCGGTGACAGCGTCGCTGTTGTCTATGACATAACCTAGGTAACAATATGTTACCATCTGAGCCGGTGACCAAAACTGGAACTAAGAACTTAGTTTGTGTCATGTACGTTATAGGTAAATTAAATGTCAAATCGCATACTTAAGGCCCCTATATACCTCAAGTGGCGCATTTTATTTAAATTTATTGCTCGCTAAGTACATAAAGTATCGAAAATTCACATGTACAGATTGAAGCTAAGGTTCAATAGTTAACCTCAGTAAAACTTTGTTCGTTGTAGTAGTAGTTCGCAAAAGTGCTAAAAGTGGCCAATTTTGGCACTTTATTTATTTATTTACCAAAAAGTTCGAGTCTTAGGCTGAGTTGCATCATCTTGACTTAAACTTAACTTGAACAGACACAAACTTAACTGACTCGGTGACAGCGTCGCTGTTGTCTATGACATAACCTAGGTAACAATATGTTACCATCTGAGCCGGTGACCAAAACTGGAACTAAGAACTTAGTTTGTGTCATGTACGTTATAGGTAAATTAAATGTCAAATCGCATACTTAAGGCCCCTATATAACTCAAGTGGCGCATTTTATTTAAATTTATTGCTCGCTAAGTACATAAAGTATCGAAAATTAACATGTACAGATTGAAGCTAAGGTTCATTAGTTTATTTACAAACAATATCCTCAGTAAAACTTTGTTCGTTGTAGTAGTAGTTCGCAAAAGTGCTAAAAGTGGCCACTTTTGGCACTTTTGCTAAATTTAAATTTAACCTTAAGTGTGCGATTTGAACGCCGAACTGCACGGTATCGGTAGCTTTAGCTAGACTTATACACACAGTTGCGCGTGTACATAAACGTCATCTATGTAATTGGGTTGTATTGAGTGTCCGGGGTGTGCTTCCGTGATAATATTGTACAGTTGGTATAGATTTTATTCACCACGTACCAAACTATTTGTTCAAACAAACGTCATATAATGCACTAGCACTAGTTAACCAATCCTTTCAAATCTAAACGTGAACGGTCACCACAAAGATCGAATAAAAGAAGGTTATTGGCTGAAACGAGGCAATTCTCTTGTAAAAAATATGTCTATCTTCCCATTTGTGCTCCTGTCACGAAAAAAACATTAAACGTATTGTAATGGCGGTTTTAGTGTCGCATATGTAGTTAAAAGCCAAGGAAAGGAATGCGGATCTCTTTTATATCGATACGTGATTAGCAAGTTAAGCTTTTGAAGGAAGAAGGGAAAGTCTTGATTACTTTTAGTATGTCGGTATTAGATTTATAGTTTAAAAATAGTTTTTATAAATTAAAAAAAGCAAAACTCCCTTTAAAAGTACCAAATAATATACTAGAAAAAATATGACTCGCACCAGATCATGTGATCAGACAAGAATCGAACCCGCAACCTTTGGATATCCGGTCCAATGCTCTGACCGCTGAGCTTAATTAAAAGCTTAAAAACGAACAAAATAGCTTTAAATATCAACAGCTCTAAAAAGGAAGAAACAATAAGCTTACGCTTACTGAATAAAATAACAACGTTATTTTAGTTTCAGTTTTCAAGTCGCTAAATAAGCACATTTGGACCCCTTCTTTGCACAGATTTGAGTTTAAATAAAACAAAGGCAGTTTCAAAGGGTAGTCACGCATGCCCGTGACGTCACGCCTCTCATTGTGTAGAGACTAGGTCACTGTAAGACCCACCGGGACACAGGACTTAATAAGCAGCCTTAAGCCGTTATAACCAACATTGTGCATACAATAGAATGTGTAACCGCTGCAATATTGTTGAAATTTTAAATGTCCCATCGTATAGCCTGTTGAAGATATTTTGAGCTTCTTGTTTAATACTTTATCTACCGCCATGCTCAAAATCCTTACTAATATTATAAATGCGAAAGTCCGTTTGTTTGTTTGTAACGCCTTCACGTCTTAATTGCTGAACCGATCATCATGACATTTTGCATACACGTTGTCAGGGGTACAGAGAAGGACAAGAGTACCTTTCATCCCGAAAAAAAAAATTGTTCCCGAGGGATAGCAAAAAAAATTCCACGCAGACGAAGTCGCGGGCGGTCGCTAGTCCTCTATAAAAGTTTCATAAACAGTTAGCTTATTGCCAACATTAAAACAACTATTTTAATAGTAACCATAATATCATCCAAACGACTGTTATAATGTTTTACTTTCATAATGCAACTCATTCGCTTTTTCGATCCCTTCCGTGCAAACGGGGTTGCTCATCAAATTTTTCACTTCTCAATTCGTGGTATCTTTATGAATTTAAAAGAAATAATATTGTCATGCACGCGCTTTCAAAATCATAGCGCCGTAGTAGTGAATATAAATATTCCGAGTACATCATTATCTGCCAACATTCAAGTGCATTTCAATATTGTACGATCCAAAATGTAAATAATTATTTCAATAAAAAAATCTATTATTATAGATTGTTTGTATTATGTATTAGCTACTCAGAAATTAAACTTACCATGAATTTACATAAAGTTCTTACAACACTGTACAACACCCTATGGTTTCATAACATTTTATAGAGGATCATGGGTGTAGATAGTCTCGTTTATGCAACTGTACATAATAAGGAAGGTATAAAAACACGAATGTGGGTTTATCACCTATAAACCCACGTTCGTGTTTTAATACCCCCAATTATACAACAGTTTCATAAATAACTATTTACGTTTAGTGTTTTTTCTTAAAAAACATAGAATTAAAAGTATCACGGTAGCTTGCATTCGCTTGCTAATGTATCTAAAAATCACCCTGTATTTGCACTTGCTTGCTAATGTGTCTAAACATCAAAAAACTTCTATGTTAATAATACAGGTATTATTAACATAGAAGTTTTTTGACGGTCTGGGACATAATCATTGTTTTGATTTTTTTATTTATTTATCTATGTAACATTAAATTAAGTAACGTAAGTCTATATATCTTTTAAAGCTATAAAGAGCCATACCTACATTTAATTCAACGACGGCTTTTATTTTAGCGGTTTCGATAATTTATTATTCTGGTCTCGCTCTTTCTCTCCCTTTCGCAATGTATTCAACGACAATATAACGTTATTTCAACGGGAGAACGATCGATCTCTAAGGTTCATTGAATTAAAAGTAGACTGATGTCTGAATTTTGCATTAGGAATTCAGGCTTTGTAAGCGATATAAGTACCAAAGTGGTGAAGTGTTAAATACTGAAGTAGATTACGATACCTAAACTACATACGAGTATAATAACTGTTAGAAACTAAAACCAACTACGGAAAAGAATTAAAGAAAAGTAAGAATCAAGAAAAGATTTAAGCCCGAAATTTTAAAAGGATACCATACGGTGACAATCACTTTATTTAGAGGTATGGTGACCCATTGTATATCAATACCGACTATCAAGACTGACTGCGTGCGGTTGTTGTTCAATTCAATATTCACAATTTCCTTTCCTAAGTAAATCCAATTTGCCAAGCCACATGTTCGAAGAGACATTGTAGTGTGGTGTATAATATACCTTACACAATGTATACTACTATTCTGTAACTGCATATATAACCTCATGTTATTAGTACAATAAACTAGTATTATCCGAGCATCTGATCGTTTCATTGATCGTCCCTAGTCGCTACCGTACATGGCGACCCTGCCAAGTTTGGCACGTGGTTTCAAATTTAAAACGGACTAACTCGTTGGTTACTAAAATAATATTAAAAAAAATTATGTTCGCGGTGCATAATAATTTATGTGCGTCCAGTGTTGTGAACAGATGTTCCTGTAAAAATGTGTCACTCCCGTCAAATACCCCCTAAAACGGGAACCGGAGATATATACACCCAAATCGGGTATAACAATCACATCAATTCAGACATAGAAAATCATGTGGGCTTGATTTCGTGGGCTATGATGGCACTTATTGTGCTCTTACTGCTGGTCATGCTGATAATCGTGGTGCGCTACTGCACTAAGTGTTTTAACAAGAGGGTTCAACGAGGCGTCGACTCGGGCATGGTTCGCATGCATAAGCTGCGAGAAAATCCCACAACTCATCTTCACAGCTAGTGAATGCTCGGGCTAGTGTGATGCAAGTGATAAAGTGATAAAATGATATCGTGTCCCGAAAGTTATATCGTGGTGCAAAGTGCGTAATTTTTCTTCGGCGTCTTAATAAAATGAACTTTCCAGGTATAATATGAACTTTAATTTTAACTTTTTAGAATAAAAACTTAATTTTAAATTCATACCCAGTACTGAATAAATACTTAAAAATACATATTATAAATCAGTATGCTTAATTAACGTATACCTACTATGTTATATTATATCCCTATTATGAATTTATTCTTTAAAATGTAACCTATTATTATTATTAACTATCTACATGTGTTATCTTTGGCTCTATGAATGGCAGATTATATAACTGAGCTTGCTAATAAACTAAGTGAAATAAGAAAATACTTGATGAAAATTGGCCCAAAAAGACGCAAAGGCGATATTTTAGAGAGAAAATTAAAGGAGGCCAACGAGTTGAGATTTCTTTATAATAATTATCTAGATTCATTAAGTAAAGTGTTAAGTTTTAAAGACGAAGTGGAAAAGAATTTAATTATAGAGTGTAGTAATAACTTTTTAAAACTTTTTTCTGAAATTCAAAACTTATGTATTTCGTTCTCGGAGCAGGACGACCCACAGGATTCAAGTTCGATTAGTTGTGTGGATAATCCATTAAAAATGTCTAAATTTGATTTAAAAACTGCGCTGACCCTTCTGCCAGTGATGAATGACACTGATAAAAATACAACAGAATTAATTGAGGCGATAGAATATTAGGAAACTACTTTAGACGCGGTATCTAAATCGAGCTTGATATCCTTTGTTTTAAAAACGCGGTTATCACCGGCGGCTAAACTAAAGCTGTCTAGTTCTTATGGGTCTGTCATAGAGTTGTTAAAGGATATGCGACAGGTGCTACTACCAAAGAAAGCAGCGACAGCTATACATACGAGACTGCAAGCTGTAAGGCAGGACGATAAGTCGGTGGCTGATTTCGGTAAGGAAATCACTGAATTATTCGTAGATCTAACGATTTCGCAGGCCGACGAATCGCTTCATATTCAAATAACCATTTGACTAGTGCTTTAATATTCAAATAACCATTTGACCACTTCAGGGCCGGCTTAGAAGCAACAGTATTCATATATTCAGACTAGCAAAATACGTCTACCAATAAACGAAACAGTTTTTCTATCGAAATATTTTATGTAACATATTCCCTAGCGGCCATGATTTATTAACTTTTTGACAACACGACAAATATTCATGTAGCATGACACACTTTTTATTAGCATATAGGTACGAGGACACAGTGTAGGCAATGTTTACGCTTTTATGTCGTTCTTGTCATTATCGTATTAATTCTTTCTTGACTCATTGACGTCACGAATGTATTGGCTCAAAGGAAAATATATTATCCGGAAAGAAAAGACCCATTTATCAATCACGCCTCTGTACATCGTTAAACACGATATGTTTTTGCCCATAATAAGACTGGATAATTTAAGCCACACGCCGAAGTTATAATAATGTTAAAAGAAAAATACTTTGTATAAAAAATCATGGCCTTTGAATATTACATTTCAATTCCACTGCTTCCATCAGAATTTAATATTTTATGCTTTTTGTAATTAACAGAGTTTTTTAAAGGATTTTTAATTTAATAAAATTATTAAGTATGATTCTACAATTCTTCTTAAAAACACTTGCATAAATATAAGTTATTTGAGTTAAGTTTTAAAAAGTGACTGTAATTTTAAAATAATACGATACCTTAGAATCTACAGAAAATCTGAGTGCAAACTAGTGTAGTTACGTCTTATCTAAACGGAAAAAACATCAATTTTAATAGCAAGTAAATTTCTAATACAAATACTGCGAACAACCTATCTAGATGGAAAACTCATGTAATTTTCCGCCGTCCGATATTTCCGCTCAGATTAGTTGTGGCCAAGAACACGAAATTGACCTTTTGTCCATTTGTCGTTCCATTGGGTCGCACGAAGGGTTAGGGCGTGGTTCCACTGAAAGCTATTAACTAGAAGCTCGATGGCGCACGAGTTTGCGGTTGCGGCAGTTAAGCAACTTTCGCATGGGTTGGTCATGGGATGGGTGACCAAAAATTTATTATCAGTAACTCCTCCGTAGTTCGGAAGGTACGTGAAACCATCATCTAGTCTTCTGATTAATAGCTTTTAATGCGAATTAACAGCTAGTTGTACATTTCGCTAGTTGACGTGACAGCGTTATAGCTCATATCATAGTTTATTTTATAGCTCACCAATGAATGTTACCGTCACCAGCTAGTAGACTACTTCGCTATCTTATAGTTAATAGCTGTCACTGGAACTATGCCCTAACTATGCTCATTTGTGCCCATTGGAGGTCACAGAATGGAGGGCCCTTTCTGAGCTCGGAACAAGTGTCCACTTGACAATACACGGTATTATTGACTCTTGAATCTTGAAGATCAGCAAACCAAGAGTTCAGTACCATAATCTATAAAAACGGCAAAAAAACAAACATGTCTGTTGTATGGGAGACCCCTAAATATTTCTTTTATTTTTATTTAATTATTTATTTTTAAGGTGATTATATAACTAAATATTCTGTGAATTTTTCAAGCGTCTTATAAATTAATTAAAGTTTCGATCAGTCCAAATTTATTGTAATAAAAAAACATTCAACATTTTTTAAAGATTCCAAGTATATTTATGTAGTCATAGTTAACTGAATAACTGACTGCAATTTTGAACTGCTCAGTTACAATTACGTTATTCGCGTAAGACCGCTTATTACGGTTTATTAATTTGACAATATAGTTTGCAGCCTATCGATTCTGTAACCAAATTCGAACCTCACTTCGAATCTCACTTCACTGCGCGGGAATTTTAAATCATAAATGAGATGATAATAGGCTGATTTTTTAATCATAAAAGATTTTAGATAGCTACGGTAGCTACCGTATTGTGAATTAGCTTTTATTCAGCTAATTTCTAATAACAAATTCACGCGAAGTGAAGTGCGTTTCGAAGTGAGATGCGAGTTTGGTTACAGAATCGCTCCCCAGTAGAATGCCTCAATGCCAAGATAAAGATTGACCCAAAAATTCTCCACTTCAAATAAGTAGCCATCAAAAAGCCAATAAAATTGTCAATAAACATACCCAAATAAAATTCAATAAAAGTCCGCAAACAAATTTCGATATAGCGATGACGCGTGATTACGTATGGCTCGATTTACGCGACAGTAAAGAAGTAAAAAAAAAAACGAGTTATCTTCATTTTATTGTTTCCTCGTAAAAAAGTCTATCTATTCTTTGCAACAACTTTTTGGAGATTTCTGTTTTACGGTTCAAACGGAAGTTCTTTATTAGGGTCAAAGTTGATACTTATGTATTAGCTCGTAACGATGCCGATGTTCAGCAATTTCTCAAAGATGTCTTCGATAAACCAAGGCGTATAAAATGGGCCTTGCTGATTATGACAACCATTTTTATGTTCTACTAACTTCCGCCCGCGACTTCGTCCGCGTGGATATTTTGCCCAAAAATCCCTAGGGAACCTATGCCCGAGATAAAAATTCTATGTTTTAATCTAGGTTAGAGACTATCTGTAAGCCATTTTTCATCCAAATCCGTTTAGCCGTTTTTGCGTGATTAAGTTACAAACATCCAAACATTCACATTTCTAATATTAGTAAGATGTGATCCATGGTAGTTATACATTGTGTAACAATTATATTCATAGTGGGGAAACTCCTTTGACTTGGCGTAAATGCAGACAAATGACGACTAGTACAACGGTACCTCACTTTCAGTAGGGCAAAGTTAGGTACGACTCACCTGCGCGATAGCCGTGGGGAGACGTCACCCTGCCTCGCACCTCACCTAATCGTCGTCATCCTGCCTCGCCCTTTATGCCATGATTACACGAGCTCAGCTACTAGTGCTTAATACATGTTATTTGTCACCTCTACCTGATGTGTAAAACATACTGAACAATTAATGCTTAGTCAGTATGTTTACATGTAAAGTATTAGTATTATTGACATGTACTAAGCATTAGTAACTAAGCTCGTCTAAACATGGCATTAAACACGGCCGCAATTAATCAGTACCTACCACAAAATATAAAGTGTGTGTATTCTAAACAGAAGTGCCACTCTGGACAGATTCGAATCCGTATTCTATCATAGTATAATTTATTCATGGTACGTACAATAATACACTGCGCCAGCCTGTCTAGTATGAACGACGAAAAACGATATATATCGCGTTATATAGCCGTTTTATCGACACACAACTGTCAAAATCCATTGTCATTTGACAGTTAAACGTGATAAATCGTTATATCATATCGTGTTTAATTGGTCATGATAGCTCTTGGCCTGGTGTTTGTCAACATGCTGAAAGAGGGATGATGGAGGTTTCAAGCTGGTTGAATTCAAATTTATTATCCCTCAACATTTCAAAAACTAAGTTTTTGTGCTTTCACAAAACCGCTGCCTCCGCTCCCTCTTTAGTAACCACCTTAAAGATCCATTCAAGAGAGTGCAAATTCGAAGAGTTGGGAAACATTTGCGACTGTAGAGAAATCAGCCGGGTGGATTCTTTAAAATATCTTGGTGTGACACTTGACGCAAAGCTTACATTCCGAGAGCACTTGGCTGAAATGTGTAAGAGAGTGAGAAAAGTCATATACGTAATGAAGAACCTACGCGAAGCAATTGATGGTAAAATTCTGAAAATGGTATATATGGCCCTTTGTCAGTCTCTTATTAATTACTGCATCTTGGCTTGGGGTGGTTCATCCACTTCATCCATTCTACCTCTCGAAAGAGCTCAGAGGGGAGTTTTAAAGACAGCGCTGAGAAAACCCCGTCGGTACTCCACTGATGCTCTATACGAGGAAGCCGGTGTATTGAGTGTCCGCAAATTGTATATCGTTAGAGTAGTGTCCGCAGTTCATAAAAAGGTATTAAATTGTGAATCATACGACGATCTCTCCCAACAACGTATATTTAAGATACCTAGCATTCGCACGGCTACAACTTTTGCGCATCGTTTTGGATACTTTCTTTCTTCCCATTTATATAATAAGTTTGCAAATTTATGTAATCTTAAAGATCGCACGGCAAGGGAAACCAAGGCACTCATTACGACTTCCCTATTGAAGTGGAGTTATCTGGAAACTGAAGGCGCACTTAAGGTCATTAAATGAAGCTGCAGATAACTATATACACACAAACACACACATACACCAAGCACACACACATAAACACACCAACACACAAATAATACTTCAATAGTAATTTATCCACAGCATTATGGTCATTGTTTTTCGAATTTTAATTTTTCTTGTTATGTTACTGTTTATCCTGTTTTGCCGTAATTGTTTTTGTAAAACGTATACTTTCCCCACAGGACAGGCTACGCCTAGTGTGGGGGCTAGAAATATGTACTACTGTAAAATTTTTACGGAAATAAAGATTTTTATTATTTATTATTATTATTATTATCATGCTAGGGGGGCAGGTATAGGTAGCATTCCGAGACAGAGGAAGTCACGTGGGTAACACTTGCTTACGTCATCTCCGCTATCGGTATTAAAAATTACATTCATTCATCTTTAACTTGAACTGTTTCGTTTGCTAAGAGAAACAAATCACAATTAAAATGCGCCATAATAATTTAGTAATGAGGAGTGTGACAGAAAAAAAATCCTTAATTGTTTGCTTGTTGCTATACTATAAGGTCGCGCAACTGGATAGTGTCGTAAGAAGGTGTTACTACCAGAATGCCAGACCTTCTTTCTTGAACCATGATATAATTTGACGACCTCCTTGGTCGAGTGGCTTTGTACACCGGTTTTCAAGGTGTTGCCATCTCTGAGGTCCCGGGTTGGATCCCCGGTTGGGTCAATTTAGAAAAACGAACTTTTCTATATTGTCTCAGGTCTGGGTGTTTGCGATACCACCGTTGTCTCTGATTTCCATAACATAAGAGCTTTACCTACTTACTTTGGATTCGGAGCAATGTATATGATGTTGTTAAATATTTATATATTTATAATTGTAAAGCTATTATGAGAATTTTAATACAAAACGAACGCAAAATGTAATGTAAACTTTAGCTTTTCCGTTCTCTCGGATGTAGGTAGTTAAATTCTAAGATGGCGGTCGTTACTGCGACTTCGCCTCATTAGAACCACTTGTAGGTAAAATGTGCATACTGAAGCACCACATGGTTCTGAAATGCAGTCTATTCTTACCTCAACATACTACTTGAGCTATTCAAACTCTGATACTTCGAAAAACCAAATTATTAAATCCTTACTAATATTATAAATGCGAAAGTCCGTTTGTTTGTGTGGTTGTAACGCCTTCACGTCTTAACTACTGAACCGACCATCACGAAATTTTGCATATATGTTGTCAGGAGTACAGAGAAGGACATAGGGTCCTTTCATCCCGAATAAAATAATTGTTCCCGAGGGATAGCAAAAAAACTTTCCATGAAGTCGCGGGTGGTCGCTAGTAAAAATATAAATTTATCTTCCTCTTTCAGCTTTTGATATTGTTCATTTTCTAATAGTTCACTATTGTCATATCTTAAACGTTATCGAACATCAAAATTAAACCAAGAATTATTAATATATCGCACTATTAATAAAATTGATTATGAGATTTCATCTTATGATAGGTTCATTAAATTGCAAAATGTATGTATCATTGTTTTTATTACTTTGGCTATTAACATGTTTCTTATTATACAAGGTGTTACAAAAATACCCGTAATGCCGAATATGGTATATAGGGACCATCAAACTGATCAACTTTTACTATGGGACCAACTCTGAAATCGCGAAAAAAAATCAGCTGTTTCATACAAAAATTAAAATCGAAACAGCTGATTTTTTTTCACGATTTCAGAGTTGGTCCCATAGTAAAAGTTGATCAGTTTGATGGTATTTTTGTAACACCTTGTATATAGGAGAGTTAGCAATATCATAAAATGTTATAAGTACAAAATTAACGTCAAAATTTAATGCAGTAAGTATAATAATTATTATATCCGACTCGAAACGAGATAAGCTTTCACTGTTGTCAATTTGTATCGTCATAATTAATAAACTGTTAATTAGTTGCTGGTCGTTTGCTAAACATTTCACAAACTGTAGTGAAACCACATAATCAACCATTGGTCCTGATTAATTATGAGATCAAATTGAATAAATGACTATATTGCATGTAACTGTACTGGACCCATGCGGATTGGTGGGTGTTAACGACTGTTATTAAATTCAGTGAATTCACAAACATCCCGGCAATTAATGCTTAAGTTGTAAAAAAATATGACTTTTAGTTAATAATATGTAATGCTATCAAAAAGGACAGCTATCACCGCCAAATGGTAAAATGACATTTCGTTTCGATAAAGCAAAGGACTCCGTCAAGAATTATGAATTATGAAAGAACTTTATACAAACACAAATACAAATATCTTTATTTGCTATAAATAGGGTACAATGGAGATCTAATCATATTCGTGACTCCAGCCTAGTACAAATACTTTGGCAATGCCTGTCACTGAACTCACTGAAGAGGTTGTGCTTATTTTGACTGTTTTTGACGACCTCCGTGGCCGAGTGGCTTTGTACACCGGTTTTCAAGGTGTCGCCATCTCTGAGGTCCCGGATTCGATCCCCGGTTGGGTCAATTTAGAAAACCAACTTTTCTATATTGGCTCAGGTCTGGGTGTTTGTGATACCACCGTTGTCTCTAATTTCCATAACACAAGTGCTTTAGCTACTTACTTTGGAATCGGAGCAATGTATGTGATGTTGTCAAATATAATATTTTTTTTTACTGGCTTATTCGTTTCAGCTAGACTCTTTGCTTGTATGCAGTTTTATCTGGAAGTCAAATAGAGTTCGAAGTCCACTTCGCTGTGGGAACCAAGCTTTAAGAGTTGATGCAAAGGCTCGGGGACATTGATTGATGTTGAGGCTAGGATTCAATTTGTCTGCGGCCCCCCGCAACCATTAAAGGTTCGCCAACAGTGCGCGACTGCGCAAGATTCCAAAGTTTAAGGTAAAGATCTCTATCCACATTCATTAGTGTTAATTACTGAACCTTCGGAATCTATTAACGGGTACCTATGTTCACACTAAGAACTCGTAATTCTAAGTAAACAACCTCAGATATTTACTGAATCATCTTCTTCGGATATCAGATCGAACTCCTTTAGTTTGAAAATTATTTTGTGACTGAAAAGTTCAATTCAACTAATTTTGTTTAAAGTGCAGCAGCAAAACTTTTTCTTAAAAATATTTCTCGATTATTTTTTTTGGTTCTGTGGATACTAATGTTATGGTGCTAAATAAAATTAACATAAAAACTATTGATCTCAGAATTAAGGTAGCAGGAAGTCCGGTAGAGGGCGCCGCGGTAGCGAATGACAAGATAAGATATTTGTGTATTGTAATATCTGTATTGGCGATAATTAAACAGTAAACACGCTATACTAGAGTAACGAGAGAGAGACCCTCGGCGAGCGTCGGCGGTATCATATCCAATCCATCCGAAGATTGTAATCGAAGTTATAGAGGGTCAGAAGAGACGGGAGGGAGACGTCAGGTCAGCTTTTGAAATTCTGTTCCGATTTTCTAAATTTCCTTAAATCCACAGGGATATTTAAGGTACAGTGTAAAAATCTAAACACCGCGATGTAGAACGAGGCAGTCTGTAGCGTAGCACCATCTATCGAAGGTGTCGGAAGTTATATCTTCGTTACAGTAGCATATTTTTTCATAAATTATACCACCTTTTATACTTACAGTACTTCTGATACAAAATGTTTCATCGATAAAGATTAATATGTTGATGTGATTTGCGTTTTTTGTAGCCATAATATCTCTGTGGGTTATGGTATGTTTTTAAGTGCTTATTAATTGTATAAACCACGCGAACGCTTTCATGTCAAACCCCTCTAATATCAACTCCGTACCACTCCTTTAAATAATGAACACGCATCGCAACCACATTTCAAGAGACTCGTTACATTTTGATTCCTTTGATCAATTATTAGAAGCGTTTCTATTAGCGGTTACACCAATAGGTATTTGTAATTGCTTCATGTCGGATAAAGGTGACATACTTCGAATTTTCGTAATTAACGCTTTCTATGTGATCGAGGATTTAATTTTGTAATATTGTAGAATTTATTCTACTACTTGAGTAATAGGACTGATGATCGTTATTTGACGACCTCCTTGGTTGAGTGGCTTTGTACACCAGTTTTCAAGGTGTCGCCATCTCTGAGAAAACGAACTTTTCTATATTGGCTCAGGTCTGGGTGTTTGTGATACCACCGTTGTCTCCGATTTCCATAAGACAAGTGCTTTAGCTACTTACTTTGGAATCGGAGCAATGTATGTGATGTTTTCAAATATTTATTTATTTATTTAAATTACCTACCTATTAAGATTTTCATCTATTTGTGGCCCACGTGGTGGGTGATAAGGCCTATTCCCCTGCAGTGGGGTCATTAAAATGAATGATAATGTTGCGACAAATGCAAGATCACACAGGTTTTAGTTGTGACTATCAAAAATATGAGAATATTAAGTCCCAATATACATTTTAATCGCATGACTTCATCACTGAATGACCTTATTAATCGAAAAGGAGTTCTACTTTTATTTATAAAATATCAATTTGATACTCTACATACATTGTGAACGTTTTTGTAAAAACAAACCTCTAAAATATAGTAGTCAAGAAAAACAAATTAAAATATACGCGATACAATAACAAAAAAAAACCTTTTGATAACTTTTATCATGATGACCTCTAGTGAATCGTCAGAAAAATATCAATGCTTACATTTTTATGCACAGTAAATTCACCCGTGCAATAAAACGAAAAAATCTACCTTGTTTGTAAACGAGTTTATAGGCAAGGGCAGTTTTTTTTTTTAATAAGTGTTTAATTCAAACCACGCTTCTAATGCTTACAGAAGACAATTTAGTCACTTCCCACTAAGTGGCTGATTAAAGAAATCTTACTAATTTGCTAACTACATTTTGGAATGAGTTAAAGGTACCTATTATTTATTAAACTGTTGCTAAACGTTTATCACAATATAAAATCGATAGATACCAGCGCGTGGCCGTGAAGATTTTATGGCCGTATTCAAAAACACTTCCGTCATTTGTTTTGTTGTGCTGGAAGCTGCAAAGGAGCTGCTCACAAACTGCTACTCTATTGCAGTACTGGCTATAGGTTTTGTTCCCACTTGTCGTCTTAGTCAGTTCTACCGCAGAGCTAATGAGACTTTTTTCTCATTAGTCCTACCACAAAGTACTAAATCATAGCACTAATGAGAAAAAAAGTGCCATTAGTTCTACGGTAGAACTGCCCAGTAGAACAAGTGGGAACGAAACGGCTATAAATAGCCCAGTTACGGCTGAGAATGCTGTACGTAATGTCAATAAATTGGTATGTCATAAAGATATTGAGTGTTATTGAGCGAATACTACTAGCGAAGAGTTGGCACTTTGTTTAGCTTTTAAAATATCTTTACAGCTATAATTGGCCATCTGTTTTATTTTATTTTCATATCATATTTCATGTTATATACTGTTAGTCTTATTCAGTTTTAAAAAAGTCTGAAACGGGTGGTAGTAAAATATAGGACGATTTAAAGCGCTTAGGGCCTTACCACAAAAGATTTTAAAATACTGTTTAATTAGACACTGTTTAAATGTAATGCCGTCTCTTTCAAACAATATTGTCAAAAAAGTGATAGCATTACATTTAAACAGTGTCTAAGTTAAACACTTGTTGAACTGCGTTTTAAAATCTTTTGTGGTAAGGCTTTTAAGTTTATTTGAATAAAGATATTATGACTTTGACCATAGAATCGAAATTCATGCAAACTGGAGCAAGGTATATTAATGTTTATTCCTCGAAAAGCTTTTACTTAGAACGATACAGTTAAGCTGTTATCACATTTCTTTTCAAATACTCAAGGTAAATAACACTGGATGTACCTGGTAGTAAAGACTTAGAGCCCTTTGTAACTGCTAAATCGGGAAAGCTTTCAGACGACTTTAGTTAGGAAAACTGATCTAGCACAGCTATGAATGATGTCCCATTATCTTCGATCATATAAACCCTAGGATACACAATCCCATACTAAATGTGTTCGAAAAAGTGATTCCAACAGTGCTATACAGTTGTAGTTATAATAAATATTGGTATATCGATTCCGAATACTGCCGCTGCCATATTTGATATTTGACCTTACATCACAGTACCTAACTGGTTTTAAATTCGGACGGCAAAGGTGGTATTTGCGACCTTAATACATGAAATGTTCACGAGGTCGTCCGCTGCCAATCAGTCCACGGACGCTACTCTTTCTTACGCATCTCTGTCTTACTAACACAAATAGAAGAAACAGTAGCACGGCATGGAATATTGTTATAATTTTATTTAAATAATGAAATTAAGGTGGTTTCAGTACATTTTTTGACTGTAAATTCATAGTAAAATTATGTGTACGCTCAATATTTACCACTATATATTCCACCTTTATTTTCACTTTTTTGAGTTGTTTTTGCAAAAAAATACAGTACATTTAGTCACCGTTACGCCCGGGCGGTCAAATGACTACTGAGATCGATCTAATGCTCACTTTCGATTGGAACATTCGTTCGCGGCGTCACTTTTAGCGTGCTTATTACGCTACATCTAGGGTTTATAAATGATCGCCCTTATTGAATAAATTCAACAATCTTATTAAACAAAGATAATGGAGGGCGGGCATGAGTAGGCTTTCGAAGCTTAACTCAAATTGAGGTAAAGTACATTGACCTTTAGAGAAAATCTGATGATAATATAAATATTCAAAACTAGTTAAGGACCTTATCTTTACTTAAATATAATAATAAGCATACGGACGCTATGCTTAAAGCCAGAGTAATAGCACGTAATACTTATATCTGACCATCAGCCATTTTAATGTCCCACTGCTGGGGTACAGGCCATCACTATAAGTTGATAAGGAGGATGGGCCATAACCCACCACGCGGGCCCAATGCGGATTGGTGGGTGTTAACGACTGCAAATGCAACCGGGAACAACGGCTTAACGTGCCTTTTGAAGCACGAAGGAGCTCAAGATAATAAATTTTTGGTCACCCATCCCATGATCGACCATTGCGAAAGTTGCTTAACCTCCACAATCGCCGGGCCAGGCTCTAAACAACAGCGCCATCGAATCTTTATCTATTCTGTGATAATATGCAAATACATTTGTGTATTCTAGCTTAGTAAATATCAGTAGGTACCGATATCCAAGCATTCGAGTCTACATTTTTATGCAAGTAATGTTATTTTTTCAGGTCTGTCATTTCGAGGCTTGTTTCTATCTATTTCAGAGTTTTTTCGTTTTATTCATGATATCGTTTATCATACTTTACTTTGAGACTTATTCCCTTAGAAAACCTATTTTCAGCTACATTCTACTTTTCTCTCATAGTCTTTTCTTCGTTTGTCAGGTGGTTATTGAAATTGATTTATTACATTCAGTAGGTACTTCTAAACATGACACGTTGTTTTTTATTTAAGTAGTATAGGTAGCAAAGGAAATTAATGAAGATGAAGTCTTCGACAAGACACATTCCATCAATCTATGACAAATAGATGTGTTTCAAAAATATTACTATACCAAAAGCACCCTAAAATTATAAATGATCTTTGTAAATATTTTGATTATTTTTAAAAATTGTACTGCAAACATTATACCTAATTGAGTTTTTAATTTTCATATACTGACTCTGACTTTCAAAGTTTCTCACTGGCATTTTATTGAGCACACTTGTTTTTTTAATTTTGAGATTTTAGCATTCACAATGCTATTTTTATATAATACTAAATAATATACTAGAAAAAATACGACTCGCACCAGATCATGTTCTCGGATATCCGGTCCAATGCTTTGACCGCACTCTGACCCATGTTTTAAAGAGCTTAAATGTATTTTTTTGAGTTTTCAGCTCTTTTAGAAAAAGAAAACATGCGTGCTCTACAAAATATGAGTGAGAAATTTTGAAAGTTAGCGAAAGGGAAATTCCGTAACATATGTGCATGACTGATAAGAAATGTTAGACATATTTTTTCTTCCTGCTAACTTAACCATTGAATAAAACCTTTGACTGATGTGGCTCCTATGACGTTGCACCTTTTCAGAACACGAATAGAAAAAAAAATGAGGCCGAGGAGAAATTGAACGGATAAGTTTTTCATATAAATTCGTACGCAACTATTTTCAGCGCCGAAAATTGATTTCGGTAGCGGCAATAAAGTTCATATATTACTTTCACAACAAAAACTTGTGAAATGTTTTATTACGAGCGGCACAGTAATTTATAAGGTTTCATAAAAGAAAATCATCGCGTCGACAAATACTTATAATAACTACAATGTGACGACCTGAGTGGTGCAGTGGTCAACATGCCGGTCTACCACGCAAGAGGTCCCGGGTTCGATTTCCGGCCGGGCAGAAATTGAAACGATGAATTTTAATTTCTGTGACGGGTTTGGGTGTTACTATGTATAATAAGTATATGTTCACGCGCCATCTAGTGGACTAAGCGAGAAGCGCCGCACGCAGGTGGTTTTATACGACGATCATCGATCGGCTTATATGGATTACACAGTACCAGAGAAACAACACCAGAGGGCGCTAATTCCAGCTATATATTGGGCTGCGCATGAAGACGACGACCACTTCAAATAAATTCTCACTTCTCACCTTTTTTTTTATATACCTTTAAAAACTTTGTAATATAAGTCAATATATATTCGAAACTGTATAACCGAAGAATTCGCCTTATTTTGAACCTGACCCTATTAGACGAAAGCAGATAAATTCGAACTTTATCATTGGACCTACGAGCCAGGATCATCGAGGGAACCACGAAGGGTCTGGCCAATTCGTTCCTTTATCTCCCTATACCGTCTTATCCCATTTCAATTTGTGCTAAAACTGTGCTTTTTACCATTAGATTCCGGTGTTCGCCTCATCAACAGGCAGAAATTTGGTGAGTACCCTACTTTTTATAATTCGTCAAAATGAGTGTTGAAAACGTAACTTTTCGCAGTAAATCTCCTATTCCTAGTGCTAGTTCTAATTTACGTGTAGAATCAGATGAAAGTGTGATTAAAGAATTGAATAAAAAACGCGGTTCAATCAAAGGTAGACTAACTTTATTCGTAAAATTTGTGAGCTCGTTCCGTAATATTGATTTAAACGATAAGCAAGTAACGGAATTAAAGTTACGTAGCGATGCATCTAAACCGTTAATCAGTGAATTTAACAATATTCAAAACTCAATTGAAATGTCAATGGCGTCCGAAGACGATATTGCAGTTCAGTTAGAAATTCGAGAATCGTTTGAAAATGTTTTTTACGATACCATGGCGGAAGTGGATACTTTGCTTAAACGTTTAAGTAGTTCTGATCAAGCTAGTTGTGAGTCTAAGTGTGGCGCAAAATCGTTAGTTAAGCTTCCTACGATCTCACTACCATCTTTTGACGGTTCGTACGATAATTGGTTGGAGTTTGGGGACACCTACTTTTCTATGATTCATAATTCTACTCAACTTGAACAAATTCAGAAATTTCATTATTTACGTTCCTCACTGTTAGGTAATGCTGCTCAAGTAATCAAGTCAATTGAATTTACGTCAGAAAACTACGTAATGGCTTGGGATTTGCTTTATGAGAGACAATAACACTCAACTGTTAATACACAATCATGTAAAAGCAATATTTTCTATGCAAAGTTTGAATAAAGAGTCTTCTTTTCACATTAGAAAATTAATAGATATAATTTTAAAAAATTTACGCGCTTTAAAGACTCTTGGCGAACCCACTGAGTATTGGGACACACTCATTATTTTCATAATCACCTCAAAATTAGATTCTGTAATTGAGAAAGAATGGGAACAATAAAAAAATAATTTAACTACCCATGTTAATAAAAGTTTCAAGCTAGACGATCTTATTTCGTTTTTGAGAAATAAAGCAGATACTTTAGAAATGATTAAAGCGCATAATTCTTCTTCATTTTCTAATAATAAAGTCATTCCAGAAACTATTAAACGACCTGTTCAACAAAGGGTACATAGTTTCACTTCAACAAAAAATAATTTAAAGAGTACTACCCGCACATGTCCATTATGCAGCGGAAATCACTCGCTTTATACGTGTACAAAATTCTTGGACTTTACAATCCAGAATAGATTAGAATTCGTTAATAATATGAAATTGTGTATTAATTGTTTACGTGCAGGACATTCTGCTTCAGATTGTTATTTTGGTGCGTGTAAACAGTGTAATAAAAAACACAACAGCTTATTACACCAAAATAATAACATCGATAGCGCATTATTGTCAGTCGTGGAAGGTCGATCGGAATCGAACCCCGAACCCCACGCGTCATCCGTTTTACATACGATCCAGCAACCACGCATTAATATTGGTTGTAAGGAAACCGCGAGTAATATCGTAAGCGCGTCGGAAACTGTTTTATTATCCACAGCATTAGTGGAAGTAGCAGGCAGCGACAATGTCTACGTTAAGGCCCGTGCCTTACTAGACAGCGGTAGTCAACATTGTTTAATTACAGATAATTTAAGCAAACAGTTAAACGTTAAATCGATACAGTCCGCTTTTCATATCACGGGTATAGGGCAGTCGCACACTTACTCAACGGAGTCGTGTGAAATTAAACTAAGATCGTTAGACGGTGAATTTAATACTCGCTTTAATTGCATAGTTTTGAATCATATTACTACTGCATTACCGTCAATCAGCTTAAATTATAATTCATTAGAAATTCCAAACAATATTCAACTCGCCGATTCTTTATTTTACAAATCGTCACAAATCGATATATTGATCGGTGCAGATGTGTTTTGGGGCTTATTGATAGACGGTAAAATACGCTTGAAAACAGGTCCATACCTACAGAATACTACGCTAGGTTGGATTATATCTGGTATTATTTATGATAGTCGCGTACATAATAATCGAGTACAATGTCATTATATGCAAACAGTTCAGTTAAATAAACAGTTAAGTAAATTTTGGGAATTAGAAGAAATTGTTTCTCCTAAACAATACCAGACAGACGAAGAACGCTACTGTGAACAATTATTTACCGAAACGACAAAGCGGGTAGACGGCGGTCGTTTTTCGGTTAGGGTTCCAGTGAGAGATTCACTTGATCAGTTAGGTGATAGTTACAAAATAGCTGAGAATAGATTTTTGTCATTGGAACGTAGATTAGAAAAATCACCAGAATATAAAAAAATGTATTGCGATTTCATGCAAGAATATTTAAGCTTAGGACACATGACGCGAATTGAGAATTATGCGTCGCCTCATTATTTTTTACCGCATCATGGTGTAATGAGGGAACAGAGCACTACTACAAAGTTACGAGTAGTTTTTAACGCAAGTCAAAAAACGACAACCGGTAAGTCATTAAATGACGTTCAGATGACAGGCCCGGCACTACAAAATGAATTATTTTCTATTATTTTACGTTTTCGTCAGTACAAGTTTGTAGCATGTGCTGATATAGAAAAAATGTTCAGACAAATATTAATTCACGAAGATCAAAGATATTTACATTTAATTTTATGGCGACAAAATTCGTCCGATCCCATTAGTGTGTACCGCCTTAATACGGTCACATACGGCACTGCGTCCGCGCCTTATCTTAGCAATCGATGCATTAAGCAATTAGGATTAGAATGCTCGGACGAAGACGTATCACGCACTATTTTAGAAAATATGTATATCGACGATGTATGTATAGGGGCGGACTCAGTACTTAAGTTATCGCAGATATGTAAGGGCGTATCGGATACTTGTTTATCGGGTTGTTTTTCATTAAGAAAATGGATTTTTAACACATCCGACATTACTTTTGATAACGATGTAGACAGTATTAACCAAACTAAAAGTTTATCATTCGATGAAAATTGTTTTAATAGGACCCTTGGTATGGGTTGGTATAATAAAAGTGATGAATTGCATTTTACAACAAAAATAAACATAGAAAATAACAATAAAATTACTAAACGTCAAATATTATCAATCGTTTCACAGGTATACGACCCACTCGGTTTATTAAGCCCGTTTATTATTATAGGAAAATCGTTGTTACAGAAGTTATGGTTATGTAAACTAGATTGGGATGAAATAGTTCCTAAGAAATTATCAATTATTTGGGAAAAGTTTATTAAATCGTTGGAATATTTACAAGTTATTCGTGTACCGCGTTATGTCATAGGACGCGATTATTCTAAAATAGAACTTCACGTATTTACGGATGCAAGCGAGACTGCGTACGGCGCGTGTGCTTACATACGGACATGCAGTAGCAATGGTGACGTCACAACGAGGTTGTTATGTTCGAAGAGCCGCGTCGCGCCAGTGAAACCGGTTAGCATTCCTCGGCTTGAATTATGCGGTGCATTGTTAGGCGCTAAATTAGGCGATAAAATATTAAAAACATTGCGTTTAACTTTTGATAAGATTTTATTTTGGACAGATTCAACTATTGTTCTCGGCTGGTTGCGAATGTCTCCACATAATTTAAAGACTTTCGTACAGAACCGTGTGGTTGAGATAAATGAGTTAACAAGCGACTCGACCTGGCTTCACGTTAGCTCATCACATAATCCAGCTGATCTAGTTTCGCGCGGTTTATTTCTACCCGAATTAAATTCATCTGAGTTATGGTGGAACGGACCAAAGTTTTTGCGTGAAGATGGGACAGCTTGGTCACAAAACCAGTTTGTTACTTTAGAAAATGACAATTTACCTGAATTGAAACAATATACTGTTAATATTTTGAGTAATAACAATTTTGAAAATACCGAGATTATTGATTTTAATAGATTTTCGAAATTTTCTAGATTACAGCGAACGTGTGCATATATGATACGCTTTATACGTAACACACGAGTGCAAAATAATGATCAAAGATTGCGGGGGCCGTTAAATGTAGACGAACTGGATAAGTCTTTAAATTTTATAATAAAGCAAGCTCAAATGCAATCATTTCCTTATGAATACAATGCACTAGTAAATAATCAAATTTTAAAATCTAATCGTAACATTTCTAGTTTAAATATATTTCTAGATAAAAATAAGATTATAAGAGTTGGAGGCAGACTAGTAAATTCAGATTTTGCATATGATAAAAAGCATCCCATTTTATTATGTAGTAAACATGTTTTTACTCATATTTTATTTCAAAGTGAACATTTAAATTTATTACATGCTGGTCCACAACTTCTTTTATCTCATATCAGAGATAAATGGTGGCCATTAGGTGGTAGAAATTTGGCAAGAAAAATTGTAAAACAATGCGTGATATGTAGTCGTATGAAAGGTAATATTTTAAAACCTATAATGGGTAACTTACCTATTGAACGCGTAACTGCAAGCTTTCCATTCATTACTTGTGGAGTAGATTACGCAGGGCCCCTATATATTTTAAATAGAAAGGGTAGGGGTTCCAAACTTGAAAAATGTTATATATGTCTATTTGTATGTTTTTCCACGCGTGCCATACACTTAGAACTTGTTACTAGTTTGTCATCAGAAGGTTATATTTCAGCTTTGAAAAGATTCATTTCTCGGAGAGGAAAACCCTCCCAAATATTTTCTGATCATGGTAGGAACTTTGTGGGGACAGCTCGTGAATTTTCAGATTTATTCAAAAAGAATTCAGAGTCTATCATTGATTATGCGTCAGATAATCACATTAAATTCACGTTCATACCTCCGTACGCACCTCATTTTGGCGGGTTATGGGAAGCTGGGGTCAAATCCTGCAAACACCATATTACTCGAGTAGTAGGAAATGCACATATGACTTATGAGGAGTTCAGCACAGTTTTAGTACAGATTGAAGCTGTCCTGAATTCCCGCCCTATGTATCCTTTATCTTCAGATCCTAGTGACTACACTCCTCTTACTCCTGCCCACTTCATGATTGGCCGGCCGCTGACAGCTCCAGCAGAGGAAGACGTGACCACTACGCCCACGCACTCATTATCCCGCTATCAACGAGTCGAACAACTACGACAAGCATTCTGGAAGCGATGGTCCACAGAGTACATTTCAGAACTACAAAGACGCACTAAATGGCAGACGAAGAATGACAACTTAGAAGCAGGAACTTTAGTTGTCATAAAGGAAGATAACCTCCCCCCGCTCAAATGGCGTTTGGGACGTATTTTATCTTTGATTCCAGGCAAGGACAGTGTACCCAGGGTTGCGATCATTCGTACAGCAACGGGCGTCATTCACCGGGCATTTTCCAAAATATGTCCACTGCCGGTCGTCGAGGAACCAGGTTCGATGTCCGACATGACACACTGTTGAGAGTGGATCTCTCAAGGTCCGCCGGGATGTTCACGCGCCATCTAGTGGACTAAGCGAGAAGCGCCGCACGCAGGTGGTTTTATACGACGATCATCGATCGGCTTATATGGATTACACAGTACCAGAGAAACAACACCAGAGGGCGCTAATTCCAGCTATATATTGGGCTGCGCATGAAGACGACGACCACTTCAAATAAATTCTCACTTCTCACCTTTTTTTTTATATACCTTTAAAAACTTTGTAATATAAGTCAATATATATTCGAAACTGTATAACCGAAGAATTCGCCTTATTTTGAACCTGACCCTATTAGACGAAAGCAGATAAATTCGAACTTTATCAGTATATATTTAAAAAGTATATAAGCAGTATAATTATCGTTGTCTATTACATCCATATTACAAGCTTTGTTTAGGGCTAGATAGCGTTGTGTGAAATTGTCCCGGCATTTATTTATTATTTAATAATAAATTTACTCGGCTCGGTCATGGTTAACGCAATTTTGGTTACACTGCTGTCAATATTGCACACGTTTTGGATAAATTTGGTTTATGAAGTGGTTGTAGCATATTAGGCCTTTTGCTTGCAACAAAATTTTATAAAAACGATATCAAAAGCAACAAAAATCAGTCAATAAAAAAGTGCGAGACGGACTCGTCCACCGAGGGCTCTTTAAATTTAATTACAAATGTATAGTTTTCAGATTTTTTCCTGTACTTGTAGTATAAGATGATATTACTTGCCTTTCATAGTTCAACGGAAAGTACCCTGTAAATTATGATTCAAAAAGTGTCGAAATATGCGTTTTTGCGGCATAAACGGCAGTATCTTTTTTTTACGTTAGCTCAGAAGTTTGATTTTTCTCACAGCTTCAAGGGACTGTAGACCTGAGTGTATGGTTTTAATTTCTACTCGATACCTCCTAAGAGGTCTTGATAGACAGACGGATTACAAAGTGATCTTATGAGGGTTCCGTTTTTTCCTTTTGAGGTACAAACCCTAAAAAGATGCTTTGTTTTCCCATGAAATGTACAACACAAATATTTGACCCATAAAGCATCCCACAACCACAACAGTAAAAGCTCATCTATTGTTATAAATTCATTCAATTTACCGCAATATTTGGTTAAAAGTTAATGTAACTGATTGTCAATGTAAATAAATTGTATTCTTAATGGATTTCTGTATTAAAACCGCACACCTGCCTTCTATTTTCAATGATTACCGACCCATATTTTTCAGAAAAATTGACGGAAAACAGTTCAGGTACACAGGGGCCCTATTTCAGAAAGGCAGCGAACGCTCTTTACTACTCATTTTAGTAGCAGTAGTTGTCAGTGTAGTACAGTGACGCAAACTTATCTAACCCAATGGCCAAAACTGGCACTGTGTTATTACATATTGTTTGTTACCTAGGTATTACATATTGTTTACTACATAGACTACAGCAACGCCGTCACCAGCGGCGGTATCGGCTAAAAACATTGAACTTCATGTTAACTGTGTTTTGACAGATATATGTGATACATTGCTACTTTTCTTTGGTAAGTTTTTATTTGTGCCAAAACAAAGTAGCAATGTATCATATACATCTGTTAAAACACAGTTAACATGAACTTCAATGTTTTTAGCCGATAGAGCCCCAGGTTAGTTTGTGTTTTTCGGGTGCGTGTTGTCAATTGTGACAATAAACCGCATGCGACGAAAATGAGTCAGTATGATTTTAAAGTTCTTGAAATGAGTAGTAAAGAGCGCTCGCTGCCTTTTACAAATTAATGATTACTGTAAAGTATCTATACATTCATTTATATATTCAAACTAAATAAATTAATAATATTATGTAAGTACAACCCGCGCAAATAAGGAATGGGATTAGAAATGGCGTCGTCTATTCACTTCTCGGTTACACACATACTCCATACCTATCGCGCTCTCACGGCGCGGTAAGTCACCATTTTCAATCCCATTCTTTATCTGTGCAGGCTGTATATCGAAAAATATGTCAATATCTTCACTTACGTTTTCTTCAAAACATTTCAATTAAAATAAAATAACTGTAGCACCGTGCAAGTTCACTCCATTGAGTTTTCATTTAAGATTGACTTGATGAAACTCGAGTATACGTTTCAATTTGATATTCTGAGTAAACAGTCGCATTAGACACTCGAATGAACAAAGCGATTTACGTAAGGGCTCTTGTCCACGGAGCGGAGCCGGGTTTAGATCCGGCGAAACCACCAAACCTTCACCAATAACTTCTTCGAATTGCCAACCTTTTTTGAGTTATCGCGCATGAAATGTGAAAATTGGAATGATGTGCAAGATCCAAGGAGTTCGTCTACACACCCTCTAACCAATGAGTGATAAATTATTAAGGAAATAAGGAATGGGATTAGAAATGGCGTCGTCTATTCACTTCTCGGTTACACACATACTCCATACCTATCGCGCTCTCACGGCGCGGTAAGTCACCATTTTCAATCCCATTCTTTATCTGTGCAGGCTGTATATCGAAAAATATGTCAATATCTTCACTTACGTTTTCTTCAAAACATTTCAATTAAAATAAAATAACTGTAGCACCGTGCAAGTTCACTCCATTGAGTTTTCATTTAAGATTGACTTGATGAAACTCGAGTATACGTTTCAATTTGATATTCTGAGTAAACAGTCGCATTAGACACTCGAATGAACAAAGCGATTTACGTAAGGGCTCTTGTCCACGGAGCGGAGCCGGGTTTAGATCCGGCGAAACCACCAAACCTTCACCAATAACTTCTTCGAATTGCCAACCTTTTTTGAGTTATCGCGCATGAAATGTGAAAATTGGAATGATGTGCAAGATCCAAGGAGTTCGTCTACACACCCACTAACCAATGAGTGATAAATTATTAGAGAGGTTTAATTTAGACAAGTATTTGCTGCAAATATCAATTGTGAGTATTTTTGGGGTTATATTTTGGCATCTAAGCGATTCGACGACATTTGATGAATTTGCCGAAACAGTTCGAAACCAGAATAGTGTTTATGACGTTTAACTTAAAAGTTAGGCGCTTCTAGGCTTGTCTAAAAATACATCAGCCAGAGGCCGAATTAAAAATTACGAGGTTTGCCTAAAAGCGTTAGTTAAACTAAGGATAAACCTGTCATTACGCGAAGAGACCAAACATCGGTCTTTGACCATAACATATGGACCAAGTTACATGCAATTTGTTACACCGTCGCACCAAAGTACCCTCACCCGGGGATTTCGCCAAGTCTAATCCCGTGGACAAGAGCCTTTAGACATTGTGAATGTCTTAACTGATTAAAAAAAACTGGCCAAGTGCGAGTCGGACTCGCGCACGAAGGGTTCCGTAACAATCACGTTTGTTGTATGGGAACCCCTCTTAAATATTTGTTTTATTTTGTTTTTTTTTTTAGTGAACATATAACTAAATATTATGTGAATATTTCAAGCGTTTACCTGTTGCCGTCATCAATATCGAGGAAAAATGAGCAAAAAAATCACGTTTGTTGTATGCGAGTCCCCTTAAATATTTATTTTATTATTTTTTTAGTATTTGTTGTTATAGAGGCAACAGAAATACCATTTCCTTACCACCAAAATTTCAACTTCTAACTTCTAGTAATAGGGTCCCGTTTTACCTTTTGCGTACGGAACCCTAAAAATTGACATCAACGTAATAGAAAAAGGGGAGTAAGTGCTTTATCAACTCACAAAAATATATTTTTGGGATGAGAAATTAAGACAGTATAACTTTATACCTTAAATAACAACTATACAAACTTTTACATTTAAAATAGTAAAAGTATAGTATTGCAAAATTTTTCAAGATAATAAATTATTAAATACATGATACGGCTTGCTGTTAACGAGGATATTTATATAGAGTTAAACAAAAAGAAAAAACCGATACATCATCACGAACGATTTACGATTTCAATAACCGCGAAGTAGCCAAAGAGATTTCCCGCTATATGATTCAATCGGAAATTGAAATTCGAGGCAATCTCTTGATTATTCAGCACCGGCGGTAATGCCGCGTCGATTTCGATGCCGATGGGTGTGTTTGAGGCAGAGCGACATGTAGCATTGATTGCGTGCAGGTGCAAACGCAAACGTGAAATACACTTGAGGTTGATAGCAATGAAATGACTCAGCTGAGTTTCTTTCTTCTTTTGAATAGCTCGATGGCGCAGTGGTTTAGCGCCTGGCCTACCGATTGTGGAGGTTAGGCAACTTTCGCAAGGGTCGGTCATGGGATGGCTGACCAAAAATTTATTATCTCGAGCTCCTCCGTGCATCGGAAGGAACGTTAAGCCGTTAGTCCCGGTTGCATTTGCAGTTGTTAGCACCCACCAATCTGCATTGGGCCCGCGTGGTGGGTTATGGCCCATCCTCCTTATCCACCCATAAAGAAGGCGTGTGCCCCAGCAGTGGGAAAATTAAAAATGGCTGATGGTCAAGTTTCTTTCAACCTTTTTCAGCACAGAATCAATTGATGTAAAGAATCTGGATACGGATACGGAAATAGAAATAATATTAGGCAGAGGTTATGACAGATAAACCTGTCAAAACGTGTCTCATTTAGACTCAACCCCTAGCTCAAATTATCCGAAACTTTTATATTGGAATCGGTTTCGGTTTCAGATATCCGATAGTTTTAGTAACGGAGCTTATTACCATCCCTGATCTCAACTGATTCTATGTCGGAAAAAACTAAAAAAAACATAGCTGAGTCGATTTCTTTCTTCTCAAGTGTAGGTAAATATTTTTGGGTGTGAGCTGAACTTTTCGGAATTGCCGAATCTTTACAACGCAACATCCAAATCAGTCTTTAATCTTATACGGTTTCTAAAGTCACGCTCTAAAGTCAAAGGCGCGTTATTTACTCTGCTCCATTAATCCACTTTAATTAATTTCAATGATCGATATTAATTAAGTCGTTACCTACATGTTACTTTTAACACGTGCTGTAAGAAAGGATGTTTCATACGTACGATCGGCAACTGAAGTGCTTTATCACATACATATTCATACACATACATACTTTATGCAAAAATCGTGACCGCGCCTACCGCCCCTGCACTAATTAAACAACATCGGCCTTACCACAAAAGGTTTTAAAACACTGTTTAATTTAGACACTGTTTAAATGTGATGCCGTTTCTTTCAAACAAAATTGTCAAAAAAGTGACAGCATCACATTTAAACAGTGTCTAAGTTAAACACTTGTTGAACAGTGTTTTAAAATCTTTTGTGGTAAGGCCGCATACGTTTAGTGACGGCGCAGGGTGCAAGCAATTTTAACTTAGGAGTGGTAAAGCGGAAGTGTTGTTGATAGTACGTCTATTAACTAAAGTTTGTAAATTATATTAATAATTCGGTATTCAAACAAAAGAAAATTAAGAAAAAAAAATATTTGAAATAATCGACTCATCCGTATCACCTCAGACGGGACTCGAACCTGCACCCTTGAGATACCGGCCCAAAGCACTGACCAATTAAGCTACCGAGTCGCTAGTGGGAGCGCCGACATTTTCTAGTACTTTTAACTTCTTCGCTGCAAGCCAGCGCAATTTCATCAATGTGAGGAAATACTCCCACATTCGAAAGAAACATCTTTCCAGATGTTTTGACAAACGATAAAGATGAAACAGCTGTATAGTTATTAAATTAAGATTCAAAATCTAAAACTAGCATTGTGAATGCGAAAAATCTGAATTTAATAAAAGAAAATTATTCATAATTTTTATCAGTAATTTTCTTTTATTTAAATGAATGATGAAAAATAAAAAGTGGCAATATAAACGTAGCGTGTTATTTTCAAATGACAATATTTTTAAATCCAAAAACAGTTAAGTACTTTTTCTATTGCTTTATATTGACAATAGTATTATTAATATCGGTCCTATTATATTCTGAAATTGTAGTGCTTATCACATAATGATTACACATCCGTAATGTAGTCTAATTTTTATAACCATTACCAACTAGGTAACCTACCTACCATTACTATTTCTGTAGTTGAAAACAAAGTTTTGACATGGCAACATTTAAAATGTTTTCCCTGTCTCGTAGTTTTCTCCCTAACGAGAATTTAATGTGACGAGCCGAGGGCATGCCTAAACTGTCTGACATGAGACTTAGGCTACCATTCCACTGGAGATGTGCTACATAGCTAAGCCGTGAGGGAATTCAAAGCTAAGCTATGAAACTATGTAACCATTTTCACAAATGCTAGTGGTGTAGAGGAGCGGGAGACTTAGCTTCCATCCTTAGCTCCAATATCTTACATGCAACCATCCTTATAAAGAGCATACAGCTTTGTTGAACCCGTTCCCACCAGTGTAAAATGGATATTATACACATCTTTAGCTACACAGCTTAGCATAGATAGCTCTGGTGGAACAGCACCCTTATATTATATACACGCATCCGTAGTTTGGCTCGTAGAAGTTTGCGTGACATAGCCTATATAAAATTCAAGAATTAACAGCATGACTTCACCATAAAGTTAAGGTCGTAATTCATCAAGGCATTTCGGTAACGTTATACAAAAAGTTTTTTATTAAAAGAAGAAAATATTCATTAATTTTAAAAGTGAAATGAGTATTAAGTTTTATTGCTTATCGGGAAACTAACTACAGTATTTCAGATTAATCGTTTTGAAGGCAAGAGCAAAATAAATAACAGAGAATTAATTAAAAAATAGAGCACAATATTTAGCCCTTTAACTTGACACAGCAAAAAATTAACAACAACAAAGAGAGCAGTTTAGTCTATACTCTAACTGACAATTTTTAAACTAAAAAATTCACCGGCCCTGAACATTAACGGCCTTACCACAAATGATTTTAAAACACTGTTCAACAAATGTTTAACTTAGACACTGTTTAAATGTGGTGCTGCCACTTTTTAGTCAATATTGTTTAAAAGAGACGGCATCATATTTAAACAGTGTCTAAATTAAACAGTGTTTTAAAATCTTTGTGCTAAGGCCGTAAAGGTTTGCCGCGTCGTCGCTAACACGTTTTTCAAGACCCTAAGTCACAGAATATAGTATTAAGACCATCAGCCATTTTAATGTCCCCACTGTTGGGGCACAGGCGTTCCTTATGGGTGGATAAGGAGGATGGGCCATGACCCACCACGCAGGCACAATGCGGATTGTTGGGTGCTAACGTCTGCAAATGTAGCTGAGACCAACGGCTTAACGTGTCTTCCGAAGCACGGAGGAGATAAGTCACCCATCCCATGACCGACCCTTGCGAAAGTTGCTTAACCTCCGCAATCGATGGGTCAGGCGCTATATACCACCGAGCTCCTCGTAGCATAATATTAAACGTTCTAAGTAATAATACTTCTATGATTACATAAAGTGACTTCTAATTTATTTCTAACACAATTATTTTCATAGAGATACTTATTTGCAGGAAATATTTATTTTCTCTCTTAGTCTTTTATTAGCAAATTTACAGCCATTGTAGGTAAATAGATTCCAGTTCTATTTGAAGCTTATTTAATATTTGAACAGGCTCAAAATATAATTTAATTTATTATGCAGGTGTATTAATTTCGGGGTAGTACCTACGTTATCTCTCTGAGACTCGCCGGGTTTTCACGTTAATTATAATGACGGCAAGAATAAATTCTTGAATACGATGGGCAAAAGTAATTAATCATTCGTTTCTAAGAAGTTGTTTATTTCCACGTTATCTGCAGAAACGTTTGATGTGAAAAAGACTACATCAAAGGTGATTTTTTAATTTTACACTCTCATACATAATTGTGGTTAATTCATCAACGCCCGAGCGGCTGCATGCGGCCGGACAACAATAGAATATCTATAGTGTCTCATTTTCCGGGACTTGAAGAGTTAATAAATTTTGATAATTAAAAGTTATTCGTTTGATGTACGAAGTATCCTTGGAATACGCCTAGAAGCCGAGTCCTTGTGTGTAAAGTGAGGCAAAAAATACTGAACCCAAAATGGCTTAGTTTTCAGATTTATATCCTTTATACGTTACCTAATCGTAACTAAAATCCAGCAAAATAGTAACTAATCCCCTAAAGGTAGGGACATTGAGACTACTGCGTTCTTTTAGGTACGATTAGGTAACATATGAAGAATAAAAATCTGAAATTTAAGCCATTTTGGCTCAGTATTTTTTGCCGTTGGGTCCGGCTGCATTTACAGTCGTTAGCACCCACCAATCTGCATTAGGTGGATCATGGCCCATCCTCCTTATCCACCCATAAGGAAGGCCTGTGCCCCAGCAGTGGGGACATTAAAAATGGCTGATGGTCAACAGATAATCATCTGTTTGTAACCATAACCTTGAAGTGTGTCTTTCGGTTTATTTAAAAGTTATTAAAAAAAGGACAAACCAAGCCCAACTGAATAATGTTCTATTTTTTCACGTAAATCAAACACTATGAATGAAAAATGAAAATTACGTCTAACAACGCTTACAGTAACTATTAGTGAGGCTGTCCGTGTTTATTCAGTGGCCTTACCATAAGTTGATGCAAACTGTTTACGCTACCGTAAACTATCGGATATACTGCTCACAGTCAATGTGAGTGAAAGAGAGAAAGCGATAGTTTACGGCAACGTTAATAGTTTGCATTAACTCATGGTAGGGACACAGGTTCTCTCTGTCGCTATCAATTAACTCAGGTGGTGACAAGATCCATACATATATGCAAATGCAATGTACAAGTAATCCGATTATGCACAGTATGCGAACAAGGTAGACGAGTAATTCGAGCGAAATGTGGATTTCTCTATGACGTAACAGTATCGGATGATCTTTAGCGTAAACTCCATGAAATCCCTTGTAAAGACCTTAACGGCCTTACCACAAAAGATTTTAAAACTCTGTTTAATTTAGACACTGTTTAAATGTGATTTTCATGGAAAAAAATCCAAACTTAGGTAACGAATGTTGTTATCACTTATTTCTCGGCATCTAGCTAAAATTTTGCAGAAAATGGTTAGTAGATTGGTTTATGACTGGAACGTAATATTTTCGTCTTAAGGCTTTGTACACCGGTTTTCAAGGTGTCGCCATCTCTGAGGTCCCGGGTTCGATCCCTGGTTGGGTCAATTTAGAAAACGAACTTTCTATATATTGTTTTCTATATTGGCTCAGGTCTGGGTGTTTGTGATACCACCGTTGTCTCTGATTTCCATAACACAAGTGTTTTAGCTACTTACGTTGGTATCGGATCAATGTATGTGATGTTGTCAAATAAAAAATATAAAAAATACCAGGGATGGTATTACAAACTCTTAAAACTTGTCATTTTTTATGAATGGCTATCAATGTCCTTTATTTTACAGCGAGAAAGAGACACATTGATAGCCATTCAGAAAACTGACAAGTTTTAAGAGGTTGTAATACCCCGCCTGGCCTCATATTATTGCATTTAGTCTTACCGAAAGCAAGAAGAAACCCCAATAGCAACTTTTGATTGATATTTTCGTCTTTTGAATTTATTTCCCCTTGAGGTAAAGACAAAAGGAAAGGCAACCAAAATGCGAAGTATGAATAAATCAAAACGGAATTAACTGCGAAAAACAAAAAATATTTCCACAAAAATCAATGGTGCCACCGAGAGATAATTGCAAACGCCCTCGAAGCGAACAAACAATCGAGATAGAATTGATGCTTGATCCCGCTGCGAAAGATCCTTCGCTAATAGAATCGACCGACGTCGGGCGCAGACTGTTTACTTCAACGAAGATTGTGTTAGGTTGTTCACACTATGCGATATTGAATAGAAAAAATATGTCTTCGGCCGGTCTAAGTTCTTCGAACTTTGAAAGTATCAAAAAAGTCATAAAGGTCTCAGACAACGCTCTGAACAAATCGTGTATATGTGGACATTTTTTACGGACGCCCGAGCATACTTCAGTTGATGACGTATTTGGTATAACTAAACCGTAATGGATTTGTGATTTCTGGCTGATTGATGTGAAGACGAGGACCAACCTGTCACTAGTTGGTAAACTAAGTTACTTAAGCAACAATATTTGCCATGACTTTACTAACAGTATTACATAAGGCTCAGCTAATCCTCTTCACAAATATGAACGCGTTGTATTGTAATTACTAAAACTCTTGCAAATTTGTAAGAAAGGAAACGATCAGATACTTTTATTTCGGCGTTTCCCACTGGTCTTATTGCGTAAATACTAACCTCTGCCCGCGACTTTGTCACACAGATCACGTTTCACAGCTCAGCTTTCAATTGGGTTCTATTGTTTAGTCAAACTTTCATTATGTATCTTGTGAGACATTTAATCATCAAATTCACTATCAAAGAAAACTATTTAATTTGATAAAGTATTTTTCACCCTCTGTTTAAAGATATAGTTACATTTGTGGTTTGAGAGCGCACAATAAAAAAAACATCTAATTGAATTACCTTGTACCGAGAAAAAAGGACAAAAGTAAAAGAAATGAAATGATCCCACTTGAAACATTTCAAACACGGGAATGTCATTTCTCATCTTTCTTAATCTCAGTGGGACAAGATTTTTTACTTAGCGTGTGGCAGTTTTACCCAAAGCACTACTTAATTTTAGTGGCCTTTCGTTTGGTCTAATTATGAAATTTAATTATAATTAAAACCTTTTTGTTTTATTATGATGAACAAAGAACTTTCGTAATGAAATTATGAAATCGTTTTATAACTTACATTTTGACTTTTGTTATTTCTTATTATGATTGATTGTAATTTTGATACTTGGGCCAGTTTCAAGAGTTTTCATAAGATAACAATTTTTTCCAAAGAGTTTCATATAAACTTTGTTCCATTTTTTTATGAAAACAGAGGAGTCAATGTTATGAGCGTTAACGGCAAACGGCATTTCATTCCTTATTTTTATTTTTCAAAATAGCTAACCGATTTTAATGAAACTTCATACACATATGCATAATATATTGGTCTAAAAAGTTAGTTGAAAACATTTTCGATAGCTTATAGTGTTACAGCTAAATTAGATCGATTGTAAATTTTCCATAGAAACAGAAATTTCCAATTATCTTTTTTAATATGAGACATTTCAAAAATGTTTTCAACTAACTTTTTAGACCAATGTATTCTGCTTATGCGTATAAAGTTTTATTAAAATCGGTTCATGCATATCGAAAAATAAGGACTTGAAAGTTTGTATGAAATGCCGTTTCCGTCAATGTTCTTAAGTCGGTTGAATCAGCCGAACAAAAAACCTACTGGCTCCTAGAGGAAAGCAACTAAGAAACAACGTCAGCTCCACAAACAGACCCGAATCAACAAACATTTGCACAAAGGCAGTGTTTGTGCGGCTTGTACGTTTTGTGCACGGCCTTACAAAGAGGTTTGATAGAAAAAACAATTGAATATGTGTATAGCCCGCGCCAATAAAGAAACGGATCTAAAATGGCGGCAATACAGGACAACAGGTTTTTGAGCTGTCTCAGCCATACAACCAAAATACAATTACAAACCTCGTGAGATGGCACGATAGTGGCCGCCATTTTAGGTTCGTTTCTTTATTGGCTCGGGTTATATTGGATTGTATGAAAGTAATATGTGGCGGGTCTAATTAAGAAAAAAATATATTTTCTATTAGATTTGCTGTGTTTCGATGCTAATAAGGAAGTTCCCTATATTATTTATAGTTCTAGAATTTAATTTTAATAACCGCTCACACAACAGTTTTAATGATTTGTGACGTCACAATAGTCTCCTTATTTTTTTTGAGATATTGATATAGTTATGCTATATATAGTAAAATAATAACTAATTAGGTACAGTTGCATGCAAGACTTTATCTACACCCATGATAAATGGATCCTCTATAATATAAGGTTACAAGGCACAACAGTACAATATTGTAAGAACTGTCGTTGTTTGCCCGTATGCCCGCTGTTTACCTGTTTGCCCGCTCTTTGCCCGCTATTTGCCCACTCTTTAGTCGCTGTTTGCCCGAGTTTGCCCACTATTTGTCCGCTGTTTTCTTCACTCTTTACCAACTGTTTGTCCGTTTGCATTATTGTAGCACCTTTGAAATGCAAAATTTTGGTTTACCATCAAAAATTGTGGGATAAGTTATATTAGGACTTTTTAAAAACTCAAACTTCATCGGATATAGCTCCATTTGTCTAGTAAAGTAGGAATTAAACATCGTTCACTATGCTCAATCAAGTTGAATGTCAATTCATAGTGGCTCACCGTTAAATTGCGCGTCTTAAGAATTTTTCATCCCACAAAACATTTAAAATAATTTTGTGGGAAAACTCTTTTAAAGATCGTCTCCTTAATATTTATGAGAGATTAAAATAGAATCGATCCACTTCCCGCTCGGGTACATTATTTCCTACGTTTATTGCATTTTAAACGTAATAGCATCTTTATCACATCCTCTTTATTTACTCTGAGCCTTTTATCGAGAGTAGTACTCTGAATATTGTTACAAAATGAATAATTTACGAATTATTTTTAGGTCCGTATTTATTACGTACCTTAAAATAATGACTATCTGGTAAGTAACTAAACTAGTTTTACTTTCGGAGTATTGTTAACGGTTTTTAATGGTTTGGTTTGACTTTGGGTTAAATTTCGCTTTTCCCGACGTTTCGGCATCCAAAATAAATCTGTTACTAGTTTATACTTGCGTTTGAATCACGTGTTTTGTTTAATTCGAGTAGAAACCCAAAAAATAATAAATTACATTCGAAATTCCATAAAATAAAAGAAACACGTGATTGGAACAGCAAACTTGTATTGGTTTTGTTTGTATAATTAACACCATTGTTTAATTAAAAAGTAGAACCTCTTAAATAAAACAAGCATTCGGCAACAAACATTTTTCAATCATATATATTTTTTGTCAGTCATTTCAAAAAAAGAATATTTAAATTCGACATAATTTACAAAATAAATATCTTAAAGATAAATATAAAAAAAAATATACCTATTACGGTCAATAAAAAAACAACTTTATTTATATAAACCGAGTCCAAAATTAAAACACGTACAGACCCGTGGGAAATGAATTAAAAAACTTACGTGGAAACTTTAAAGTAGGTATGGAGATTTACATTCGTACTGAGAATTCCCAGAAACTTTCCGTGTTCGCTGGTTACGTGAGAGCTTGCCTGAAATGACTGTTTGACTACAACTACTTATGTGAGCTGAGATTTAGCACCTTTAACAACACAGCTCAAACAAATCGGGAATTTAATATTCATAAAAAAGTTAAAAAATAAAACAATATTTTAACACAATTCCTGGAAGCAACGCAAGTCTGCAATGCTCGAAACTCTTTTCAATTTCCCGCTTCAAGTTTCGTTTCTCATGAGGTTGGCATTATATGAATATGATATGATATAACCCCAAATAAAGCATACGAGTGTCAGCAAAGTTGCGGTTGTATGTCACATGGTTCCGCTCATCAGCCACCTAATAGGAGGCTCATCAGGCACCTAAATTAGGTACCTATTAAATAGGAGGGTCATCAGCACGTAACAAATCGAGGCAATCAGAGAGTGCCAAATACGCATAGATAAACGGTGCTTACGCCGTTTTATTAACCATTGCTGGCATTCGAAATTACTCTACTTAGTACTTGGTCTGATAAGAAAGAATAGTAATGGTTGATAAGAAAATGAAATATTTTAGAAATAAAACACTTTTTACGGATTAGAGCGCGTAGGTATATTAATAATTCAGGTGTTATTTTAGAATTATTTAGTTTGGATTTATTGTCTTTTTTAATTCTCTTTTTTTTTGAATTAATAATAATTATACGCGCTGTAATCCGTAAAAAGTGTTTTATTTCCAGTGAACTGTACGCGCGGAAGTCTCAGAAGTGTATTATGAAATATTTTGTAAAGTTATCAAAATAAATCTCACTTATTTTGAAGGTTGTTTACATTACAAGCGTAGAATGCACATTAATTTGTCGTGAATATTAATATAAAATATGTGAAATGGGGGAAGAAAGTTCGTATGGACCCTTGAACAAAGTCCGCTAGTACTTAAAAAACTTGAACAATAATCAAGTAACGAGCTTTGTTGCAACAATTGAATAATAAAAGTTGACCTTTATGAGTTTTTTATAGTTCCTGTTTAAATTAGTTTTCCTTTGTAAATGCTTTTTACTTTACATCTAAACCTTTTCAGCGAGTACGCACGGGAATTCTGTGAAATATGAAGAAGGGGATTTGGCTTCGTGCAAATGTATCCTAGTGGAATGTTGTGTGATATTAATGTGGAACTTACACGTGTTGACTAGGCAGGCGACTTGCTGGTCAATTTTTAGGGTTCCGTACCAAAATGGTAAAAAGGAACCCTTATGGTGCGAGTAAGTCTGTCTGTCTATTTTTCGCAGCTGGATATCTCGAGAACTACTAATGCTATCAACTTGAAATTTGGAAGAGTTTTAGATAACGTTTGCCCAACAATTTAGCAAATAAGAGAAAATTTTTGTTGCAAAAAAAATTCCCAGTGAGGCTATACCAGGGCATATGGGGTATCATATGAAAGAGCGCTGCTTGCACATTCTCAAACATTTTTTTTATTTTTTTTGGCCGCATAGTTTTCGAATTTTGATGAAAAATATAAAAAAAATATTTAATACCGTTCATCCCCCCTTATCTCCAAAGTTTGCATAGAAAAATTTTTTGATATTATTTTATGTGATAGATGTTTATGTAAAAGTTACAGGAAAAATAAAACGATGTCTCTAAATAGTAAACTTTTCAGAATGATGATGGAAAGGACGGAACCCTCAGTGCGCGAGTCCGACTCGCTTTTGACCGTTTCTTTTTATATTCAATCGCTTGTAAAATCTAATCGCAAACCTAATAACGATTAGGTGGCGATTTGATTTTACAAGCAAAAAGCGCTAGTTGACTAAAATCGACCAGCAAGCCGCCTTCCAAAGTCGACCCGTGTAAATAGGCCATAGTAGAAAATAAATTACTAACGTTTGAATTTTGTTGAGTACGACTAAAGCTGGATCCACACTTGTATCATTTTGGCGTGTCAGGTCACCGTATCTTTATCATAGATCGCCAGTTTGGTTAGGCGTGCGATGGAGTAATACTGTATCAAAGAGTCATCGGTGTATGATAAAGATACTGTGATCTGACACGCCGAAATGATACATGTCTGGACAAAGCTTAAGTTAATAGGCATTAAGATACATTTCCTCCTAACTCCTAAATGTTAAAACACTACATTTATATTTTGTGGAAAATAAAAAAAATTAATGTCGAGTTATGAAAACGGTCTGAGACCCGTTTTCATAACTCGACATTCATTTTTTTTACTGTGATCTGACACACCGAAATGATACATGTCTAGACAAAGCTTAAGTTAATAGGCATTAAGATACATTTCCTCCTAACTCCTAAATGTTAAAACATTACATTTATATTATGTGGAAAATAAAAAAAATTAATGTCGAGTTATGAAAACGGGTCTCAGAAAGTGCTGCGAAATGTCTATTTTCCGCTGTTATGACGCGTTAATACGTTGCTGGGACCAAGTGGCATTGCTGTTCTAAATGGAGATACTAATTGAGCAATTAACGTTACATTTACAAAATGTGGTATAACGCAGTATTATACAAATGAAGCAGCTTTGCCATTTTAAATGACTCCAGAATTTATACATGCAAATAGTGAAAATTAATTCCAGTTTTATAACTGAATATGAAAAGTTTCATTTTAAGTCTATCTGAGTAATATGACGGGGTCTAATTATTATTCGATGACCTCCGTGGTCAAGTGGTTTGAACGCCGGTTATCAAGGCGTCACCATCTCTTGAGGTCACGGGTTCGATCCCCGGCTGGGTCAATTTAGAAAACGAACTTTTCTATATTGTCCCAGGTCTGGGTGTTTGTGATACCTACCACCGTTGTCTCTGATTTCCATAAGACATATGTTTTGCTACTTACTTTGGAATCGGAGCAATGTACAGCTTGGCCAGAAAGAGTAGAAATTAAATAAAATGGAACTAAAATTTGTCAGTACAAAATATAGTCAGTGTTGCCAAGTTATTCGTGATTTTGACGTTTGCATAGAAAGTGGCGCCCTCATTTTTTATCAACTCCTTATGGTCAAGTTGTACTTATGTGATGTTGTCAAATATTTATTTATTATTATTATCCTCAAATTAAGATTCTCGATCAAATATTCCACAAGTTTTTAAATGATACGTACGATTGCTCTCATCTGCTTTCTAAAATCACTTTTATCTGTCCCACAGTGTCTGGTCCCCATACAATCGTAGTAGACAAATAGGGACAGTCAATACCCTAGATATCATGATTCGAGTTTTTTTTAATCCCCTCATATTTTTTAAGTGCAAGAATTTTGGTAAAATATTGTAAAAAAAGTAGTATATTTTTAATTAATTTTAGATACCTGGTTATTTAATTTTACGTGGTGTACATAAAATGAGCAGAGCGAATACGATGTTTAAATAACGTCTACACAGAACTACGAAAATGACATTATCGGCGAGCACAGTGTTCGATGTTCGTTAGTGGTACGCACATGCGAACAAAGTGTTCGTTGATGTTGTCCACCATGTTATGTATACATGCCGTGATTTAACAAATATCTTTTTAATAATAATAATAATATAATATCTTTTTCTGAGACCGATTAATTAACAACGAGTCTGTAGGATTCAAATTATAACGAGATATCATAATGCAAAATTATTGTATATTCATTTGTGCTCTAGTTGTTATGCCACGTGGATTAGATCAAAGAGCTTTTGAGGATTTAAATTTGCATATTAATTGGTTATTTGAGACACGCTGTATCTTCATGATACATGCCATAATAATTTTGTAATACAGCTCAAAGCAGCTATTAAGCTAGGTAAGTCAAGATTACATTTAATGCTTTGTTGTTTGCGACAAATAAGAAACGCAGTACTGGATCGGGCAGATGAATTCAATTACACTGGCCTTCAAAACTTAGTACCACACTTCTAAAATGGTAATAACTTTTACAATATACAAGATATATTTTCGAAATAAAAAGAACTAAAAGTTTTTTTATTAAAATTATTTTTTATTAATATTATTTTTTATTAAAATCTAAATTATTAAATAACTTCACAATCGATAACCTTCTTGAAAAAACCTTATTTATTTCCTTAATTTTTATAAATTGCAATTTTCAAAGTGGGGTACTAAGTTGAAGGCCAGTGTAGAATTTGTTGTGCTGTGCATTAATTTTAAAATTTTTCTCTTTGTACATGGTTTTTTTTAACTATTATGCTTTTGCCGAGTAAAGAACGGTGCCATATTTTTTTTTTCAGATGATATATATGTAAACTATAAATATTATATCAGCGTTGACGCAGATTTATCTATAAGCTTGTTGCTAGAAAACTCCAAGTGCTAAACTAATTTTCAAGCGCATTTTTCTAACGCCATGTTATTTAAACACTCGCACTTGGACTTGAAAATGACGACAAACAAACGAGACGATAACAAGCAAGTCTTTGACAAGTGAAGGCGGTAGAATTTCCTAATGTGACTCGATCGGATGAAATCTGGGCATTATTGTATGAGATCATTATTGCAGAATAATAACATGAAATACTTCTCGTCTCGGTGTCTGAATAACGAAAGTATTACATATTCCCATTTATAAAATTGGAAAGATGGTGGATGATGGAGTAGACAGATATTGGGAAATCGAACAATATAGTAATGCGGTATATTCCTATTACAGTTCAAGCGGCATTTTAAAACCGATTCTATGAAAAATATTACTGGTTCGTTCAACCTAGTGACATAAGGACTTTTTTATTATAGAAAAAACCATGGTTGCAGCAATCATAACGTCATTGCAATTATATTAAGGAGGAGAACCATAGTAAAAAATATCAAAATCATTGACGATATTTATATTGTCCATAAAGAGTTGACAAAAAATGAGGGCGCCACTTTCTTATGCAAACACGTCAAAATCACGAATAACTTGGCAATAATAACTAAAACTATTTCTTATGGAGAACTGTGAATCACAAATCAAAGAACTACCTAAGGTTTTTTTATAGTTTCAAGATTATAGGTTTCTTATTGGTTGGTACAGTCTTGAATAACTACAAAATTGAAGGTCACTTCACGATATTTTCTATGGAGAACAGTTATAGCAATCATGTTTATGTCAAACACATAACTGAGTACTATAATATACCTACTTTCTACATAATTTTTGGGACCGATACATCAAGTAATACTGTGTGAAATCGTTGCTCAAAAATGTGTATTTGACGTTGTACTTGTACAGGCCCATAAGAGAGTTTCAAAAGCTTTATTCGCTCATGCCTTCATGATTTCTAGCACTTTTATTTTTAGGCACATCTGACATATTAATAACAGGATATTTATATTATTTTATTTATTTTTGATTTTAAATAAAAACAGGCTAATATAAAGCATATGTAAATAAGTTTTCATTAAACACAGCAATTATTGTTAAAAATTGTTAAGCAAATAATCAAAATGCTTCTTAAAGTCTTTTATTACCTAGAGGATATAAATAAATAAATAATAAATGATAAATATTTGACAACATCACACACATTGCTCCAATTCCAAAGTAAACAGCTAAAGCACTTGTGTTATGGAAATCAGAAACAACGGTGGTATCACAAACACCCAGACCTGAGCCAATATAGAAAAGTTCGTTTTCTAAATTGACCCAACCGGGGATTGAACCCGGGGCCTCAGAGATGGCGACACCAAAACCGGTGTACAAAGCCACTCGACTACGGAGGTAGAGGATGAAACGAATGGAAGTGGAAAAAACTGATGAAGGAATACTTTCAACAAAGTGTTTGATTAGGCGTAAAAGTGTTTCCCATTCGTTCCACATCATTTTCGGCAACTCCCTTTGAGATAACTTAATTTTCTAAGTGCAACTTCCTGCCATAAGGCCCATAAGGTCTATTATCCCGTGAAAGCATCACTCACATCTGGAAAATGGGTCAGAGAAAGTGAGGCATCGATCTTGCGGTAGAGGCAGGCTGGACAGGAAATTAGCCCTTAGAGTCGCGAGGACATCTACACAATGGAGTTCCGGCTGCGGTGTAAGTGACGAGTGGAAATTAACAGGTTAAATCTACTTGAACGAAGTCACTTTGTGTAACGTGAAGGTCTAGAGAGAGATAGGTATATAGGTACTTACTTATAGATTTGTTTGACTGTATGATAAAATTGTGTTTTCTATAAAAATTAAAACGTAAAAACTTTCTTGATCTCAGCTTATCATATTGTTCAAGGCTTTGTTTTAGCGCTTTAAAGTATAATTCATTCATTTCACGTTACTTGTATAAAGATGTCATGAACATGTGCAATACACCGCATTCTTTAACCAAATTATTATGTAATCAAAGTATGTTTTATTTAAAACACTACTAATCTCAAACACTTCTTATTTTTTCATACAATTAAAAGTGTTTTTCGAAATCAATGAACACCTGTTTGTCCTTAAATTCATATTTTCAATTATATTTTACTAGCAACCGCCCGCGACTTCGTCTGCGTGGAAAGTTTTTTTGCTATCCCTCGGGAACAATTATTTTGAAAAGTACTCTATGTCCTTCTCTGTACCCCTGGCAACGTGTATGCAAAATTTCATGATGATGGGTTCAGTAGCTAAGACGTGAAGGCGTAACAAAAAAACAAACAAACAAACGGACTTCCACATTTATAATATTTGTATTAGTAAGAAAGTAAGGATAATCAATGTTATAGCAAAGTTATAGAAGGCTTATAAAGAGTTTTGTTTCTTCTTTCTTTTGACAAATAACAAATATAAAACATAATATTTTAACGTGCTATACCTAAAATAGAATAATTAGACATTTATGAATAAGGCCGTAATATTATAATAACCTTCCGCCAAAAGTCATTATACTGAACAACGCTTTGATAATTTGCTCATTGGCCTTTATCCTGCACACCCATTCAATTCAAATGATATGATCTGATGGGATTCTTTCATGATATCATCCCGCCTCGCAATAACGACAGCCATCTTGTACGAACATAATGGCTAATGTTATGGTAAATTAACCTATGGGTACCTACTCCCTTCCATTACCTTTATTGAGGTAAGTTAGGAATATTTTGAACACAAGAAAAAAGTAATTTACAAAGTGATGTGAAAGGGAATGTTGAGTTTGTTTTTATATTACAACGGGTGCTTAGCTTTAAACTCACCTGATGTTAAGTGATGATAAGGCCAAAGATGAATCCTTAACACTGAGGATTTTTTACATCATGAAACACAAACGCGTGTGAATTATAATCGTAAAATAAAAATAAAAACTATACGGACCTCTATTCTGTATTGATGTTCAACTCTTTTATATATCTACAAAACTTTGTTAAGTGAAACCAACCACTGGTTCATTAATATTTATAAGCGTTGACCTAAATTAATAAAAACAATTTCAGGAATACTGAAAAATAGCTATCATAATATATTCACTCCAGCTATTTAGCGGAGAAAATACCAATCCTTTATTTTAGCCAGTTTTTATTCAAAACCAGAAACGCAGTAATAATTCATTTAGTACGTGGACATGTTATGAGATAGCATAATTACAACGAATAAAGTGATAATGATATATATTTTCACAAAAAAAAAGCTTTTCAACATGAAAGAAGTATCATAAATAAAAACCGAAACCTGTCCTCATGAAAGATTTGATATTATATTGAACAGTTGATGAATCCTTATCCTTACTAATATTATAAATGCGAAAATAAGTTAGTTTGTTAAGCCTTCACATCCTGATTACTCAACAGATCATCATGAAATTTCGGATACCAACACATTGTCAGTGGTTTAGAAATATTATCAGTGGTATAAAAAAGAATGTATAGAGTACCTTTCATACTGAAAAAATATACTATTCCCGAGGGATGCAAAAATTACTTTAAGTCGTTTTCCCGCCATAACAACGTGGCCCACTGACACGAATTGTAAATAATAATAATAAATAACAATCTGGACGCTTTATTGTAAGTCATGGGCAAAAGCTAAAATGTCGTAATAACTATTTACACGCGAACAAAGTGCGAGCAAAAGGTAGTTGTATTATAAACAAGTCATATACCTAATATGACAGATTATGATATTAATGTTTTGTGAAAAGATATCCCCCCTTTCATTTGTGTGAACCAAATATTTGGTAAGTATTAATTAAAAAAAAATCCTTTCCGGCCTCCAGTCATGGTCGTATTGATGTAACATATATTTTTTTAACATTTCGTTCTCTTTGTCTGTTAACATTCGTTATGTAGCTTTTGTCAGAAAATTGTGTTCATCTCTTTGGTATTTGATTTCAGCTAAAAATAATACCAACTGACAGAAAATCTTAGTACCGAGCTACACATTTCACGCAAAGGGTGCATCATTGCCTTTTTCTCCCTCTAGGTGGCGTATTTAGCGATGTTACCCAATTGAACTGTGAATGTCATGAGAAAGTTGTCTTATTTTTATAATTTTCATCAAATACTGTGATAATGCCTCAGTGTGCGGCTTTTAATTGCAAAAATCGAGGTGTCCATCATTTTCCAAAACACAAGAAAACATGAGTTTTGTGGTCTCTGCAACTTAAATTACTGGTAGTATAAAATTAAACACATTATTATTAACGTCAGTTATTATTGTTCTATAAATTCTTGGATATTTTGTTTCGGCAGAGGTGGCAAAGCTTTGCTGGCATCAATATCTTAAATGTTTCAGCAGGTGGATGAACATATTTATCATCATCTAGACAGTCTTCTTCTATAGCACTGAAGTTATAATTTCGGTCGTACGATTCCAGTGTACGACAAATAAACATAATGTTAAATAGAAATCACGAAAAATACGTATTCTCTACGTAGTCTTATCAAATCACCAAAAATAGAAGTATCTAACTGTCTTCAAAAATTAAGTTGCAATGGTTCCCCCTGAATTCCGAACGGCCTTTTTAGGGTTCCGTAGTGAAGTCAACAAGGAAACCATAAGGTTTCGCCATGTCCATCCACGGCTTATCTCAGAGGCCATAAGTACTAGAAAGCTGTAATTTAGCATAAATGAGTATATTAATTACGCCAAAGAGAAGGTAGAATAAAAAAAAATCTAAATTAAAAAAAATGTTTACCTCCCCTACATGTAAAGTGGGGGAGAAATTATTTTTTTTCATCAACCTCATAGTGTGGGGCGTCGTTGGACAGGTCTTTCAATAATATTTTAGGTAACTTTTTGATTCAGGCATCTTTTTGCGAAATATTAAGCTTTTAGAGTCAAGTGTAAGATAAGAAAGGCCTGTGCCCCAGCAGTGGGTAGGTACATTAAATTGGCTGATGTCAAAGTACCTTTTTACATGGGTATGTAATTACTAAGAAAAGAGACCCATTTCAAAAATCAAAGCATTGACGATGTCTTTTCACCATAATTAACGAGCACATGACAAGGTATGATATCAAAGCACCTGTCTTCGAAAAATTGAATTGACAAAGGTTGCTCCTAAATTCTGAACGGCCTTTTTTCTTTTTATAAGTCGAGTACCATTGAGGTCTGAACTTTTGTGTGCCCGTGAATAATTTATACTTTTTTCGGGGAAAATAAATAGCCACCTCCGAAACATATTCGTTTATGGCATTCCTTTGTTTGCTTATTCTCTACTCTAGAGGGTAAAGTTCTAATGTCGCACGCAGCAGTAAGGATTTTTATTTGACATTTTAGCATTCACATTATACAATACTAAATAAAATACTAGAAAAATAGTTAATATCTCAAATTTAAAAATTATTATGTCCTATAGCTGTTTCATCTTAATCAATTGCCAAAATACCTGGTGAAGACGACGGAGCAAAATTAAAAACAGAGAATTAAAAATAGCACATCTTGTTTCAGCAAAAAAATTAACAACAAAAAAAAAAGAGCACAATCTAGTCTCTACTACTGACAAATTATAAAAATTAAAATTTACCGGCCCTGAACATTATAGTTTTGCCGCGTCGCTAACACCTGAAAAGGTATTTCAATTGAAAGTCGAGGTAATTCCTTACATTGATGAAAATCCGACGGCTTAACGTGCCTTCCGAAGCATGGAGGACATTTTTGGTCACCCTTCATGACCGACCCTTGCGAAAGTTGCTTCGTAATCGATGGGGCAGACTCTATTCCACTGCACCACCGAGCTACTCAGCCTCGCTTTACTTATCATTAATTTATATGAAACGTTTAAACTACTTTAAACTTATCAATTTCCATGAACTATAATTTGAAATTGAAAAAGCGTCCTTATAGTGATAGCACTAAAACTTTTTGCGCGGCCATCAATATGTTAACCCTTCGCGGGTCACACCCCCATCTGTCTCTGTCCTTGCCGTGTCTTCCAATTTTGAACGCCAATAATTTAACATTCAACCCTGCCTGCTGAGGTTTCGCGACGTTTTACGCTCGTCCGCCTCCAATGTAATAAGCTTTTTCGTGGTCATGAAAACCTTTTGTACTGCTTTTTGTTCAGAGTGAATAAAATAATCACATGGGAGAGAATTTGATAAGAAAAGTGGTTTTGTTTTAGTAACTATGTAGTAGAATATTAGTAAGTAATTGAATACTATTAAATAATTTTAAATTATCTTTTTTTGCATGCCCTAGCAGCTTTTAATTAAGGTGACACTAGATCCAATAGTCCTAGATCCAGTAGTTGTATTTATTATACTGTATGTATTTTTATTGTATATTAAATGTACCGCATTCGTGGTTATCTGTTTCCTGAAGATTGACTGGGAGAAAATGCTTTTAGCGTTAAGTTCGCCTCTTGTATATTTGTTACTGTTTTACAGTAAAGAGATTAAATAAATAAATAAAATAATTGTAACTGTATTTAGATCATCCTTAAATAAATAAAAAATGGTATATCTTGTCATGAATTTATGATTTGATTCTTATTTCTTACCATTTTTTGGTTAAGGAAAGAATATATCATTTTATAATTCAAACGGAACTGTCGAGGACGTTCATTTCAGAATATTGACTGGTTGTATACAACTGAAAAATTCTGAACTACGATATCCACTATTTAAATTTTAACCGACTTAAAAAAAGAAGAGATCTTTTCAGTTGCGTGTTTTTTTCCTTAATGTGTGTTATCTCAGCATTCCGTCGTTTATAATCTCAAAAAGTCTATAGTAAACAGTTTGCCAAACACCAGTTTTAGATCTAAAATGAAATCTAAACACTACCGCTATTATATCCTCACGTAGAAAAGATTAACAATAATATACTTTAGCTATCCTATTTACAGTTTACCTTCTACTTAGCGTCCGAGGCGGTTGGGCCAAGATAAACAACGTGTAAATATCAACAGTGGTAAAGCTGCGGCCGTGAGAGTAGCGATAAGTAAAGCGGATCAGAGGTTAAGCAGATGGTTATTAAACCTGCCCCCTTAGCATTACCACTGTACGAGTCATCGTACGTGATGATTGTTTACATTGCTTACTTTGCAATACGTGCAATAATTATTACATATTTAAATCAATAAATTAGTGCTAATTACGCATTCGTTGGAATAGGTTGTTATCATTTCGAACCTTTCCTTCTATCAATCAAATCTTATCATTTATCGTAATATCATAAATATCATTTCTAAACACTATCATCTAAAGTGTAGGGCACCCTACATTTATGGTCCCTCGAGCAAAAAAACTGAACTTTCGTATATAGTGCGACCTACCGCGAGAGTGATTTTTTTTCGTTGGTGAGTGAAGTCTCTACTATACGAGTATCAGCTAAGCCAGTGGACATTTTCATCGGTCTACTTTACACCACATCTTATTTTTTTTTACGGTAGCGAATCGGTTCTCCTGGCCTCCCACAAGCGGGTCTCACCGGGTTGAATTGAGAATCGTGTATATCGTTTAAAAAAATAATAATAATAATACACTACGATCAGTAGCGGTCGTCAATATCTTCAGTGCATTATAATATCAATATCATGATGGAATTAATTGAGCGCCAGAGTGTGATTATCAAGGAGATGGAGAGAATCTACACAAACTTCAAAAAGGATCCCAAAGACAGGAAGACACCTGAATATTTTCAAAAGAAAATTGAAGCAATTGGTAATATATGGGATGAGTTCAAGCAGAATGATTTGACGTTGCAAGAAAGCGAAGAAAAGTCTTCGGATTACTTTACCAAGAACATTTATCAGCAAACGGAGCATTTTTATCAATCAGCACGGGCAGTAATGGAAGCAGCGTTCAAAGAGTTATCAAGACCATCGACACCTATCCTTAGGCGAGGGGAGGGGTCGACAAGCAGGTTTGAGGTCCCTTCCATTAACACTACTGCAGCTTCGACTGATACTGTTAGCGAGTTGTTATCAACTCAGCAAGCAAACTTTAGAGCTTTGGAAAGGCAAATCAAGCGCATTGATGAGCAAAACATCGATGAAAAGTGGGAGATTGAAGACGAGCTCAAGAATTTACAACATCGCTGGCGTATCATTGATGATCTTCACCTTCGTATAGACAGCATTTTAAAAGGCCGGAACTCCACCTATGAAGACGCGTTTGCAGTCATTGAAGACAAGTTCACTCAAATCAAGAGAAAGCTTAATAGGAAATTGTGCTCTACAGCCCATCTACATCAGTCTGTACCACAAATAGAAATCCCTATATTCACGGGAAAATATACACAGTGGCCTACATTTTGCGACTTGTATAAGGAGGCGATCCACAATAACAAACATCTCACCAGTGCTCAAAAAATGCAGCATTTAAAAGGAAGAGTAAAAGGTGAGGCCGAGCGTCTTATACAACATCTACACATATCAGCAGAGAATTACGAAGCAGCCTGGGACATTTTAAATCATCGGTATAATAACCCGCAACTACTATTCACAAATCAAGTCGAAATATTACTCAATCAGCATAATTTATCAAAACAATCATCATTCGAGTTGAAGAAGCTATATGACACTACAACCGAATGCATTCATGCAATACATAATTTGGGAGTTGACACGAATACCTGGGACCCTTTATTAGTACATATTTTATCAAAGAAGTTGGATTCCGAAACTTACAGCGATTACAAGGAGTCGCGTAAAGAGCCACGCGAGCTACCTACACTACAAGAGTTTATGTCACTTATTGAGGCCAAGTTCACGGCGCTAGAACCGATCCAAAGAAAAGAAAAGGATGGCAGAAATCATTCGGTTGCCGAGAAGCCTTCATATCATAATAACAAGCCAATATATACCAGCAAGTCATCATTTACGCCGAAAGGATATCAGAATAACCCTACCAGGAAGGGATACTACCAATACCAAGCTGCTCCTGCTTACACTCGGAAGTCCTGTGTAATATGTCGTGCAAATCATGACCTATTTATGTGTAAGACATTTTTAGAGTTGCCTGCTAAAGAAAAAATTGAAGCAATAACAAAGAACAAGATTTGCCCTAATTGCTTGTATAAACATTATGAAAAGCAATGCACATCGATTCGTAGATGCAAAGAATGCAATGAAAATCATAATACACTGATTCACGATGCAGTGACGCAATCGCGTGGAGCAAATAATATAATTCAACATTTACCGCCTGAACAACAAAGTTGTATGTACGAGTTCAAGGACAGCGAAACTAGAAAAACATTGGGTTTGATGTGGAATCCCGCCTCTGACAGCTTTTCTTATCAATACAAACTGACTAACGACAACAATCATTTAGTCACTAAACGGCAGTTGTTATCAGATATATCCAAAGTCTATGACCCCCTGGGGTGGCTGTCTCCTCTCACAGTCAGAGGAAAACTCCTGTTTCAGCAAACTTGGTTATCAGAATTATCATGGGATGACACATTACCATTATCAATAGAAAAAGAATGGTGTTCGTTAAAGCAAGACATTTCTTCAATAAACATGATTCACATTCTACGCTATCTGGGTCACGATGACGGCGCCAGTCAATCGCTTCAACTGCACGGATTTTGCGACGCATCAGAAAAAGCGTACGCTTGTTGTGTTTACTTGGTGACAGTAAATGATAAGGGCGAACGCACATCGAAGTTGGTCACAGCAAAAACAAAAATAGCTCCGACCAAAAAACAAATATCATTACCACGACTAGAACTTTTGGGTGCATTATTACTGTCAAAACTTATGAAGAAAGTTTTAGAAACCCTATCATCAGCAGATATCACTATCACAAAAATTTGTGCCTGGACAGATTCAATGATCGTGTTGGGATGGATCCACGGAGAGTTATCAAAATGGAAATTATTCGTTGCAAACAGAGTACGAGAGATCATAGATGTACTTCCAGCATCCTGTTGGCATCATATAAGATCGGAAGAAAACGCTGCGGATTGCGCTACGAGAGGGTTGTCTACAAAAAGTTTATCAGAACATTCGTTATGGTGGGAAGGACCTAGATGCATCCTAGATTATCAAGATCCAACCAATTCTAAATATGAAGAACCAAATGTTGAAGTGAAGAAAAAACACAATGTGTACACAGCCTTACATGCTACAGAATGCATTATTAATTCAATATTACAGAAAATGAGCTCTATAACATCGATTGCAAAAACAATAGCATATGTGTTACGCTTTATTACGCGATTACGCAAACAAGACAATTTAAATGAGAACAATAAATTGTCATCATCTGAGCTGAAAAATGCTTACGAATTAATCATAAGAAAAGTACAAAGTACAGAGCTCTCGGAAGATTTATCACATTTGAAAAATAAAGGCTACGTGAAAGCAAGCAGTCGACTAGCCAGTTTGAACCCTTATTTGGACAACAATGGGATACTAAGGGTTGGTGGACGGTTAGAAAATTCACACCTTCGTTATTCAGCCAAGCACCCGATCATCCTACCAAGTTTAAGTCGACTTACTCAGTTAATTATTGATCAAGCTCATGTGACAACCCTGCACGGCGGCCCAAAGCTTACACTATCATACATACGAGAAAAATACTGGATTGTTAGCGGTATAAGAACTGTGAAGAAACAACTTCGTGATTGCGTCATCTGTAAACGCTTCAAGCAAACCACAGGACATCAGATCATGGCAGACTTGCCCCAACCCCGCGTGACACCGTCGCGGCCCTTCACCAACACAGGGGTGGACTTCACGGGACACATGGACATCAAATTGAATAAGGGCAGAGGCGTCCGCACCACCAAGGGGTATGTTGCTGTCTTCGTATGTCTCGTCACAAAGGCCGTACACCTGGAAGTGGTGTCAGATCTAAGCACAGAAGCATTCCTAGCTGCATTCAGACGACTTTGCTCCCGGCGAGGCACGCCGAAACATGTATTCAGCGATAACGGCACGAACTTTGTCGGTGCGTCACGTATCCTGAATAAGGAACACAAGGATATCATTAACTCCATTAATCCAGAAATCATGAACAACTACGACATTAGAGTCACGTGGCACTTCAACGCGCCTGCCTGGCCTTCGGCTGGCGGTTTGTGGGAAAGCGCAGTGAAAAGCGTCAAATATCACCTGAAAAGGGTAGTAGGGGAGCAAAAACTTACATACGAGGAGCTGACAACCCTTCTACAACAAATTGAAGCATGTATGAACTCCCGACCCCTTTGTTCGCTCACCGAGGATCCTGAAGACCTGTGTCTGACTCCTGGTCATTTCTTAGTCGGTGGTCCGTTAATATCCAGGCCACAGACCGATCCTGATATCACTCATTTATCAACTCGTTGGCAACTTGTGCAAAATACGAATAAACAAATCTGGAAGAAATGGTCAAGCGAATATCTGCAACAAATGCAATCAAGGTCAAAGTGGAGAAAAGCAACTGAAAACATTAAAATAGACGACGTGGTTATCATCAAGGAGGAGAATATGCCGCCAGGCAAGTGGGCATTGGCACGTGTCTGTGAGTTGCACCCCGGGAAGGACGGACACGTCAGGGTTGTAACTTTGAAAACACAAAATAACATCATCAAGAGGCCAATCAACAAGCTTATAATTTTACCGACACAAGGAAAACAGACAGCGAAAAATGAAATATCAAGTGACACTAATCAAAAGGGGACTACTAAGCAATCAAGACCAAAGAAAGCATTCCAGAATAATTTTATCATCATGTCTTTATTATTTCTGCTGTCTATCATTCCTGCGAGCCTTCAACAGTCATTAAATATAGCTCAAATAAATAACACAAATTCGCTATATTTTGATAAAACTGCCGATATGCAAATTATCAAAGACAAATGGACTACAATTGTTTATTACAACATGACTGAAAATATCAAACATCTATATGAAATACTCCAAGTGAAGGCAAAGATCAAAGGAAACTACCTCATTATGGAAATAAAAATACCACTAACTACGAGCGAAAACTATGAGATAAATCACGTCATAAGCCTGCCGCAAGTAACAGATAATAAAACAATATACGCTATACCTATCACTGAATTTATAGCATTCAACATGAGAAAGGATACCTTTATTCCTATGACACAGACTGATTTATTATCATGTACAAAATATCATCAAGACAGATATTTGTGTGGCCTGAATGCACCAATCTACGAACTAAAAGTAGATCAGTCAATATGTGATATAAAAATAATAACGAACGGCAGCAATCAAACATTCTGTAAAATAAAAATAATTCAATGCACAGACGTATGGATCAAATTACATTCCAGCGACGCGTGGCTCTACTCATGTTGCGAGGAGTGTCCCGTGCGCGTCATGTGTCCGGCGAGCCTGACGTCACGCAGACTACACGGCAGTGGCATCATTACCATAGGTCAAGTGCTGTAAAAGGAGACACCTTCACACTGATTGGACACCATGACTATAGAAATCAATTAGAAGTTCAACCGCCGACACCGAAAACAGAGATTCCTCTTATCTCCGGACTGAACGAGTTTATCAACACATCTATGCCTACTCATCTCATAGAAATGGATAAAGAGGATGAGATCAAGATAAAGAAACAGATCCAAATACTGAAAGAAGCTACTATCGATGACGTATCCATTCATGACAAACATCATTACGTCATGATATACAGTTTGTTATTAATTAGCATTGTACTAATCATATGTGTTGTTTGTTTGTTTGTTTATTTCAGGCGGCAAGGGCAGTCCAAAGACAGAGTATGCGTTGTGCCGCCACCGAAGCCAGTGCGATCGTACACAGCATCCCCTGACGACAACACCCCATCATCAAAACATGATTTCCCACTCTACGCAAAACCATCGTGTGGGTCCTCACGCCGTAATGATCAGACTACGACAAAAACAATAGAATTCAAAGACATTCAGTTTAACGAATAATAGTCAATTTATTTCTACTGCAATTATTATTTAAGTTATGTTTACCTAAGCATTTTTACATTTTATACACTTTATATTACTTATTTTATCATTGTTATATTTAATTGTTATTTATAAATTTTCTTGTTTTTTCTTTGGATTGGCAAGATGTACGAGTCATCGTACGTGATGATTGTTTACATTGCTTACTTTGCAATACGTGCAATAATTATTACATATTTAAATCAATAAATTAGTGCTAATTACGCATTCGTTGGAATAGGTTGTTATCATTTCGAACCTTTCCTTCTATCAATCAAATCTTATCATTTATCGTAATATCATAAATATCATTTCTAAACACTATCATCTAAAGTGTAGGGCACCCTACAACCACCGAAACGCGATATTATGATATAGCGATTTATCACGTTTAAATGTCAAAAGACAATGGAATTTGACAGTTGAGTGTCGATAAAACGCTGTATCACGCGATATATATCGTGTTTCGTCGGTTATGCTAGGGGGGCTGAAGATAAGAGCTATCCGAAACCTGTAAAACATCTGCTGCATGCAAAAAAGGCATTACATAACTTATATGTAATGTAAGCTATGAAAAATCTGAAAGATCGCTATATTGTCGTAAAATTCCTTTTTGTTTGCGAAATCATATGAAAACTTATTCAAAATTTTCTTACACAATAATGTAAGTAAATCTATTACTTTTACACTGTTTATTAATAATTTTTATACACATTATTGTTTTGAATCGAAGTTATGTGAAGAAACTTTGCTAATAAGATTGCATTATTTTTTAACGGTTTTTATATTAAAATATGTCACACCATTACGCTTTCACTATGGCCACATCTACACACTCACAGCTTCTCTTACCGAGTGGACATAGCGTCATGCGTCACGACGATTTAAGCCGGACAAAAATAACATTTACATTGAAAGTAATAGCATAATGTATCAAGAAACAGTATTCTTAAACAATATTGCTGAGGCCTTTATCAGGCAATATCAAGATAAAAATGTTAAAGTGTGGCAACCCTTTACTTGTATAATCTGTGGTAACATTTCAATGTTACTGCTCTGTTCGCTATTCGCTCTCCACGATCACCCCGCAGCCCATTGTTATAATCACGAATATTTGTAGTTTTTACTTCTAGCACCACAATTCCACGATTGTATAATAGTAAGTGCACTGATCTCAATAAATAATAATTTACTGGATATCTGAAGTTTATTTTTGTAGCCACCGCCGACGACTATTTTAAAAAACAGTTCAAAATGATTCTAGTACCAGGCGATTTTTTGGGTATCAACATTTTTATTAGGTACCATATACGAGATTTAGCTTTAGGGAAAACGATATTAGAAATATTCTTCAAAGAAGTTATTTAATGAAGTTTTTCTACATACATTCTTCGTCAATAATTCAAAGATATATATAGGAAAGTTTTCTTGCTACAATATAGATTATATACCCATTTTTGTGTAGAGCAATTAATTCCAAGGCATGTTATTTATATTTCTTTGGACTGGGAGAAAATGTCAACCATTGAGGGTCTATTTCACTGTTCCGCATAACACCATCTTCTGAATTTATTATTATTTCTATGAAATTATCAGCTAAGTAATTAAACTGCAACTTATTTGGAAGAGGACTTTCTGAAGCAGAGACTAGAAACCAAGGATTGGTACAGTCAGCAATGAAGTCACTTAACACTTTAGTAGATGTCATGGCAGTTTCTTGACAAAAGTCTCAGAGTTTGAAATATTAATCGAATAAAGAAGCTTTTAAAAAAAGAAAAACCTTCAATAAATCTAACCAAAACAGCTTTAAAAATAAACAGCTTTCAAAAGCAAGAAACAATATTTCAAAATTACTAGGTACAGTCGAGTTCAATAATATGTGCGCACTTTTGACAGTTCCTCAACCTTTATGCCTTTGTAATAAAAGTCAACATCCTGTCAAAAGTGCCAACAAATTAATAAACTCGACTGTACCTACGCATATCTGATATTAAAAAACGTCTTTTGAAATCAACAAAGTACTCAAATGTTAAGCGACCAGAAGCGTTGACCGCCAAAAGCTAGATGATCGGATGACATCACCAAAATAGCGGGAAAGACCTGGGGGAGTATTACGACTTCTTAAAACTTATCAGATTTCTGAATGGCTATCAATGCGTCTCTTTTTCGCTGTACAGCAAATAAAAGAGACGAATTGAAAGCTATTAAGAAAACTGTCAAGTTTTAAGAGGTTGTAATAGCTCCCCTGGATGCAAAAAGGACAAGACTGAGTTTATGTTTCTAGGTCAAGACCAAGCGTATATTGGCGTTTCAAAATACGACACCTAAATTCGTGATAAATAATCAAATAATTTGTGGTAAAAAAATAAAATTCGCATTAATTACTAAATATCAGTGAACCTCCACTGGGTTGAAAATAGGTTGCATGTCATTTAGACAGTTCATAGTAATAAATAATCCTGTTCCTAAAATATTGCATTTTGTCAAGCGTCAACATACATCGTGATATCCCAAGAGTCGTGTAAAGGCAATTCTTCACAGTGCCACTCAACAACCGAGGCAGACCCTCACGTACTTTTATTGTATAAACGGGAATGTTTTCCGAGCATCTACTTGATATTCCTTTGTAAACGACCAGCTTGGGGAATCGAATCTACATAATGGCGTAGGATCATGGACTGCAATCGCCGATTGTTGTATAGTTTTGTGGAATCAATAAAAAGTTCGAAAGCCGTGGGTCTACTACACAAAAAGAAGAATGGGTCTACTACACTATGGGACCAACTCTAAATCGCGTAAAAAAATCAGCTGTTTCATACATTTTGATATTTTCTGATAGTTTGATTGTCCCTATATACCATATTCGGCATTAGTGGTATTTTTGTAACATTTTGTATAACGAAGAGAAAAAACTGCGTCAAAAAAAGAAAAGCCCTCCGTAGATGGTCTTAGTGCCCCAGAAGTGCTGTTATCTGTAAATTACCTGAAAATTTAGTATATGTAAGGAAACACACTGATTCATCGTGATTACTGATTATTTCTAAGAACAGCAATAATCGCCATATTAATACAAGGAATAAAAATAAACTTGCCGTTCCAAGATTTAGGCTTGCAAAAACTAGAGGTTAATAATTTATGGGAAAACGCATAGCCTTGTTTGATAAAGTTCCACAACAAGTGATTGGTGAAAGGTAGACTTTGCATGAATTTCAAAAACAATGTCAAAAAGACGCTCATGGGTAAAGGTTATTATAAAGTAGACGATTATCTGAAAGACAGAAATGCGTGGGAAATGATGTAACACAATAACTTGCTAGTAAGTACTTTGTTGTTTATAACCTGTTGTATGTATTGTATTTGGTAACGATATATTTAAGTTTGTAAATATCGTTACTTATTTCTGTTAAAGCTGATAAGTTTCTTGCGCCTGTTCTTCTTGTCAGTTAAAAAAGCCTGGAACGGGTGGTAGGAAAATATAGACGATTCAAAAGCACTTAATTACTAAGTTTATTTGAATAAAGCAGTTTTTTACTTTTACTGTATTTTACAGTATAAGCGATAATCGCCTGATGATCATCGTGCGTCCAACACGTTTTTGGACTTTATTCCATGTCACAAAGGAGAAATGTTTTTCTAAATAAATAAATAAATAAAATAAATGAAAAATATATTCCGATTATTGTAGCTCCGTTTTCGGAGTAGGCTCCGAGTTTTAAGATCTGAATCTGGAGAATCTGTCCAATGATGGCCAAAAATCCTGGGCGGGGCTGGCAGGTTGTCAAGCAGGAGTGGGTAATTTCCCAATAGATAACACATTTTAAAAATTTATGATGGCAAAATATGTAAGGCTCGAAAACCAAAATCGCTCATTGATCGAATGGAAACTAAAATTTACTATGAATAATTAGGAAATTAATTTATTTCAAATCAACATAGAAGGCACTCACCGTGTTGTTGAACACAAAATATGAATTATTTGCACCAACTAGTGCTCAGAATACGTCATGACTTTTCTTTATTACCACAACTAGTCATTTGGCATATTAATAACAAAAATTATTGGCACTATAAAAAAAAACAAAATATAATCTAAATCTAAAAAATAAAAGGTATGATGAACACGACGCGAATTTCATTTTGTGGTCTTTCTGTGATTGCGTCATGGGCGTTTCAAAAGAGCTAGTACACGAATTTCGTGTTATGAATTTTTGCGTTGTGATTGGCCACAACGCGTTGTGAGTATTTTCTTCATTCCAATCATTACTGATTCATAGGTTCTTCACTATTAATAAAGTATAATAACTACCTAACTGTAACTTAGTAACTTCCAAAAATAGGTTAAATCAATCCTGATAGTTTTATATAGTTCTAATACGCTGGCTAGCAAGTTCCCTAACAGTAGTTAGTAGGTAAGGAAGTTGCAAAATATTCCTAAGTATCAAACTTCGCCGGCTATTGTTACTAAGCTGTAAAGGTATAATAGTATTAAGGAAAGTATAGAAATTAATTTACGCTAAAAGAATAACACCGAGAATATGAACAAGGTTCTTCTTGTAAATGATTAATTATATCTTAAAATAGTAAATTAATCTCATTTTAAATTCTACGTTATTTCCACAAGACTGAACATTTCTTCAGACGATGTGCCTTTTAAGTTCTGAGTAAGTACTTATCTTACTTTCAAAATGGCGGCAGTTGGTTTCCACCTTTAAGTAAACGCTGCATCCGTGTTTCCGTTTCCTGATAGTAAATCTTACGCTTGGTAGTATCTAACTGAGTATAATCCGTGCGCGATGTGAATGGGATACTACCTTTTGGAACTGAGACGCGCACGGTCCGTCGGCCAGCCGTAGCGTCGGAAAACTAGCGTAGATGCTCGCATAATGCTACTTGTGTAGGTACAACTGTGTGAGTGGATTTCTGTTTTCTTTAGTTTTTCAAGTTTTGTTTTAAATGCGAGATTTATATATTATTGAGTGATTATTTTAGTGATTAATTAATAATGAGTGGAAAAAGTTTTTAACTTTTTCCACTCATTATTATTATTAGTTTTAAACTTTTTTGCTAGCGCTACTTTATTTTCTCAAGTTCAGTATTTTTTTTATACAAGTTCTTCAAATCCACTGCAGGAACTTAGTGCTTTCTACGAAATAAAATTATTATTATCTTGGGTCTTTATAAAATGTGTGGTTAAATATGAAAAACCGTTATGTCACTCCAAGTGAAAAGTGGTAAACGAAAGAAATATGTTTTCGCAGTACATTTATAGGTTATGTATGAGGTTTTATTAATATACTACTCGTCTAGAAGTTTGTTTATATTAGAAATAAAAATACTAGAAATTACGGAAAGCTAGAAAATTTATTATAAGAATGGACATACCGGTATTTAGTTTATGCTATCAAAATGTACCGGATTTAGAAAAAAAAATAGCTTACTCCCTTTCTGTTTTTTTTTTAGCTTTAGATTCAGTTTTTTTTCTTGCCTTGTCTGCATCCAAAATTATACTATTTTCGTCCTTTGTTAACAATAATATCCAATAAAATCTTCGTCGGCAATGTGCTTCACTTCCGAATACTCCCGATAACTCACGTAAATAGCATACATCTTGGGCGCCATACAGAGTTGCGGACATGCTTGAGTTTGATAAACTTACCAGAATATGAATAAAATCTTATACATTGACGGTTATTTTAGTAGTGTTTTAATGACCTATCTTGATTTGAAGAAAAGGAACATAAAGATATTTGAATTTCGAATTTGGCGGCATTCACAGTTTGATTTTGAAGAGGGGTGAGAGTTGCCGGGGTTTGATTAAATTACTAGGTACCTACGAGTATATCTAAACCTTCGATCAAGAATAGCTTGATAGAAGATCTAAACTTATGAATTTAATCATTCATTTCACCATGATTATTATTGCGCACAGTTTCATTGTTACATTTCAAACCCTAAAAGCTGTTTGAAAATAACGTAAAAGAAATGGGTTGTTCCGTATTCATCCCATGACGTCACATCCCACTTATTATTTTTTCCTTACTCAACCCAGTTTTGTTCCTTACTCAACCCACAACAATAATATCATTTTAAATTCCTTATTCATCCCAAAAGTATTCCTAACTCAACCCATTACGTAAAGCCACCCAAAAATTTAAGATTTATGTGTACGGTTTGAATAAAAATATTATCACTTATTAGAAATATTTTAAACTCAGTTCATTTTTGCTTTATTGTTGTTATATTAAAAAAACATATATTTCTAAAATAAAAAAGGTAAAAGAAACACAAATAATATTATGAATAATAACATTTTTTTTACAATGACATCAATTATCTAGCTGATAAGTGGTTTTCATTAAAAAACTGTGTTATGGAATCTAGATTATGGATAAATATATTCTTATATACTTACTTTTTAGTAAAAAAATACTTAATATATAGGTACATAGATAACACCCAGGCCAAGACAAATAAACATGATCATGCACACAAATATATGTCTTGTTCGGGAATCGAATCCGAAACATCTGGCGCAGAAGGTATCCTTCCTCTGCGCCAAATCGGTCGTCAATAATGTATTATTTTGTTCTCACCAACATTTTTTACTTATCCATTTGATAATCCAAAAAAATTTAGATGTTATAGACATTAGAACTTAAGTAAATTAACACTTATAAAAAATATATCTAAAAGATGGAACAATGATAGGGGTCATAACAAATCGGGCTAAATCTGGAAATTTATTTAAATAATTTTAACTTAAAAATAAATTTTATTTTAATTCGGAGGCAGTAAGGACTATAATATAGCCTTCTATATTATAGTCATTATTTTTTACTCTCTACTGACCCTTGTCAGTAGAGAGTAAAAAATAATAAAATAAAGTATTAAACTGCCCCGGGGACAGTGGTGAATAAATCTGCCTATCTGAGGTTTACATTTATTTACAAAACATGCATATTTAATTTCTAATGAGTACATAAGTACTTACTATTACTTAGTTCAATTTATTGTATTCCTATATAATTTTCTGATAAAATATTAATCATTGTACTGCTATCCATACTTTTAGTGATAAATTAATTTGGGATGAGTAAGGAATGCAATTGGGTTGAATTAAGAAAATTTATTAAAATAATGTAATGGGTTGAGTAAGGAATACCAATTTGGGATGAGTGAAGAATTGGGATGAATCGTCATGGGATGAATACGGAACAACCCAAAGAATATCTTAACCTTTTTTGCTTAAAAACTACTTCCATTATTTAAGAGCGTAACAAAAGAATCAGCGGCATTTGCATTTCATAAATGGTGTTGATGTTGATTTATGTACTTTAATGAAGATTTCGCGACACAGACGGCCTTCTCCGAAAGCAAAACGATAATCGGACGAACTTCGTTCTGCTTTGGGGCATTACTAGCTTTAGAATAAGGTTCAAAATGTTTGAATCAAACGACGAACATCCTCCGATAACGGGGAATATTTTATTTATTGGGCCCCTTAGTATCCGAATAGATCATCCAACCTCTCCTAGCTGAATATGTATTCCACGTTTTGCTTTCATCACGATCTTCTATGTCAGCTCCATACTGGGATTGGTTATTATTATAGCCCTTGGGAACAAATACTATTATGAAATCTTTTTTGTTTACTATTACTACGTGTGAAATCAAGAGCCCGGCCAAATTGAAACACGATATTGTCGTTGCGACCTTTGAGTATAATATTTCAGTAGGTACCAATCATTGAAACTATGTTTCCTTTTGTTCCAGATACAGTTGTGGCTTCGCAACATGAATACAATCCATAAATGGCAGTTCCTGAAAGAGATACCCAACAAACGGTAATTTAGATTTTATGCGAAACAAACGCGAGGGGAATGCAGCAATATTTCACGATTACGCATGAAAGGATTGTTCTTTTTTGTTACAGAAAAATGGCATGTGAGAAGTTATACCCTCAAGGAATTACGTCTACTCAAATGAAGAAATATTGTAGGAGTTTACT